>CM053769.1:168128891-168170052 GCA_028658325.1 Potorous gilbertii | reverse complement strand
TTTTTGAGCTCTTCCATGGCCTGAGCACATTGAATATTTTTTTTGGATGTTTGCGATACAGAAGCCTTGACTTCTATGTCTTTCCCTGATGGTAGGTATTCTTCTTCCTCATATGAAAGGATGGGAGGAGATATCTGGTCACCAAGAAAGTAACCTTCTACGGTATTATTTTTTTTCCTTGTTTTTGGGGCATTTTACCAACGAGTTACTTGACTTTTGGGTCTTTTGTCAAGAGTAGAGTATACTTTGTCAAGAGTAGGGAATCTGTGAGATCTCAGTTCCTCCAAGGTGTCACAATCAAGGGTGTGCTGGTCTGGACGCAGAGAGGGATTTTTATGCCCAGAATCTTACCAGATATCTCTCCACAGTCGCTTGACCTCCAGTTCTACAAAGTCAGCACTGGGGGCTGATTTTCAGATAAGCTGGATGGGCAAGGCCACCACTGAGTATGAGACAAATACCAGCTTGGCCAGGGCCTCTATCCAGTGCTGAGGTAAGACTCAGCTCTTTAGTACCCCCAGGGGTTTTTTTTCTCCAACAATAGAGCTTCTGTACGGGCTGCTGTGCAGGCTCTGTGGCTGCTGCCTGCTGCTGGAGCTATGGGAAGGCCCTTCTCCCTTCTTGGACAGCTGATAAAACCCTGTCACTGACCTTTGGTACCTGTGGGCCAAGGAATCTGAAGACCTGCTACTGTGACTGAAGATTCTGCCTCTGAGGTATCCTCCTCTAAGAGTCTCATTGTGCCATACCACTTGGCCAAGGCTGGACTGGGCTCCATGCTTGGCTCCGAGTCTGGCGCAACCAACATTTCTGTGGACTGGAAAGCTCCTCCACTCTGTTGCTCTCCACTTCTGCTGCTGCAATATTTGTTGACAGTCCATCTCTACAGGTTTTATGGGCTGTGGGAAGGACTCTGCATAAGTGTGTCTTTCTAGTCTACTATTTTCGCTCCACACCCCACTGCTATTTTTAAACCAAAGTTGCATGATAACATTTTATATATGTTATCACGAATACGATTTAGAAAATATCACTACTGAGATGTTTTCCAGTTTTGAAATTCTGTGACTTTGGAGCAGTGGGCTTATATAAAAGAAAAGAGTGAACTAGTTGTTCTCCACAATGTGCTATAATTTGAAGGGGGGGGGGCATAAGCTATGAAGATGAGCTCTGATTTTTTTCTCATTTAGTCCTTCCAGCTTAATTGGATTAGCCAATTAAGGTGAGGGGAAAAAAGACGAGAAAAGAAGGTAATAAGATGAAGAGAAAGGGAGAAGTAGAGGGAAAAGGAGAAGAAAGAAAAAGCGAAATCATTTAGGAACAATACAAATACATATGATCCATTTTACCTTATCCGCTATTGGTGTCATTCTAAAGATTGTTTAGTTAATCAATGGGCTATCAGAGTAAAGTCATATACTTTTATTCAACAACAGAAGACATTTGTTTTACACAATCACACGATAAACACAGATGACTAATTATAAAATACAATAGCAATATAGTAACTTGTTCAAAAATTGTTTCTGTCTGGACTCCATCAAAAAAATACGGAAGGAACAATAATGACAATACCGGAAATTTAGATCGTGCTTTTAGAGTTTTAAAAGGACCTTAAAAACTTTATGTCAACTATACAAATTAATGTAATATAATATATTGTTATAATCCATTTGACAGAACCTGACGCTATAAGAATAAATGACAAATAAGACTGTACTATTTCTATCAAGTTACTGAGAATAAAAGATTAATTAAAATTAGTTCTAAGAAGCATACATTTTGGAAATCTTTTACTAGAAATTAGTAGAATTAAATTAATTTAAATTTATTAATCTTTAATTTTATATTTATTCTTAATTGAACATGAATTAATAGTTAATAACACTTACGCTGTGTTGTTATTGTTCAGGCATCATTTCAGTCATATTGACTTTTTGTGACCTAATTTGGGGTTTTCTTCTCAAAGATACCAGAGTGATTTGCCATTTCCTTCTTCAGCTCAACAGGGATAAATGACCTGCACAGGATCACAAACCTAGTAATTTCTGAGGGCAGTTTTAAGTCACGAGCATGAACCTTCCTGAGTTCTGGTTCAGCAATCTATCCATTATACTAGTTAATACTAATTCTCACAGGAACAGTGTTGGTTAGTTAGGAGGTAGAGTTTATGCCTTCTGAATTAACATTAATTTAGAACGCTTACTGTTTGGCAAATTTCAATTTTTTAGTTTGTGTTGGCAGAGGGGAGCAAATGGTTGTTGAAATGAGATATAGCAATGAAAATTTAAAACAATTTTTGATTATTTGAAAATTTTCATCATATAGCAAGCATAAAATTCCAGAAGGCTTCATTATTTTTCATGTTTAATTTAGAAGGAGCAAAACACAGCATTAATGCAATGGAAGAACACTGAATTTGGAGAGAGGAGATATGTTCAAATTTCACCTCTGATAATTGCCATCTATGGGTCTTTCAACCAATCATTTTTCTTCTCTGAGCCTAAGCCTTTGTAACACTAAAACAAGACATTTGAATTAAAGGACCTTCAAGGTCACTTCTGCTTCTAAATCTATGGTATTCTGATACTTAGAAATTTGGTGGAACATAAATTACCAACATTTATTTAGCATTTCCTTATATTTTAAATGTTTTCTCTCAAATTTATTAACTTTTTTTTTCAATTTTCAGCATTTACTTCTATGAGTTAAATTTTCTCCCCATTCCATCTTACTAAGATGGTCAAATTTAGGGGCATACAGTTGGGCAAAGTAATTTCTAATTATTGTTTGAATTTCCTCTTCATTTGAGATGAATTCACCCTTCTAAGTTTTGATACTGGTAATTTGGTTTTCTTTTTTTTAAAATCAAATTGACCAAAAGTTAATAAATTTTATTGTTTTTTTAATAAAACCATTTCTTTTACTAATAGTTAAACAGTTTTTTAACTTCAATTTTATTAATCTCTCTTTTAGTATTCAGTATTTCCAATCTGTTATTTGATTGGGGATTTTAAATTTCTTCTTTTTCTACCTTTTTCCGTTGCATACACTATTAATTGATCTTCTATTCTCTATTTTCTTTATGTAAGCAATTAGAAATATAAAACTTCTCCTAAGAATTACTGTTGCTGCATCCCATAACCGCTGATACACTGTTGCATTCTTGTCATCCTCTTGAATGAAGTTATTGGTTATTTCTATGATTTGTCATTTAACCCACTAATTCTTAAGGATTATACTATTTAGTTTCCAATTAATTTTTGGTCTGTCATCCATGGCCCTTTATTGCATACATTTTTGTTGCATCATGTTCTGAAAAGTATGTATTGATTATTTCTGCCTTTCTGCACTGGTTTATGATGTTTTTATGCATTAGTACCTGGTCAATTTGATGTGTGTGTCGTGTACCACTGAGAAAATGGTATATTCCTTTCTGTCTCCATTCTGTTTTCGCCAGAATTCTGGAGAGTCTTTTCCAGAATTCTATTTACTTTCTTAATTTCTTTCCTGTTTATTTTGAGGTTAGATTTATCAAAATCAGAGCAGTGGAGGTTGAGATTCTCTACTAGTATAGTTTGTCTGTTTCTTCCTGTTACTCCCTTAACTTTTCATCTAAGAATCTGAATGCTGTATCAGTTGGTGCAAATACATTTAGTAATGATACTACTGCACTGTCTATGGTGCTTTTCAGCAAGATATAGTTTCCCATCTTTTATCTTTTAATTAGATTTATTTTTGCTGTTGCTTTGTCTGAGGTTGGGATTGCTACTCCTGTGTTTTTTTTTTACTTCAGTTGAAGCATAACCTATTTTACTCCAGTCTTTTACATTTACCCTGTGTGTATCCTCTTGTTTTAAATGTTTCTTGTAAACAATATGTTTTAGGATTATGTTTTTTAATCCACTCTGCTATATGACTCCATTTTATTCACATGCACAGTTATGATTTCTGCGTGTCTTTCTCTCCATCATACCCCCCCTTTACATATGCTTTTATTTCTCCCTTTCCCTCCTCAAAATTATATTACTTGTGACCACCTCTTCTCTCAATCTTCCCTCCCTTCTATCAGCCTCTTTCTCTTTTCCCTTACTACTTCTTTCCTCCCTTCTAACCAACCCCTGCCTTTTCTTTTGCCTTTCCCTTTCTACTGCCTGTAGAGCAAGTTAGATTTCAGTATTTTCTTATCTTACTCTTTAAGAAAGCAATTCTAATTTTGTTTAATCAATTAAGGGGGAAAATGTCCTAAATTCTCACACTGGATACATTGCCACCATTTTCAGAAATATGCTTTAATTTATTTGGTTAAACATTCCCCAATTACACTATGTTTACTTTTTTAGTATTCTATTTTCACCAGTTACGTGTAAAAATAATATTAACATTCATCTTTAAAACTTTGAGTTTCAAATTTTATTCTTTCTCCTTCCCCTCCCTATCCTTCATTGAGAAGGCAAAGAATATGATATAGGTCATATACAATCATGTTGTAAAAGAAAACAGAGAAAAGAAACGCAAGAAAAATCGAGTTTAAAAAATGTGCTTCAATTTGCATTCAGATGCCACCAGTTCTTTGTATAGGGATGAATAGAATCTTTCATCATAAGCCTGAAACTTCAAAGTTGTCTTGTATCATTGTATTGCTGAGTCATTCAAAGCTGATCATCTTATAACACTGCTGTTACTTTATACATAGAATATTTCGCTGTCTGTGAGCACCCACAAGCACTGTTTCCTGCCCTGGAATTGTGAAGAATGCCCCCCCT
Source organism: Potorous gilbertii (assembly GCA_028658325.1). Classification (NCBI taxonomy): domain Eukaryota; kingdom Metazoa; phylum Chordata; class Mammalia; order Diprotodontia; family Potoroidae; genus Potorous; species Potorous gilbertii. The sequence goes on along the minus strand of CM053769.1, from coordinate 168,165,286 downwards.
CCACTATGTCCACATGGTCTGTTGGGTTAATGCTCCTCCTTGCTCTGCAACTGCCACCAAGGACTGCCATGAGGATTGATGTATTGGCAAAGCAATGGAGTCCTGCCCCTGTGCTAGCAAAAAAAAAACCCTACATAACCTCCTTCTGACCAGTTGTTTGATCCCCCCCCTTAGTATTTGTGGGCTTACAGCTCCAGAAGAAGAATTGTCACAGCCACTACTGATTCAGTCAGTCCCAATGCCTGCTCTTTGTTTGCTAGGACTGGGGTTGGACTGTGCTCTACACTCAACCAGGTGCAATAGATTTTTCCTGCTGACCTGCTAAGTTGTCTTTGGTGTTCGTAGACTGAGCAGTCTGAAAACTGCCACTGCTGCCAGTGATTCAGTCTCTCCTCGAGCTTCTCTGTATGGTCTGGGATTGGGTCTGGACTGGTGAGGGTTGTGCTGGACTGTGCTCTATTCTCTCCCTGCTGTAATAAACTTTCCTGCTGGCCTTCCAAATTGTTTTGGACTAGAAATTTGTTTAACTCTCTTGTTCCATGGGTTCTGTTACTCCAGAATTTGTCTAGAGTCATTTAGTGGTTGGTTGGTTAGTTGCTGTCCTTCGTCTTCAAAGAGAACCAAAATAACATCACCATTCTAAAGTGAAATTTCAGTGTGTCCAACTGTGACTGATCAGACCAATACGAGCTCAGAATGCTCTAGCACAGGTTGGGCCCAGATAGTCCGTTTGAATATTTGGGGTGCATATCCCAAATTTGCACAAACTGAACTTACTTTGTGCTGTTTCAATTCTACTTTACTCAAAGTGCACAACTTTTCTTATGTAGGCATGCCATGCTGAGCGGTCCTTTGCCAGTGTCTCCCATGTTACACAGTCAAATGCATAGTTCTTGAGAGAGACCTTGACAGTATCTTTGTATTGTTTCTTCTGGACACCATGTGATCGCCTGCCCCATGCAAGTTCTCCATAAAATAATCCTTTCGGTAAGCGTACATTTGGTATTCGAACAAAGTGACCAGCCCATCAGAGTTGCGCTCCCTGAAGCATAGTTTGAATACTTGGCAGTTCGAGCAAGGACTTCAGTGCCTGGTACCTTATCATAACAGTTGATCCTCAGAATCTTCCTAAGATAGTACAAATGGAAGCGATTCAGTTTCCTGGCATGGTGCTGGCAGATTGTCCATGTTTCACAAGCATATAATAATGAGGTCAGCAAAACAGCTCTGTAGACCGCCATGGGCTGAACACTTCCATAGTGTTTTCAACAGACCATCACCAATCAATTCTGAGACCATGGTCTGTTTACCTCAGGTTGAAGTCAATCTCTCTGTAGCTGAACTTCTAACTGGAGAAGAGGTTTTGAGGTCTATTAGGCTCCTTTCATGTGGCAAAGCACCTGGTGCTGATTCTATTCCAGTCCAGATTTACAAGGTATAGGGACCATTGCTCATACAAAGGCTGACTGAAATTTCTCCAGGTTATATGGCAAGAAGGGATTATCTCCCAGGAATTCAAGGGTGCCTTCATTGTCCATCTCTATACTGGTAAAGAGAATAGATTGCCCTGCAATTATCACAGGGTGATCTGTCTTAGAGTCATTTATTAAATGTATTTGGAAAGCTTTGAGTGAGAGTTCACGCGAGTCCTTGCCTTTACTCTGTCATCTTCTCTCCACTCTTTTCCCAATTACATTTTTAAAATGTTAACATGTGTTTTCTTAAATTTTTTTGTTTTTATCATTTATTTACTTTTAGTTTTAAATATTCATTTTCACAACATTTTGAGTTATAAATTTTGTCCCCAACCCTCTCCTCCCACCCAAAACACCATGCATTCCTATTAATGCTGCCACAATCTGCCCTCTGTTCTATCATATCCCTCCATTCCTTTATCCCCATCTTCTCTCTTTTCTTGTAGGGCAAGTCAGACTTCTATACCCCATTATCTGTATTTCTCTTTTCCCACTTGCATGCAAAATCAGTTCTCAACATTTGTTCTTAAAATTTTGAGTTCCAATTTCTCACCTTTCCTCCCTCCCCACATACTCCCAGTTAGAAGACAAGTAATTCAATATAGGCTATGCAAAAGACTTCCATAATAATCATGTTTTGAAAGACTAGCTATATTTCCCTCCATCCTATCCTGCCCCCCATTTATAGTATACTCTCTTTTGACCTTGCCCCTCCCTTAAAGTGTTTACTTCGACTTACCCCCTCCTTCCATTTGTCTTCCCTTCTATCATGTCCCCCATAACCCACTTATCCTTTTCTCAACTAATTTCCTGTAATGTAAGACACAATTCGATTGTGCATGGTATTCCCTCCTTAAGTCAAATGTGATGGGAGTAAGCGTCGCTTTTTTCCTGTCACCTCCCTACTTTCCATCAAAAAACCTTTTCCTTGCATCTTTTAAGAGAGATAATTTGCCCCATTCCATTTCTCCCTTTTTCCTCCCAATATATTACTCTCTCATGCCTTGATTTTAAAGTTTTAGATATCATCCCTTCCTATTCAATTCAATCTGTGCACTCTGTGTATGTGCATATTGTATAATCTCTCTGACTACTCACGTACTGAGAAAAAGTTCAAGAGTTACAAATATTATCTTTCCACATAGGTATATAAACAGTTCAACTTTAGTAAATCCCTTATCATTTCTCTTTCCAGTTTACCTTTTCATCCTTCTATTGATTCTTGTGTTTCAAAGTTAAACTTTCTATTCAGCTTTGGTCTTTTCAGCAAAAATACTTGAAAGTCCTCTATCTTATTGAATGATCATTTTCCCCTGAAATATTATACTCAGTTTCTCTGGGTAGGTGATTCTTGGTTTTAATTGTAGTTCCTTTGACTTCTAAATATCATGTACCAAGCCCTTCAATCTGTTACTGCAGAAGCTGCTAGATCTTGCATTATCCTGATTGTATTTTTTACAATCCTTGAATTGTGCCTTTCTGGCTGCTTGCAATATTTTCTACTTGACCTAGGAGCTCTGGAATTTGTCTATAATATTCCTAGGAGTTTTTCTTTTCAGATTCCTTTCAGGAGAGAATAACTTGATTTTTTTAGTATGTACTTTCCCCTCTGGTTCTAGACTATCAGGGCAGATTTCCTTTATAATTTAATGAAAGATGATTTCTAGGCTATTTTTTTTAACATGGCTTTCAGGTAGTCTCATGATTTTTAAACTCTTTCTCCTGGATCTATTTTCCAGTTCAGTTGTTTTCTTAATGAGATATTTCACATTGTCTTCTTTCATGCTTTTGGTTTTATTTGGTAATTTCTTGTTTTTTCATAAAGTTAATAATTTCCATCTGCTACATTCTAAGTTTTAAAAAACTATTTTCTTCAGTACGTTTTCTAAAAATTTTGAGTTACAAAATTTCTCTGTCTCCCTTGCTCTTTTCCCACACCTTGAAAAGACAAGGAATATATTAATTTTACATGTAAAGTTTTACAAAACATGCTTGCATATCAGTCATATTACAAAAGTAAATGCACAAAAAAGAAAAGAAAAGAAAGAAAAATTTAAAATATACTTCATTCTCCACACAGCATCCATGAATTTTTTCTCTGTAGGTGCATAGTCATCTTCAACATGGGTACTTAGAAAATGTCTTAGATCATTTTTGTGACTCGAGTAGCTAAGTTTTTCACAGTTGACTATCATACTAATATTGCTATCAGAGTTTACAATGTTCGGTGGATTCTTCTCACTTCTCTTTGCAGCAATTTACATAAGAGTTCCATCAGTCTTTTGTTTGTTTGTTTTTCTAAAGCCATCCTGATCATCTCATTTAACTAGATCTACTATTTTCCTTTTTATGAGATCAGGATGACTGCTTTTTTTCCCTTCAGTTGAACAATAATACATTCTTCTCCAACCCTTTATTTTATCTGTCTGTGTGTTTCAGTTTAAAGTCTATTTCTTTTAAGCCTTTTATTACCAGATTCTGGTTTCTCATCCAATTTGTTTTCCACTTCCATATTATGGGATAATTCATTACTATTCTCATTCATTGTTACGATTCCTAACCGTACTTTTCCCTCCAACGTATTTTCTCCTACTTCTTTTATTTATCTTTTTAAATCCTGTCCTCCATCAAATGCTTATTGTACTTATAATAAATGCTTCCCTTTATTTTCCTTTCTCCTCATCTACTCCCTTTCTTCTATTCACTTTCTTCATCTGCTTCTCCATGGAGTAAGACAGAATTCTATACTCAATTGAATAAGTATATTGCCCTTCTTTGATCCTAATGAGAGGAGAGCAAGGTCCAAGCTTTCCCCAACTCTTCAACCATTTTACCCTCGACTTGTATGCATCCTTTCTGTAGGATACTTTTGCCAATTACTGCTCTTCCTTCTTCCAGTGTATCCCTATTTATCAATCATCCATTTTTTAGATAATTCCAACATAATTGATTTACATATATAAACCCAGTCTGTGTAAAACCACTTTAACTGTCATAATACGTATAAAGTCCTTAACAGTTGCATGTATCATCTTCCCATGTAGTAACGTACATTAATCCTTTTGAATCCCTTCTAATTTCTCTTTCAGTTTGTGATTTTAATGATTCTCTTTTGTTGTGTATTTGAAAGTAAAAATTCCTATTCAGTTCTATTTCTTTTTAATCTGCAATGCCTTGTCTTGTATTTCCTTAAATTTACACTTTGCTATTGAATTTAACCCCTGCTTTTGACTTCACATTCCAAGTCTCCTGCTCCTGTGATAGTGTAGATGCCAACTCTTATGTAATATTGACTGTGGCTCCTTGATGTTTGAATGGCTTCTTTCTTGCTACTAGAAGCAATTCCTGTTTGACTTTGGAACTCTAGAAACTGCCAATAAAACTTGAAAGAGTTTTGATTTGGTTTTTCTTTCTGGTGGTAATTTCTGAATTCTTTCAATTTCTATTTTACCCTCTTGTTCTAGTAAGAGCTGGACACTTTCCCTTTACAGTTGTCTAAATATTATTTCTGGGAGGAGAAGCCAAGATGGTGGAGTAGAAAGATTCACACATGCTAGCTCTAAACCCACAGCCCATAAATTACCTGTTAAAAGGAACTCCCAGCAAATTCTGAAGCAGGGGAAGCCGCACAACAATGGAGTGGAGGAGATTTCTGTTCCAGAGAGCCCTGAAAAGCCGGCACCAAGGGTCCATTATGCACCGGACATGGAGCGGAGCCCAGCTCTGCCTTGGCTGAGTGACCCAAGAGGAGCAGATCCGAGCAGGCTTCAGGGATGGAATCTCTGGGAACCGCTAAGGTCCCTCCACCCACAGGGGCTACAGATCAGTGAGAGAGCCTTCTGGGCTGGCTCAGAGGGGAGCGGGGGGGGTCTCCATAACTCAGGCCCTCTCAGGAGGCAGTGGCAGAGACAGCAGCAAATGGGGCTCCCAGAGCAGGCAGGAGCTGGAGTCCACTGCTGAGGGGCTCCACATGGTCCCCTGAGGGAACTGAGCCCTGCGAGGTAGCCCTGCCCTGACCTGAGAACCTGAATTAAATTTTGCCCTGAATAACAGCCCCACCCACCACTGAAAGCCCTGAGGCTGGGGAGCAGCCTTTGAATCTCAGACCCCAAGTACTAGCTGGGTGCATGTAGGCAGAGGTGGAGAGGAAACTCAGAAGTCAAGTAACTGGCTGGAAAAATGCCCAGAAAAGGGGGAAAAATAAGACCATAGAAGGTTACTTTATTGGTGAACAGATGTTTCCTCCTTTCCTTTTGGATCAGGGACAACAATGTTTACCAACAGGGAAAGCCACAGAAGTTAAGGCCTCTGTATCCCACACATCTGAAATAGATATCCAATGGGCTCAGGCCACGAAACAGATTAAAAAGGATTTTGAAAATTAAGTTATACAGGTGAAGGAAAAACTGGGACGAGAAATGAGAGAAATGCAAGAAAAACATGAAAAATGGGTCAATGCCTTGCTAAAGGAGACCCAAAAAAAGGCTGAAGAAAATAACACCTTTAGAAATAAGCCAACTCAATTGGCAAAAGAGGTTCAAAAAAACAATGAGGAGAAGAATGCTTTCAAAAGCAGGATTAGCGATGTGGAAAAAGAGGTTCAAAAGCTCACTGAAGAAAATAGGTCTCTCAAAATTAGAATGGAATAGATGGAGGCTAATGACTTGCTGAGAAACCAGGAAATCACAAAACAAGACTAAACGAATGATAAAATGGAAGAGAATGTGAAATATCACATTGGAAAAACAACTGACATAGAAAATAGATCCAGGAGAAACAATTTAAAAATTATGGGACTTCCTGAAAGCCATGATCAGAAAAAGAGCCTAGACATCATCCTTCATGAAATTATCAAGGAAAACTTCCCTGATATGCTAGAACCAGAGGGCAAAATAAGTATTCAAGGAATCCACCAATCAGCACCTGAAAGAGATCCAAAAAGAGAAACTCCTAGGAACATTGTGGCCAAATTCCAGAGTTCCCAGGTCAAGGAGAAAATATTGCAAGTAGATAGAAAGAAACAATTCCAGTATTGTGGAAATACAATCAGGATAACACCAGATCTAGCAGCTTCTACATTAAGGGATCAAAGGGCGTGGAATAGAATATTCCAGAACTCAAAGGAACTGGGAATAAAACCAAGAATCACCTGCCCAGGAAAACTGAGTATAATACTTCATGGGAAAAAAAATGGTCTTTCAATGAAACTGAGGACTTTCAAGCATTATTGATGGAAAGAGCAAAGCTGAAAAGAAAATATGACTTTCCAACACAAGAATGAGAAGCATGAAAAAGTAAATAACAAAGACAAGTCATAAGGGGCTTACCAAAGTTGAACTGTTTACATTCCTACATACAAAGACAATATTTGTAACTCCTGAAACTTTTCAGTATCTGGGTAGTTGGTGGTATTACACACACACATACACACATACACACACTTACACATGTGTGCACAGAAACATAGACACATGCATGCAAACACAGAGACCGAGAGCACAGAGTGAATTGAATAGGATGCGATCATATCTTTAAAAAATTAAGGTAAATGTATAAGAGAAATGTATTGGGAGGAGATGGGGTGAAATGGAATGGGCAAATTTTCTCTCATAGAAGAGGCAAGCAGGAGAGTTTTTCATAGAGACCAAAAAAGGAGAGCTAAGAAAAAAACCATGAAGATTACTCCCATCACATTTAAGTAAAGGAAGGAATAAAATGTACACTCATTTTGGTATGATAACCTATGTCACAATACAGGAAATTGAGGGAGAAGGAGATAAACAGGGTGAGGGGGGATGATGGAAGGGAAGGCAATGGGAAGTCAACACTCTTGGGGAGGGATAGGATCAAAAGAGAGAATAGAGACAATGGGGGGCAGGATGGGATGCAGGGAAATATAGGTAGTCTTACACAACATGACTATTATCAAAGTCATTTGCAAAACTACACAGATATGGCCTATATTGACTTGTCTGCCTTCTCAAAGGAAATGGGTGGGGAGGGAGGGATGGGGAGAAGCTGGCACTCAAAGTTTTAGGAACAACTGTTTAGTATTGTTCTTGCTACTAGGAAATAAGAAATACACGTAATGTGGAATAGAAAGTTATATGGCTTTAAAGGACAAAAGGAAAGTTGGTGACAAGGGAAGGGAGGGATAATAGAAGAGAGGCCAGATTGGTAATAGGGGAAATTAGAATGCTTGGTGTATTGGGGTGGGGGAGGGGACAAATGGGGAGAAAATTTAGAACCCAAAATTTTGTGAAAATGAATATAAAAAGTTAAATATATATATATATATATAAAGAATAGGGGCATTGCAGGGAAACAACATCTCCCTAAATTCATGTCAGTTCCAGACAGGAGTAGATTTTCAACTGGCATTCAGTCAAGCTTAAAGTCTTCCAGGTGTCAGTGGGGAAATTGAGTCAGGAGAATCCTACTTCAGCCCAGGCTGAACAGTTGCTCTCCCAACCTTCCCATGAGATCATCTTTTTGCTGTTCATATGGGCATCTCACAGGCTTACTGGCATCATGGATCAGTTACTCATACCACCTCTCTTGCTATCCACACCTGGAGTTAGACTCAGAAGAACAGGCAGTTAATAGTCCCATAAAAATCTTAAAATAACAACCTCCAATAATCAGTTTCAGACATGACTAATTTCACATTGGCTAAGGAACATCCTTTGAATCAAGTCTTAAATAGCTTACATGCCTTTCTATACATGTTCTAGTTCCTGATTGAACAACAATCAAAAGTCATTGCTCTAATAGATTTATATCTGTTTCCCAAACTTCTTTGTCCCTTTCTAACCCTGTTCAATCTAAAAGAATGAGCTACACATGTGATAAGTTCAAACACTATCTTGAACTTTTATGTTCATGAAATGAATTCAAATCAAAACAAGCATTTAACTTTTCCCTCAATGCCAAATATTACCAGAGGCTACCTGCCTCTAAGAAAATTAGATTGAAATTCTTTTCCCCAAACTGAAGATGTCTCTTATTTAGTCTCAGTAATTAATTCAGTCAATTGTTTTTAATACTAATTGATTTTAAATCATTTTGTAACATGTAAAGACCTCCTTCCAAGTTAGGACCTTTGTCCATTACCCCAAAAGAGTTTTAGTCCCTTTTGTCTAAAGGCCCTGGAAAAACCTCACCTTGCAAACTCCTTGGTTTTCCCCAGGTGATTCAATTCAAATAGTTTAAGAAACTAAGTCAGAGAGACTCAGGTGAGAAATGTGGAAAGGCTGATTTGAATGGAATCAACATCATTATTTTAATGAAAGCATGCAATTCAACAAAATATTCAGCTTCAAACTAGTCTTTCACTCTGTAGTAACTCAGAAATGAATAATAGTAACATCTATTTTGGTTACTTAGTATGAGCTATTATCTTTATGAAAATTATAGACAAATTTATATAAAGAGTTTTGGTTAAAAACAAACAACAAACAAGAACAAGAAAAACAAATACAAAATCAAATCATTCTAAAGTAATGTATAGCCTCAAACAAGATGTTCTAACAGCAAGATTCTTGGAAGATGAAATATCAGGTGAAAAATATCAAGCTCTCCTCACTGACCCCACAAACAAGACATCATATTACCTCAAGGCAAATGCAGAGTTACAAAAATTAACAAGATTTGGTGCAGAACATTAGTCTCCTAGTACAACTGAGAAGATTGGCAGAAAATCTGTAAAGTGTAAATAAATCGAGGCTTGTTCAGTTGAAACAGCAAGGCACAAGTCCTCGGGCCAGCTGGTTTGGGAAATATCTACAGCCCACAGCCACAGGAATTTTCAGCTGCCAGAGAGTGGGGAGATTCTGGCATCTGTGCAAGGAAAGCAAATAACCTCTGCTAGTAAGAGGTACTAGTCCCAGTTTTGATGTCAAAACATTGCCCTGGACAAGGGGGAAGCAGCACAACGCTCTTCTACCCTTAACAGTAACATCAAATGGTCACTTACCCCAAAATAATTCTTATAAGAACTTAAAACAGATTTTAAAAATCAGTTTTTTTGAAACAGAGAACAATTCAAGAAAAAAGATTATGAAAAGAAAGTTTACCAATTTTAAAAGGGGACTGAGAATCTTAAGGAGGAAAACTCTTTGAAAATTAGAATTGGGCAAGGGGAAGCCAATAAAGTTGAGACTAAGAAATAATAAAATATAATATAAAAAATGAAAAAAAGTAGAACACAATATGAAGCATATCACGAGAAAGACAACTGACCTAGAGAAGAGATCAAGAAGAGAAAATATGCGAATCGGACTACCTCAAAAGTATAATTAAAAAAGGAATCTTTATACAAAAATACAAGAAAGATAGAAAAGTATCCTGAAGTATTACAACAAGAAATAGAAAATGTCATCAGAGATCCTATGGGGAAAACTTAGAGGAATATCATAGCTAAATTCCAAAATTTCCAGCTCAAGGACAAAATATTGCAACAAACAAGAAAAAAGTCAAATATGGTAGAGCCACATTTATAATCACAGAAGATCTAGCAGCAGCTATACTAAAAGAGCATAGATTTTGGAACACTATAATGAAAGAACAAAAGAACTGAGGTTGTGGCCAAAAATATCATGCAGCAAAGGTAAGCATAATCCTTAACAAAAAAAAAAATGGTATACTGTCAGGATTTTATTGCTAAAAGATATGCTGAGTAGAAAATTTGACATAAAAGATCAGAGAGAAATATAAGGGAAATATCAAAGACTAATTACAAAAGACTCAATAAGGCCAGACTGTTCCCATTTTATACAAGGAAAAGTAAACTGTATGTCTAAGATTTTAGTTAGTATTTTGGTAGTTTGAAAGAAATATTGGAATAGAGCTGAATATGATATGATTACAAAATGTAATGACATCTAGAAAAACCTTCAAAGAATAATTATCTTATACAAATAAGGTGTGAAAGAACTAACACAAAGGAACTACATGGGGAAGAAGGACTGGTAGCTCTGGAACACTACTCTCATCAGGAATGGGTTAAAAAGGGGGAAAAAAGAAGGGAACAATAACATATGTCCAGAAGGGTATAAAAGTCTTCAAAATTCAGATAGAACCAAGAGGACAAGGGGGAAGGGGTGGGAGATGACAAGAACGGGACGTCTGGAGAGGGGTACGATAAGTAATGGGGGGCAAGGTAGAAAGTCGACTTAAAGTAGAAGAGTCAAGAGGCATAGGAAATAAGACATGCACACAAATATTAAAAAAAAAAGATCCGGGGTAGAATTTATTACAGGAGAAAGACATATTGAGTAATCATGATCTCCGGCAAAGTTAAAGTTAAAATAGATTTAATCAGAAGAGAAAAATAGGGAAACTACACTATATGCCAGTCATAGAAACCAATATTCTTTCAGACTATTGAAAAGAACTAGAAAGCATAAAGTTGTAACAATATTGTGGTGCAGAAAATGATGAGTTTGATGAGAAAATGATAGAAAAATATGGAGGCTTAAACTTGTGAAGGAAGAGATGATCCACCACCAAAGAAACAAAAGACAAACAAGTATAGTGCGGCCTTACATAGATACAAATGAATTTATATGTATATATATATATATGAGTGCAATTGAAGATATTTGATGCATATGTAGGTGAATGTAGGCTCTATCTATATGTATATGTGTGGCTTTTTTGGATTTGGGTGTGTATCCACAGTGAATTGTAGCTTTTGGGGGGAAGAATGGAGGATAAAAAGAACAATAAGTGCAACAAGACAACAAAAGAAAACTCAAAAGGAAGCAAAGATAGGCAGCACTGAATACAATGATTAATATTTATTGTATAGGCTTTCTTGAAATGCAAAATTATTACTGTATGCTGTGTATCCTCTCATGTTCTATCATGCACATGGCAATGAGCTTTTTTCTTATTTTTTATTTAATTTTTAGTATTTAAGTTTATAATGTTTCTTTTTTCTTTTCTTATTTATATATTTGATTTTAAAATGCATAAATTTAAAAATATCATATATTCTAAGACATGAAAATGAAATGACTCATATTGGAATCCAGCAGAAGAAAGAGTTCTTGACTTGAAATTAGAAAAAAACTAAATGTGAGGATTAATTCCGGTGTTCATTGAGTTATTTTTTCTAAATATAAATTTATTTATTTAACTTTTTACATTCATTTTCACAAAATTTTGGGTTCCAAATTTTCTCCCCATTTGTCCCCTCCACCCACCGCAACACACCGAGCATTGTAATTTCCCCTATCACCAATCGGCCCTCTCTTCTATCATCCCTCCCTTACCTTGTCCCCATCTTCTCTTTTGTCCTGTAGGACCAGATAACACTCTATTCCCCATTACCTGTATTTCTTATTTCCTAGTAGCAAGAACAATACTCAACAGTTGTTCGTAAAACTTTGAGTTCCAACTTCTCCCCATCCCTCACTCCCCACTTTTCCCTTTGGGAAGGCAGGAAATTCAATATAGGCTGCATCTGTGTAGTTTTGCAAATGACTTCCATAATAGTCATGTTGTGTAATACTAATTATATTTCCCTCCATCCTATCCTGCTCTGCATTGTTTCTATTCTCTCTTTTGATCCTGTCCCTCCCCGAGTGTTGACTTCACATTGCTCCCTCCTCCAATTGCCCTCCCTTCCATCATCCCCCCCCACCTTGCTTATCTCCTCCCCCACGTTCCTGTATTGTAAGAAAGGTTCTCATACCAAAATGAGTGTGTATTTTATTCCTTCCTTTAGTCAAATGTGATGAGAGTAAACTTCATGTTTTTTTTCTCAGCTCTCCTTTTCTTGCACTCCCCTAAAAAATCTCCTCCTTGCCTCTTTTATGAGAGAAAATTTACCCCATTCCATTTTACCCTCTCTCCTCCCACTACATTTCTCTCTCACCATTTACATGGATTTCTTTTAAGATATTATCACATCCTATTCTATTCACTCTGTGCTCTCTGTGTGTGTGTGCATGTGTATGTGTGTGTGTGTGCACGTATGTACATGTGTGTGCGTGCGTGCGTGTGTGTGTGGTATGTGTGTATAATCCCACCAACTACCCAGATACTGAAAAATTTCAGGAGTTACAAATATTGTCTTTCCATATAGGAATGTAAACAGTTCAACTTTGGTAAGACCCTTGTGACTTCTCTTTGCTGTTTACTTTTTCATGCTTTTTCTCATTCTTGTGTTTGAAAGTCAAAGTTTCTTCTCAGCTTTGGTATTTTCATCAAGAATGCATGAAAGTCCTCCATTTCATTGAAATACCAGTTATTCCCCTGAAGTATTATACTCAGTTTTGCTGGGTAGGTGATTCTTGGTTTTAGACCTAGTTCCTTTGACTTCTGGAATATCCTATTCCATGCCCTTTGATCCCTTAAGGTAGAAGCTGCTAGATCTTGTGTTATCCTAATTGTATTTCCACAATACTGGAATTCTTTCTTTCTAGCTGCTTGCAATATTTTCTCCTTGGCCTGGGAACTCTGGAATTTGGCTACAATGTTCCTAGGAGTTTCTCTTTTTGGATCTCTTTCAGGCGGTGATTGGTGGATTCCTTGAATACTTATTTTGCCCTGTGGTTCTAGAATATCAGGGCAATTTGACTTGATAATTTCATGAAGGATGATGTCTAGGCTCTTTTTTTTTTATCATGGCATTCACGTCTTCCCATAATTTTTAAAGTGTCTCTCCTGGATCTATTTTCCGGGTCAGTTGTATTCAATTAGATATTTCATATTCTCTTCCATTTTGTCATTCTTTTGGTTTTGTTTTGTGATTTCTTGGTTTCTCAGAAAGTCATTTGCCTCCATCTGTTCCATTCTAATTTTGAGAAAACTATTTTCTTCAGTGAACTTTTGAACCTCTTTTTCCACTTGACTCTGCTTTTGAAAGCATTCTTCTCCTCATTGGCTTTTTGAACCTCTTTTGCGAATTGAGTTAGCCTATTTTTTAAGGTGTTATTTTCTTCAGCATTTTTTGGGTCTCCTTTATCAAGATATTGACTCGTTTTTCATGCTTTTCTTGCATCTCTCTCCTTTCTCTTCCCAGTTTTTCCTCCACCTGTCTAACTTGATTTTCAAAATCCTTTTTGAGCTCTTCCATGGCATGAGTCCATTTGATATCTATTTCAGATGTTTGGGGTACAGAGGTCTTGACTCTTATGTCTTTACCTGCTGGTAAGCAGTTTTCTTCCACGTCAGAGAGGAAGGTTAGAATCATATGGTCCCCAAGAAAATAACCTTCTATGCTCTTATTTTTTTCCCCTTTTCTGGGCATTTTCCCAGCCAGTTAATTGACTTCTTAGAATTCTCTACACCCTGGCCTAGGTCAGCCCAGCTAGTGCTTGGGGTCTGAGATTCAAATGCTCCTCCCCAGCCTCAGGGCTTTCAGTGGCAGGCCTGGCTGCTATTCCATGGGAGCTTGATTTCGGTGCCAAGTTGGGGGCAGGGCCACCTCCCAGGCCCAGTTCCCTGAGGGGGTTTATGCAGAGACCTTCTATAATGGAGCAGCTGCTGAGCTCCTACCTGCTCTGGGAGCCTCTAGCCACCTGCCACCTCTGCCGCTGCCTCTGCCGCTGCCTTCCGAGGGGGCTTGAGTCCTGCCGACACCCTGGTCCCCTCTCAGCCCATCCAGATATCTCTTTCACTGACCTGTGGGTCTGTGGGTGGAGGGACCTTCGGGGCTGCTGGAGATTCCTTCCCTGAAGCCTGCTCGGATCTGCTCGCTCCTCTGCATGCCATGAGGTCAGGGCTGGGCTCCGCTACCTTGCAGTGCACCAGGGACCTTTGGGGTCGGTTTTTCAGGGTTCCCTGGAACGGAAATCTCCTTCACCTCGTTGCTGCGCAGCTCCACTGTTCCAGAATTTGTTGGGAGTTCTTTTTATAGATAATTACGGGCTGTGGGTTCAGAGCTAGCATATGTGTGTCTTTCTACTCCACCATCTTGGCTCTGCCCCCACTTCTGGTATTTATTAGCCTTGTGATCTTAGAAAGCTATTTCAACTGCCTCTGATTCTGTTTTCAATTCTGCAAAATGGAAAGGTTAGGCTAGGTGATCAATGCCATCCCTTTAAGCTCAGTTGCTTTGTCACCTTGTGAGGAACCAGAAAAAAAGGTACTGGTGAGCCATCTTTATAATAAAATTGAATCATATTGGTAATTCTCTGTATTCTCTGATCATACTGAAGAGGGGGAGTACAAAAGAAGAAAATCTAGGTAATCTCAAGCTAATAAATCATGAGTTTTAATTAAAAATAACGTGTTTGTTGGAGAAAAGTAAAAATAAAAATCTTGTGAGGGGGAAGACAAGATGGTGAAGTAAGAGCAACTACTCACCTAAGCTCTTAGACAAACTCCTTCAGTTACCTGTACAAAGAGAATCTGACCAAATTTTGGAGGTGCAGTATCCAATAGGAGACAGACTGTGGCAGATTCACAGACCAAGACAGACTGGAAGGTTAATGGGAAAGACCTGTTCCACAGGACTGGACAAGAATATGGTGCACCCCACAGCGTCTCCATGGCAAGGCTAAGCAGGAAAGACCCGGGGCCATCTGAGGCAACAGTAGAACAGCAGAATAGCAGCCCAGGGTGGAAGTCCACCAGAGTCAAGGATATGACAGTGGCAATGCCCCAAGTATCAACTGCAGCTGCTCCTCAGACAATCAGCTAGTGGAGTAACTGTCTGAAAGTCACTTACTTGAACTTCCAGGAGCCAAAATGGCAGAGTAATTGGGAAATGCTCTCTCTCCCCCTCTGCTTGTTGGCCTGGAAAGAACCATAAAATATTTAACCAGAAAAGTCCTGGATCAGTCGAATCAGCAGAAGGGACAGTCTCATAGCACGTGAGGCTAGGACAATCACAAAGGAGTGTTACTTTTGCTGTGGTAGAGGACCAGAGTTTTCCTACAGAGCCCCACCTCAGTCACCTAGGAGGAGATCTGGAGCTCCAGCGGGGTGGAGCCAGGCAACCACCAACACCAGGACCCCAGGCATGTCTCCGTACTCCAGGGGAAATGGTAAGACAATAGAGCAGTCAGGATCACCAACCTCTGAGTTTTCATTTGCTCTAGCTTAGCTGAGGAGATTTTTCTTGACCACAGAACACCTTCCTCACATTTAAGGAGCTGAATCAAGGGCTAATCAAGGGAAAAACAAAAAGAAAGAATTCATCTGGCTTCTGCTTTCTCACACCAGCCAGCTCAGCTCAAGGTTCTTTAGGTTCTACCTGAAAGAACCGGATACCACAACACACAAAGCATCATCATTATGAGTAAGAAGCAAAGCAGTCTTTCTATATGGATAAGGAACAAAACACAAATACCAAAGAAGTCAATATTGAGACTGCACTCCAATCTGAAACTTCAGAGTGGACTATGAACTACTTGCACGCACAAAGAGCAATCCTGGAAAAGTTAAAGAAGGAAATAGAAGAAAAACTGGCCAATGATTTTAAAATTATGAAAAAAAGAATTCACTGAAGAGATAGCTCATTAAAAAGGAAAATTGAACAAATGGAAAAGTAGTACAAAAACTAATTGGAGAAAATAATTCCTTAAAAGAAATACTTGGACAGATGGAAAAAGAGATGCAAAATTTAACTGAAGAAAACAATTTGAGAAAAATTAGAATTGGACAAGTAGAAACTAATGACTTTGTGGGACATCAAGAATCAGAAAAAAAAAATCTAAAGAATGAAAAGATAGAAGAAAAAGTAAAATATATAACTGGAAAAACAACTGACCTGGAAAATAGATCCAGAAGAAAAATTTAAGAATTATTGGCCTAACAGAAAGCCAAGATGAATACAAACCCTGGCCAATATCTTCCAAGAGATATTAAAGGAAAACTGTGAAGAAGTGCTAAATTCAGAAGATAGAATAGTCATAGAAAGAATCCACTGTTCACTTCATGAAAGGGATTCCAAACTAATAACATCAAGAAATACTGTAGCCGGGGGGCAGAGTAGAAAGACTCACATATGCTAGCTCCGAACCTACAGGCCATAATTATCCATAAAAAGAACTCCCAACAAATTCTGGAACAGTGGAGCAGCATAGCAATGGGGTGAAGGAGATTTCCGTTCCAGAGAGCCCTGAAAAACTGATCCCAAAGGCCCCTGGCACACTAGAAGGGAGCAGAGCCCAGCCCAGCCCTGGCCACATGGCATGCAGAGGAGCGAGCAAATCCGAGCAGGCTTCAGGGAAGGAATCTCCAGCAACCCCGAAGGTCCCTCCACCCACAGACCCACAGGTCAGTGAAAGAGATATCTGGATGGGCTGAGAGGGGAGCGTGGTGTCTCCTGGACTCAAACCCCCTTGGGAGACAGGGGAGGCCACAGGCTCCCCAAGCAGGCAGGAGCTCGGCAGGAGCTCCATTAAAAAAGGTCTCTGCATAAACCCTCTGAGGGAACTGAGCCTGGGAGGCAGCCCTGCCCCCACCTGAGCACCAGAAATTAAGCTCCCACTGAACAGCAACCAAGCCTGCCACCAAAAGCCCTGATGCAGGGGAGGAGCATTTGAATCTCAGACCCCAAGCACTAGCTGGGTGGATCTAGGCCAGGGTGGAGAGGACTCCCAGAAGTCAAGTAACTGGCTGGGAAAATGCCCAGAAAAGGGAAAAAAATAAGACCATAGAAGGTTATTTTCTTGGGGAGCAGGTGATTACACCCTTCCTCTCTGATAAGGAAGAAAACTGCTTACCAGCAGGTAAAGACATAGGAGTCAAGGCCTCTGTATCCCAAACATCTGAAATAGATATACAATGGGCTAAGGCCTTGGAAGAACTAAAAAAGAATTTTGAAAATTGTTACACGGGTGGAGGAAAAAAGAAATGAGAGAGGTGAAAGAAAAGCATGATCAACGGGTCAATACCTTGACAAAGGAGAACCAAAAAAATGCTGAAGAAAATAACACCTTGAAAAATAAACTAACTTAATTGGCAAAAGAGGTTCAAAAAGCCAATGAGGAGAAGAATGCTTTCAAAAGCAGAATTAGTCAAGTGGCAAAAGAGGTTCAAAAGCTCACTGAAGAAAATAGTTCTCTCAAAATTAGAATGGAACAGATGGAGGCCAATGACTTTCTGAGAAACCAAGAAATCATAAAACAAAACCAAAAGAATGACAAAATGGAAGAGAATGTGAAATATCTCATTGGAAAAACAACTGACCTGGAAAATAGATCCAGGAGAGACAATTTAAAAATTATGGGACTGCCTGAAAGCCATGATCAAAAAAGAGCCTAGACATCATCCTTCATGAAATAATCAAGGAAAATTGCCCTGATATTCTAGAACCACAGGGCAAAATAAGTATTCATGGAACCCAATGATCCTCGCCTGAAAGAGATCCAAAAAGAGAAACTACTGGGAACATTGTGGCCAAATTCCAGAGTTCCCAGGTCAAGGAGAAAATATTGCAAGCAGCTAGAAAGAAAGAATTCCAGTATTGTGGAAAAACAATCAGGATAACACAGGATCTAGCAGCTTCTACATTAAGGTATCTAAGGGCATGGAATAGGATATTGCAGAAATCAAAGGAACTAGGTCTAAAACTAAGAATCACCTACCCAGCAAAACTGAGTATAATACTTCAGGGGAAAAACTGGTCTTTCAATGAAATAGAGGACTTTCAAGCATTCTTGATGAAAAGACCGAAGCTGAAAAGAAACTTTGACTTTCAAACACAAGAATGAGAAGTGTGAGAAAGTAAACAGCATGGAGAAGTCACAAGGGACTTACCAAAGTTGAACTGTTTACATTCCTATATGGAAAGACAATATTTGTAACTCCTGAACTTTTTCAGTATCTGAGTAGTTGGTGGGATTATACACACATACACACACACACGCACACGCATGTACACACGTGCACGCACACACAGAGACAGAGAGCACAGAGTGAATTGAATAGGATGGGATAATATCTTAAAAGAAATGAATGTAAATGGTGAGAGAGGAATGTAGTGGGAGAAGAGAGGGCGAAATTGAATGGGGTAAATTATCTCTCATAGAAGAGGCAAGTAGGAGACTCTTTAGTGGAGGGAAAAAGAGGAGAGCTGAGAAAAAAAGGAACATGAAGTTTACTCTCATCACATGTGACTAAAGAAGGGATAAAACGCACACTCATTTTGGTATGAAAACCTATCTTACAAGACAGGAAAGTGGCGGAGAAGGAGATAAGCAGGGTTGGGGGTGATGATGGAAGGGAGGGCAATGGGAGGAGGGAGCAATTTGAAGTCAACACTCGGGAGTGACAGGATCAAAAGAGAGAATAGAAACAATGTGGGGTAGGATAGGAGGGAGGGAAACATAATTAGTCTTATACAAAGCAACTATTATGGAAGCCATTTGCAAAACTACACAGATATTGCCTATACTGAATTGCTTGCCTCCCCAAAGGGAATGGGTTGGGAGGGAGTGATGGGGAGAAGCTGGAACTCAAAGTTTTAGGAACAACTGTTGAGTATTGTTCTTGCTACTAGGAAATAAGAAATACAGGTAATGGGGAATAGAGTGTTATCTGGCCCTCCAGGACCAAAGAGAAGATGGAGTCAAGGGAAGGGAGGGCTGATAGAGGAGAAGACAGATTAGTGATAGGGGATATAAGAATACTCAGTTTACTGCGGTGGGGGTTGGGGATAAATGGGGAGAAAATTTTGGAACCCAAAATTTTGTGAAAATCAATGTAAAAAGTTAAATAAATAAATTTATATTAAAAAAAGATAATATTGTAGCCAAATTCCAGAACTATCAAGTGAAGGATAAAATACTACAAAGTCAGAAAGAAACCATTCAAATATCGAGAAGCAGCAGTCAGGATCACATAGGGCCTTGTAGTTTCTACGTTAAAAGATCAAAGGAATTGAAATATGATATTCCATAAGGGAAAGGAGCTGGGGCTGCAACCATTAATTACCCAGCAATGTTCAGCATAAAATTTCAGGCAATGAGATGAACATTTACTGAAATTAGGGATTTCCAGAACTTTCAGTTAAAAAGGCCAGAACTCAACAGAATATCGGATCTTCAAACACAGGTCTAAAAGGAGGCAAAAAAGAAATGTAAACAGTAGAAAAGGAAAGGTTTTTACTCAATTGGGACAAAATGTATTTCACTACAAGGGAAGATGATTCTTGTTATTCTTGAGAGTTCTATATCTATTATCAAATAGAAAAGGTATATACATAGCTAGACCGAGTGGGTACAAAGTAAGTGATGTGATGTTAAAAATATGACTTAACCATGTGAAGAAATTGTAATAGGAGATGTGAAAAGGAGGAAGAATAAAATTGTAAAGTATGTCACAGGAAGAATTACAACATTATATTACAGTAGAGGGAAAGAGGGGATTGAGATGAGCATTGTTTGAGCGGTACTCTCATCTAACTTGGTTCAAGGAGGGAACAGCAAACTTCATTAAGTATATAAATCTAACTAGCTCTACAGGCAGTCGCAGAGGAAGGGGAGAAAAAGGGAGGGACTTCTAAAAGAAAAGGAAGAAGTAATAATGGAAAAGTGGAGTTAAAGACAGGGGGTCTGAAAGTAGGTAGAGAAGACTGATGGAGGTAGAAGTAAAAAAATAAACTCTATTGTGGAGGGGAAGGGAGAAGGCAAAACTAAAAGCACAAACAGTGGGGAAGAGGATGGAGGGAAAGATACAGATAGCAATCCTAACTGTGAGTATGAATGGGATGAACTGTTCCATAAAATGGAGACAGCAGAATGGATTAAAAGCCATAATCCACCAATAGGTTGTTTACAAAAACACATTTGAAACAGGGGGATACACACAGGGTAAAAGTAAAAGTTTTGAGTGGAGCATTTTGTGCTTCAGCTTATATAAGAAAATCAAAGGTAGCTATCGTAATCTCAGACAAAGCAAAAGCAGAAATAGATCTAATCAAATGAGATAAGGAAAGAAACTATAATCTTGCTAAAAGGTACCAAAGACAATTAAGCAATATCATTACTAAACATATATACTCCAAGTGGTACAGCATCCAAATTCTTAGAGGAGAAGTCAAGGGAGTTGAAGGTGAAACAGATAGCAAAACTATACTAGTGGGGGACCTCAACCTCTTGCTCTCAGAACTTGATAACTCTAACCTTAAGATAAACAAAAAAGAAGAAAAGGAAGTGAATAAAACTTTGGATAAGGTAGAGATGATATATCTCTGGGGAAAACTGAATAGGGATAGAAAGAATATACCTTTCACTCAGTGGTACATGACACATATACAAAAATTGACCATGTAGTAAGGCACAAAAACCTCAGAATCTAGGGAAGAAAGGCGGAGCTAGTCAATGCATCCTTCTCAGATTATAATGCAATAAAAATTTTATGCAAAATAAGGCCATGGAAAGATATACCAAAAATTAATTGGAAACTAAACAATCTAATCCTAAAGTAGGAGTGGGTTAAACAAAAAATCGTAGAAAGATTCAACATTTTTATTTAAGAGAATGACAATAATGAGACAACCTACCAAATCATATAGGATACTGGAAAAAGTAATTCTTAGGGGAAGCTTTATACCTTTGAATACCTAGATGAATAAAATAGAGAAAGAAGACATCCATGAATTGGGCATGTAACTGAAAAAGCCTGAAAAAGAAAAAAAAAATGAAAATCTACAAGTAAATACGAAATTAGAAATATTGAAAACCAAAGGAGAGATTAACAGAATTGAAATTAAGGAAAACTTTTGAACTAATAAATAAAACTAAGAGTTGGTTTTGTGAAAAATAAAATAAAATTGATAAAATTTGGTCAATTTGATTTCAAAAAAGAAAGAAGAAAACCAAATTACCAATATCAAAAATGAAAGGAGTGAACTCACCTTCTATGAGGCAGAAATTGACACCATATTTAGAAATTACTTTACCCAACTTTATGCTCATAATTTTGAAAATTTAATGAGAGAGATGATTGTTTTAAAAAATATAAATTACCTAGATTAACAAAGGAGGAAGTTGAATACTTAAGTGATCCCATTTCAGAAAAAGAAATTGAAGAAACCATCAATGGACTTCCTAGGAAAAAATCTCCAGGCCCAGATGGACTTGGAAGTGAATTCAACCAAACATCTAATCAATAGTTAGTTCCAATATGATATAGAGTATTTGGAAAAAATTACTGAAGTAGTCCTCCCAAATTCTTGTTATGATACAAATGTTTTTGATATGTAACTCAAGGAGAGTCAATACAGAGAAAGAAAATTATTGACCAATTTCTCTAATGAATATGGATGGAAAAATTCTAAGTAACATTCTGGCAAAAAGGATATAGCAACTTATCATGCGAATAATACATTATGATCAGGTAGGATTCATACCAGGAATGCAGGACTGGCTCAATATTAGGAAAACTATTAGCATTATTGATCATATCAACAACAAACCTGACAGAAACCACATGATTATCTCAATAGATGCAGAAAAAGCTTTTGACACCATACAATACTCATTCCTATTAGAAACACTAGGGAACATGGGAATAAATGAAACTTTCCATAAAATAATGAGTATCTACCTAAAACATTCAGCAAGCAATATGTGCAAAGGCGATAAGCTACATAAATTTTCAGTGAGACCAAGGGTGAATGAAGGATGTCACTGCTAATATTCAATATGGCACTAGAAATGTTAGCTGTGGCAATAAGAGAAGAAAAAGGAATTGAATGAATTAGAATAGACAAAGAAGAAACTAAGTTATCACTTTTTTCAGAAGACATGATGATATACTTAGAGCATCCCAGAGATTCAAGTAGAAACTACTTGAAATATTAAACAACTTCAGCAAAGTTGCAAAATCTTCTGCATTTCTATATATTACTAACAAAGTCCGACAGCAAGAGATAGAAAGAGAAATCCCATTTTAAGCAAGGATAGACTCTACAAAATATTTGGTAGTCCACCTGCCAAAACAAATCCAGAGACTCTATGAACACAATTACAAAATACTTTGCACACAAATAAAGTCAGATCTAAGTAAGTGGAAAAACATCAGTTGTTCATGAGTAGGCTGAGGCAATACAATAAAAATGACAATTCTACTTAAATTAACGTGCTTATTTAATGTAATATGTCTAAAGCCATCAGATAATTATTTTCTTGAGCTTGAAAAATTAGTATTAAAATTCATATGGAAAAAGAAGAGGCCGAGAATATAAAGGGAACTAATGAAAGGAAATTCTAGGGAAGGTGGCCTGGCTCTAATAGATCTCCAGTTCTATTATAAAGCAGCAACTATCAAAACCACTGGGTACTGGCAAAGAAAGAGAAGGGTGTACTAGTGGAATATATTAGATACTCAAGACACAGTCATCAATGAATATAGCAATCTACTGTTTGGTAAACAAGAGAACTCCAGCTTCTGGGATAATAACTCACTTTTCAACAAAAATTGCTGGGAAAATTGGCTAACAGTGTGGCAGAAATTAGGCATAGACCAATGCCTGACACCATACACAAGAATAAAGTCCAAATAGGTAGATGATCTAGGTAAAAAGATTGATACTAGAAACAAGTTACTGGAGCAAGGAATAGTGCATTTATCAGATTTATGGAAAAGGGAAAAATTTTTGACTAAACAAGAGATAGAAAGCATTATGAAGTGCAAAATGAATAATTTTAATTACATTAAACTGAAAAGGTTTTGCACAGCCAAACCCAATGCAACCAAGAGTAGGAGGAAAGCAGAAAACCAGCTAAGAATTTTTGCAACCAGTGTCTGTGATAAAGGCCTTATTTGTAAAATATGTAGAGAACTGTGTCCAATGTTCAAGAATTCAAATCATTCTCCAATTGATAAATGGTCAAAGGATACGAACAGGCACTTTTCAGAGGAAGAAATTAAAGATATGTATAGTCATAAGAAAAAAATATTCTAATTCACTATTGATTAGAAAGATGCACATCAAAACAACTCTGAGATACCACAGCCCACCTAACTGATTGGCTAACATGACGAAACAGGATGATGATAAATTGTGAAAAAGATGTGGAAGAGTTGGAACACTAATTCTTTGTTGGTAATGTTGTGAGCTAATCCAACCGTTCTGAAGAGCAATTTGGAACTATACCCAAAGGAATTATACCAATGGCTTATAAAAAGGTATTATCCACAATACTTATGTGTATTGAATCCATAATTTGTTAAAGTTTTGTTATAAACAGAGATAGGTAGGTCTTCCTATATCATATCTTCTTTCTCCACAAATTCAAGCTTTGTATCTTTTATTATTTGGATTTCATAGCTGCTTAAGTATCCTCATTTGATCTGGTTTTAAATCTCATTGTTAGGTCAACAAAACATTATAGTCACACTGTTCACACTGTGTTAGCTAATGCCATATCATTGTTTTCATCCTAAGCGCTGTTTCAGGGGTTTCTGGTCAGACACACAAGTTTAATCCCGACTGAATATAATTGGTAAAGAATGTAGGCATCTGAAAGAATTTGTATAAGAACAGTGGGAGCAAATTTGCCTCACTATTTTCTAACTGCATGAAAGAATGAAAATAAAAATGAAGGAATTATCTACATTTTTACTGTTTTTTTGTTTCCAAGCACCAAAATGTTTTGTACTTTTAGATTAAACCTGGCAGGAGCTTAAAAGGCACCACCATGTATTGGATATATGTCATATGCATTTAGAAACTACAATATATATTTAAATTTATGAATACATACATATAATAGTATACATACATGCATGATTTCAAAGTGTACATGTGTGACACATGTGGATTTTTGCATATGTACATATATACACATAAACATACACACACAAATTATGGAATTCATTGTTTTCACCAGGTACATCCTCTGCATTAAAAAGAAATCTAGCTATGACATGGTAAGTGTCATAAGTATAAAAATAAAAGTTACAGAGAAATTTAAATTTTATTTTCAATAGTCAGCATCTCAATAGTGTCACATGATCTAACACTCTAAATAAAAATGCTAATTCTGAATCCTGCTTGCCTCTTTAGGCATACACTCATATTGTGATCATGGTCAGTAACTTCTCAGATTTGATATTCTCATTTCTAAAATGTGGGGTGTAATGTAGATCATGTACATTTCAAATTTAATATCCAAGTTCTCATTCCCAAAGAAGACAGCCTCCAAAACTTGACTAAATCCCCTCTCCTCCTATAAGTTGCTAGGTGTATCCCAGACAGGTCTTGAAATAGTTCAGTAAAAGGTATCATTTTGAGCCCAAATTATTGTTCTTTTCCCAAATGTTATCATTCTAGAATCAAAATAATCAGCCAACCTTAATTTTCCTGAAAGAGGAAAGGACAGTTGGAAGAAAAAAAATATCTTCATCACAGTTTTGGGACATGTTCTCCCCAATACATACTTACATACATACACACACACATACATATACATATATATGGAATATATATATATATATATCTTGTTCTATGTTCTATGTTCTAATCTTACGTCTTACATCCACTTTCCCCTGGCAGGGGAAAGTGGATGTAAGACGTAAGGTTAGAAAACACATGTAATAAAGAGGTAATTCAGAGCCCCTGTTATTCAAGAGGAATTTTATCCCATTTGTAGGTGTAATATCAAACTAGTAGGATCCTTTGCTGTTTTTCTAGATTGAGTTTTAGCCAATCAGATATGTGCATGTGAACAGCCAATTGGATGCTGAGTAGAACTGTATATAAAGAGAACCATGGTTGAGAAAGCAAACATTGACAGCCAGCATTGAAGAAGTGAACCAGCATAGAGAAGAAGAGAATGCAGAGAGATGTCTGAGAGCTGAGAGGAGACTTCTGAGAGAATAGAGGAGATATCTAAGAATGGAGAGGAGAGCTGTTATGGCATCGTTGTTGTCCTTCATCTTCGAAGAAGACCAAAATGACATCACCACTGTAAAGTGAAATTTCAGTGTGTCCAACTGTGGCTGATCAGACCAACATGAGCTTCGAATGCTCTATCACATGTGGGGCACAGATAGTCTGTTTGAATATTTGGGGTGGACATCCCAAATTTGTGCATCCTGCATTAACTTTGTGCTGTCTATTCTGCTTTGCTCAAAGAACACAACACCTTTTCTTATGTGGGCACACTATGCTGAGCAGTCCTATGCCAGTGTCTCCAATATTGCACAGTAAGATCCAAAGTTCATGAGAAGACCTTGAGAATATCCTTCTATTGTTTCTTCTGGCTACCATGTGATTGCCTGTCCCATGCAAGTTCTCCATAAAATAGTCTTTTTGGCAAGAGTATATGGTGGCCTCTGATGGCAGAGACTTACTGAAGGAGCCTTGAAACTTTGAAAGTGAATGAAACTATAGGGCAGAAACCTTCCTATGGGAAGCAGCCTTAGTATAAGCCTTGCTGCCGTCAGCACAGTCCAACAGTTCTGGACGGGGCTCACAGAGTGAGGATAAAAAAGCAGATGGAACACAGCAGTCTGAACAAGTTGAGTTTATTCTAGACAAACTGAGCCACTAAATCAGGGTATCAGGGTGCTTAAATAATAAAAAACCATAAGGGTAGCAATTGAGGCATAAAACAGAACAGATCCTGATAAGTAGAAAGGGAGGCCTCAAGGCCTCTTTATCAGAATGTTATCCTGTATAGCAGGGGCCTTGTTTCCTGGAACTTCAACACCCAAATTCAGGGACATGCACCTGAGAACAATATGTCACTTAACTTCTTAAGTCAGATATTATTCTCCCTTGGAAGAGGGAAACTCTTGATAAGGCGCTTTTTCAAACCCCTCAAGGTTCTCTACATCTCCCCCTTTTTGTTTTACAGTGACTCTTTCCTATTCATCCGAATGTTGAATGCAAGGTTTTGTATACTATCGATGATCAAGGACAGCAGGGTAGAAGCACAAAATACTCCTACAAAGTCTAATACCAATAACCTGATGTCTTGTGCAAGGCCACTTAAAATCCCTGTGCTCTATTTATCATATCTGCAATCTGTTATGCAGCCTCGAGTGGATCCAAGTCTCTATGACTTCTGGCATCATCAATAATCTGAACAATTTGTTCCAAATCATCCATATCCATAGTTACATTATTAACATTCCATAATCCCCTTAAGTGATTGGCAACTTTGGTAAAATATAAAGGGTATCATTATAATTCACATTTAACAAAGAAAAATGGGTAAACCTATAATCACATTTTAATCTACTATATAAGGTGAGTATCTCAACTTGTTCATTAATTTCTATCACATCCCACCACAATTCGTCAATGGCTTGATAAAATTCCCTATTAATTTTTTCTTGTACTTGAAATGCCCTTGTAATATTTCTGGACAATTGATCTAAATATTTGTCTTGTTTAATTTCTGTTTGTACACTCATGATACCTTCTGTTAAAGCTACACTACTAGCAATAATCGCTACTAAAGCAATAATTCCAAAAATAATACAAGAAATATAACTTTTTTTTTTTACGAGAAAGCAATTTTCTTCAAAGCAAATCAGATAGTCTGATCTCCTGGAGCTTGATACCACTGAGTATCCTCGGCCACAAGGAGCGTGAATGGACTCCTTTTAATAACAAACACCTTTTGGTCTCCTACTTTTCATTTATGCAAGCATTGACAGAGCAATTCAAACAAGTGTCATTGAAAGTGTTGTCCCCTCCTGCTGTCACAGTCCCATTACCTCACTGAAATGCATACTCTCCTCCCAAGCAAGAAACAAGCATTGTATTATATGCTAATGTTCTAGGTCCTACCTTGTAATTGCCGTTGACTGGACCTAGAACTGTTGCTATTTTCCACAATTTCTTCTTTTCCCACCCTTTAGGCTCTATCCAATTAGGCTTGGTGTATTCCCCATAAAAGTATGCCTTCCGTATACCCATGTGAGTACGTGAGGAGTCATTATGCCAAGACACACAGGTTGTACTCCAATATTGTATACATTTCGGCATATTACCCCAACAGTCCAAGAAAATTCTCTGTCTGTGCAAGACATCTGAAATGCTCCTTGGGTCATGTTACACGCATCCCCTTGGAGTCCTAGGAAGGTGGTGGTCAAGTTCTGGAAGTGTTGAGGTTGATCATTGGTGTTTCTACTGCTGAATCACCTGAGAGATAGTTGACTGCCAATTTCATTAAAATGAAAGTAAACATCAGTAACATACCTATAAGTAATGTTCTGTAGGTAAAAACAGTCCATGCCATTACTCTGCTGGCTGCTGAAGCAGACTGGAGGAGTCTCTACAAGACCACTAAAATTGAAGGGGATGGACTTACTTAGGACCTTGGAAGCCCCCTTCATCAGAGGTTGTAACTCCTGATTTAAGGGAAAAGAAACCGTTATCCTTACATGCAATATGACCTCTGGTATTAATTGAGCCATGCCCACCACCTCCACCCAGGGGGAATTTTTCAATAACACCCATTTTTTGTCAGCCTTGGCCAGGTTATGTGAATTCAGTAAAAAAGAGGAGCCCTATGACAGTCTGTTTGGTATCTCCTTTAGCCTTTCCTCTTCTTCTGCACCCCTGGCGGGTCTTTGTGTGTAGGTGCAGCTTCTGTATCTGCTTGGACAGATCTTGTATCTCTTTTGTCCTAAAACTTGAGGCATATTTTGTTTTGATCTCTGGTTCTTTCAGCTAGAAGCTAAAATGCTACAGCTTACCTGATGATGAGCTGGCTGGTGTTGGAAAACAGAGGCCAGATGAAGTCTTTTTGGGTTTTTCTGCAGTTAACCTGGAGCTAGTTCGTTAAGTGTGGGTGAGGGTTGTTCTGGCCACATAAGTTCTCGTCTGCTGAGCTAGAGCAGGGACAATCTCAGCAGTTGTTGATCCTGTCTGCCCTAGTGTCTTCCTGATTCCCTTAGGGTACTGAGACATGCCTGGCATCCTAGTGTTGAAAGTTTCTCTCTTCAGCCCCGCCCCTGAGGTTCTGGATCTTCTCCCCATTTTTTGAAGTGAGACTCTCTGAGACAGCTCTGATCCTGCACTTATCCCCTTGGTCACAGCAAGAAGAACACTCCTTAGCAATCTTTCTAGATTCATGGGCCAAGGTTCTGTTTACCCCTTCTGCTGCTTCTTTCTGTATTGAATTGTGGGGGTTTTATGCCCTGGTACATGGTCAATTTTTGTGTATATACTATGTATCATTGAGAAAATGGTGTGTTCCTTTCTACCTCCCTTCAGTTTTCTGCAGAGGTCTATCAAAAATACCTTTTGCAGAATTATATTTACCTCCTTACTTCTTTTTTATTTTGAGGTTCAATTTAACAACTTCTATGCAATCTCTGGCTTTGCATTCTGTTACCCAACATCCCCATATCCATTCAGTGGTCAAATCTGTCACTTCTCCTTCCAAATCTCTCACCTACTCCATTTTCTCAATTTTTCCATTCTCTCTACTTGTATAACTAGTATCCTTTTTAGAATGTTGGCCCTGGAATAAGGAAGACTCTTCTTTGTGTGCTGGAATCCTACTCCAACACTTACTATCTGTGTGACCGTGAGCAACTCAAGCAATTCAGTTTTCCTCCTTTTCTTCACTTGTAAATTGATATGGAGAGGCATTGACATGGAGAGGCAACAACAGACCGTTCCAGTACCTTTGCAAAGAATATGCCAAATGGGATCATGAAGAGGTAGATATGACTGAAAAATATTATTTGTCTCTGATTCACTGTCTCTCCTCTAAAATCTACCCTCTACAATATCCAAATTATTTTCCTAAGTTTCCGTTCTGACTCACCCTAATAAAACCCTACTGTCCCCCTATTAAATTTCGCATTGGGCTATGTAGGGTGTTCATAAAGGACTAGCACTTGTGGTCTGAAGGATTGCTGAATCTTTTTCAGAACTGCTTCACAACTTTGGTGCCCAGCTGGCACACAACTCTCACCTGAAGCTCTAAGCTGCTATAACATTCCCAGCAACCACATCCTGGTAAACTTTCTCAGCTAAAACCAGTTTAAAGGTTATTAAGAGGTCTCATATCCAACTGAGAGTTTGGGGTTCATATTTATGACTAGAATAAAAAGACTTTCCACTGAACATTTGTTTAGACATTGACGTTTTCAAGGTTATCCACCGTATGCCAAGCTGTTACCAGTTATCCTGATTTTTGTCTTATTACAGAACTTTAATGACTCTGAAGATGACTTTGTGCAACTCCAATTCATGTGCAAATCAAGATATAACCCCATGATATCATTGATTCTCTTCAAAAATAAAGAAGAAATAACAATTTATTCATTTTTAGCTCACTTTATAAAACGTCTATGTGAAAATTCATTTTAACTTATTTTACTAATGGCTACCACAGTAGATGGAAGCTCTAAATCAGAATCATCAAGAAGATTTTGTTTTAACCTCCATATCTGATGAATAATGTTGATATAACTCAAGATGAGTCACTTAACATATCAGTACTCCAAATAGCTTTTAATAATATAAGTTATAGAATTGGTTTCAAGCTGGATGGTAGAAGTAATATTTTAAGAGGAATTCTTGTCCTATGTCAATGAAATCACAGACTTAGCAAAAATATAAACAATACTAAAGTTAACAGAGGAAAAAAGATTGTTCATTTATAAACTATTAAATATTATTGCAGGCAAAAAGGCTGAGACTTAAAACTAAGGGTTTGGAATCTGCTGTTCTTTGAAAATTAATTAGAATTTAAGAAAAAATCTCTAAATGAAAAGTCAATAAAATTAAATTTCAACTTACAACCTTTCAGAAATGCATTTGTTATATAATGTGAAGCACTCTCTAAAATAAGAGTAAGATATTATATTGGTGTTTAAAAATACACATATGCCATTCCAACTTCTTAAAGAGTGTTGAGAACATTCTGAAAAAAAGATTCTTAAGAAATGAAGCTATTATCTCTAGCTAAAGAATTTGGCATATTTTCCTTCATATTAACATTTTTGATTACAGATGCTGTTTTCACCATAATAGCATTATATGTTACGAAACATGGCTTGATGTTGTCACTTAACAAAACAGAAATGTAAATGAAGATAGTACCAGTATTTCTCATTCTACAAATTGCCAAGCTTCCTGAAGAGCCATATGTGAATTCAGTTTTGTAAATCAAAAATCAACATACACAAAGAATATTTTTTTATCATGGAAATAATTACCTTCTGATTTAGTACTTCTAAAAATTCTGGCTTTCAGTGTACCAATTTATTTTCTTGAGGGAATAATTGATTGTACTGAAAAATGATAAATATATGTAGTTTCCCTTTTTATGGATCTCTTAGCATCTCTTTTGCTTATCTCAATAATAGTCCACTTTTTTAATCTTCAAGAATAATGAAAGCATTTCTTCTTGAAACTTTTGCTCTCAAAATTCATCAAGTGTTTTCTTTTTTCTAAGTCATACACTACTGAGTGAACATGATGCTGTGAAATGGAAAAAGAAATTTCAAAGGCAGTTGGACAAAAGCACTTTTATTCATCTTCTCTCATTTAGTAAAACCAGGGAAATAAAACCATATTCTCCCATTTTTTGCTTACTATGAATTCTAATGTTATCTACATAATTATCAGAATATGCACATACTACATTCAATTATATACATATATATCAAATCTCTATATATGTATATTTATATACATATTTATGTAGGTGTGTACACACATACACATTTATACACAATATACTGGCAGTTCAATATGTTGGACAGAAATTATTTCTTTAATGAAAGTTAAATGAATTCATTTTAATTTCATTTGAAACTGAGAAAGCTTTATTGTTATATAACTAAAATATAAAATTTCATATTATTTAAACTGGGAGCCTTGACTAATTATTTTTTAAATTGTCAGTTGTTCAGGGAGATTTTGAGTCTATAAAATTAAAATATCAAGGGGCAAAGAGTACCAGATTTGGAATTTGGTGCTTTGGAACCTTAGGTTTCTGATGCCTAGTGTTTATAGGACCATTGGCAAGTTAATTAACATCTCTGGGGAAGGTTCTTTATTTTAAAATGATGGGATTAAAATGGGAGCCAAGATCGTGGAGTAAGGCAAGAGGTCAAATCTCCCTCAAATCCCTCTAAACACTTTTTAATACTTTTAAAATGTTTCTAAACAAATTCTAGGGCAGGAGAATCCACAATACAAATTCCCAACCAAAGACAACTTGAAAGGTAGGAAGGAAAGGTCTGTTGAAGCAGGGTGAAAGAGGAGTGTAGTTCAATGCAGGCCCTACAGTGCAGTCTGGACCACAGCAAAGAAGGATTCGACCTTAGGAGTGACTGAATCAGGAACTGCAGTTACAGTTTTCAGATCTTTCAGCACACAGATGCCAAAGGTAGCTTCAAAGGTCAACAGGAAAGTTCTGTCACTTAGGTGAGAGTGGCACTCAGTCCAGCACATGCCATCCTGTGGAGCCTCATGTCCAAGAAACCAGTAGCATGCCTTGGGTGACACTGATTTAACAGCAGCGGAAACAGCAACAGTCCTGGTTGCTTCTGAAGCTCTTATGTCTCAGATAGTAAGGGGTTGAACAGTTGGTTAGGAGGAGTTTATAGGGTGCTTTTTTGTTAGTACTGACAAAGGACTTTCTTACTTTGCCCATAATTGAATCTGGGTCCAAGTCCTTGTTGGCAGTCTCAGGGAAAGGAAGGCACTCACATGGCAGAGCTTGGTTCCACACTGCAGGGGGACCTTCCTAAGAGTTCAAAAAAAAGGTTTTTGGTCCAGAATCCAAGATGATGGAGTCATCAGTAATTACAATCTCCCTTCCCTTGCTGATCTTGACGAGACCAGAGAATGTCTCCACAGGAAAAACCCTGGAATAGTGGGAGTAGCTGAAGGGGTAAATAGATTCTTAGAACATGAGCCTAGGAAGATCACTAAGGAGGGTCCCTCTTGCTGTGGCTGAAGGGGGCCAGTACAGGATCAGAGCTGTCCCAGATGGTCGCACTTCGACAAACCTGGAGAAGATCCTGAGGCCTAGGGGGGATTAAGCCAGCAACCACCAAAACCAGGACCCCAGGCATGCCTCAGCACTCCACAGGAATTGGGAAGACACTAGAGCTGACTGGATCATCAAACACCAAGCTTGACAATTCTCTAGCCCAGAGGGGACCTCCTGTGGCCAAACCACCTCTTCCTCATGCTTAACGAGATAGCTCCAGGGTAACTGTGGGGAAACCCAAAAAGACCTCACCAGGCCTCTGTTTTCCAACACCACCCAGCTCAGTAACAGGTAAGTTGTAGCACTTTAGCTTCCAGCTGAAGGAACAAGAGACCACAACACAAACAACCTCAAGTTGTAGGAACAAGAAGAGTGGGACAGAGCCTCCTGTGCCTCAGATGCAGAAATCTAATTTAGAAGCCAGGAAAAGTGTGATTATTATGAGTAAGAAGCAAAGCAGAAAAGAAAAAAAAAACATAGAATCTTTCTGTGGGGACAAGGAACAAAACACAAATACATTTTGTGGTCAGCATTGAGACTGTACCCGCATCTACAACTTCAGAAGGGAATATAAATTGATCTGAAGCAAAAACAGCTTTCGAGGGAGAGTCAAGAAGGATTTTAAAAGCCAAATTAGAGAAATAGAAGAAAAACTAACCAATGACTATTAAAAGATGAAAAAAACACAGAAGACTTTAAAAGGAAAATTGGAAAAATGGAAAAGGAAGTACAAAACTTAACTGGAGAAATTAATTCCTTACAAGTAACCAGTGGATAAATGGAAAAGGAGATGCAAAAATTAACTGAAGAAAAACATTTGATAAAAATTAGAATCCGGCAAGTAGAAGTTAATGACTCCATGAGATGTAAAAAATCGGTTAAACAGAATGAAACGATAGAAGAAAACGAAAATATCTAACCAGAAAAATAACTGATTTGGAAAATAGATCCAGGAAAGAAAATCTTAGGATTATTTGTATACCAGAAAGTCATGAGAAAAAAAAGAGCCTGGACAATATCACCCAAAACATCACCAAGTAAAATTGCCCACAAGTCCTAAATCCTGAGGGCAAAATATCATCAAAAGAATCTATCGTTCACCTCCTGAGTGTAACCCCAAACTAAAAACACCAAGGAATATCATTGTAAAATTCCAAAACTATCAAGTGCATGAGAAAATATTGCAGACAGCCAGATGGAAATAATTCAAATATCGAGGAGGTACAGTCAGGATCACACAGGACCTTGCAGTTTCTACATCAAAGATCGAAGGAATTGGAATAAAACATTACATAAGGCAAAGGAACTGGGACTAGAACCAAGGATTAATTTTCCAGCAAAGGTTAGCATAGTCTTTCAGGCAGGGAGATAGACATTAAACGAAATAAGGGACTTCCAGACCTTCTTGAACAAAAGGCCAGAACTCAATAGAAAATTTGATCTTCAAACACAGGTCTCAAGAGAGGCATAAAAGGGAAAACAAGGGAGAAATTTGTTACTGAATATGGAAAAATTGTTTACATCCTTGAAGGGAAGGTGTTACTTGTTAATCGTGAGAATTGTGTATTTATTATGAGATATAAAAGGGATATACATAGATACAGAAAGTGGGTATAAATTAAATTATGAAATGGAAACAAATGTGATTTCAGAGTGCAAAGGGATTGTAATTGGAGATGAGAAAAAGGAGCAGGCAGAAAATAATAAATTGCATCACAGAAAAGGCACAAGAATATATTAGAGTAGAGGCAAAGAAGGGAGGGAGTTGAACACTGAGAGGTACTCTCATCTGCCTGAATTAAAGGAGGGTACAAAAAAATCAGTTAAGTATAGAAATACAAGAAGCTCTATAAGCAGTAGAAAGAGAAGGGGAAAGAAAGGACGTTGAGACTAAAAAGGAAGAAAGAAGTAGTAAGGGAAAAGGTGATTAAAAGTGAGAGGGGATGAAAAAAAGGAGGAAGGACTGAGGGAGGCAGCTATCAAAACTTAAAACTCTATTTTGGAGGGGATGGGAGAAGGGAGAACTAAAAGAATAAACAAGGGGGAAAAGGATGGAGCAAAAGATAGAGATAATAATCTTAACTGTGAATGTAAATGGGATGAAATCTCCTATAAAACGGAGACAGATAGCAGAATGGAATAAACCATATTCCAACATGCAGTTTACAAGAAACATACTTGAAACCACAGCATACCCTCAGGGTAAAGGTAAAAAATTGGATCAGAAGAGCTTGTGCATCAGGAGATGTTAAAAAAGCAGGCATAGCAATCCTAATCCCGGAAAAAGCAAAAGCAGAAACAGAGCTAATCAAAACAGGTAAGAAAGGAAACTATGTGCAGCTAAAAGGCACCATAGACAAGAAAGTAATTTCATTACTAAACATATATGCTCCAAGTGATGTAGTATCCAAATTCTTAGAGGGGAAGTTAAGGGAGTTTCCAAGAAGAAACAGACAGCAAAATTATACTAGAGGAGGACCTTGAAGTCACCCTCCCTAAACTTGATAATTCTAACATCAAAATAAGAAAGAAGTTAAGGAGGTGAATAAAGTTCTGCAAAAATAGACATGATAAATCTAGGGAGAAAATAGAATGGGAATAGAAAGAAATACACCATTATCTCAGAGGCACATTATACATATACAAACATGGACCAGGCACTAGACCATAAAAACCTTACAGTCAAGTGCAGAAAGGCAGAGATACTCAATGCAACTTTCTCAGATCAAAATGCAATAAAAAAAATACATGTAATGAAAAGCCACAGAACTATAAACATAAAACTAATTGGAAACTCAATAATCTAATCCTAAAGAATGAGTGGGTTAAACAACAAAATATAGAAACCACTTCATTCAAGAGAATGAGAGTTATGAGACACTCTACCAAATCCTATGGGATACTGCAAAAGCAGTTCTTAGGGGAAAGTTTTGCATCTTTGAATGTCTACATGAATAAAATAAAGAAAGAGGATGAATTAGGCATACAGCTGACAAAGTTCCAGAAAGAACGATTTGAAAATCCTCAAGTAAATACCAAATAAGAAATAATGAAAAACAAAGGAGAGATTAGGAAAATTAAAATTAAGAAAACTACAGAACTAATAAATAAAACTAATAGTTGATTTTATGAAAAAACCAATAAAATGGAAAAATCTTTGACCAATTTTTATTTTTAAAAAAGAAGGAAACCAAATTAGCAATATCAAAAATGAAAAGGGTGAACTCACCTCCAGTGAGGAAGAAATTAAAACATTATTTAGAAATTGCCCATAAATTCGAAGAAATAAATGAGATGAATGATTATTTAAAAAAAAACAAAACAAAAAATTAAATTGCCCAGATTATCAGAAGAGGAATTTGAGGACATAAATAGCCCCATCTCAGAAAAGGAATTTGAACAAATTATCAATGAAGTCCCTAGAAAAAAAAAAACTCCAAGGTCATATGGATTCACAGGTGAATTGAATCAAACATTTTTTTATTTATATTTAAATAAATTTATTTAACTTTTTACATTCATTTTCACAAGATTTAGGGTTCCAAAATTTTCTCCCCATTTGTCCCCTCTCCCCTCCCCAATACACTGAACATTCTAATTACCCATATCACCAATCTGCCCTCTCTTCTATCATCCCTCCCTTCCCTTCCCCCATCTTCTCTTTTGTCCTGTAGGGCCAGATGACTTTCTGTTCCCCATTACCTGTATTTCTTATTTCCTAGTAACAAGAACAATACTCAACAGTTGGTCCTAAAGCTTTAAGTTCCAGCTTCTCCCCCTCCCTCTCCCTCCCCACCCATTCCCTTTGGGAAGGCAGGCAATTCAATATAGGCCATATCTGTGTAGTTTTGCAAACGACTTCAATAATAGTCGTGTTGTGTAAGACTAACTATATTTCCCTCCATCCTATCCTGCCCCACATGGTTTCTATTCTCTCTTTTGATCCTGTCCCTCCCCAAGAGTGTTGACTTCAAATTGCTCCCTCCTTCCATTGCCTTCCCTTCCATCATCCCCCCCCACCCTGCTTATCTCC
>CM053769.1:168103854-168128391 GCA_028658325.1 Potorous gilbertii | reverse complement strand
AAATATTGATATGGATACATCTATAGATGTAGATAGATCTATCTATCCAGAGAAATCTAGACAGATAGATACATGTATATAAATATCGATATCTACATATAAATAAATAAATGGACAGAGAGGTAGATCTAGATCTATATATGTACATACAGATATATAGATATCTATCTATAGCTATCTATCTAGATCTATAATATATGTGTAGATCTAGATCTATATGTATCTGTATAGATACACAAATATATATACATAGATATTTAGATAAATATAGAGATATATAGGTGTAGATAGATATTAATATAGATATACAGATGTCTATAGATATATGCATATACCCATACATATTTTTGTACATATATGTGTATATATGCATTATGTGTATGCACATTTGAACATATATACACATGTATATATGCACACGCATATATGTGTGTGCACATGCATATCTGTGTGTGTATATATGAATGTATACATACAAACCCATATATGTATATACATACATATATGCCTGTATACATATATGCTTATATGTGTATATCATCCAGAGAGACAGAGAAAGAGAGGAAGGCAAGCAGAGGGCAGAGGATGAGATGAATAGGAAGGGATGATAGTGAAAAAAGAAAATTAATAGCTGAGAGGAATGTACTAGGAGAAAGAGAAATGGAAAGGTGGAACACTTATATCACATAAAAGTTGGAAGAACAAACTCTTACAGTGGAGGGGAAGAAGGAGAAGATGTGAGGGAATAATTGCCTTTTACTTTCATTGGATTTGGCTTTAAAGAGAATAATATACACAATTAATTAGGTATAGAAGTTTCTCCTTTTTTGTAGGAGAATTAGTTGAGGAAAGGGAATAAGAGAGGGGGGATAATAGAAGGGATCAAGATTGGTGGGAAGGGTAATTGCAACCAAAAACTTCTGTAGACAAACAGGTCAAGGGAATGAGTAGAATACATGGAGGATGGGACAGCATAGAGGGAAATGCAGTCTTTGGCAAGATGACTGTTATTGAAGTGTTTTGCTGACTATACATACATAACTTACATCAAATTGCTTTTCTTCTCTATGAGGATGGATGGGAAGGGGGAAAAGAGAGACCATGGAAGTCAAAGCTTTAAAAATGAATGTTAAAAATTGTTTTTACATTCCAGTAGGAAATAAGATTTTTGGACAATGGGTTATAGAATTTTGTCTTACCCTACAGGAAAATAGAAGGAAATGAATAAGGGGAAGGTTTGATAAACTAAAAGACAGACTGGAGAAAAGGGTAATCAGAATATATGCTGCTTGGTGTAAAGGGAGGGAGGAGATGGGGAGAATATTTGAAATTTGTAACTTGGTGGAAATAAGTGAATGTTGAATACTAAAAATAAATAAATTTTAAAGTACTTTTAAAAACATTTACTCGAGATCTGTGGGAAAAAAAATAAGCATTTGTGGTGACTTTGTTGGAAAATAGTCTATCTCCTTTCACTTTAAATTATTTCCTTTTACATAAGGCAATCAGCCAGAGAAAGATCATTGAAGTCTGAATGCAAACAGAAGCACAATATTTTTATCTTGGCAACTTGGGGACAGAAGAAAAAATTGTAGAAAATGAAATATTTTGAAAGGGAATGTTCAAATTTTTCTTTACATGGAATTGGGGGGAAAGTTATTAAAATGAATTAACTACTGAGCATAATTGAGTTTAATCTTTCAGAGGAAAGATTGATTTTCAAAGAAATTAGAATTTTCATCATTCTTGAGGAACAAAACAGAGCTGAACAGAAAATTTGGTCTTCATATACAAGACTCAAGGGAAGAAATAAAGATAAACAGGAAAAAAATATTGACTAAGTTTAAACTATTTACATATTCACATGGGAAGATGATATTGTAACTCCTAAGAACTGTACGTTTACTGTGGCATTAAGAAGGGGTATACATAGAAAGCAGGTGTGAATACAAATTGATTTTTGTGTGACGATAAAAATACCTTATTAAGGGATAAATAAAGAGATCCTACTGGGAGAAGACAAAAAGGAGAGGCAGAATAGGGTAAATCATATTACATAAAATGACACAAAAACCTTTTGCAGTAGAGGGAAAAAGGAAGAAAGTCAACTTGTGTTTTACTGTCTAGATTCTCTCCTTCCTCCACAGCAAAAGCTCTCTGAAGTCTTCCTGTTCTTCATTTCTTATAACAAAACAGTATTCCATTACACTCATGTACCATGACTTGTTCAGCCATTCCCCATTTCATGGACTCCCTGTGATTTCCATTATTTGACCTACACAAAAAGAGCTGCAATAAATATTTTTGTACCTGTGGGACCCTTAACCTTTTCCATGATTTCATTGGGATACAATCCCAGAAGCAATATAGGTGTGTCAAAGGCTATGCACATTTTTGTAGTCCTATGGAAAAAGTTTCAAATTGCTCTCCAGAATGGTTGGATTAGCTCACAACTCCACCAACAATGAACTAGTGTTCCAACTCTCCCACATCTTATCCAACTTTTATAATCTTTCTGTTTTGTCATGATAGGTGGCCTGTGGTATCTCAGAGTTGTTTGTATTTGCATCTCTCTAATCGGTAATGATTTAGAGCATTTTTTCAAATGATTATAGATGGATTTTATTTCTTTCTCTGAAACCTGCCTGTTCATATTCTTTCATCAATTATCAACTGGGGAATAATTTTTATTCTTGTACATTGGACTCATTTCTCTGCATATAATAAAAATGATACCTTTACCACAGAAGGGAGTGGTAAAAATTCTTTCCCACTTTTCTGATTCCCTCCTAATCTTGGTTGCATTGGGTTTGTTTGTGAAAAAAATTTTCTATTTAATATAATCAAAATTATCCACTTTGCACTTCATAATGTGCTCCATCTCTTGTTGTGCCAAAAATATCTCCATTGTTCGTAAATCTGACAAATATATCATTCCTTGCTCCCCTAATTTGTTTTTGGTATCAATCTTTATACCTACGTCATGTACCCATTTGGACTTTATTCTCATGTACAGTGTCAGGCATTGATCTGTGTCGAATATGTGCCACATTATTATCCAGTTTTTGCAGAAATTTTTGTGAAGCAGTGAGTTCTTACCTCAGAAGCTGGGATACTTGGATTTATCATACAATATATTGTGACATTCATTGATTACAGTTTCTTGAGTTCCTAACCTATTATACTGCTCTCCTCCTCTGTTTCTTAGCAAGCACCAAGTAGTGTTAATGATTGCTGATTTATAATACAATTTGAGATCTGGTTGGGCTAGGCCACCTTCTCTAGCACTTCCTTTCATTAGCTCCCTTGAGACTGTGGACTTTTTGGTCTTCCAGATGAATGTTAATTTTATTTTATTTAGCTCTTGAAAATAATCATGTGGTATTTGGATCTGTATGGCACTGAATAAATAAATTAATTTAGGGTGAATTTTCATTTTTATTGTATTAGCTCAGCTTATCCACATGCAACTCATATTTTTCCACTTAGTTTGATCTGACTTCATTTTGTGAAATGTATTTTCTAATTGTGTTCATATATACCCTGGGTTTGTTTTGGCAGGTAGATTCCCAGATATTTTATAGTGTCTACTTGTACCTTTAAATGGAATTTCTCTTTCTGTCACTTGCTGTTTGGTTTGTTAGTAATATGTAGAAATGCAGAGGACTTATGCAGGTTCATTTTGTAACCTGCAACTTTGACAATGTTGTTTATTACTTCAAGTAATTTTTTCTTTTTTTTTTTTACTGATTCACTGGGATTCACTAAGTATATTATCATATCATCTGCAAAGAGTGATAACTTAGATTCTTATTTGCCTATTCTAAATCTTCCAATTTCTTTTGCTTCTCATATTGCTACACCTAGCATTTCTAGTGCCACATTTAATAACCTTGCTGATAATGGATGTGGTTGTTTCACCCCTGCTCTTATTGAAAATCCATCTAGGAAATCTCTATTGCATATAGTGCTTGCTGATAGCTGTAGGCAAATATTGCTTATTATTTTATGGAGTTCCATTTATTCCTATATTCTCCAGTGTTTTCAATCAGAATGGCTGTTGTATTTTGTCAAAAGCTTTTTCTGCATTTATTTATATAATCATGTGGCTTCTGTTAGATTTCTTTTGTTGAAATTATCAACAAAGCTAATGATTTTTCTGTTATTGAACTAGCCATGCATTCCTGGTATAAATCCGACCTGATCATAAAGTATTATTCTCATGATAAGTTGCTATATTCTTTTTGCTAATATTTACTTAAAAGTTTTGCTTTTATATTTGTTAGAGAAATTGGTATATGATTTTTTTTCTCTGTTTTGGCTCTTCCTGGTTTAGGTATCAGAACCATATTTGAATCATAAAAAGAATTTGGTAGGACCCCTTCTTCCCCAATTTTCCCAAATAGTCTTATGGTATAGGAATTAACTGTTCTTTAAATGTTTATAGAATTCACTTGTAAATCCATCCAGCCCTGGATATTTTTTCTTAGGGAGTTCAGTGATAGCTTGTTCAATTTTTTTTTCTCAGATGGAATTATTTAAGTATTCAAATTCCTTCTTGTATTAATCTGGGCAATTTATTTTTTTTAAAACAGTCATCCATATCATTTATATTGTCAAATGTGTGGGCATAGAGTTGGGGAAATTAACTCTAATTATTTTCTCCTCACTGGAGGTTAGTTCAACCTTTTCAGTTTTGATATTATTAATTTGATTTTCTTTCTTTGTTTAATCAAATTGACTAAAACTTCATAAATTGTCTTGTTTTTTTCATAAAACTAAATTTTTATTTATTAGTTCAATAGTTTTCTTAATTTCAATTAATTTCTTAAATTCAATTTCTTAATTTCAATTAATCTCTTCTTGGGTTTTCAGTACTTCTATTTTGGTATTTACTTGGGAATTTTCAATTTGTTCCTTTTCTAGCTTTTTCAGCTTCATGGCCAATTCATTGATCTCCTCTTTATCTATTTTATCCATTTAGGCTTCTGAAGTTATAGAACTTCCCCTAAGAGCTATTTTTGTATTATCCCATAAGATTTGGTAGGTTGCCTCATTATTGTCATTCTCTTTCATGAAGATGTTGACTTTCTATGATTTGTTGTTTAAACCATTCATACTTTAAGATTAGATTATCTAATTTCCTATTCATGTTTGGTTTATGCCTCCATGCCTTATGATCATAATTTTTATTGCACTATGATCCGAGGATGCATTGGTTATCTCTACCTTTCTGAAACGAATTGTGAGGTTTTTA
This sequence comes from Potorous gilbertii, assembly GCA_028658325.1. Classification (NCBI taxonomy): domain Eukaryota; kingdom Metazoa; phylum Chordata; class Mammalia; order Diprotodontia; family Potoroidae; genus Potorous; species Potorous gilbertii. The sequence continues at coordinate 168,123,134 of CM053769.1, read as the reverse complement.
TGTCCTAGTACATGTTAAATTTTTGTATATGTGCCATATACTTCTGAAAAAATTGTATATTCCTTTCTATCCCCATTCAGTTTTCTCCAGAGATCTATCATATCTACCTTATCTAGAATTTAACTGACCTCCTTAACTTTCTTCATATTTATTTTGAGATTAGATTTATCAAGTTTATAGAGGTGATGTTGAGGTCGCCCACTAGTTTAGTTTTGCTCTCTCTTTCTTCCTATAACTCTCTTAACTTCTCTAAGAATCTGGATGCTATATCACTTGGAGCATATATCTTTAGTAATGACATTACTTCTTTGTCTATGGTGACTTTTAGCAGGATATAGTTTCCTTCCTTGTTTCTTTGGATTAGATATCTTTCTGCTTCTGCTTTATCTGAGACCAGGATTGCTACTCCTTTTTTTACATCAGTCGAAGTGCAATATATTCTGCTCCAACTTTTTACCTTTACCCTGTTTGTATGCCCCCATTTCAAATATATTTCTTTTAAACAACATATTTTTGTACTATGGTCCTGCCATCCATCTTCATTTTATGAGAGATCTCATTCCACTACCAACCATAGAGCTATTTATATTTGAATGCTTAACTGAGTTTGTTGTTCCCTCCTTGAATCAAATAAGATGAGAGTAACTTTCAAGCAATGCTCATCTCCCTCCTCTCTTTCCCTCTACTGTAATATACTTTTGTTTCCCTTCCTGTGATGTAATTTACCTTTTTCTGTCTCTTTCTTTTCACATCTCCCATTACAATTCATTTGCACACTTAAATCATATTTTTATCATGACGTCATTTACTTTGTACCCACTTCCTCTGTCTATACATATCCTTTATATATATCATAATAAATATACAATTCTCAACATTAACAAGTATCATCCTCCCTTATAAGTATGTAAACAGTTTTCCCATATTAAATAACAAGGTTTTTTTGCCGTTTACCTTTTTATATTTCTCTTGAGACCTGTATTTGAAGATGGAGTCTTCTATTGAGTTCTAACTTTTTCATCAGCAAGGTCTAGAAATCTCTTATTTCATTGAATGTCAATCGTCTTTCCTGAAATATTATGCTGAGTTTTGGTGGGTAATTGATCCTTGTTTCTATTCTCAGCTCCTTTTTCTTATGGAATATCATATTCCAATCCCTTTGATCTTTTAAAGTTGAAATGGCAAGGTCCTGTGTGATCCTGACTGCAGCTCCTCGAGATTTGAATTGTTTCTTCCCGGTGAAATTCAGTATTTTCTCCTTCACTTGATAGTTCTTGAATTTGGCAATGATACCCTTTAGTGTTTTTAGTTTGGGATACCTATCAGGAGGTGAACAATGGATCCTTCCTTTGTCTATTTTACCTACTGGATCTAGGATTTCTGAGCAGTTTACCTTGATGATTTCTTGCAAGCTAATGGCCAGGCTCTTTTTTTCTCATCATAGATTTCCAGTAGACCAATAATCTTTAAATAATCTTTAGATTTCCTCTCCTTGATATATTTTCCTGGTCTCTGGTTTGCCAATTAGATATTTTATATTTTCTTCTGTCTTTTCATTTTTTAGATTCTGTTTGACTGACTCTTGATGTCTCATAGAGTCATTAGCTCCTACTTGCCTTGTTAAATTTTTATCAAATTGTTTTCTTCAGTTAGTTTTCTTCAAATAGTTTTATTCAGTTTTCTTCAGCAGTTTGGATCTACTTATCAATCTCTCTAATATTTTCTTTTAAGGAGATATTTTTTCCCGTTAGGTTTTTTACTTCTTTTTCCATTTGTCCAGTTTTCCTTTTAAATTCTTCCTTTTTCATATTTTTAATATCATTGACCAGTTTTTTTTCTTTTATTTCCCCAATTTGAATTTTAAAATTCTTCCTGAACTCTTCCAAAAATGCTCTTTGGGTTTGAGACGAGTTCATATTCTCTTCTGAAATTTGAGAGGGGCATACAGTCTCAGTGCTGACCTCTTTGGTAGTTTTGTTTTGGTCCTTGTCCCCATAGAAAGGTTCTATTATCTTATCTTTTCTGCTTTGCTTTTTACTCCTGGTGAGCACCCTTGACCTGACTTTCAAAGAGGATCGCTGCTTCTGGGACACAGGGGCCTCTATCCCAATAGATCTTATGCTTCGAATTTGAGACTCTCTGTGTTGTGGCCTCTGGTTCTTCCACATAGAAGCTAAAATACTGCAACTTAGATAGTGCTGAGCTGACTAGTGTTTGAAAGCATAGGCCAGGTGAATCTTTCTGGATTTCTCAAGAGTTACGCTAGAGCTAGCTGCGTTAATTGTGGGGGAGGGGGTAGCCTGACCACAGGAGGTCGCCCCTGCTGAGCTAAAGCATTGGCAAGCTCAAATGTTGGTGATTCCATCCGTGCTAGTATCTTCTCGATTCTCCTGGGGTGCTGAGGCATGCCTGGGGTCCTGATGTTGGTAGTTGAGGGCTCCACTCCCTGGAGCTCAGGATCTACTCCCAGTTTGCTGAGGTGGGACTATCTGGGACAGCTCCACTCCTGCACTGATCCTCTTCAGCCACAGTAAGAGCGACCCTCTTTAGCGATTTTCCTAACATCACGGGCTAAGAGACCGTTTACTACTTTGTCTCTCATTGTTCCAAGATTATTCCTGGGGAAATATTCCCTGGGCCCATCAAAGTCAGCATGGGGAAGTAGATAACAATTACCTATCATTTCTCCATCTTGGCTCCCGGAAGTTCAAGTAGGTGACTTACAGACATTTAATCTGCTGGCTGATATTCTTATGAGTGGCTCCTGCAGTTACCTGGGGTTTCATGGTTCTCTCTCTCTCAGTTCCACTGGACTCTGGTCCTGAGCTGATATGTTTGAGAATCCACAGTGAGTCTTCACCTTCAGATCACCTGGGGCTTCCTGTTTGGCCCCACCATGGCAGGGACCGTGGTGGTACAGTCTGTGTGCTGTGTTCTCCTCCAACTCCATGTAATGGATCCTATCCATTGACCTCCCAGTTTGTCCTGGGCTGGAAATCTGCCACTGCCTATCTCCAGTTAGATTCTCTCCCTCCAAAATCGGTTCAGATTCTCTTTTTAGTAGTATCTGAAGGAATTTGTCTTAGAGTTTAGGTGAGTAGTTGCTCTCACTCTGCCATTTTGGCTCCATCCTCTTCTCCTCTTTTTCCAAAACGAACATTTCTGACATGATATTGAATAACAATGGTGATAATGGACATCCTTTTTTCACTCCTGGGGTCTTATTGGAAATGCTTCTAGCTTATTTTCTTTACATTTAATGCTTGCTGATGGTTATAGATATATACTCCTCATTATTTTTAGGAAAGCTTCATTTATTCCTGTGCTTCATAGTGTTTTTTAAAGGAATGGATATTTCAATGGATGAAAAGAGGGCTTTTTTTCATATAGTCAGATAACCATATGATTTCTGTTAATTTTATTACTGATATGATCTAGTATGCTGATAGTTTTCCTATTGAACCAGTCCTGCATTCCTAATAAAAATCTCACCTGGTTATAATGTATTTTCTTTGTGACACCTTTCTGCAATGTTTTTGCTTATATTCTACTTATAGTTTTGGCATCTATATTCATTAGGGAATTTTTTCTTTCTCTGTTTCTCTTCTCTATTTAGGTATCAGCACCATATTTGTATCATAGAAAGAATTTTGTAGGATTTTGACTACATTTCCATATAGTTTATATCGTATTGGATTTGATACTATCCTTGAATATTTTGTAGAATTCACTTGTAAATCCATCTGGGCCTGGATTCCAAGATATAAGATTCCCCTAAAACAGCTTGTGCTGCATTCTATATGTGTTAGTATTCTGTCTCATTTTTATTTTTCTCTTTGATGGAGTTATTAATTTTCTATGATTTCTTGTTTCATCCATTCATTTGCTTAGGGAGCATTGATGGCCTATTCAATTGGTTTCTTTTGCTTTTTGCTATTTTTTTATGAAATGGGGTTATTTAAGTATTGATTTTCTCTTCTCTTAATCTGGGAAACCAATTCTTTTAAAACATGAGTACATTTCATTATGATTTTCCTTTTTATTATTATACAGTTGAGTAAAGTAGCTCTTAATTATTGTTTTGATTTCCTCTTCCATGGTAGCAAATTCTCCCTTTTCACTTTTGATACTAGTAATTTGGTTTCCTTTTGTCTTTTTACAAAATCTGATCAACCGATGTTCTTATCGATTTGATATTTTTCCCACAAAATCAGCTCTTAGTGTTATTTATTAGTTCATTAACTTTTTTAATTTCAATTAACCTCTCCTTTGATTTTCAGAATTTCTAATTTGTTATTTAGTGGGAGATTTTTTCTTTTTCTGTCTTATTCATAAAAGCCTTCTGAGATATAAGATTTCCCCTAAAAACAGCTTTCGTTCCATTCCGTATGTTTTCTCATTTTTATTTTTCTCTTTGATGGAGTTATTAATTTTCTATGATTTCTTGTTTCATCCATTCATTCTTTTGCATTAGATTATTTATTTTTCAAATAATTTCAGCTTATCTTTCCATCGCCATTTATTACACTTAATTTTTATTGCATCATGATCTGAAAGTGGTAGGTTTAATATTTCTGCCTTTCTATAGCAGACTGAATATTTCCTGACCTAAAACATGGTAAACTTTTTTGGTGTATATGAGTTTATGTGTGTGTGTGTGTGCATGTCATATACAGCTGAAACATAAGTATATGTCTATCAAATTTTCTATCCATTCAATTTTCTCCAGAGGTCAATCATACCTAAATTTTCTCACATTGTATACATCTCCTTAACTTCCTTCTTGTTTATTTTTGTGACAAAATTTATCTAATTCTTAGAGGGGAAGCTTGAGGTCCCCATCTCATATAGTTTTGCTGTCTATTTTTTCCTGTAATTTCCTTAACTTTTCTAAGGGTTTGGATTCTGTAACACTTGGTGAATATATATTTAGTGTTTATATTAACTTCTTTATCTTTGGTAACTTTTAGCAACATACAGTTTCCTTCCTTATCTTATTTAATTAGGTGTACTTTTATTTTTCTTTGTCTGATATAAGGAATGTTAGCCTTGTTTTTTACTCTTTGGCTGAAACACTATGTATACTCTATCAGCATTTTAAGTTTACTCTGAGAGTATCTCTGTTTTAGAGGAGGTTCTTGTAAAATAAATGTTGAAGTATTTTGGATTTTTTAATCCGCTCTGGTATCTGGTTTTGTTTTATAGTGAGTTCTTCCCATTCATATTTAGAATTTTGATTACCTATTGTGTTTTTCACTCCATCCTATATTCTCCTTGTTTATACTTTCTTCTCTACTTTCCCCTATCCCTCCACACTAAAAGTTTGCTTCTGATCACCTACTTTTCATTATCACCCTTTTCTATCAGTAACCCCTTTTTCTCTCCTCTTTTCCCTCCTGCCTCTGTCCTCCATTCCACCAGGTCTCCCTTCCCATTTGTTCTCATTTCCCCTTCTAATTCCTTATAAGGTCAGATAAATTTCTCTACCCAACTGAGTCTGCATATTACTCTCTTTGAGGGAAATCTGATGAAAATAAAATTCAAACAATGCTCAGCCTTGTACCTACTTTAATTCTACTGTAATAAGATTTTTTATGTGTTGTAATTTACCATCTTTTGCCTTTCCTTTTCCTCTTTTCTCAGTACAATCCTTTTTATTTGATTCCTTATTTTTTTATATATCATCACATCACAGTCAACTTATACCCATACTCTCTGCCTTTGCACGCCCCTTCTTACTGCTTCAGTAAAGATATGGTACTAAAGAACTAGGGGAAATGTTTTAAATCAGTAAAATATGTTTTTATTTTCTTTTTTTGTTTACCTTTTTATACTTGAGTCTTGCATTTGAAGATTAAATTTTCTGTTCAAGTCTTGTGTTTTCATTTGAAAGTTTTGAAAATCTACTCTTTCATTGAATTTTCATACTCTTTCGTGAAATACTATGCTCAGTTTTGCTGGGTATTTAGTCCTTGGTTGCAATCTAAGCTCCTTTGAATTCCAGAATATCATATGCCAATTTTTCTTTTCCTTTCAGATAGAAGTTGTTAAGTCCAGTGCCATCCTTTCAATGGTTCCTTGATATTCAAACTATTTCTTTCTGGTTGTTTGCAGTATTTTCTTCTTCACATGATAAATCTAGAGATTGGATCAGGAGGTGATCAATGGATTATTTAAATGACTATTCTAGACTCTGTCTTTTCACTATTGGAGAAGCTTTTACTTGATATTTTCTTGAAAGATGCTGTATAGGCTTTTTTTTTTACCCTGATCCTCAGTTAGTCCAGTAATTCGTAAATTTGATTTATTTTCCAGGTTATTTGCTTTTCCAATAATCCATTACATATTTTCTCCTATTTTTTCATTCTTTTGATTCTGTTTGATTGATTCTTCATGCTCAATAGAGTAATTGACTTCCACTTGCTCTATAATAATTTTTAAGGAATTATTTTCTTCACTTAGTTTTTTCATCTTCTTTTCCATAAGTCCGATTCTAATTTTAAAGCACTTGCTTCTTCCGTGGATTTTTTTTATGTTGAGGTAACTGTATTTTTTAAGGAATTATTTTCTTCAGTCAAATTTTGTGCTTCTTTTCCCCTGCTATTAGCTATTTTTTTCATAATTCTCCAGCAAAATTCTTATTTCTTTTCCCAATTTTTATTCTACTTCTCTTACTTCATTAAAAAAGTCTTTGTGAGCTCTTTCAAGAGAACTTTTTGAGCTTAAGTCCAATTCGTATTCCCCTTTGAGACTTCACATATAGGCATTTTAACATGTTGCCATCTTCTGAGTTTATGTTTGGTTTTCCTTGTCATAATATATTTCTCTGTTTGAGGCTCTTTGTTGTTGTTGTTGTTGTTGTTACTGTTGTTCATTTTTAGAGTTGTGCTCTGCTCTTGTGGCATAGGGGCACTTTTTCAAGTTCTTTGTGCTGAGAACCAGGGGCCTGGTCATTGGTTTGCCACTTACCACTTTGGGTCCTCAGGTACCAGCAGTGCATTCACAGAGGTAGGGTGGCCCATGCTAGTTATGCCTTTTCGATGAGGGCCCTGGGGCTGGCATTTTGCCTTGTGCATTGGATTGCAATTGTCCTAGCTAGCCTGTTGTGCCTGTGGTCTATTGAGTCAGGATTCTGGTGTCATTTGCTAATCTATGTTGTGACTAAAAAACTCCTGCTGGCTTGCCCAGACACCATCTGTAGCAGATTGTATTCCCCTTTTACCCAAGTGAACATATCTTTTCTGAAATTCTCTAAGTTATCTTAAGCTGGAAATTTTTTTCACTGTCTTTTTGTGGGTTTTGTTGTTTCAGAATCTGATTAGAGTCTTGATTTTTCATTATTTCTGATGGAAACTGGAGAGATCTCAGGCAATTTCCTGGCTTCTCTCCAACATCTTTTCTCTGTACCCCACCCCACACTCCATCCCCCATCTAGTCATTTTTCAGACATTAATGCATATTATCTTTTATCCATGCTTTTTCAACATTTTTGTCTTAATAGCCAGCTACAGTATAATTTAGTTTCAAGACAAAATTGTACCATAACAAATTTGGATTTTCAATTACAAAATCAAAACCTCAATTTCCCCAAGGACAATTTATTTCCAGAACCTCATATTACTGGGTTTGCCACTCTGTCTACTGGAAAAGCTATAAAATGTCAATCTTGAATACCCATCCCACTCTTTAGCATCCATGAGGATATTGTCTTCCTCCCTTAACAACTAAAATATAGTCTCCTAATGGTTGCCAAAGGATAGGAGTATAGTATACTACCTTCAAATTTTTCTATATTACAAATATTTCAGTGTAGTTTCCATATCACAAAGAATACCCATACAATGTTTCTCATCTCCTTTGTATCTCAAAAGATTAAAAAAAACCACTCAAACCTCTCTGCAAAGCTCAAAACACCTTTCCTTTTACTTTCAACCCCTACTTGGTCTCTACTTCCTTTTTCATGCCACAGACTAGCTATGAAACCCATCTTCAACTCACTGATTTTTCCTTGACTGATTCCCTTATAGATAACCAACTAATTGCGAAACGTTCACCTCTTGATTTGCATGGTCTACCACAGCTCAGGCAAGTAATATACTCATTTGCTTCAATTTTAAACTAGCTTCAATTCTGTTTATTCTCTAGTAGTTAAAATTGCCTCCATAACTCGAACAATAAATTCATCACCTTCAGTAATGGGGGAGAGGTCTGTACTGTTTGCTTTTAAACTCAATCTCAGTTGCAAACTTGCAAAAATCCAGTAATATTTCTAGTAGTTTTAAAAACCTTTAAATTATAATGTGAAGTTAATTATAGTGATCTTACATTTCAGTTACAAATTCCAATTTCTAATATATTTATAATGACACCTCAGAATTTTTTTCCCCTTAAGTTGGGAGCAGTAAGAACATAGGGCAAAGATGGTGGAACCCAGAAGTCTATAGTTCTATAACACAGATCACAAGGCAGGAAGCTTGTCTTTTGCTGAGGCACAGGGGAGAGTACCTTAATGTTCCAAGCCCTAGTTAACAACTTACAAATTTCTGATTTATCCAAATAACAAGTAAGCAGTGTTGTATTATTCACAAAAGTAACACAAAGTGTTTTTTCAAAATTAAATAATATGTATTTTCAAAATATTCCTTTATAGAAGCTTCTGGGGTGGTGACAAAGGAATTTGGTTATGCTTTAGTTGTTCCCTGATGTACAGAAACTTTTCTCTTTTTCATGAACCAGGAAAAAGTTCCTAAGTAGCAAAACCATTCAAATTCCAACCTATCTTTAAACCATTCAAACTCCAACCTATCTTTTCTTTTCACTTTGTAAGCTTATCTATATCATTTTCAAACTAGCTTGGTTCTCTTTTCTCTAATCAATGAAATTACTTTCTCCCTGCACTAAAAGAATAAATCTGTCATTTTGCAGTGGAAGAATGTTAATACATCCATGTAACATTCACAGCTATGTTTTCAATTCCCTTCAAATAATTTCTAAAAAATGTTAATCCAAAACTCATGAGAATATTTCAACTTTTACTTTTAAAAAAGAAGCATTCAAATAACACTTGAGAAATTCACATTAGATAAATTGTATTTTTGTCACAAATTCAGTTTCTAATTAGTTTCTGATGTCATGAATTTCTGTAAATTGGGCAAAAGATAATGTCTTTCTCATCTGTGTTTCTTGTCTTCCTTATAATTTGGCTAAAGTTAAAAGCTACGAAAATAAACATTTTTTAAGGGGAATTTATTTTTTGAATGATCATGCCCCAGATTTGACAAGACAGATTGAATTATACTAAAATGTTGGCCTGCTCAAAGTAAAGTTTCATATCTAGGTCAAATTCTAGGAGTCATATATTTTAGACTAATTTTGCTTTAATTTTAGTCACCCACTTTTAACAACTGGAAGATACCCTGTTTCCAGCTTGCACCAACCTCTTTCAAAAATACTTCCCTTTTGGCTTGGACTAGTAGCCTCCTTGAAGTAGGAAATAATCCTCTAAGGGTTCAATAACCCTCCTGGTGCAGAATAATTTGGGTAAAATTATCCCTGGTGATGACAAGAGAGACTTTCCTCATCATACAAATTAACATGGGAGTCTTCGTTTAAGAGAAAGTTCTGCAAGCATTCAGATTTATCCTTCTATCCCTCTTTGTGTAAACTAGGAATCTCATTTGAAGGAATATATTATGGGGATTTCCTGAGTTTTCTTTGACCACTTATGACCAATTAGTCCTATTTTAAAACAGCAAGACAAAAATACACAATTGAAACTTCCCCAACTGTCTAGGGATTTATGTTAGTTCAGAAAAGACTGAGACTGGGGATGGAATGACTAACGGCTCCTGTGAAGAAATCCTTCAGTATCATATCTTAGGTAGCAAAAACAATATGCTTGATGACATTTGCAGTTATCAGCAATCCCTCCTTCCATCTTACTGTCAAGAAATGTTGATTGATAGAGTCCATCTGCTCATTACTCAAACATAGATACCAGGTTTCTTGACACCGTATATAGTCTATACGACTTGTTAATAGCAGATCTATCAATTGTACATGGATGTGCAGGGCTGTAGAGAGACCAGTTGTCTTTCAATTAAAGTGAACTATAGGGTATATGTGAAGGGGAATAAAATAAAAGTCTCTGAAAGTAATTTGGAGCAATATCAGGAAGGATTTTAAATGAAGATACAGAAATTGGAATTTGACCCTTGAGATATTGGAAGCCACTTGACTTTATTGAGTAGGACAATAACATGGACAGATTATGCTTTAAAAATATCACTTTGATAGTTATGAAGGATTTTGATTGGAGACAAAAAGAAACAGATGACAAAAGAGAGAAGTAGGTAGAATATAATAATAAACCAAGGTAGCAACTTTGTGAATATATAGGACATAAATTTGCTTGATATTATGGAGTAATTGACATGATGATAGGAGCTAGAAGACACGTATGATCATCAAGGTTGAACTCAAGAGTAATTGTAATTCTTACTATAGATGTAGGAAACTTTGGAGGTGTGGCCATCATCCTTTTAGGGTAGGAGTCCTTAACTTGGGGTTTATGAAATTTTTTTTTAGTATGTTTTGATAAATGAATTTCAGTATAATTGGTTTCCTTTGTAATGTCACATACCTTATGTATTTACAAAGATTCTCAAAAGTATTACATAGGTTGCACCAAAATGCTCATGGAGCCCAAACCCTTCTTTTAGATCACTTTATTTTGAGGGGGAGAATATGACCTCCAGTTGTTTCACTAGAGCACAAATCCATCATGTTTCCAATGTGCCTCATTAAGAATTTCATTAGGATTTCCTAGAAATTGGTGCTCCCAGAATCAATCACTTTGTCTTGTTTTCAAAGTAAGGTACAATATTTAGTTACTATATAGTTCTTGTTTTCAGCTAGCCTGGAGACTTGTCAGTCCCTCTTGGTTGTACTTAGTCTTAGCCTTCACTTTACTAATGATAATTACTCAAAAGAAAGGAGGCAAAAAGATTTGGAAGTAAGAGTAACAGAATGATGTATTGGAGGTAGATAACTTGGTATAAAAGTCTAATTTCCTCATTTATTAATTCTATGACTTTGAGCAAATAAGTACCACATCTCTCTAAACTTTATTTTTCTCACTTGCCAAATTGTATTAATACTGCTTGTATTATCAAATTCACAAAGGTATCATGTGGGAAAAACAACATGGAGTCTGACAAACCTGTTCTGGCACTTACTAGCCATTTAACTCTAAAAAGCCATATATGGTCTTTGAGACTTTGTTTGCCCGTAATTAAAAAGAGATAGTATCACATTCTCCTGCTCTCTCTCATAGGGATCGAAGGAGATAATGCATGAAATGCCTCTTAAAAGCACTCTTAATGAAAGCCATTATTTATGAAATACATTAATATAGAGAGTTTTAGATTCAGTTACCACCATAAAAACTTAAAAAATATTGATATATAATGGGCAGAGAATCAAAGAGCTCACATAATATTGTTCATAATTTTGCCTCTAAAATGTCATGATGCTTAACATTGGTTATCTTATCTCAGGCTTAATTTTTTAATTATTATTTTAGGATTTCGATTAAGGACCAGAAGAACAATTCAGTGTTCACTAATGGGGAAAGAAAGCAGACATCCATTATGATGATTATTTGATTTCAGATGACACTAATATGAGAAGACTAATAATTGTATTTTAAGTGGGACTCTGACAAGTGAGATAATGTCCAATGGAAGGAAATTCTGGTATAAGAGGATGAAGATTCTGGTAAGGAAACTGGAAATTCTGCTATATGAGGATTAGGTGAAGAAAATAAGAAAGTAGTTGGAAGATTTTTATGTGGGGGAAATAGACTCATTCTGCTTAACCCTACTCAGCAAACATATGAGTAGCAAAAGAATCCCATTATCTTCCTGGGATAGTTTCCTCATTTGTACAATGTGGGAATTAAGTTGGGTGCTTTTGAAGGCCCATTTAAAGTCTAGCTTATGATCCTAATTTCCAAGAACATGGATGGAAGTTACTGTGTTCCTTTGTCTCTACTCTTCATGTCCCTGTAGACCATAGTACATTAGGCATCAGGTCCTTTTATCTTTATGCTCTTTGGAAGTGCGTTCAAGATCATGTTCATTACTTCCATGAGACTATCCATCTCATTTTCTGCTGCTCCTTTACCCTTTCAGTTTCAATCTTTCTTGACACCAGGGTCTTTTCCAGTGAGTTCTTGTCTCTCATTATGTCCCCTAAGTATTTTAGCATCGACTTCAGCATTTCTCCATCCAATGAGAAAATCTGTAATACCTTCTTTAATTTAGACTTACTTGAGGTCCTTTCTGTCCAAATGACTCTCAAGAATCTTCTCCAGCACTGTAAGCGGATAGCATCTATTTTGCAACACTTTGCTTTCCTAGAATTTATAAAGAAGCACATTAATTTAATAGCTTCCCAAAATGAAACCAGCTGCCTCAGTGAGCATAAAAGATATTAGTTGGGGACAACAGTGGGAGCATAGACTTTTATAAAAGATTTTTGAACAAATATTTATTTATCTTTAGTTAATAATTTCACTATATCCAATTGAATTAGTATTTATTATACATCTCTCATTTTCAAGGCATTATGTCAAGCATGAGGAAAAAAAATAGTAGCAGCACCTCAATAGATTGCATTTTGTTGGAGCATTACATCATATTGAAAGATAAATATAAGAGAGTGTATATGTGGCATTTTAGAGTGAATTTACCTTGTGCTGTGGGTCTCTCATTCTCCAAAATCTAGACCAAGGTCACCAGATTGCATCAGTCTCTGAAATGAGCCACACAATTCATTCTCAGGGAAGTAGGAGAAAGCCTGGTGTGAGAGGAACTATTGGCTATTGATATGCAAAAGCTGTGCTTCCAGTTAAATCAGGTCAGATAAGACTACGAACTCTTATCAATGAAACATTTAATTAATGAGAAGGCAAAAGTAAAATTAATCTTAAAATTACAGTAAAAAACAACAAATAACTGGATCATGTTTGATGGTAAATTATACTTTAGATGAATTGAGTTTGGAATTCCACAGGACACCCAGATGTAGGTGTTGAACAAGTTATTTATCGTGTAATGATAGATTTGAAAGGTGGAATTGTCTGCACATAAAAGTAATCAAAATTTTCAGAGCTGATGAAATCTCAATGAATGTAGAGAAAGAAAAAATGGGGATCTATGAGATTTTTGAGATTGATATGTCCTTAATGAGGGTAGGTAGATATAGCATTTTTATACTTTAATTTCTAGTTTTCAATATTCATTTTTATAAAATTTTGAGCTCCAAACTTGCCCCTTCCCTCCCCTCCAAAAGATAGCATGTAATCTGATATAGCCTACGCATTTACAGTAATATTAAATATATTTCCACATTAGTCATATTGCAAAAGAAGAATCAGAACTAAAAGGGAGAACTATGAGGGATTAAACATAGAAATAAATAAAGAGAAAAAATATGGTTTGCTCTGCATTCAGACTCCATAGTCTTTCTCTGGATGAGGATAATATTTTCCATCACTATTCTTTTGGAGTTGTCTTAGATCATTGTATTTCTGAGAAGAGCAAAGTCTGTCAATGTTGGTCATCACACCTTCTTGTTGCAACTATGTACAATGTTCTCCTGGTTCAGCTTGTTTTACTCAGCATCAGTTTATGAAATATTTTCTGGGTTTTTTTCTGAAATCAGACTGCTCATCATTTCTTACAGAACAATAGTGTTCCATTACACTAATGTACCACAACTTGTTCAGTCATTCCTCAATTGATGGATATGCTGATAATCTCCAATTCTTTGCCACCACAAGAAAGCTGCTATAAATATTTTTGGACATGAGGGTCCATTTTCCTTTTTTTATGATCTCTTTTGGATTTAGACCTAGTGGTGCTATTGCTGGATTAAAGGACATGCACAGTTTGAGTGGACTTTGGGAATAGTTCCAAATTGCTTTCTGGAATGGTTGGATCACTTCACACCTTCACCAACAATGCATAAGTATTCCAATTTACCCATATCTTCTCCAACATTTATCATTTTCACATTTTGTCACATTAGCCAAACAGATAGTTCTGATGTGTTACATCAGAACTGTTTTAATATGCATTTCTCTAATCAATAGTTATTTAGAGCATTTTTTCATGTGATTATAAATAGCTTTGATTTCTTCATCTGATAACTGGCTAGTTATATCTTTTAACCATTATCCATTGGAGAATTACTTGTATTCTTATAAATTTGACTCTGTTCACCATATATTTTATAAATGAGGCCTTTATCTGAGACACTGATGGTAAAATTTTTCCCAGCTTTCTGTTTCTCTTCTAATCGTGGTTGCATTGGATTTCTTAATGGAACAACTTTTTAATTTAATGTGATTGAAATGATCAATTTTGCATTTCATAATATTCTCTATTACTTATTTAGTTATAAATTGACAGGTTCTCCATGAATCTGACAGGTACATGATTTCTTGCACTCCTAACTTACTATCTAAAACATGTACTCACTTTGATCTTTTCCTGGTATACATAATATATGGTAAAATGTTGGCCTATGCCTAACTTTTGTCATACTATTTTCCTGTTTTAAATACGGTACATATAGGCCACCTTCTCTTGTATTTCTTTTATCAATCCCCTTGATATTCTGGAACTTTTTCTCTTCCAGATGAATTTAGTTATTTTTTTTAAGCTCTATAAAATATTTTTCATAGTTTGACTGGTATGGCATTGAACAACTTAATTAATTTAGGTAGAGTTGTCATTTTTATTATATTAACTTGGCTTACTGATATTTTTTCTCCAATTTTTTGGAGTTGATTTTCTTTGTGTGAAAATAGATAAGGCGTTTATTAGTCATTTGGTGATAGCTAGGTAGTACAATTCATAGTATACTGGAATGGAAGTTAGGAAGGCAAGAGTTCAAATCTGGGCTCAGACATTTCATAGTTGTGTGATCCTGGGCAAGTCACTTGACCTTTATTTTCCTCAGTTTCTTCAATTGTGAAATGATAATAATTTATCATCTACCTCCCAGGGTTGTTGTGATGTTGTGTGATGTTGTGAAGATCAAATGAGATGATATTTGTAAAGCTCTTAACACAAAATAGGTACTTAGTAAATGCTTATTCCCTATTCTCTCTCCTTCCTTTCTTCTTTCCTTCCTCTCTCCTTTCCCTACTCTTCTTTCCTTCTTTTCTTCCTTCCTTTGTTATACGGGACTGGCACTGTGTTGATTTGATGAAAAAAATGAACAGAAATAGCTCCTATGCTAAAGGAGCTTAAATTACAAGGGAAGTAGGGGTTAATTTAATTTGTGATGAATTGAAAATTTCTGCTCAGGAGAAAAGGAATTAGATCCTTTGATGAGACATACAGCACTAAATCCTTTCCTGAGAATTTTACGTTATATAGTTCATGTAAAAAAATGAGGCTATAATTGGAAAAAAGAAAGTTTTGTACAACCACTGTGGAAATTGAGATAAAGAATCCATCATGGAAGAAGAAAATAATTACTAAGCATCAGCAAAGGTCTAATTGAGATTAGATAACACAAATTTGTGGACCAAGTCAACATGCTTTTGTGACTTTTTCTAGTAGTGCTGTAGCAAATGATGACCAGAGAGGGAAATGTCAGAATTGTGCCTTCTAGAGTTAGGGCAGTTATGGGTGATGTTGAGATCTGGGGTAAGAGTAGTGTCATTTTGGCAAATATTAAAGTACACTTGACCCACTTTTAAGTTTAATCTTTATTATTAACAAGTTATCGCTCACTTTCTTAAGTCTAGAAATCAACAAAATAATGACTCAGGTCTTGATTTTTATTATTTAAAAATTTCTAAAGTATAAATGTTCACATTAAAATATTGATCAATTGCCTCTGGAAGGGAGAATTATAGTAGCTGACTCTAACATACCCTGCGTACATCTAACCCTGTAAGTGACTGAGATAAAGTGGAAGTGTAGGCCATGAGAGTTGAGGGTGATGAACTTGGAGAGAAGGCAGTGCCTGTATGTAAACTGAAGACTTTAAGCATGAATTCAGAGGCTGAGATTAAAAGTAGAGTTAAGCCTGGAACTGAGTTACTTCAGAAAGCAGAGATAGGTGAAGTCAAGGACACTAGGAATCGTGACAGAGATCTTGACCAGGAATTAGAAATGAACAGAAAGAAGTTATTAGGAGAAGAGTTTCAGAGTTCAAGGGAAGTTATGGAAATGGCATTAGAAACAAGGTCTTTGACTATCTTTGATCCTTTCCATGTCCTGTCCTGGAAAGGCAGAAATGAGAGAAGAATCACCCAGTACTGGAGAGAATACCTTGTCATACAGTACCTTCCACAATAGTGTCAGAAGCTGGAAATGCGTGAACTGAAGTTATCAATGATGAAAGGGAGGTGTTTGCTTGTTTAAACAATGGAATTGGGTTCCATAAAGCTATAAAAAAGGCACAAGAATATGTGGACTGTGGGCAAGTACATCTTTAGTATATAGGAATCATAGTACAAGGAGAGGTAGGTAGCATTCAGAAAGAATTTTGGTTTCAGCAGACGTTGACCCTGAATCATAGACATAAAGACAAAAGGGGATGAGAGTTTACCTATCAGGGAAAAGTCAATTGACAGGATCCTGTAATGACTAAACTTAGTGATGATGGCATGTTGTATTCTTAATTTCAATGACACTCCAAAAACAGGGGGTATGAGGTATAAGTGACTGCTGAAAGTATCAGAGTTTTATTCATACATCTGCACTAGTAAATTATTCATATATGAATCTTGTGGGTTAGACACAAGTCACATTCAGGAGCAATACATGCCCATGATGGCTGGAGAGGAGACACACCCAGAATATATCACATTTCCAGGGGTACTCTTTAAAGGTCTTTCCAACTCTGAAATTTTATAATTGTATAAATTATATTTCAATTCTTCATATGCATGTAACGCTTAAGAATATGCTGAGTAACTTTTTTTTTACAATGAGAGATTTGTGGTACAAATATTATTACCATTTTGCTGGCAAAAGAAGCTCAAAGATGCTTCCCAAAGATCAGAGATAATGGCAAAACCGAGACGTAAAATTAGGCTTTCTGATTCCCAGTTCCTTGTTCTTCCTGTTACACCACAGTGTCCAGAAATGTTGCCATTGTTGTTCTAATTTCGTAACTTCAATTATTAGTGAAAATCCTTGCATTCCTTTGAGAAGCTCCTCAGAAAATGTCAAGAAACTGTTTTGTTTTTGTATTAAATAGTGACAGTGTAATTACTTAGATAGATAGATAGATAGGTGGATAGATAGATAGATAGATTGATTCATTGATTGATGGTTGATAGAAAGATAGATTGATGTGTGTGTGACATCTTGTAAGTTCCCATGGCTATAATTGTACTCTTTAATTAATGACTTCCGATATCTTCTTAAAAGTCATCCCTGTTGTTCGTAAAAGAAACAGTGTATTATAGGGAAGTAAAGTGCTGAATTCAGGAAGAACTGGTGAAAGCCCACATCTCATACCAACTAGGTGACCCTGGTCAAGTCATTTAAAAATTATTCTCCTTTGGCAACAATCTAGGAATTATAGACTAAGTTACTGATGGGATTTTCAGAAGAAATAATTCTTCCATGTGAATAAACTGTTTTTATAAAATCACATATTGTTTTCAAATTTATACAATATTTCTCCAAATCTGCTCTCCCAATTTTCTGACTCCCAAATGGACATCTCTCTTTAGATAAGCATTTCAAACCCAGAATGACTAAAATGTATTTCATTATATTTTTCTCAAAACCTATCATAATTCTAACATTTCTTTTTTGTTTGTTTTTGCTGCTTACAGTATTGTTATCCTTCCACATTTTATGGTTACTAGTACTACAGGGTTACTGACTTTTCCTTTCCTTCATATCCAATTTTCAAATCTCCTTGACTGTTCCTGCATAATATCTCTTAAAATCTGTGTCGTTTCCTCATACATTGAAATAGCCTCTCTACTTTCAGTCTGTCCCTTCCAAACTATATCTTACAGAAACCTACTAAATTACTATTTTCAAAATACAGATCTGCTGGTATCACTTCCTTACTCAGTAACTTTCTGTGACTCCCTATTACCAAAAGAATAAAATGCAACTCCTCAAGTTAACATTTGACATTGTGGACAAGTTGACAGTTGAAGAAGGAGAGACAAGATGGCAGAATATAGGCAAGGACAAGCCTGAATTCTCCTGCAGATCCATCCAAATGTCTTTAGATAATATCTGTAGACAAGTTGACAGTTGACATTGACAAGTCTATTACTGGCTGTCCCCCACTTTCTCAATTATTTCCTATTACTGCTCTTCATATACTTTGTATTTCCAGGCAAATTTTTCTGATCATTTTCTGAAATCAACATTTAATCTCCCAACTCTAGACCTTCTAATGCTATGAAGTTGACTCTTCCTCACCTCTACCTCTTAAAAATTTAACTTTTCTCAAGGCTAATTTCATATTTAACACTTTAATTTTCCCGTGTTTTAGTGCTCTACTTTCTCAAATTAATTTTCATTTGCTTATCTGTATATACTTTCCCCAGTTTCTTTCTTGAGGGAATGGAGTTACTTTAAGATCCTTGAGAGCAGAATCTCTTTCATTATTGTGCCTACATCTTCAACAACTAATACAGAGCCTTACTTAAAAGAGAAATTTAATACAAGTTGAACAGACTTGAACTGAATTTTTTTTTATTAAAAAATTTATTTATTTAATTTTTTACATTCATTTTCACAAAATTTTGGGTTTCAAATTTTCTTCTCATTTGTCCCCTCCTGCCTCCCCAATACACTGAACATTCTAATTACCGATCTCACCCATCTGCCCTCTCTTCTTTTATCCCTCCCTTCCCTTACCCCATCTTCTCTTTTGTCCTGTAGGACCAGATAACTTTCTATTCCCCATTGTCTGTATTTCTTATTTCCTAGTAGCAGGAGCAATACTCAACAGTTGTTCCTTAAACTTTGAGTTCCAGCTTCTCCCCATTCCTCCCTCCCCACCCATTCCCTTGGGAAGGCAGGCAATTCAATATAGGTCATATCTGTGTAGTTGTGCAAATGACTTCCATAATAGTCGTGTTCTGTAAGACTGACAATATTTCCCTCCATCATATCCTGCCCCCCATTGTTTCTATTCTCTCTTTTGATCCTGTCCCTCCCTGAGTGTTGACTTTGAATAGCTCCCTCTTCCAATTGTCTTCCCTTACATCATCC
>CM053769.1:168088883-168103754 GCA_028658325.1 Potorous gilbertii | reverse complement strand
TCTTTGCTGTTTACTTTTTCATGCTTCTCTTCACTCTTGTACTTGAAAGTCAAATTTTCTTTTCAGCTCTGGTCTTTTCATCAAGAATGCTTGAAAGTCCTCTATTTCATTGAAAAGACCATATTTTCCCCTGAAGTATTATACTCGGTTTTGCTGGGTAGGTGATTCTTGGTTTTAGTCCTAGTTCCTTTGAATTCTGGAATATACTATTCCATGCCCTTCTATCCCTTAATGTAGAAGCTGCTAGATATTGTGTTATCCTGATTGTACTTCCACAATACTGGAACTGTTTCTTTCTAGCTGCTTGAAATATTTTCTGTTTTACCTGGAAACTCTTGAATTTAGCCACAATGTTCCTAGGAGTTTCTCTTTTTGGATCTCTTTCAGGAGGTGATCGGTGGATTCCTTGAATACTCATATTGCCCTTTGGTTCTAGAATATCTGGGCAGTTTTCTTTTTCTGATCATGGCTTTCAGGTAGTCCCATCATTTTTAACTATTCGCTCCTGGATCTATTTTCCAGGTCAGTTGTTTTTCCCATGAGATATTTCACATTATCTTCCATTTTGTCATTCTTTTGTTTTTCTTTTGTGATTTCTTGGTTTCTCAGAAAGTCATTAGCCTCCAACTGTTCCATTCTAATTTTGAGAGAACTATTTTCTTCAGTGAGCTTTTGCACCTCTTTTTCCACTTGGCTAATTCTGCTTTTGAAAGCATTCTTCTCATTGGCTTTTTGAACCTCTTTTGCCAATTGAGTTAGCCTATTTTTCAAGGTGTTATTTTCTTCAGCATTTTTTTGAGTCTCCTTTATCAAGGTATTGACCTGTTTTTCATGCTTTCCTTGCATCTCTCTCATTTCTCTTCCCAGTTTTTCCTCCACCTGTTTAACTTGATTTTCAAAATTCTTTTTGAGCTCTTTCGTGGCCTGAGCCAATTGGATATCTATTTTAGATGTTTGAGATACAGAAGCCTTGACTCCTATGTCTTTACCTGAT
This sequence comes from Potorous gilbertii, assembly GCA_028658325.1. Taxonomy (NCBI): domain Eukaryota; kingdom Metazoa; phylum Chordata; class Mammalia; order Diprotodontia; family Potoroidae; genus Potorous; species Potorous gilbertii. Next base: position 168,102,760 of record CM053769.1, on the reverse strand, counting down.
GCTAAGGATTGTTCCTCCTCCTCAAAAAGGAAAGAAGCTAACATCTGTTCACCAAGAATGTAACTTTCTATGGTCTTATTTTTTTTTCCCTTTTCTGGGCATTTTCCCAGCCCGTTACTTGATTTCTGAGATTCCTCTCCACCCCCACCTAGATCTGCCCAGCTAGATCTTGAGGTCTGAGATTCAAATGCTGCTCCCCAGCCTCAGGGCTTTCAGCTGCCTGGCTGGCTACTATTCAGGGTAAGATTAAATCAGGTTCTCAGGTGGGGGCAGGGCTGCCTCCCAGGCTCAGTTCCCTCTGGGGGTTCATGCAGAGATCTTCAATAATGGAACTCCTGCCTGCCCCGGGAGCCTCTGTCCACCACTGCCTCTGCTCCTGCCTCCCGAGGGGGCCTGAGTTATGGAGACACCTCGCTACCCTCTTGGCCAGCCCGGAAGTCTCTCTCACTGACCTGCAGTGCCTGTGGGTGGAGGGACCCCCATGGCCCCTGGAGATTCCATCCTTGAAACCTGCTGAGATCTGCTCCTCCCGGGGTGGCGTGGCCAATGTAGGTCTGGGTTTTGCTCTGGTCCCATGGGCGACGGACCTTTTGTGAGGGTTTTTCAGGTCTTTCTGGAACAGAAATCTCCTCCACTTTATTGTTCTGTGGCTTCCACCACTCCAGAATTTGTTAGGAGTTCTTCTTTACAGATATTTTATAGGCTGTGGTTTTGGAGCTAGCTACTCCACCATCTTGGCTCCTCCTTGAACTGAATTTTAACTCATAGCTTTAACCACAAATCATAAGTTGTAAATCAGTTCTAATTTAGTTTTCCTTTTTGGTGATTTCCTGATGAAAACACAGGTTGTCTGACTTACAAAGAGTGCATTTGAATATCATTAAATTTATTTTTACGTAGGTTTTAATTTTTATCCATACTTTAAGGCCAGAACGATTTTGAAGAAAAGTCTTAAGCAGAACGTTGGCAATCGCCTGCCATGCAGGTATCTTACCAGGAGTGAATATTTGCATTTATTTCAATTGCTACTCATTTTAAATGAAACCTGTTTTGAATTAGCTTTTCAAGCCTTAGAACAGGCCTTAATGATAACCATTCTGTTCATTCATTTCAACAAAATGTATAATGGAATTGAGACTATAAATCTGAAAAACTGTACCTATATCTATATATCTATACACACATATGTGTGTCATCTAATGGATGCCAAAAATTCTTTCTAATGATATATTAAATATGATATGTATGTCTTCATAGCATGTGTTTTTGTGTACTTCAAAGTAAAATATGTCTTCTTTGGGTAAGCGTTAGTCAACTTTTCCAAATGCAAGAAAAATTTCTCCATTTTGTCTTCCCCAAACCTCATTGCCTATTTAAAAACCTATTAAAAGCAAAGGGGTGATGGATCATTTACCCTCACAGCTTTCAGAATGACTAATATGTAACTTTCTTGGTGCTCACCAGAATGACTGGGGATAGTGATAATGATGAATATCCAAGCAGACTCCTTAAGATATTAGGAAAATGATTCCCTTTAAGTCACATTAAATACTTCAACTTAGTAGCAAGTGAACAATGTCTTTGAATGATATTATTAAAAAACAAAATATATGACTCCATTTAAATAACTGTAGGTATTTTCCAAACAAGCATGTGCCAAGGAATTAAAAATATGAAGTCAAGTAAATAAAAAGGTTTCATTGAAGGTCTACACTTTGCATTAGCCTGAGACATATTAAAATGTATTAAAATGGAGCCATTTTCCAGTTTGTGTGTGTGTGTGTGTGTGACTGTTAGAATACGAAATTCTTTGAAAAATTAGTGTCCACAATGCTAGGAAAAATATCATATATCCCAGCCTTTTCAAGGGCTATGATGACTTGTTTTAAATTCTTAAATTAAAGATGTGAATAAAAGAACTCTTTCAGTGTAATGTTGCCATCAAATTAGGCAGAAAGGAAATCGTAACTCATGATCAAAATCTGATGGATAGCTAGGTGAGAAACTTCTATGTGCAGATTGTGTATAAGTTACATTTAGTAATCAGGTGGCTTTTTTCCAAAGAGGCTAGACGTTGACAGCTATTTCAGACTTACTATATCATCAGATCATCCTTAGTTTCTTCTCCTTTCTATTCCTACAGCCAACATGTTTTTTTCACATCACAGTCACCTTCATCACTAATACTTTCCCCACTGTAAACATTACCTCTCACTGTACTATTTTCTATCTTATCTAATAATAATACCAGTGAATAATCGTATACATCTATTAGCTTATTTGATCCCTATACTACTGAAATCATGTTAAACTCAAATAGAATTGGGGTTTTTATGCCATACATAAAAGCTCTGTGGGCTGCATTTTGACTTCATTTTACAACATAATATTTTGTATGATTTAATATATTTTGTTTAGTCCTTTGAATATTTTCCAATTACATATTATCTGATTTAGGTTTTGCTTTCATATTTCTAGCCAGCTGGCCACATTTTTGACACCTCTGTACTAAAATATACCACGTACCACAGTGCCCATTTTTTTCTACACAGTTCAGGTCATATTGTGCTCATCTCCTTATATCCTCCCTCTCTTCCTCCATTCCTCCATTTACCAAAACACCTTCTGTGTCAATTGAATCTTTATGATTCATAGGGATGGAGCAAAGATAGGGCCTGAAACTTATTTTACTGTGATAAAACAAACAAAGGTCTCTAGAGAAATACTTTAGTGCCTTCAGAAAATTTAGTCCATGACAGTAGACTGGCATAAGAACAAGCAAAGTAGGATCTTTTGCTGTTTTTGTTTTAGTATTATCAAGCGCATCTGATTGAATAATGTGATTAAAGAAGATCTTCACCACCTGTTAATGGTCCTGGGAAGACTTGTAGGATCGTTTACAGGTTTTGTTAATGAGGCACTGGTTCTCAAGAGTTTTGATGCCCTCTGCCTCTACAAAGTGTATAATGACTCCGAGGTGTGGTTTTACTTTGGAGCTTACTGACTGGAAATGTTTTGTCTGTCCAGATGAGACTCTGGGAAACTGCTACAGAGCCCCCTGACTTTGAAAACCCATGTGTTGGTGTTTCCCTCTCTGGTTACTATGTATGTATGTATGGTCAGGCAGTTGCATCTGTCTGTCATTTTTGTGATGTATGTATTGCTTATTGTCAGAGAGTTTGAAAATGCTGTCTGTTGATTTAGATTTCTCTATATTTTCTCTGAAGTTAATGATGCTGTTTTTTTCCCCTGAATTAAGTGAATGATACATGTGCTTGATTCAAATGATTCTTGACGCTTCAAAAGTTATCTTTCCTTTTAGAAATGCAGATCTGAGAACCTGTGGTAACAGGCCCCCTCTGTATGTGAGTATGCTTACTGATACACCTAGAAGATTCACAAGTTAAATGACTTACTGTGGGTAACATAGAATGTATCAGAGTGAGGATTTGAACTAAGATCTTCCTAACTTCAAGGCCAGCTCCCCATTAACTATATATCTACCTAAATCATAATGACCCCTTTAAGGCTTAACCTACCTTATTTCCTTCATGTTCTTTTCTCTTTTATGAAGACCTCTAGTCTTCTGAATTCATATAGCATGCATTGCCTGTTCATTAATTCATTCACTTATTATCCTAGGTATTCATTTGCATTTGTATGTTGTATATTCCAATCACATACTCCATGTTTTTGTGCCTCTACCGTCCTAAACATGAATCTTACCTGAGGTAATTTAAACATGCATACAGGCAATAAAGTGTTATATATTCTATTCATTTATGTATTCTTTATCATCATAAAATAAAAGATGAAAATAACATTAGAGATCATCTAGTCTAACCCCTCCCCATCTTATTAGTGAAAAAACTTAGGACCACAGAAGAAAATCAACTTGACCAAGGACAAATGAGTAAAAAGTGGAATATCTAGCTTTTAAAAAACAGGCCCTCTGACTCCAAAATGCTGTTTATTTATGCTTAAAATACCTTTCTCTCTTTCCCCATTAATGATGATGATAAATAACATTTATATAGCACTCCAATCTTTAAAAAGCACTTGGAACATATTATTTCACATCCTCTTCATAACAACTTTGGGAAGTAGATCTCCTTGCTATTTAGAAATGGTTAAGTGGAGTCAGATATTAAACGACTTACCGAGGTCACACAGAGAGAATCTAAGACAGGTTTCAAAATCAAGACTTCCTGACTCAGAATCTAGCATTCTATTCACCATGCCCCCAAATACTTCTTTAATTCATAATTATTATTATTTAAGACTAAATTCACATATGACTTTCTTTTTTAATCTTCTAATTTTTTCCTCAATTGGTATTATCTATTTCTCACTTGGACCTCATAGCATATTTTGATTAGAAGTTCTCACCTGGTTCTTGATCCCTTCAGGCCTTTCTGCGACTCTATTTTATTTGCTGCTACTTCCTGAAATCATCAGGAATTTGTTTTTTAAGAAATCTCATTGTTGTTCTACTCTGAGAAAGTGTTGTGGGTTGTTTTGCAACAACTTTCACTCTGCTGTGCCTTATTGCTATTAAGTGCACAACTCTCCAACAGATGGCATTAATTTCCTCCCCTCTAGGTCTACAACAGACAGGTGAATTGTGTTACATTCTCTCATTCTCTATCCTCTGGGAAACATAATGATATAGCCTATGTTAGCTGGGGTCCCATAGCTCCAACTACTTTACTTTGGAAACACCTGTTTCTTGTGTTGTTAAGATTGCTCTCCCTTTCCCTCTCTGAATTCCTCACACTAGGTGGCTGTTGAATATTGAATATCATTTTTCTCTTTATTCTAGGATCCCCAAAACAATTAAAAATCATTAAAAGAAAAATATAAAATGGGAGAAAAAAACTCCCGCCAAACAATGTTTGTGTGTGTTGGGGGGGGGTGTCTGTGTGAACTATTAAGTGTTCCACATCAATGAGATCTCATCTCTAGAAAGGAGTATATTTCTCATTTAGAGCCAAGATTGTTCTTGGTAAATATTTACTTCTCATTTTCAGTTGTTTTGTGGTCAGTGCTTTTTATTTTTTACATTGTTGTAGGCAATGCTCATGTTTCTATATTGCATCTGCTAGTTTAATTTTGTACCAGTCCATGTAAGTTTTTGATGATTCTTTGTATTCCTTATATCAGCCATTTCTTACATTATTAGATTGTAATTTGCTTAACTACTGTCCTAAGTGATGAGTATTTTTCCCCTATTATTTGCTACCACATAGCGTGCTACTATAGTGAATATTTTGTATATATGAAACCTAACTGATATGAATAACATCTTTCAGGTACATGTAGAGGCGAAGATTCTCTGAATCAAAGCATAAGAACATTTTTAACTACTTTGCATAAATCCAGTTGTTTTCCAAAATTGATGAAACAATTGATAGCACTACCAAAAATGCACCATAATTAATCTATTCTCACAATTCTCTCCTCCAATATTAATGTTTCCCATATTTTGTACATAGATAATATGGAGTTAGATTATAGCAATTACAATGTAATATATAACAGTATATTATCCTTAATCAACCCTTCACATGGATTCTAAAAATAGCATCCCTAGAGACAAGTATGATTGTATCATTGTTTTTTCTACTAAAACATCTGTTCTTCCCAAATGCTTGAAGGATAAGATATTGTTGTTTGTCTTCAGTTTCAAAAAAGGCTAGTGACATCATGGTGACATCATGACTTGATCATGAATTTTATTTAAGAGAGGCAGAGTTGTACAAAGTTGTCAGCCTCACTCTTTCTTCCAGAATCATCAAAATCCAGTGGCAGGACAAACATGAAGATGACTGGCAATGACCAAGAATGCAGTGGATGGCATTGGTGTTTTTGATGTCTGACCATGCTCTAAGTATTTTGCAGCACCTATTTCAGCCACTTTCCTGATCTTTTTTTCTTATCTTCCCATTTTGCTGTGGGAAGTCTTCACACCCTTGTGGTAGACGTACCCCTAACTCACCTATGACTTTGCTTATCCCCAACAGTTTTTAGCCTTTCTGTCAAGAGAGTTATACGAATATTTGGACACTGTGAATGTCACAGCTTCTTGGAACCATGGCTGAGGACATTGTAAATGGAATTAAATCTCAGGGGAATGGTGCTGACTATGGTCATAATTGTGAAAGGATTGAAAAAAAATGAGATTTGACCCTATCCAAGAAAACCAGGCAACCCAGGAGATAAAGAAGAATAAAGAGATCATTCCAAGCATAGGAAAAAGTGTGTGTGTGTATGTGTGTGTGTGTCTTTGTATATACATATGTATGTATGATGTATGTATGTATATAAGGTGTGTATGTGTGTGTATAATCCTTCCAACTACTCAAGTACTGAAAAATGTCTCGTTACCAACAATATCTTTCCATACAGGAATGTAAACAGTTCAACATTAGTAACTCCTTTATGTTTTCTCTTTCCTGTTTACCTTTTCATGCTTTTCTTGATTCTTGTGTTTGAAAGTCAAATTTTCTATTCAGTTCTGGTCTTTTCATCTTGAACTATTGAGCCTCTATATCATGGAATGACCATTATGTCCCCTGAAGTATTGTTTTCATTTTTTCTGAGTAGGTGATTCTTGGTTTCAATCCCAGATCCTTTGACTTCTACAATATCGTATTCAAACTCTTCAATCCTTTAATGTAGAAGCTGCCAGATCCTGTGCTATCCCGATTGTATTTCCACAACACTCAAACTCTTTCTTTCTGGCTGCTTGTAATAGTTTCTAATTTACCTGGGAGCTCTGGAATTTGGCTAGAGTATTTCTAGGAGTTTTAATTTGGGGATGCCTTTCAGGATCTGACTGGTGAATTCTTTCCATGTCTATTTTATCCTCTGGGTCTAGAATATCAGGGCACTTTTCCTTGATAATTTCTTGGAAGATGATATCTACCCTCTCTGTTTGATCATGGTTTTCAAGTAGACCAATACTTTTTAAATTATCTCTCCTGGATCTATTTTTAAGGTTAGTTGTTTTTCCAATTAGATACTCCACATTGACTTCTACTTTTTTATTCTTTTAGTTTTCTTCCAGAATTTATTGGTTTCTCATAAAGTCATTAGTTTTATCTGTTCTAATTTTTAAAGAACTATTTTCTTCAGTGAGCTTTTGCACCTCCTTTTCAATTAGGATAATTCTGCTTTCTAAAGCATTTTTCTCCTTATTAACTCTTTGGAGATCCTTTGCCATTTTGGTTAGTTTATTTTTAAAGGTATAATTTTCTTCAGCATTATTTGAATCTCCTTCAGCAAGCTTTTGACTCGCTTTTCATAATTTTCTTGCATCACCCTCATTTCTCTCCCCAAATTTTCCTCCACTTCTTTTAATTGATTTTCAATATCCTTCTTAACCTCTTCATGTCCTGAGAACATTGCACATTTTTGGAGGTTTTGAATGTAGAAGCCTTGACTTTGATGTCTTCCTCTGTTGCTTGGCTTTGTATTTCCTCTTCTGAAATAATGGAATAAAATACCTATTCAGCAAGAAAGTAACCTACTATAATCTTATTTTTTCCATTTTTTGGACATTTTTCCAGCCAGTTGCTTGACCTTTAAGTCCTTTGTCAAGTGGAGAGTATATCCTAGGGACCTATAAGTTCTCAGTTCCTCCAAGGTGGCACAACCACGGAGAGGAATTTTCTTCTCTCCTGGACTTCAATCTGGTCTAGAAGCAACCACAAGCTCTTTTCTGCACAGAGTTTGTGAGTAGGGTCACCTCTCCAGATCCTCCACCAGCTCTACCATGCAGTACTCCTCCTTTCCCCAGGACTGTCCCTCAGAACTGAAACCCAAATCAAACTCTTGATTCCCCCAGTCTTGAGGATGAGGACTCAGAAAGTAGATGTTGTGTTACCGTCATTGTTGCCAACTTTTGACCAGGGCCAAACTTTGCTCACCTATCACCCAGGTGAAAAAACTTTCTTACTGACCTTTGAAGCTATCTTTGGCATTTGTGGGTTGCGTAATCTGGGAACCGCAGCTGCTACCTTTGATTCCTTGCCTTGAAGTCTGCTTCAGTCCTGCCACAGTGCTGTACGACCAATGCTGGGCCATACTCTGCTCTGAGGCCAGTTTGATAGACCTTTCCTTTTGGCCTCCCAGGCATTTTTGGGCTAGAAATCTCTTTAACTCTGTCATTTTTTGGCTTCTGCTTCTCTAGAATTTGTTTAAACTCATTTTTTACAGGTATTTTATGGGCTATTGGGGGAGAGCTAGAGAAGATCATCTTTCTATTGCACCATCTTGGCTCCACCCCGTCTCAAATAATCTGGAAGAAAGGAAGTGTAGATGTTTCAAATGTCAGGTACACACAGTGTGACTGCTTCCAAAGTCTGGTCTCCACCTTCTTTTCCTTCTGCTGTCCTGAGTGTTCTTCAGACTTCTGAACATTTGCTGAATGAGAAAACTTCCACCCTCCCATTTGAGATTTCAACATGAGTTAGGTTTTTTGCTTCCCAAGCTTAAGAAATCTCATTGTCTTTGTTGATTGAGGCACAGATAAGCATGACAGTTTTAAAACAGTTCAGTGTATTTATTATACTCAGTTAAAAATAAAAATGTCACATGATAAAGATTCACTCTCTCATGTATAAACTACATAATTTTTGTAATTCTTTTTATGGGAACATATTCATTTTTATTATTTTTTGTCAAGTTTAGGATAACCGTATATGTGTGTATACATATACACACTATATAACTTTATACATGTCTACCTCTATAAGTATAACTATAATTGTGTGTGTGTGTGTATATTTTTAAGAAAAAAATATTGGCTAAAATTTTCAGCTGGTTTACTGGAGGAATCTTTTCCAGAAGTTAGAAGTTAACTAGTTAAAGACAACTGAGGTTAGCTATCCTTAGAGGGAAAGTAAAGTCATCAAGTGAAAAAACACAACCTGATCAGGGTATTTAACTGTGCTAGAGACTAACGGATGTCATTTAGAGTAGCTATAAGGAATCCTCCTTGGAATTGTCTGGCCTTCTTGGATTGTGTATGAAAAACAGGGTGCAGTCAAAAATGACACTCAGATGGTGAATTGAAGAGCTGTAGAAATAGGAGGAATTATAATATTGTGCTTTCATTAATGTAATTTTCTCTTGAAAGTCTAAGAAAATGAATCATTTTCTTTCAAGTTCAGGTAGCCTTGATTTTTTGTTCTATTTGCGTTCTTTTTATCTGTTGTCACCATGACTTAAATTCTTTGAAAAAGTACTAGCTGTGGACTTTTCTCTCTGGAAAAGGAGAAGATGAGAATTTGCAGTTCAGGAGCCACTTATGAATTCAGGGAATATGAAGAGCAGAAATATGTACATTCCTTATATGTCCTCATGCAAATGTGGAAGTAGTAACTTGTTTTTCTCCATCTTCAAATGCATCATACACTTTTCTTGGTTTTGTTTTCTTCTCTGAGTTTCTTTTTAATCCCTACTGATTTTTTTTCTAGAATTCAGTTTTCTATTATAAACTGTAACTTTAAGACTAAGATACTCTGTAATATAATAGGATTGGTCTAGTTTTTAACACTCCTGCCTGGCAATTGAATTCTTTATATGGTCAGTTCCAATAAATGGTGCACCAGTAAGTAATTAGTCTGAACAGGCCCTGTATTCTTCAGTAAATGCACGAGTACGATATTTGCTTCTTTTTGTTCTTGCATCTCCCTGAATGACTTCTTTCCTCTTCAACTATAAGCCTTCCTGTAGTACTCAATGTTTTCATTCATCTACTTCCAGACAGAATATAGTGTTTTAAAAATGATAGCATCAGCTTGTCAAAGTATAGGTAAAGAGAGGTGTTGAAGTAAGACACAAATGACAGGTCAATAAAAGTTTCATTGAGTCATGACAGAATGTCTGTTTGACCTGCGAAAAATTACTCATTCAATTTGAAAAATAGGAAATAGCCAATAGTTATAATGCTTGTGCACAGTTAGAGCCTAGAAAAAGGAGAATACTGAAATAAATCTAATGAAAAGAGAGACAGTGTGAAATAAAATGAGAAATTCCGTACAACACTAATGATGTGTTTTCAGAACCAAACTGTGTTCATTTTATTTTTCCAGGAATAGAAATAAGAAGCACATGCTTAGCAGCAAAAAGAAAGTAAATTATTTTAACAAAATTTCCACATCTGTTTGACACTTTGCTTTTTTATTTTATTATTCCTGAGGCTCAGATATTTAACATATTTTTTGCAGAGGAAGGGCTGCTTAGAATTTGTGGAAAGTGTCTGTGATGGTTTCAGTAAATATATTTTTGAAAATTTTTCACCAGAGTCAAACATGCTCAGAACACACAGAGCTCTCAAATCTGCAGAACTATGGGTCTATGCAACTAGTCCAGAAGTTTTTTTAAATAATAGATCACTTGGTGTTCATTTCATTTAAGTTGTATAGACATAGACTCAAATCTGAGTCAATTTATTTATGCCCTCTTTGTTCCTTGGTTTACAATGTTTGAATAGTGATAGTCAATCTTTCCTTCAAAGTCCAAATCAAGCCATGTTGAAGACTCTCTAACAAGTGCATCCTAAAATAACAGCTGCACTCCCTCTGAATTCCTATAACACTCACTGCCTGTTCTTCTTATAGAGGACTTACATGTTTGTAGCCTTGTGCTATTTTTAATGCAGCAATGTTGAATTAATAAGTAGATTATAAGGCAACTTCTAGAGAGATGTGGCTAAGTGGCAGTGTGTACAAGGTTCAAATCACCTCCACATAAGAGATTATGTAATAGAAGAAAGAAGGAACTCATCACAGGGAAAATTTTAGAGAAGTTTCCAGAAACAAATAAAAGACATAGAGGAGAGATGAGAGCCAAGATGGCGGGGTAGAAAGAAGCATATATGCTTAGCTCTTACCCCACAGCTCATAAAATACTGTAAAGAAGAACTCTCAACAAATTCTATAGCAGCAGAAACCATAGAACAACGGAATTGGAGGAAATATCTGTTCCAAAGAGACCTGAAAAACTGATGGGAAAGGTCTGTTGCAAACTGGACATGGAGCAGAACCCAGCCCTGCCTTGGCCACGCAACACCAAGAGGAGCAGATCTGAACAGGTGATAGGGATAGAATCTTCAGCGGCAGCTTGTATCCCTCAACCCACAGGCCCCAAAGGTCGGTGAGAGGGTCTTTTCGAATGTCCAAGAGGGGAGCGGGGTGTCCCATAACTCAGGCCTCCTCAGGTGGCAGCATCAGAGGCAGCAGTGGACAGGGCTCCCAAAGCAGGCAGAAGCCCGCGTCCAATGTTGAAGTTCTCATCAGATCACCTCTGAGGGAACTGAGACCTGTGGGGCACACCCTGCCCCCACTTGAGCAGCTGAACTTAATCTCACACTGAATAGCTGCCGTGCCCCTGTGCAAACCTCCTGAGGCTTGAGAGTAGCTCATTTGAATCCCAGCCCCAAAGTGCCACCATGGCAGAATGGGAGGCAAGGTTGTTGGGAAGAGGAAACCCAGGAGTCATGAAACTGGATGGGAAAATGTCCAAAAAATGGAAAAAATAAGACCATAGAAGGTTATTTTCTTGGGGAACAGGTGTCTCCCCCCATACTTTCAGATGAGGAAGAACAAGGCATACTGTCAGAGGAATTCAAGGCCCCTCAGACTCAGCTCAGACAATAGAACACCTTAAAAGACAGATTAGTAGTTCACTAAAGGAGAAACAAAAAAATGCTGAGTAAAATAACAGCTTTAAAAAGAGGTTAACTCAATTGGAAAAAAGAGGTTAACTCAATTGGAAAAACACAAAAAGCCAATGAGGAGAAGAAGGTTTTAAAAAGTAGAATTACTCAAACGGAAGAGAAGGTTAAAAAGCTCACTGAACAAAATAATTCATTGTAAGAGAGAATTGAATTCATGGAAACAAATAATATTGAATTAAGCCAAGCAGTTAGTAAACAAAACCAAAAATTTGAAAAAAAAATAGAAGATGAGGTGGAAGAACTCATTGGAAAAACAACTGACCTGGAAAATAGATCCAGGAGAAATAATTTAAATATTATGGGACTACCTAAAAGCCATGATCAAAAAAGAGTCTAAATATCATCTTCCATGAAATTACCAAGGAAAACTGCTCTGATGTTCCAGTCAGAGGGCATAATAAATATTAAAAGAATTCACCGATTATGTCCTGAAAAAGACCCGAGCAGAGAAACTCCTAGAAATATTGTGGCCAAATTTAAGAGTTCCCAGATCAAGGAGAAAATACTGCAAGCAGATAGAAATAATTTGAATACTGTGGAAATACAATCAGGATAACACAGGATATGGCAGCTTTAACATTAAGGGATAGAAGGGCTTGGAATGAGATATTTCAGAAGTCAAAGGAACTGGGATTGAAACCAAGAATCACCTACCAAGCAAATCTGAGTATAACACTTCAAGGGAAAAAGTGATCATTCAATGATATATACGATTTTCAATCATTCTTGTTGAGGAAAAGACCAGATCTGTATAGAAAATATTTGACTTCCCAAAACAACAATTAAAAGAAGCATGTAATGGTTAACAGGAAAGAAAAATCATAAAAGACTCTCTAAAGTTGAACTGTTTACATTGCTACATGGAAAGAAAATGTTTTTAACTCTTGAACCTTCTCTTGGTATTTGGGTAGATAGATTGTATATACACACATAGACACACTCACAGACACAGATACACATAGATAGACAGAGAATATTATCAGAAGAGACCACAAAAATTAATTTTTTTTGGTATTATAACTTTAATTTTTGATTTATTTATTAAATTCTTACCATTCATTTTCACAAATTTGGGGCTCCAAATTTTTTCCCCGTTTGTCCCCTCCCCCACCTCCAAACACCAAGCGTTCTTATTGCCCGTGTCACCAATTTGCCCTCTCTTCTATCATCCCTCCCTTTCCTTGGCCCCATTTTCTCTCTTGTCCTTTAGGGCGAAATAACGTTCTATACCCTATTACCTGTATTCTTATTTTCTAGTAGCAAGAGCAGTACACAACAGTTGTTCCTAAAACTTGGAGTTCCAGCTTCGCTTCATCCCTCCCTGCCCACCCATTCACTTTGGGAAGGCAAGCAATCCAAAATACTCCATATTTGTGTACTTTTACAAATGACTTCCATAATAGTTGTGTTGTGTAAGACTAACTATATTTCCTTCCATTCTATCCTGTCCCCCATTGCTTCTATTCTCTCTCATGATCCTGTCCCTCCCCAAAAGAGCTGACTTCAAATTGCTCCTTCCTCCCATTGCCCTCCCTTCCATCATCCCCCCCAACCCTGCTTATCTCCTTCTCCCCCACTTTCCTGTATTTATTATAAGATAGGTTTTCATACTAAAATGATTGTGCATTTTATTCCTTCCTTTAGTCGAATGTGATGAGAGTAAATTTCATGTTTTTTTCTCACTTCTCCACTTTTGTCCTCCACTGAAAATTTTTTTGCTTGCCTCTTTTATGAGAGATAATTTGACCCTTCTATTTCTCCCTTTCTCCTACCAATACATTTCTCTCTCACCACTTAATTTCATTTTTTTAAGATATGATCCCATTCTATTCAATTCACTTTGTGTTCTCTGTCTCTCTCTCTCTGCATGTGTGTGCATGTGTGCGTGTGTGCGTGTGTGTGTGTGTGTGTGTGTGTGTGTGTGTGTGTGTGTGTACAATCACACCAACTACCCAGATACTGAAAAGTTTCAAGAGTTACAAATATTGTCTTTCCATATAGGAATGTAAACAGTTCAACTTTAGTAAGTCCCTTATGACTTCTCTTTGCTGTTTACCTTTTCATGCCTCTCTTCATTCTTGTGTTTGAAGGTCAAATTTTCTTTTCAGCTCTGGTCTTTTCATCAAGAATG
>CM053769.1:168056602-168072101 GCA_028658325.1 Potorous gilbertii | reverse complement strand
TTCTGTAGGCAACAGGAGGGGAAGGGGGAAAGGAAAGGGAGGGGAAGATAAAAGGAGGAAAGAAGTAGTAAGGTAAAAGGGAATTAAAAGGGAAAGGGGCTGAAGGAAGGGAAGTATGAGGGAGGTGATGCTCAAAAATTAAAACTCTATTGGGTAGGGGAAGGAAGAAGAGAGAACTGAAAGTATAAACAAGGGGAAAGGAGATGGAGGGCAAGATACAAATAGTAAAGGTAAAAGGTAAAAGACTAGAGCAGAATTTATTGAGCTTCAACTGATACCAAAAAAGCAGGGATCACAATCCTAATCTCAGAAAAAGCAATAGAAGAAATAGATCTAATCTAATCTAAGGAAGGAAAATATATCCTGCTAAAAGGCACCATAGAAAAAGAAGCACTTTAAATACTAAACATATATATTTCAAGTGGTAGAGCATCCAGATTCTTAGAGGAAAAGGGAAGGAAGTTATACGAAGAAATAGACCTCAAACCTATATTAGTGGGGGACCTCAAGCTTCCCCTCTCTGAACTTGACAAATACAATCTCAAAATAAACAAGAAGTTAAGGAGGTGAATAGAACTCTAGATAAGGTAGATATGACAGATTTCTGGAGAAAAATGAATGGGGAGAGAAAGGAATATACATTGTCTCATCAGTACATAGAAGATATATAAAAACTGACCATATAGTAGGCCATGAAAACCTCACAATCCAGTGCAGAAAGGGAGAGATAGTCAAAGCATCCTTTTGAGATTATAAGGCAATACAACTGATATGTAATCAAAAGCCATGGAAACATTAACCAAAAACTAATTGGAAACTAAACAATGTAATTCTAAAGAATGAGTGGGTTAAACAATAAACTATAACAAAAATCAACAACTTCACTGAAGAGAATGACAATAATGATACAACTTACCAAATTTTGTGGGACACTGCAAAAGCACTTCTTAGGGGAAGCTTTATATCTTTGAGTGCCTACACGAATAAAATAGAGAGAGAGGAGATCAACAAATTGGGCATGCAGCTGAAAACACTCAAAAAAACAACAAATTGAAAATCCGCAAGTAAATAACAAATTAGAAATATTGAAAACCAAAGAAGAGATTAATAAAACTAAAATTAAGAAAAGTATTTAACTAATAAATAAAACTACAACTTGGTTTTTTGAAAACATCAATAAAATTTATAAATCTATGGTCAATTTTATTTTAAAAAAGAAAGAGTAAAACCACATTACCAATATCATAAATGAAAAGTGTACCCCTCCGATGAGGAGCAAATTAAAACAATAAGAAATTACTTTGCCCAACTGTATACTGATAAATTTGACAATCTAAATGAGATGATCATTCTAAAAGACACAAATTGTCCAGAGCATGGACTCCAGCTACTGGGATAAGAACCCACTGATTGACAAAAATTGCTGGGAGAACTGGACAACGGTATGGCAGAACCAAGGCACAGACCAATACCTGACACTGTACACAAGAATAAAGTCCAAATGGGTACATGATCTAGGTATAAAGATAGAAACCATGAACAAATCAGTGGAGCAAAGAATAGTATTTATCAGGTTAATGGAGAAGGGAAAATTTTTGACTAAATAAGAGATAGAAAACTGTATGAAATGGAAAATGGATAATTTTTATTACATGAAATTGCAAAGTTTTTGCACAAAGCAACCCAATGCAACAAAAATTAGGAGGGAAGTAGAAAACTGGGAAAGAAATTTGCAACCAGTGTCTGTGATAAAGGCCTTATTTCTAAAATATATAGAGAACTGTGTCAAATGTGCAAGAATACAAGTTATTTCTGAATTGATAAATGGTCAAAGGATATGAACAAGCAGTTATCAGAGAAAGAAATTAAAGCTGTATGTTGTCATATGAAAAAATGCTCTAAATCCCTATTGTTTAGAGAGATGCAAATCAAAACTACTCTGAGACAACATATCTCATCTATCAGATTGGCTAACATGACAAAACAGGGCAATGGGAGAGTTGGAAAACGAATTCATTGTTGGTGGATATGTGAGCTGATCTAACCATTCTGGAGAGTAATTTGGAACTTTGCCCAAAAGGCTGCAAAAATGTGCATACTCTTTGACTTGGCAATACTGCTTCTAGGACCGTATCCCCAAGAGGTGATAAAAATGGGAAAAGGTCCCACACTTACGCGAATATTTATAGTAGCTCTCTTTGTCGGGACCAAATACTGGAAATCAAGGGGATATCCATCAACTGGGGAACGCCTGAACAAATTGTGGTATATGAATGTAATGGAATACTATTGTTCTATAAGAAATGATGAACAGAAGACTTCAGAGAGGCCTAGAAAGACTTATAAGAACTGATGCTGAGTCAAACAAACAGAACCAGGAGAACTTTGTACATAGCAACAACCACAGTGTGTGAGAAAATTTTCTGGTACACATAGTACTTCATTGCAACATGAAGACTTAAAAATTTCCATTGGTCTCTTTAGTCAAAATGCCTTCCACATCCAGAGAAATAACTATGGAATTTGATCACAGAATGAAGCAGATCATTTTCTTTTTGAATTATATTTTGGTTTGTGTTATGATTCCTCCCATTCATTATAATTCTTCTATGCAACATGACTAAGATGATAGTGTATTTAATATTTAATAATTTAATCTAATGTAGAACATATATAAAATTGTGTTCTGTCGCAGAGATGGAGTGAGAAAGGAAGGGGAGGGAGGGGAAAAAATCTAAGATATATGAAAGTGATTGTAGAACACTAAAACAAATAAAATAAAAAAAATTGGAAGGTGGCCAAAAGAAATCAAGCCTCTTCACCTACCTTTTAAGTCCTGACAGATGAGAGATATGAGAGTGTGATAGACATAGTTTGAGGGAAGGAAAAGCAAAGGACCATGAGGTTCAATAAAAAAGAATGCTGAGACTGAAGGATTGAGTGTGCAGTTACATATGTACATGTGGAAACATTAAAGAAATTCCAGGTGGTATGCTAAAACCTTCTTAGAACATATGTATGGCTTCAGTCTCCATCCAGGGAAAGAGCTTTTCTGGCTCTTTGAGGACGGATGGGGATACTTTTCTCCCTCCCTTTTCAGATGATGTATTTATAGCTACCAGTAGCCCAAAAAGGAAAGGAAAGTCAATATCAGTATATCGAAAACTGTGGAGGGAGAAATCAGAGTGCAGGAGAGCTCAGATGTACCATTCATTCCTTAGTGCCCTGCTTATAACACCAAGGCTGACGTGAGCGCTGGCAGAAACGGGGCAGAGTTTGTCATGAAACAGCAGCAGCGTCTGGGGAGAGAAGGGACTCTGAAGGGAGAGGGAGAAAAATTCAAGTTTTGTTCCTTAAATACAAGGCAGTAAGGAATAATTTGGTCCCAATCTATTACTGAAGAAATTGGATGCTTATTTTCTGCACTACTTCCAACTTCTCCAGTACCTTGAAAAACTCTGTAAAAGATATGGCACTGTCCCCATCCTGGTCAACTTCTTTTATTGATCTGTCTGCAATGCTGCTCAACTGTTCATCTAAAATATTCACTGCATCCATCATGAGGAGTACCTGTAATAGCTCATTTCGGGAAATCTTTTTATGTTTATCCAAGTCGTAAAATCAAAAAGCAAAGTGTAGTTTGTTGCTCCAGCTGTTGAGTGGTTCTAGTTCATTTACATTTTTGCTTTTCTCATTTCCTTCAACTGGTCTGAAGCGAGTTAGAATTCTCATGAATTCACGGAAGTTTACCTAGTCTTCTCCCTCAGAGAATCCCTGGGGGTTTGACGGCAAGCTCTGGAATCGCCTGGAAATCTTCCCAGCTGAGAGTACCATTCTCTACTTCGCCCAGGCTTGTAAACCGTCTGTAGAGATGGATGATTTGACTATGGGAGAAGACGGTGGCTTTTTTTTATCTCCTGGAGATCTTCCTTCCCCAATAACCTGGAGGCCCGAGAACACATCATCGAGACAGACGAGCCCCTCCTGAGGCAGAGGTGGCAACAGCAACAGCAGAGAAGGGAGTAGGGTTAGGGAAGGAATGGATAGGGTTCAGGAAGGGAAGAGTCAATGTTTTGCTTCGGATTACATCCTCCACCAATCTGCCCTCCCTTCCATGATCCCCCGATTTTCTTTCCTCTTTCAATTACTACTTCTTCCCTCCTTTTCCCATCCCTTTTCTCCACCCCTTACATTCTGTTTCTCCTTCCTCCTCCACTTTTCCTATAGAGAAAGTTAAATTTATATAAGCAACTGCATGTTTGTCATGTTACATCCAATGAAATTATGGTTCAAATAATGCTGCCCTCCATCCCTTCTTTCTCTCTATTATAATTGAATTTTGCTTCCATCATGTGATGCAATTTACCATTTTCTACCACCTCCTATCCTATTTTCCCAGTACAATCCATTTTCCACCTCTTAATTCATTTTTTTATCTTCATATCAAAATTAATATTCCCACACACTCAGTCTATATATACCCTTTCTTAATGCCTACTCCACTACCCTGGGGCACAGAATTTCCCACTGATTGCTGAAGCAGAGTTTTCTTCTGCCTTGTTAGAATACTTTCTGTCCTGGAATTCACTCCCTTTATACTTAAATGAGACAGAATTTTTGTTTTCTTTTGTTTTATCCAATCCTCCAAGTTTCCTGGGCTAAAAGACTCCTCACCCTAACTTTCCACTGGCTCCACTGCTACAGGATTTCTTCTGTGGTGCGATTTTATGGTTTTTCACTAGGGGAATATAGGAGAGACAACAATTAGCTGTTTACTCCACTATCTTGCCTCTGGGAAGTCTTATATTTATCAGAAAGATGTCCACACCAAAAATATACTCTCTCCTAAACTTACGAACAACACACTTTCTCATATAGTAGGGCCTCAAAAGTTTGGTCAAAGTCTATGCTTACGGATTGATTGTTATAATGAGTAATCAAAAGTGCAGAATCATGTTTTATCAAGTTCAAAAACCATATTAAAATGATAGAAAAAGAAATCCATAAGCAGGATGGCACAAAATTTATTTAACTTCTGAGGGTGATACTAGAAAGATTATAAATAAGAATCTAAATGCTATCTTCACTATTTATGTGCTCTACGTATTTTTAAAATGCTCTTTTTTCCCTGGACTTCAGTTTCCTCATAAGTATATTTCCATCAGTAATAGCAACAACAATAAAAATAATATCTGTGTTATATTTTTAAGTTTAGAAAAACAATTGACATATATTTACCTTTTTAAGCCTCACAATATTTAGTCAGTCAGTAGACTACAAGTTCTTTTAGGGCAGAGACAGATTTTCCTTCTTTTTTGTATTCCCACAATTTAACATAGTGCCAGACATTGTAGATGCTTAACAAATATACAATGTCAACAAAGATTTATTAAGCTCCTGTTGTGAGCCAGTCACTGTGCTGGGGATATAAATAGGAAAAAGAAACATATTCACTTCTCTCAAAGAGATTTCAATTAAATTTGAGAAAACATACAAATGAAAGCTGAAAAGGGGAAGGGAAGGTACGTTGTGAGAAGGCACAGTGGAGTCAAGTTCAAAGAATAAAGCTGGTATGAAATTAATAGAACTACACTCATTTGTATTTGAGTGCTAACTGGAGAAGGTGACTTCAGAACAATCACAAAATTTATAATTGCATTTATCAGAATACAACCCACTTCTTTCTGATCAAAAGAATTTTAAATGCATTTTTAAATTCCTTTTTAGGTATAAATCACTTCAATGTCTGAACAGCAGCTTGTGAAGTCTATTGACCACTTCTGTCTTCGCTGAGGTGGAATGGGGAGGGGAGGACTCAATAGATAACCTGCTTGATTTGGTTAGGGTTTCCTCTCTAAGGAATCATTTAAAAATCCATAGACATCCATCTCCCTAAAATAGCACAGAAATTGCCCTGAGGACAGAATGGAGAAAACTATAAAAGTATCTTTCAATCCCAATGTTTTATGCTCCTAAGTGAAAATCAGTATGAATTTCTATAGTTATATCATTGGAAGAAATTGCTGACTATAGAAAACACATTAATCCTTGTCCAAAACTAAAGTACCTTTTTATGATGATGTATCTCATTTCTGAATTAAAGGTTTAGCTTACAAATTCTTCTGACTCTTTTTTATAGAATCTCCACGTTGTATAATTCACCTGCTGCCACTTGCTTGAAGATTTCCACATAATCCCATATCTATAATTGCTCTTTTGTCTGGGTTATTAATAGGAATGTGTGGTTTATGCATGAAAAGGTCAACAGTAGTAAATGAAATAAACTGTATTGATCTTCAACATTCTGTTGAAGTATATTATTGCCTTATTCTTCTCTTGGATCGAATCCAAAAATAATGGGCCATGTAGGAACAACCCATCACCTATATAAGGCAGCTAGCCATTAAGGCATATTAAAAAACAATTTTTCTGAAAGTATTTTGGAGTCATGTTTTATCAACAGAGGCTTTGATTTCTTAAGGGAATTCCCACACTGTATTTGCCCACCTGCACTGCATACTTCTGTGTATTTCATATCAGGTGAATTTAGCAGTCTACCAGTACATATGCATACTCGTGTACATATACAATATATTTCAAATCACGCGGAGTAGAGAGATTTGTTTTGGTTCGTTATATGCTAGACCAAGGACTATCTTTTAGAAAGAACTTTATAGAACATATTTACTAGGTGATCTAGGAGCCAATGGGGCCCTAACTTACAAGGATTCTTTTACAAAACTTGGAGAATCTAACATTGACTTTTGTCTTACTCTAAAATTGTTATACTATTATCCTTCAATGTAGAATCAATAATTATTTATCTTCTTATTCCTATCTTTGTCTTATAACACAGTAAATATTATATTAAAATGGCATGGTGGAAGAAGAGGAACTATTAAGGGCTAAATGGTTAGTCATGGCTATATAACAATTCATATGGAAAAAAAATCTGGGTTTATGATATGACTTCAAGCTCATTGATTCAGGATTTTGACACAGTAATCAAAAACTTATCAAAAATTTTGGCAAATTAAGAGGGGCATAACTTCTAGTAAATAGGTGTTGATGGTTCTTTGTATTCTACCATAGGTAGACCTGGAAATCATTGTTCATTTTTATGAACCTCATTTTAAAAATTACATTAATAAGAATGAAAATGGAGGATATGCACACCTATCAGATTGACTAACATGACAAAAGAGGAAGATGATAAATGTTGGCGAAGATGAGGGAGTGTTGGAAGACTAATTCACTGTTGGTGGATGTGTAAGCTGATCTACCCATTCTGGAGAACAATTTGGAACAATGCCCAAAAGACTGCAAAACTGTGCATACCCTTTGACCCAGCAATAAAGCTTCTAGGACTGTATCCCCAAAAGATCATAAAAATGGGAAATGGTCCCACTTGTACAAAAATACTTAAAGCAACTCTCTTTGTGTTAGTCAAAAACTGGAAATCAAGGAGATGCCCATCAATTGAGGAATGACTGAACAAGTTGTGGTATATGAATGTAATGGAATACTTTTGTGCCATGGAAAACAACGAATAGGAAGTCTTCTGAGAAGCCTAGAAAGACTTATATGAACTGATGTTGAGTGAAAGGAGCAGAACTAGGAGAACTTTGTACACAGCAACAACCATACTGTGCGAAGAATTTTTCTGGTAGACTTAGTACTTCATTGCAATGCAAGGATTTAAAAAACCAAAACCAAAACCCAATGGTCTCTTAAGATCAAATGCCTTCCACATTCAGAGAAAGAATTATGGAATTGGATTGCAGAATTAAGCAGATCATTTCCATTTGTTTTAGGTTTTTGTTTTTGTTTGTTTCATGATTTCTATTTAAATTCTTCTATGCAACATGACTAAGGCGAAATTTTTTAATATGAATTTATGTGTAGAATATGTATAAAACTGTAAGGAGGAAAGGGGGGAGGGAGGAGAAAAAATCTAAGATATATGAAAGTGATTGTAAAACATTGAAAACAAATAAAATAGTAAAAAGAAAGAAAGAAAATGGAGGATATACATGATCCCGTGTCTTGCACTCTCTGAGTCTATCTTTGAACCACGGTACTACATGTCTGTCTCCCTAAAATGTTTGTAAATTGAAAGCTGGATGTTATCCACCCATTGATTAAATGCAATCTTTAAATATTGAAAATACTTTTAAAAATAAAATTCGGGTGAACTTCCTTAAGGGTGGAGTCAAAACAGTAAAGAAAAGGCAGGGATTGACTTGTGCTCTTCTCCAAATCCCACTAAATAACTTTAAATAATGAGTAAAGAAATTCTAGAGCAAGAGAACCCATAAAAAGATGGAGTGAAACAATTTTAGAGCCCAAGATAACTAAGATGGTTAGGAAGAGAAGTCTGTTGCACCAGACATGAGAACAGCTCAACACAAGTCACAGAAATACATCCATGGCCCAAGTAAAGAAGAAACAGGACTCAGAAGCCACTGAATTTGTCATGGTGATAGCTTCTTCCACAACTCTGAGACCAAAGATGGCAACACATCAAACAACTGGTCAGAAAAACGTTACAAGGGTCTCTTTGCTGGCACTGAGGCAAGGCTCTCTTACTTGGCACATACTCTGATCTAGGTTGCAGTCCTGGGTGGCAAATCCAGGGCAAGAAGGAGTACTAGCACACAAGAGGATGCAGCCCCAGTGGAGTGGGGTCCTTTGTCATAGTTGCTGAATAGAAAAGATAGAAAAGAATGCTTGTGGTAGTTCATAGATGAGCGTAAAGACAAAGAGTGTAGTAAATGCCTCTCTTTAGGTTGTACCACCTTGGAAGAACTGAAAACTTCTATGTCCCTATAAGTATCTCTGAAAACATAAAACAATTGAAGCGTAAGACAGTGTACCACCTACACTGAAAGCAAAAATTTACCTTAAGAATGACTTAGAAGTCCAGTAGAAGGCTAGGAATATGAGCAAGCAATAATTAAAAAAATACAGATGGTACAATATTACTATGGTGACAAGGAGGATCATAACACACAATGGAAGAAAATAACAAAATAAAATTTAAAAAACCTATTTCTGAAGCATTTAAGGGAAAAAACAAAATAAGAATTTGTCTCAGGACACGTAAGATCTAAGAAAGGATTCTTAAATTCAAATAAGAGATGTAGAGGAAAAACTGGGAAAAGAAAAGAGAATGATGCAGAAAATCATTTCTTTTTTTTCCTTGATAATTTCATGAAAGATGATGTCTAGGCTATTTTTGTGATCACGGCTTTCAGGTACTTCCATAATTTTCAAGTTGTCTCTACTGGATCTATTTTCCAGGTCAGTTGTATTTCCATTGAGATATTTCACATTATCTTTCATTTTTTCATTCTTTTGGGGTTTTTTGTGATTTCTTGGTTTCTCATAAAGTCATTAGCCTCCATCTATTCCATTCTCATTTTGAAAGAACTATTTTCTTCAGTGAGCTTTTGAACCCCCTTTTCTTTTAAAGCATTCATTAATCACTGGCTTTTTGAACCTCTTTTGCCAATTGAGTTACTCTATTTTTCAAGGTGTTATTTCCTTCAGCATTTATTTGGGTCTCCTTTAGCAAGGTGTTGACCTATTTTCATGCTTTTCTTGCAAACTCTCTCATTTCTCTTCCCAGGTTTTCCTCCACTTCTCTCACTTGATTTTCAAAATTCTTTTTGACATCTTCCATGGCCTGAGTGCATTGAACATCAATTTCGGATGTTTGGGATATAGGGGCCTTGACTTCTATGTCTTTGCCTAATGGTAACCATTGTTCTTCCTCATCAGAAAGGTAAGGAGGAAATATCTGGTCACCAAGAAAGTAACCTTCTATGGTCTTATATTTTTTTTCCCTTTTCTGGGCATTTTCCCAGCCAGTTACTTGACTTCTGAGATTTCTCTCCACACCCACCTCACCTCCAGATCCGGACAGCTAGTGCTTGGAGTCTGAAATTCAAATGCTGCTTGCAAGCCTCAGGATTTTCAGCGAGGGCAAGGCTGCTATTCAGTGTGAGATTAAGTTCAGCTGCTCCGATTGGGGCAGTGCTGCCACCAAGGGCCTCAGGGGGATTATGCAGAGACCTTCAAAAATGGATCTGAGCTCCTGCATGCTTTGGGAGCTCCTATCTGCTCCTGCCTCCCTGCTGCCTCCTGGGGTGGCCTGAGATATGGAGACAACCCGCTCCCCTCTTGGCCAGCCAAACAGGCTCTCTAACTGACCTTTGGCGTCTGTGGGTGGCAGGACCTGCATAGAGACTGGAGATTCCATCCCTGAAGCCTGCTCAAATCTGCTCCTCTTGGTGCTGCACGACCAAGGCAGGGCTGGGCTCTGCCTGGGTCCGGTGTGCGACAGACCTTTGGTGTTGGTTTTTCAGGGCTCCCTGGAACAGAAATCTCCTCCATTCCGTTGTTGTGTGGCTTCTGATGCTCCAGAATTTGTTGGGAGTTCCTCTTTACAGGTATTTTATGGGCTGTGCGTTGGAGCTAGCACGTGTGAGTCTTTCTACTGCGCCATCTTGACTGCTCTGAAAAATCATTTCTTGAAAGAATCAGCAGCTTGTTAAACGAGATACACAAAAACTAGTGAAGAAAATAACACTTGACAAACAAAATATGACAAAAGGGTCTAAAAAATCAATTATGAGAAGAATGCATTTAAAAGCAGAATTGGACAGATGGAAAAAGAGAAGCAAAAAATCACTTAAGAAAAAAAGGCTTGGTAAAAAAACTCACTGAAGAAAATCTTCTTTAAAAATTAGAATGGGCAAAATGGAAGCTAATAATTTTATGAGAAATTAAGGAACAATTAAAACAAAACCAAAAGAATGAAAAAAATGTAAGACATGATAAAATACATTAACAGAAAAACCATTGACATGGAAAATAGATCCAGGAGAGATCATTAAAAAAAACGGATTAAATAAAAGCCATGATCAAAAGAAAGAATCTAAACACCATCTTTCAAAAAATTTTCTGGGATAATTTAATAATAATAACAATAAGCCCTGATATTCTAGAATCAGAGGGCAAAATTAAAAAGGAAAAACTTCACTAATCACCACCTGAAATTCCAGTACAAAAACTAACAGGAATATTAAAATCAAATTTCAGACATCCCACATCAAGAAGAAAATATTTCAAGCAGTGAGACAGGAACAATTCAAGTATTACAGAGTCACACTCCCCGATAACAAAGATTTAGCAGCTTTTGCCTTAAAGGATCAGAGGGCTTGAGATATTGTGAAGGGCAAAGAGGATAAGATTACAACCAAGAATCATCCACCTTGTGAAAGTGAGAATAATCTTTCTGCGTGAAAATGGATATTTAGTGAAACAGAGGACATTCAGGTTTTTCTTATGAAAAGACCAGACTTGAACAGAAACTGTGATTTTCAAATACAAGAGGAAAGAGAAGCATTAAAAAAGAATAAAATAGAACAGGAAAATCATAAGAAACTTAAAATTAAACTCTTAACATTTATACATGGGAAGATGATACAAATCAAAAGAATTTTTCTTTATTAAGATAAATAGATGGAGCATAAGTCACGGGCATGATTTGAGTATGAAGCAATGATGTCTGAAAAAAGGAAACAGAAGGGGTTAAAAATGAATGTACTGGGGGACAGAGCCAAGATGGTGCACTACAAAGACACGCTTACGTAAGGTATTCCCCACAGCCCATAAAATATCTGTAGAGAGGGACTGTCAACAAATTTTGGAGCAGCAGAAGTTGAGAACAACAGAGTAGAGGAGATTTCCAGCCCACGGTGACCTGAAGGGCCGATGGAAACATCTGCTGTGCCAGAAGCAGAGCCAAGCGTGGAGCCAAGCCCAGTCATGGCCAAGCAGAACAGAGCGACTGAGACGGAACTATGGGAGGCGGACACCTGTGGGGCAGAATCTCCAGTCCCAGTAGGTGGTCCTCAGATCCCTCAGGCCACAGGCGCCATAGGTCAGTGACAGGGTTTTATCAGGGGCCCAGGAAGGGAGAAGGGCCTTCCCATAGCTCTGGCAGCAGGTAGCAGCCACAGAGCCAGCACAGCAGCACATACGAAAGCCCCATTGTTGGAGCATGAAAATCCCTGGGGGCATTGAAGAGCTGAGACTTACCTTACCCCTGGGTGGAGGCCCTGGCAGAGCTGGTCTTTGTCTCAAACTGCATGGTGGCCCTGCCCATCCAGCTTATCTGAAAATCAGCCCCCAGTGCTCACTTAGTGGAACTGGTGGTCAAGTGGCTATGGAGAGATATCTACTAAGATTCTGGGCACTAAAATCCCTTTCTGTAAACAGACCAGTGCACGCTTGATTGTGCCACATTGGAGGATATCATAGATTCCCAAAGTATACCCTATTCTTGAAAAAGCATCCAAAAGTCAAGTGATTGGTTGGGAAAATGCCCAGAAAAATGAAAAAAAAAATAAGACCATAGAAGGTTACCTTCTTGGTAAACAGATATCTCCTGTCATCCTTTCAGATGAGGAAGAACAATACTTACCAAGAAGGAAAGACACAGAAGTCAAGTCTTCTGTATCCCAAACATCCAAAATAAATATTCAGCGAGCTCAGGACATGGAGGACCTCATAAAGGATTTTGAAAATCAAGTTTAGAGAGGTGGAGGAAAAACTGGGAAGAGAAATGAGAGAGATGGAAGAACAGCTTGAAAAGCACGTCAACACATTGATAAAGGAGGCCCAAAAAAAGCTGAAGAAAATAACTCCTTGAAAAATAGGCTAACTCAAATGGGAAAAGAGATTCAAAAAGCCAGCGAGGAGAAGAATGTTTTAAAATCAGAATTAGCCAAATGGAAAAGGAGATTCAAAAGCTCACTGAAGAAAATAGTTCTTTCAAAATGAGAATGAAACAGATGGAGGCTAATGACTTTATGAGAAACCAAGAAGTCACGAAACAAAACCAAAAGAATGAAAAAAATGGAAAATAATGTGAAATATCTCAATGGAAAAACAACTGACCTGGAAAATAGATCCAGGAGGGACAATTTAGAAACTGTGGGACTGCATGAAAGCCATGATCAAAAAAAGAGCCTAGACATCATCTTTCGTGAAAGTATCAAGGAAAATGCCCTGATATTCTAGAAACAGAGGATGAAATAAATATTGAAAGAGTCCACTGATCACCTCCTGAAAGTGATCTAAAAAGAGAAACTCCTAGGAACATTGTGGACAAATTTCAGAGTTCCCTAGTCAAGGAAAAAATATTGCAAGCAGCTGGAAAGAAACAATTCCAGTATTGTGGAAATACAATCAGGATAAAACAAGATCTAGCAGCTTCTACAATAAGAAATAGAAGGGTGTGGAATATGGTTTTCCAGAAGTCAACGGAACTAGGACTAAAACCAACAATCACCTACAAGCAAAAGTATAATACTTCAGGGGAAAATATGGTCTTTCAAAGAAATAGAGGAGTTTCAAGCATTCTTGTTGAAGAGACCAGAGCTGAAAAGAAAATTTTACCTTCAAACACAAGAAAGAAGAGAAACATGAAAAGATAAACAGCAAAGTCATGAGGTACTTACTAAAGTTGAACTGTTTACATTCCTACATGGAAAGACAATATTTGTAACTCTTGAAACTTTTCAGTGTGTGGGTAGTTGACAGGATTACACACACACATAGAGACAAACAGAGAGAGAGAGAGAGAGAGAGAGAGAGAGAGAGAGAGAGAGAGAGAGAGAGAGAGACCACAGAGTGAATTGAGTAGGATGGGATCATATCTTAAAAAATGAAATTATGTGGTGAGAGAGAAATATACTGGGAGGAAAAAGGGGGAAATGCAATGGGGCAAATTAACTATCATAAAAGAGGCAAGCAAAAGACTTCAGTAGAGGGAAAAAGAGGGAAGGTGAGAGAAAAACATGAAGCTTACTCTCCTCACATTTGACGAAAGGAAGAAATAAAATACACACTCATTTTAATATGAAAACCTATCTTACAATACAGAAAAATGGGAGAGAAGGGGATAAGCAGGGTGGGGGTGGTGATGGAAGGGACGGCAGTGGGAGGAGGGATCAATTTGAGGTGAACACTCTTGGGGAGGGATACGATCCAAAGAGAGAACAGAAGCAATGGGAGGCAGGATAGCCCTACAAAACATAACTATTTTGGAAGTCATTTGCAAAACTACACTGATATGGCCTATATTGAATTGCTAGCTTCTCAAAGGGAATGGGTGGAGAGGAAGGAATGAAGAGAAGTTGGAAGTCAAAGTTGTAGGAACAACTGTCAAACATTGTTCTTAGTACTCGGAAATAAGAAATATAGGTAATGGGGTATAGAAAATTATCTGGCCGTATAGGACATAAGGGAATATAGGGACAAGTGAAGGGAGGTATGTTAGAAAAGAGGGCAGATTGGTGATAGGGGCAATTAGAATGATCGGCGTTTTGAGGCAGGTGGAGGGCAGAAATGGAGACAAAATTTGGAACCCAATATTTTGTGAAAATGAATGTTAAAAGCTGAATTAATTAGTCAATGAATTAATTTTTTAACAAAGGAATGTCCTGGGAGAAAGGGAAAGTCAGAGTAAGAATAGAAAAAATCATCTCATGAAAGAGGAAAGAAAAACTTAAATAGTGGAGAGAAAGAAGGTGGAGACTTTGGAATTTTCTTAAAGAAGGAATAATATATAATACTCACATTCAAGTGGGTATAGAAATCTAGGTTACCTACAGGAAAGTAGGAAGAGAAGCAATAAGGGAAGGAGGTGGTTGTGGAAAGGAGATCAGATTGGGGCAGTGATTTTTTTTAATAATATAAATTCATTTATTTAACATTTTACATTCATTTTCACAAAATTTTGGGTTCCAAAATTTCCTCCCTATTTGTCCCCTCCTCCCCACCACAGTACACTGAGCATTCTAATTTCCCCTATCATTCATCTGCCCTCTCTTCTATCATCCCTCCCTTCACTTGTCCCTGTCTTCTCTTTTGTGCTGTAGAGCCAGATAACTTTCTATCCCCATAACCTGTATTTCTTATTTCCTGGATGGAAGAACAATACTCAACAGTTGTTCCTTAAACTTTGACTTCCAACTTCTCCCCATCCCTCCCTCCCCAACCATTCCCTTTGGAAAGGCAAGTAATTCAATATGGGCCATATTTGTGTAGTTTGCAAATGACTTCCATAATAGTCGTGTTGTGTAAGACTGACTACATTTCCCTCCGTCCTATCTTGCCCCACATTATTGCTCTTCTCTCTTTTGGTCCTGCCCCTCCCCGAGTGTTGACTTCAAATTGCTCCCACCTCCCATTACCCTCCCTTCCATCATACCCTGCACCCTGCTTATATCCTTCTCCTCCACTTTCCTGTATTGTAAGATAGGTTTTCATACCAAAATGAGTGTGCATTTTATTCCTTCCTTTAGTCGAATGTGATGAGAGTAAACTTCAAGTTTTTTTCTCAACTCTCCTCTTTTTCCCTCCACTAAGAAGTCTCCTGCTTGCCTCTTCCATGAGAGATAATTTACCCCATTCCATTTCACCC
>CM053769.1:168039458-168056102 GCA_028658325.1 Potorous gilbertii | reverse complement strand
TTTCCCAGCCAGTTACTTGACTTCTCAGAGTCCTCTCCACCCCTGCCTAGATCTGCCCAGCTAGTGCTTGGAGTCTGAGATTCAAATGCTGCTCCCCAGCCTCAGGGCTTTTGGTGGCAGGCCTGGCTGCTATTCAGGGTAAGATTAAATCAGGTTCTCAGGTGGGGGCAGGGCCACCTCCCAGGCTCAGTTTCCTCAGGGGGTTTATGCAGAGACCTTTTGTAATGGGGCTCCTGCCTAGCTCCTGCCTGCTCTGGGAGCCTCTGGCCACCTGCTGCCTCTGCAGCTGCCTCCCAATGGGGCCTGAGTCCCGGAGATACCCCGCTCCCCTCTCAGCCCGTCTCTCTCACTGACCTGTGAGTCTGTGGGTGGAGGGACCTTCGTGGCCACTGGAGATTCCGTCCCTGAAGCCTGCTCAGATCTGCTCACTCCTCTCAATGCCACGTGGCTGCAGGGGAAGGGCAGGGCTCCACAGGGCAGGGCAGGGCTCCATTCTGTGTGGGGCACGATGGACCTTTGGGATCGGTTTTTCAGGGCTCTCTGGAATGGAAATCTCCTTCACTGTGTTGCTTCGTGGCTTCCACTGTTCAAAAATTTGTTGGGAGTTCTTTTTAGAGGAGATCCATGGGCTGTGGGTTTGGAGCTAGCATATGTGAGCCTTTCTACCCCACCATCTGGGCTCCGCCCCCAATGATCAGTATTATGAAAATCATTTTTTTAAAAGGACCAAAAACATCCAAAGTAGAGTTATTCCCTATGATTTTATAATAGAGAATAGAAGAGAACAAGTCAATGTTGGAAACTTTTAACAATTTTATGTGATATTTTTATAACTTTCTTTTTCTCTAGACTCCAAATGACAACAAAGTATGGCCTATGAATGTCTTTTTTATTCTCACAGAAGACACTTACTTTTACTTCATCACAAATCCCAAAAGTCAAATAATGGCCCCTAACATTGCACTTCATGATTATCTTTTTCAACACTAACTATTTTGCTAAACTCTTATATTTGTAGCCTATCACCACAGGTTACTAGTCTGGAACCAAGCTCTCAAAAATAAAAAAAAAGGGTAAAAATTACAGGAATGAAATGTTATTGCTCCCCTTTTTCAGATAGATTGTTTTGAATTAATTTTATTAAAAACTACAGGAAAGGTAAAAGGGTCTACTTGTAACTAGTATTTAATCATGTCATAAACCTGGTTGAAAGCCTACAAAAAAACAACCCCTTACATGGTAAATTGAAGAAATTCATCGCTGTGGATCAGCTATTGGTTGCAAAATATAAGTGAGCTACAGTATCCAGCTTAAAAACAAACTATACATTTATTTCTTGGTGAATGGGCATTTTCTTCCATCCTTTGAGATGAGGAGGAACAATGCAGACCATCAGAGGAATACATAAAAGTCAAGGCTTCTGTATCAAAACCTCCAAAATAAATATGCAGTGGTCTCAGGCCATGGAATAGCTCAAAAGGATTTTGAAAATCAAATAAGAGAGGGATAAGAAAAATTGGGAAGGGAAATGAAAGTAATGCAAGAATATCAAGGAAAGTGAGTCAACAGCTTGCTAAAGGAGACGTCCCAAAAAATTCTGAAGAAAATAGCACCTTTAAAAATAGATTAATTCAAATGGTGAAAGAGGACCAAAAAGGCAAAGAATAAAAGAATGCTTTAAAAAACAAATTAGCCAAACGAAAAAGGAGATTCAAAAGCACACTGAAGAATGGAAAAATAGAAAAAATGTGAAATATATAATTTCAAAAATAACTGACCTGGAAAATAAATTCAAGAGAAACAATTTAAAAATTGTGGGACTATCTGAAACCCATGATCAAAAGAAAGAGCCTAGACATCATCTTTGATGAAGGAAACTATGAAGGAAAACTATACTGATATTCTAGAACCAAAAGGTAAAATAAAGATTGAAAGAATCCACTGATCATCTCCTGAAAGAAATCAGAAAAGAAAAGCTCTGAGGAATATTTTAGACAAATTCCAGATTTCCAAGGTCCAGGAGAAAATATTGCAAGTAGCAAGAAAAAAATTCTAGGATTGTGGAAATATAATCAGGTTAACACAATTTCTAGCAAAAGAGTGTGGAATATGATATTCTAGAAGTCAAAGGAACTAGGATTAAGCCAAGAACCACTTACTCTGTAAAAGTGTGTATAATATTTCAGGGGGAAAATGGTCATTCAATGAAATATGGACTTTCAAGCATGATTGATGAAAAACAAGAGTTGAACAGAAAACGACTTGACTTGAATCAATAAAAGCATGAAAAGGTAAATAGGAAAGAGAAACCATAAAGGACTTACTAAAATTGAACTGTTTACCTTCCTACATGGAAATATCATATTTGTAACTTTTGAGACTTTTCTCATTATTTGGGCAAATATTGGAGAAACAATACACACATACATATATACATGAATACATACATATAAAACACATATGTGTGTGTGTATATATGTATATATGTGTGTGTGTGTGTGTGTGTGTGTGTGTATACACACACACATACACAGAGTCCACAGGGTGAGTTGAATAGGAGGGAATGATATCTAAAAAATAAAATTAAGGGTGACAGAGGAATATATTGAAGGAGAAAAGGAGAAATGGAATGGGGCAAATTATCTCTCATAAAAGAGGCAAGAAAAAGCTTTTCCATTAGGGGGAAGAGGGCACAGGTGAAAGAGAAAAAGTGAAGCTTACTCTCATCAGATTTGGGTTAAGGAGAGAATAACATGCACACTCAATTTGATATGAAAATCTATCTTGCCCTACTTGGACGTAGGGTGGAAAGCAATAAGTGAAATGCAGGAGGAATGATAGAAGTGAGGGCAAATGGGAAGATTTAGTAATTAAGAGAAAGCACTTTAGGGGAGAGATAAAGTCAAAGGAGAGAATGAAATAAATGAGGGACAGGATATTATGGAGGGAAATATAATTAGTCTTTCAAGCCATGACCATTATAGAAGTGTTTTATAAAACTATACATAAATAGCCTATATTGAATTGTTTGCCTTCTTGGTGGGGATGGGTGAGGAGGGAGGAAGGGAGAGAAGTTGGAACTCAAAGTTTTAGGAAGAATGTTGACAATTGTTTTTGCATGCAAACTGGGAAATAAGCAATACACGGTAATGGAGTATAGAAATCTATCTTTCCCTACAAGAAGAGGGAGAATATGGGTATAAGGGAAAGGAGGGGTGTGATGGGAAGGGAGGGGTGTGATAGAAAGGAGGGCGGATTGGAGGAAGGGGGAATCAGGAGAAGGTTTCATGCAAAATAAAGTTTTCCCAAAATCACTTTATGGGAGATACAACTAAGTCAGCAGAGTAAAGGAATCAAAAAGCATGAACTCTCCCAAATTCCCTTCCAATCAACTAAAAATATTGCCTGTAATCAAGTTTTGCTGTGGCAGAAGCAAGAAAATGTATGGGGGAAACAATTTTCCACTCCAAGTTTAGTTTGGAGGTTTGTGAGAATGGTCATTCAACTGTAGGTGATGGTAAAGCCTGGACTGCAGTATAACAACAGACCTTGGAGGTGGCTGCATCAGAGGCATAAGAAGCTTTGGAATTCTTAGCCTACAGATGGTAAGCAGATTGGTCAGTTGGAAAGAAGGAGATTACAGGCAACTCTTTGCTGGAATTGGGTGCAGGACACTGTTTCATTGCCCATACCCAATTCTCGTTGAGAGTCCTAGGGCAAAGAGGAACACTATCACACTAGTGGTTGATACTTTGGGGGAGCAGAGGCTCTGAGCAGAGTGCCAGGATAAAATGAATGCTTTTATTGCTCAGAAGAGATCAGGGGCCCTAGTCTCACATCCAAGAAAGAAAAAATGAGCACTTTTGGCTATAGGATTTCGGAATCTACATCTCATTTCTAGTAACCTGAGGAATGATGGGATTTGCATTTACAGGAAAGCAAGGGTGATGGTCCCCATTCCAAAGTAAAGAATTGTGCTTGTGATCACTAACATACCAGAGCAAAGACAAGTATAATAGTATCCAAATGTCTGTTTAGATCATCTTGGAAGAATCAAAAACAAAACAGACTCCCAGAACTAGGTCTGAAAATAGAAACACAAAAAATCTTGAAATTGGGAAAGTGCCCCCTCAAACTCAAGAGCAACACTCAACTATAGTTGTCAAGAAATGTTCTCAGGAAAAATGACTTAAACAATATAAGAAGAACCTAAGCATAAAAATTTATTATACTCATAAGGAAGAACAACACACAAATTCAGAAGACAATGAAATTAAAACAGTTACATATATATCTTGAACGAAAAATGTCAATGGTACACAAATCTGAAACAAATTCTTATGAAGTGCTCAAAAAGGATTTTAGTAATTAAATAAGAGAAGAATAAGAAAATTTGAGAAAAATATGAAAGTGGTGTAGGAAAAATATGAAAAAAGAATCAAGAGTTTGCTGAAGGGAACACAAAAGTCAATTACTCCTTAAAAAATAGAATTGGCTAAATTATAAAAGTGGTACAAAAATCTAATGAACTTCTTCAAAAGCAGAATTGGCCAAACGGAAAAGGGGGTGACAATCTAGAAGGAAAAAAACAAAACTCCTTAAGAAGCAGAATTGGCCAAATGAAGTGAGGGGGATGAATACTAAATAGCTCACGAAGGAAGTAACTTAAAAATTAAGATTGATCAAGAGGATATTAAGGACTCCATGAGACATCAAGAAGCAATTAAGAAAAAGGAAAAAACGTAGCAGAAAATATGAAATATCATATTAAAAAAGCAAGTGATTTGGAAAATAGATCAAGATACAATTTAAGAATTACTGGATTATCTGTAATCCATAATCAAAAACAGAACCTAGACATATTCAGGAAAATATACTGGTAGTTATCAAAGTTTTAAATGCGAATTGGAAAAACTTATCTATAAAACAGATAGCAGAGTGTAATAAAAATTAAAATCTGACAATATGCTGTTTACAAGAAATACATTTGAAACACACTCACACACACACAAAGAAATAGAGAGGAAAATAAGGAGTTAAAGCAGAATCTTTTATGATTTAGCTGGAATAAAAAAAAGGTAGCAATTATGATCTTAGATAAAGTTACAAAAATAGATTTAATAAAAAGAAATGGGAAGGGAAGCTATATTTTTCCTAAAGTTAAAATAAACAATGAAGCAATATTAAATACATATGGACCAAATGATATAGCATTCTAATTCTTAAAGGAAAACTTAAGTGAACTACAGGATGATATAGACAGCAACACCAATAAAAAGAAAAACTATACTAACAGAGGAAATGAACTTTCCCTTCTTGCAGCTGGATAAATCTAAAAATGAAATGAACAAGAAAGAAGTTAAGGAAAAATTGGAATTTAAAAAAAGATAGACATGCAACAATTCTGGAAAAAACTGAATAGGAATAAAAAGAAGTATACCTTATTATGAGACATACATGACTCATTTACAAAAAGAATGTGTCCATCTATTAAAGTACTAAAGCATTAGAACTAAATGTGGAAAAGCTAAAATATTAAATACATCCTTTAGAGATCGTAATGCAATAAAAATTACATTAAATAAGTGGTCTTGAAAATTAAAATTAATCAAAAACTAAACAATCAAATTTAAATGAACTAATCCTAAAAAATAAATGTGTCAAATAATAAACCAAAGAAACAATCAATTATTTAATTAGAAAGAATGACAATAATGGAACATCATTTCAAAACACACTCAAAGAAGTTTAAGGGATAATCTATATCTCCAAATACCTAAATCAATAAATATATGTATTTCAAAATCAAAATATTTTGTTGACTTTGGAGGGAAAACTTTTTAATTTTATTTTCTTAATTTAACATTTTTTCTTATTTTTCAAATGTATTAATCTCTTCTTTGATTGTCAGGAATTCTGATTTGATATTTAATTTAGGATTTTTAATTTATTCTTTTTATATTTGTCTTTACTAAAATACTCAGTTTATTGATTTGTTTTTTCTCTATTTTATTGATTTCATATTTTGAGCCAAATTTATAATACAAGTCTTCTCTCATATTCAATGATTATGAACCAGAAGTTCTCAAAAGGAGAAATCAAAACTATCTATAGTTATATGAAAAACATTCTCTAAATTTATATTGATCAGAGAAATGAAAATTAAAAAACTGTGAGGTAGCACTTCACCCTTACCACATTGATAGGAAGGAGAAATGACAACTATTTGTGGAAAAAAAGGGGATACTAATGAATGCACCGTTGTTTGGGTTGTGAAATGATCCAAGTCTTCTGATGTGCAATTTAGAACTATATCCCAATGGTTATAAAACCTCATAGGTAATAGGTTATAACCTATGACCCAGCAATATCACTAGTAGGTATATAAACTAAGGAAATCAAAGAAAAATGAAAAAGTCATATTTACACAAAAATTTATAGGTCTTTTTGTGATGGCAATGAATTGAAAACTAATGGGATTCTTTCAATTGAGGAATAGCCAAATAAGTAGTATTTGGTTGTGATGGAATACTATTGTGCTCTAAGAAATGACATGCAGGATATTTTCAGAAAACTTAGAAAGACTTACATGAACTGATAGACAGTGAAGTACATAGAACCAGAAGAACATAGTACACAATAACAGCAATATTTTAAGATGATTATGAATTACTTACCTATTCTGATAGATACCATGATATAGAACAGTTTCGAAGGAGTCTTGATGAAAAATGTGGTTCACTTCCACAGAAAGGGTCAATGAACTCTAAATTCAAATTGATTTATAGTTTTCTAATTTTGTTGGGGTTTTTTTTGAGGGGGGACTGCTATATTACTCATGAAAAATGTTTTCCATGATTTCACATGTATAAAAATATTGATATGTTCTTAGCCTTTACAATTAGTATGAGAGGTAATTTGAAACTCCAAATTTAAAAAAATACTAAAATATTTTTATTAATATAATATTAGGCATTAAAAATACAAAGCATTTTAAAAGAAAGGCAAAAACAGTTAAATCCTGTTACTATCTCAAAATTTATTATTATATTTATTTAGAAAACACTTTAAGGAGCATTCTTCCTCTGGTTAACAATGTTGACCAATAGAGTGGAGAAAAGATCAAACTGGGAAGTAATGTCACATTTCAATATTGGATACATCTAAATAATATCTAGATATTGATAGAACATTAATTAAATTTTGATTGTGCCATTGATAAATATGATAGACAAGTTAACCGACTTAAAATCATACAAAGAATACTAGAAATGCCTTTTATTTAACATATTAAACTTGGAACTAAGATTCTAAATCAAGATGCCAAATTTATTGAAATTTAAAAACAACTAAGGGAAATTAAGTAGGATGGAATTAATGGCTAAAAGTGCTAATTGATGTAAATTACTGTAGCTACAGCCTCAATAGCATCCAACAGTTTAATTATTTCTCTATGAGTATAACCACCACTACCTTCCAATTTAAAAAGTGAATTTATTCACAAGCTTAACTTGCAAATCATGGGTATGGAATATTTTGGATACATTTTCCCATACAAAGAGTATTATAAATGCTAGTTAGAGTTCCAAGCTATTGCACAGAGAACTCTTTAATCCATATTACATGAGAGCTACAGTACTCTGATAACTCTGATGCTAGTCTGAATTTTAGAGTCAGATATATAGTGGCATAATGTAGAGGAGATAGGAAATGGTCCATTGAAATATACCTCTCCTCTTTTAGAATGCATGGAAGTTGTTACAAGACATTCCCAGAGTGGTCAAATTTTAAAACTTCATTTTCACTATGAATATAGGTCCAGCATTTCTCTGTGATGTGGTGCATGAGAGGGTGACTTATGCTTATCCACAGAATGCATTAAACCCTGGGTAACTGTCATGTAAGGTAATTGCACTGTAAAATGCAGGTTAATCATGGGTATGCATATTTAATAGTTCATCCTGTCCAATGTGATAGTTTTCCATTTGTGACAAATTCCCTGAAGGGTAATGGCATGCTGAAGACTCACCAGCTATGCCTTCTTGTGGTTACTTGCTAGTTTTATGGTTAGTTTCTTGTCATTTTTAGTCTTACTCCCATTCACCAAAATATCTCCTGTTGGAATCCATGGATTATAAAAGAGAATTGTATAGTAATAAAATGTTATAAAACATTATACCAATAACATTATCTTTCACCAAAATTTCCTTCATCCACAGAGAAGACTTGAATTTATCTCTTTTGTTCTGATTCTTCAGATACTCCTGAACTGGGAAAGAATACCCTCACCACAGATTCTGGGCCTTATGGAAAATCTCTTATCATTGATCACTTTCTAATGAAGGTAATACCAATTCCCCGACACATGTTCAGTTGAATCAACAACTAGGTGATGCCTGGAATCTTGGGGCTTTACCTCACCATAAGAAAAAAACAATATTGAGGTTACATCTCAGAAAATTCATTCTTCTTTTTATGGTTATGATTTGAACTATTGTTCTTGCATTATGTTGATTGACAGAATACAGAAGAGGAATGTGGGGATTGACGCAGGAAGTAATCTTCTAAGAGTGTGGAATAGAATATTTTGTATATTGTGCAAATTATCTCTTCTTCATTCCGTAAAACACTCTAGATTATACTAACAATAAAGTCATGATAGAAGTGTCCAAGTAATGGCAATCACTGCAGAAACCAGATATAAAATTATATATAGGATTACATCCAAAAGGGCATACACACCATATATATTTTAAAATCAAACATTTTAGTACCTCATCCCAGGTCTATCATTTTATTACAATGTTAGCTTCAGAAAGGTGTATTGATTTAGTCAAGTTTCTGTTGTATACAATCTCATAGTAGTTCTTCAGGGATTTGGGATTTTCACCTGAATTAGTTTCAATTTATTTTGTCATAGAATATTATAAAGATGAATCATATTTATGACTTTTTTGGAAGTGGTAAATTCTATGAATATATGTGATAATAATTATAGGATATGGTAGTAAGAATGAGTATTTGAAAATAACAGCTCAATTATATTTTAATATTTTTGCCACCCTTAAAAAACTCTCACTTTATTCATAGCACCCATTACAAAAGTTGGATGCTACCTTCTATTTTAGCCTCACATAACTGAAATGGAAGCAGTTAGGGAAAATTGGAGAGATAAATTCTATCTGGATTTGAAAAGAAAGTGTTTCCAGGTTACCACCTAAATTTTCCTGATAGTTGTTTTGCATTTTTAGCATTGTACATAAATATCATTTCCCATGATGCAATGTAAACTCCTTGAAGGCAAAGATTCTTAGTGTTGCTTTCCTCATAATTTTGACACTGTGAACCATTGTAAGGACACAAGATTTGTAGGAGGGCAGACTATCCTGCCAACTTTTCTTAAACATGAATTCCTGGACATCATCCAAGCCAAAAACTGAGCCATTCATGTGGCCCTCCAACTCCCTTACATGCAGAACTGGGAGAAGACTGCACAAGAATGACTTACCCCTCCCCCTCCCATGTGATTGTGATGCTGATTCCTCTCCTGCCATGGTCCAATTCAAGCTACACTTTCTTCCACTGTGTAGATTGCGTGTGTGCCATTCCTCAGCTCCTCAGCCCTTCCTCCAATGGACCAGGCCTTTCTCTATTTACTGTAAATTTGAGGGAAGCACTTTATGTTTGTGATTTCTTATTGATTGTGTAGGAAATGGAAAAAAAATAAAAATATAAAAAAATAATAGTTCATTTTCCCATTCTGATTTATACCCCTACAAGCATATACTAGCAACTTAATAATGGTTGTTGATTATTAATAATTAATTATTTCAAAACTGTAATCAACTTATTGAGGAGGTTGTGAATTTCCTATTACTAAAGCCCTTAAAGATTATACTATGTGATTATTTATAAGGGATTTTTTTAGACAGCTAGCTAGCATGATGGATAGAACCACTGCTTTGTTTTGGGGAACAACTGAATTTGAATCTTCTTTCTTATAATTCCTAATTGTGTGACCTGGGGTAGGTAATCTAACTTCTCCCTCATTGATTTATTTTGCTTACCTGTACCTAGCTCAGCACCTGCCTCACAGGACTGTTGTGAGGATCAAATTATATAATACTTATGAAAGTGATTTGTAAACCTTAAAGCTAAATATAAATGACAGTAATGACTATGATTCATATTTATTCAGACCTGATCTGGCTAATCTCTGAGATTTCATCTGAGATTCTGAGCTTACATATTTTCATGATTGTCCATAACTAGAAATATGCATAGTTAGAAATCTCTAATCTTATAAATTTTCACTTATTGTATTCCAAGTGATTATGCAATTATTCTTCAAAAGTTAATCTTAAAGACTAATATAAAGTAATTCAATACTTCAGTGGATCTATTATTATCTAATCAATGTGTTTCTTTTTTCTTCAGTTATTCTAATTCAATTCAACCTTCAAGAAGGTCTCAATTTATGTCTCATCCTGAGTAACTGTGGGATTTTTGGTAAGTTCCTTAGGTTCTCAGTGAACCAAATGTATCTGTCCTTCCCTTTAATAATATCTTTGTATTTCCCTGTCTATCCCAATCCCTATCTGTACCAGACCTGCGATTCTAAGGAGAAATTCCCTTGACCAATAAAGGTTAGCACTTTCTCTGAAGTTCTCTCTTAAATCTCTTAAATGATTTCCTGGGAAAACTTTGAAGTTTAGTGACATGACCAGGATCATATAGAGTTCATATGTATCAAAGAGGAAACTGGAACTCAGATCTTATTGACTGCAAAATCAGACCTCTGTCTACCATGTCTGACTGACGCTCTAAGGCAATGTATTGCAGAATGGTTGTTATATATTGGAAGAGAGAATTTCCTCCTTACAAGATTTCTATTCCAAGACAAAAACATATTTTGTTTAAAAATATGTTAAGAATAAAGCAGGAGGGGTGAACTTGCAGTCTCAAGACTTTACATTCCCCAATGATAAATTTGTCAAAGGATATGAAAATGCAGTTTGCATAAAAAATATTTAAGTTTTCTACAGTAATCTGAAAAAAATGCTCTAAATCACTATTGATTAGAGAAATGCAAATTAAAAAACTCTGATGCACTGCATCACACTTATCAGATTGGCAAGGAAAATGATAACTATGGGAAAATTGGAACACTAATGCAGTGTTGATGAAGCTGTGAACTGATCCAACCATTGTGGAGAGCCATTTGGACTGAAGGGCTATAAAACTGTGCATAACTTTTGATCCAGCAATACTACTACAAAGTCTTTATACAAAAGAGATCATAAAAATGGGAAAAGCACATACATACAAAAACAGTTCTGCACAAATAATTATTTATAAATATTATATATGTATATATATAACTTATTTATAATTTAAATATTTAAATAATATTTTCCATTTGTGGAGGCAAAGAATTGGAAATTGAGGGTATTCACATCAATTGGGGAATGACTGAACAAGTTGTGATATATGAATGCAAGGAATATTATTGTGCTTTAGGAAAGTAGACTTCAGAAAAACTTGGAAGGACTTAGATGAACTCATACTGAGTGAAGTAAGCAGAATCAGGAGAACATTATACACAGTAACAGCCACATTGTTCAATGACTAACTTTGACTTAGTTTTTCTTAGTAATACAAGGATCTGAGACAGCTCCCAAAGATTCATGATAGAAAATGCTCTCCATATCCAGAGAAAGAACTTTTGAGTCTGAATATATACAATTTTCTCTCTTGTTGTTGTTGCTTTGGTTTGCTTCTTTTACCTATACTTCTCCAATTGTTTCTAATACTTCTTTACAACATGACTAATGTAAAAATATGTTTAATATGAATGTATATGTAGGGCCTCTAGATTGAATACCATCTTGAGGAAGGGTTGTAATTGAGGGGAGACAAATATGAAATTCAACATCTTATGGAAATGAATATTGAAAACAAGAATAAATTATTTTTAAATTACTAAACAAATTCTAGAGCAGGAGCATTCAAAAATAGATGAAGTGAAGCAAACTGTCAACCCAATACAACTTAGAAGGTCCTCAGGAAAGATCAGGGTGAGAGAGGAGTACAGTCCATCCCAGGATGTACCAATGCAGACAAGGCCCCAGAAAATTCAGAGCACATCTTTGAATTACTGGCAGCAGTGACAGTTTCAAGACCTCTCAGCCTACAGAGGTCAAAGACAACTTAGAAGATCCATATGAAATGTATGTCACACTTATGTCTCAGTGGAGTGCAGGGCATGACAACACAGCCCCAGCCCCAGGAAACCAAGCACAGGTCTTGGGATTGATTGAATCAGCACCATCAGCAGGTCTTTCCATAGCTCTCAGATTATAGATAGCAAGGGGATCAAATAATCTGACGAGAAGGAAGTTACAGGGCTCTTTTTGATAGCAGAGACAGGACTCTGTTGTTTTGTCCATAATCGTGTCTGAGTTAAAGTCCTGCGAGTCAGTCTCAGGGCAAGGAGGAACATTAGGACAGTAGAGCTTGCAGCCACAATTTAAAGGAAACCCTCTTTACAATTCCTTGGTAGAAGAGAGTGATTGTAACTGCTCACAGATAAGAGCACAGGCCCAGAAAGGAATAAAAATCTCTCCTTAAATTAGGAGTGGTGAATCTACCACCTCAAGGACACAAATAACCCTTGAGTGTGGTCCTTAAATGTGATACTTAGAATTGAAACTTCACAGAACAAATTCTCTTAATAAAAGGATTTGTTCTGTAAAATCTGGACTCAATCAAAAGACCACGCCCAGTGAACTAGAAGGGTATATATGGTCTCAATGCCCCAGGTTCCCCACTGTTGTCTTATATCATATCACCTTAGAAGAACCAAAACCTTATAGGTCCCTAGAAGTACCTCTCAAAACAACTGCACAAATCACCTGAAGCTTAGAACAATGCACCCTCCACCCTGAAGGAAGAGACTTAGTTCAATCAAGTTAGGAAACAAGTAATAGCCTGAAGAAATGAGAAAATTACAGAAAAAAAACAGCTCTGATTGTAGAAAATATCTATGATGACAAGGAAGTTCAAAACACATACTCAGAAGAAGACAACAAATTCAAAATCCCTACATTCAAAGCCTCCAAAAAATATAAATTGGTCTCTGACCAGGAAAGAACTCAAGAATAAATTTGAAAATCAAATAAGAGAGATTGAGACAAGAAAAATGGGATTTGTTCATTTGTTTTCTTTTTGGAATTGTTTCCTAGGCTCAGGCTAAATTCTAAGCATCAGAGGGTTCAATATCCTTTGAACCCTGATGGTTCTCAGCTGTGCTGAATCATTTGTCTTTCATGCTTACTGACTCTGAGTCAAACAGGAGACAAGTCTTTACTATCTATACTGAGAGGTTGGTACTATATTTCAGAGGTTTGCTTATGAGAAGGATCTTGTGATTACCTAGTTGAGACTCTGAACATATGTTCAGACCAACAGACAGCATAGATGTAAAAGCTCTCTTGATCCAGAAATGTTTATAAAGTATATAGCAATATTGCTTTGATTCATCCAGTAAAGTCATGTCTTTTGGTTGTTATTTCTCTATATTTTAATAGTTAGAAGGGTTGGTACATTTGGAATGTAAAAGATAAAAATACATGTCAGAAGAATTTGGTTGAACTAATGAAAGTGATTTTTGACCCTTCAAACGTTGCCTTTCATTTTATAAATGCAGATCTAAGAATTTGTGATAGCAGCCCCCTCTAACCTCCATGCTTGCTAATAAAGAGGTAGAGGAAACATTGAAAACATCAATGAGAGTGATGCAAGAAAATCATGAAAATTAAGTGAAGAACTTGCTAAAGGAGACACACTAAAAAATACACAAGAAAAAATATCTTAAATAACAGAGTAGGCAAAATGGTAAACGAGATTTAAAAAGTCAAGGAAAAGAATGATACCTTAAAAGAAGAATTGGCCAAACAGAAAAGGAGGTCCAATGGCTCACTGAAGAAAATTAATTCCCTAAAATTTAGAATGGAGAAAATGGAAGTTAATAACTTTGAGTGAAATAAAGAACTATTAAAGCAAAACCAAAATAATTTTATTAATAAGGAAGACAAAGTGAAATAAACCTTGGACGAAACAACTGCCTTGGAAAATACACGCAGGAAAGAGAATTTTAAAATTATTGGACTGCTTGAAAGCCATGATCAAAAAAAAATAAAGAACCTAGGCAAAATCTTTCAAGTAATTATCAAGGAAATCTACCCTGATATTCTAGAATGAGAGTGTACTATAGGAAAGGAAAGAATGTGCCAATCACCTCCTAAAAGAGAACCCCAAATGAAAACTATCAGAAATATTATAGCCAAGTACCAGAGTTTCCAGTCAAGGAGAAAATATTGCAAGTAACCAGAAAGAAATGATTCAAATGTCATGGAGCCAGAGTCAGGATAACACAGGATTTAGCAGCTTCTACATTAAAAGACTAGACTAGACTACATTAAAAGACTAGGTCTTGGAATAGGATATTGTGGAAGGCAAAATACCAAGAATTACAAAAAAGAATCACCTACCAAGGAAAACTGAGTATAAAAATTCGATGCAAAAATTGAACTTTCAATGAGATAGAGGACTTTCAATCATTTGTGATGAAAAGACCAGAGCTGGAAAAAAAATTGACTTTCACATACAAGACTGAAAAGGTAAAGAGGAAAGAGAAATCTTAAAAAAAAACATTAATAAGTTTAAACTGCTCACATTCCGACATGGGAAGATGATATTTGCAACTAATAAGAACTTTCTAATTATTAAGGTAGTTGGAAATAAAATTTATACATGCAGAGAGTATAGGTGAGAGTTGAATATGAGGGGAAAATATATAAAATAATAAAACTAACGGTGAGAGGGGAATATACTGGCAGGAAGAGAAAGGGAAATGTAAGATGGAGTAAATTATTTTACATAAAAGAGTCAAGGAAAAAATACTTTTACAGTAGAGGGGAACAGGGAGAAGTTAAATGGAATGAATGAATCTTACAGCAAAATAAGGAATAACACAAACACTCAAATGGATAAAGAAATACATATTATACAGCAGGGATAGGTGAAAAGGGTGTGAAAGAAGGGAGGACAGATTGGGGGAGGAGGTAGTTAGAAGCAAAACATTTTTGAGGAGGGACAGGTTGAAAGGAGAACATGAATAGAATAAATAGGGGTCATAGAATGGAGAGAAATACAATTAGCAATAGTAACTATAAAAACCATTTTGAAGCAAGTTTCTCTAATAAAGTCTTCATTTCTCAGATACAGAGAGAACTGAGTCAAATTGACAAAAATAAGAGCCACTCCCCAACTAAAAAATGATCAAAAGATATGTTTTTAGCTGAATTAATCAAAGCTTTCTATACCCATAAGAAAAAAAATTTTCACTCCTAATTGGAGAAATGAAAATTAAAACAACTCTGAGGTACTTTTCCATACGTACTAGATTTGCTAAAAGGAGATTAGAGAGTAAATAACATGTTGAATTGGATGCGGGGTAAATGAAACATTGATGCATTGTTTTTAGAGTTTAAACTGATTCAATCATTCTGTAAAGCAATTTGACACTATGCTTAAAGGGCTTAAATTCAAT
Organism: Potorous gilbertii; assembly: GCA_028658325.1. Classification (NCBI taxonomy): domain Eukaryota; kingdom Metazoa; phylum Chordata; class Mammalia; order Diprotodontia; family Potoroidae; genus Potorous; species Potorous gilbertii. The sequence continues at coordinate 168,040,489 of CM053769.1, read as the reverse complement.
TTAGCTCTAATTCTGTCTATCTGAGATTCTATCTGGCTTTCTTGTCAATAGAAGGGTCATAAATAAGTAGGCTTAAGGTCTAGAGTAGTGGAAATAAAAAAACAGCAGAACAAAAGAGATTTCCATTCCAAGACATTCTGGAAGGTCAACAGGAAAGGTCTATTGCACCAGACTCAGAATGGAGTGCAGTTCAGCTTTGACTGCATGGCGAGGCAGGGACAGAATTAGAGCAGGCTTCAGGGCATGGAATCACTGGCAGTAGCTCTGGGGCCCAGATATCTGAACCCACAAACACCAAACACAGCTTCAAAGATCAGTGAGAAGGCTCTTTCACCTGTGTGAGAAAGGAGTATGATCCAAGGCAGCGACAGTCACTGTGGCAGTAGCCCCAATTTTTGGAGCTCTCCAACATAAAGATCCTGGAAGAATCGAGCTGCCTATCTAATTCTCAGTCCAGAGCCACAGAGAAACATTTCAAATATTGTGGAAATACAATCAGGATAACACAAGATCTAACTGCTTCTATGTTGAAGGATCAAAGAGCTTGGAATATGATGTTCCCGAATTCAAAGGAGCTAGGATTAAATCAAGAAGGTCCAACTCAGTAAAACTGAATATAATACTCCGCGGGTGTGTGTGTGTGTGTGTGTGTGTGTGTGTGTGTGTGTAGGGAACGGTCTTTCAATGAAATAGAGAACATTCAGAGCCGAATAGAAAATTTGACTTTCAAACCCAAGAATCAAGAGAAGCATGAAAAGATAATCAGGAAAGGAAAATTATAAGGATTTACTAAAGTTGAACGATTTACATTACTACATGGAAAGATAACATTTGTAACTCTTGAGACTTTTCTCAGTATTTGGGTAGTTAGAGGGATAATATACATATAGATAGAGGGCATAGGGTGAGTTGAATAGGAAGTGATGATACGTAAAAAATAAATTAAAGGGTGAGAGAGGAATATATTTGGAGAGGAAATGGAGAAATGGAATGTCACAAAATATCTCATAAAAAGGCAAGCAAAAGCTTTT
>CM053769.1:168010918-168038958 GCA_028658325.1 Potorous gilbertii | reverse complement strand
TTTTCCCTCCATCCTATCCTGCCCCACATTGTTTCTATTCTCTCTTTTGATCCTGTCCCTCCCCAAGTGTTGACTTCAAATTGCTCCCTCATCCCATTGCCCTCCCTTCTATCATACCCCCACCCTGCTTATCTCCTTCACCTGCACTTTCCTGTTTTGTAAGATAGGTTTTTATACCAAAAGAGTGTGCATTTTATTCCTTCCTTTATTCAAATGTGATGAGAGTAAACTTCATGTTTTTTTTTTTCCTCAGCTCTCCTCTTTTTCCCTCCACTAAAAAGTCTCCTGGTTGCCTCTTCTATGAGAGATAATTTACCCCATTGATTTCACCCTCTCACCTCCCACTACATTTCTCTCACTGTTTACCTTGATTTCTTTTAAGATATGGTCCCATCCTATTCAATTCACTCTGTGTTCTCTGTCTCTGTGTGTGCATGCATAAGTGCATGTGTATGTGTGCACACACACATGTACATGTGTGTGTGTATGTGTGTGTGAAATCCCACCAACTACCCATATACTGAAAAGTTTCAAGAGTTACAAATATTGTCTTTCCATGTAGGAATGTAAACAGTTCAACTTTGGTAAGTCCCTTATGAGTTCTCTTTGTTGTTTACTTTTTCATGCTTCTTCTCATTCTTGTGTTTGAAAGTCAAATTTTCTTTTCAGCTCCTTGCGGTGCTCCCCGGGGCACAACGGACGTTTGGGGTCGGTATTTGCAGGGCTCCCTGGAACGGAAATCTTCACTGTGTTGCTGCGTGGCTTCCACTGCTCCAGAATTTGTTGGGAGTTCTTTTTATAGGAAATTCATGGGCTGTGGTTTCGGAGGTACCATATGTGAATCTTTCTACTTCGCCATCTTGGCTCCTCCCCCCGCTAATTCACTTCTGTGACAAAAACCAAGAGCTTCCAGTATTCCAAAAGGCCAATTGCACAATATTCCTAAGTACTTTCAACAACCAAATTCGCCTTAGTAAGGTAAGGGACAGCATCAGAGTTCACTGACCAACAAACCAAAAGATGCTTGATAATGAAGAAGTTTAAATGTTGATTTTTTACTGCATTACAGGTAATCCTTTAATTTCTCCTAAACATGAAATGATTGTTGTTATTGCTGTTATTCAGTTGTTTGATCAAGTCTGACACAGTGAAACTAGGGCCTTTGGTCACTGGATAATTTTCTTGGCAACGATACTAGATGCAAAGATACTAGAGTGGACTGCCATTTTCTGGAGAACAGTTTTCCCTCATTTTACAGACAAGAAGCTTGGACAAACACAGAGTTAATAACTGTCACATTGTCACAGAAGTAGTCAGTATTTAAAGCTGTGTTTGAATTCAGACCTTTCTTTCTCTTAGCCTGATGTTCTATCTTCCACTGGACCACCTAGCTTCCTGAAAGGGATTAACTTTAGTAATTCAATTCTCTCTTATGTCCCTTTTTGCAATGCTGTGGATTCAATGAGTTTGATGGAAAGAGTGATAAATTAGCAAGAAGCGTATGTTGATGTTCCTGAACATTTTCTTAAAATTCCTCATTTTAGGAGTGGACATTTCTGGCCCTGGTTGAATGGTGAATCATTACATGGTCACAGACCAAAGAAGAAGGCTGTTATTATACTGTTTTATTGTTTTAATCTGTCTGAATAGTAAAACAACCTCACAAAAAATGACACTAAATTCTTACACTTGCTCTGTTTCTTTAAGTAGCTATAGATAAACCTTAATTTGTGTATGAGGCCTTGGGGTATAAATTTTATCTCTCCTTTACTTAGATAAAATTTATTGAATAGTTACTGAGGTAATACAGAGGCATTCTTTGTTTGATAAAGGACTACAAGAGAAGAGTTAACTTTAGAATTGACAAGAAGCTTCATCAAGTGGAGTTTAGAGATATATAGAGTATTTATTAAGAAAGGAGCACGTGTCAGTGGATACATATGCAAGCAAACAAGATGAAATCTCTCCTTAAGGTTAATTTTACAGAAAATGAGGAAGATGATACATAAAAGGAGCTAGAAGTGTGAGTGTGTTTGTGTGTGTGTGTGTTTGTGTGCTCATCCTTCACTGCCAATGAAGACCATGCCATCAGAGAAATAATGACATGATTTGCAATTGACTTTGTTTATAGTGAGGGAGGGTTGTGCAGGTCACCAACCTCATTTCTCCTTCAGAGCCATCTGAATCCAGTGACCACATATTCATCAGGATGACTGGAGATGACCCAGGATGAGACAATTGGCCTTACGTGACTTGCCCAAGGTTACACAGGTAGTGAGTGCCAAATGTCTGAGGTGAGATTTGAACTCAGGTCCTTCTAACTTCTACGGTGGTGCTGTATCCACTGCACCACCTTGCTGCCTGTTTGTGTGTGTAGGTGCACTTGGAAGTACCCACTCAGAGGCAAGGCAGATGGAAATCAGTAGAAAATAATCTGAGAAACAAACTGAAAATGAAATAAGGAAGGCTTGAGCCTCTTATGAAGTGGTGGTGCAGTCTAGAAACTTAACCAACAGGGTAGTGGACTGTAGGGGGAGATATCACCAGGATGAGAAGGTATCATTCTATATTCCCAACCAAAATAGCATATTGCAATTCTACAGGGAAGAAGCCTGCTAATGAGGAAGAAGTTTGTTTCTTAAATGAGAAAAATAAAAAAAAATTATGAGGAGAAAAAGAGGTGGAGTGGTCATGCAGCAACAATGAGAGAGAGTCAACATTTTGGATACATATAATACTAAGAGAAAGGAAATTGTTCTTCATTTATTGATTGGACTTTTTGTTGACTATTACTAGAGGACATGAATGAGAACAAGATGTAATAAGAAGGAATAGTTTGGATTTTTTTCTATGACTAGAGCAACTATCAAACAGAAGGCAAAGAGAAAACAATTGAAATAGCAAAATATTAACTTTCTAGCATAGAAATGATTAAATTTCTAAATGAGTTGGCTAGTTTGGAATTTCCAAATTTAAATCATGGCACAATCTTGATACTACTGAGTGAATTTTTCTTTTCTCAGTAAAAAAGAAAAAAATAAACAACAAGAAAAAAATACCTTGCAAAAACAAAAGTAGTGCATTTGGAATGGAAGTTAAATAATCTCATGAAGATAACATCGGTTGGACCAAGTTAGCAGAAAGAAGCCAGGAGGCTATCTAAGTCCTCCCTAATTTCCCTCAAAACAACATTAACTCAAGCCTCTAACTCAGAATCAATCCTCCAAATTAGACCTGCACCCCCTGTAGCCCATGAAGGATTTCAGTGGCCCCACAAAAATATAGAGGAAAATATCCTCTACATTATTTGAGGGCTTCTGAAAATCCTTTGGTGTGAGCTGTAGGCCTTAAGTGGCCTGTGGGTCACAGGTTGAGCAGGCCTGCTCTAAACAGATCTAACAGATCTTGAAGAGACAGAACCTACAAAAACATGGAGTAAAACAGTTCTCTAGCTTCAGGTAACTCAGAAGGGCTTCAGAAAAGCTCTGTCTCACTTGGGTAAAAAGGAAGAATAGCCCAATACTGATGGTGTGTAGGCAACCCAGCAAGAAACTCTTAGCTACAGCACAGATTTGCAATCAAGGCACCTACATCCTGGCTCAGAAAGCTATTGGCACAATAGGCAAGCTGTGAGACCTCCAGTCTCATCCCAGAAGAAAACTGCCATTCCCAGAACATCAGAACAACAGGCACAAATACCCTGGGTTACCTCAATGCTGTAGGCAAGCTACAAGCACCTTAGGCCCCTTTGGAGAAAGCCATTATACCAGCTCCTGGCTCACAGCATAAAAAGTTTGAAATAGTGTCCCCTGTACCCCAGAATCACAGATTATCTTGAAAAATTGAGGAAAAAAAGGTCGCTGACCATAGAAAGTTGCCATGGTAACAAGGAAAATCAAAACACAAACTCAGAAAATGAAAACAAGTAACAAAATATCTACATGTGAAGCCTTAAAAGATGATATGAATTGGACTCAATCACAAAAAAGTCCACTTTGAAGAGCTCAAAAAGGATTTAAAATATCAAGCAAGAGAGATAGAAGAAAAAGTGAGAAAAGAAATGACAACTATCCAGGAGAATTATTTTCAAAAGAGTCAACAGTTTGAAAAAGGAAGCATAAAAATTGAAGAAAATAACTCCTTAAAATTAGAATGTGTCAAATAGAAAAGGACATACAAAAGATAACTGAAGAAATATGTACTTAAAACTTAGAAGTGGGCAAGTGGAAGCTAAGTGCTCTATGAGACAACAGGAATCAGTAAAAAAAAAATCAAAGGAGTGAAAAAAAAATAGAAAATGTAAAATACTTCAAGGGAAAAAACTGACCTAGAAAATAGATCCAAGAGAGATAATTTAAGAATCATTGGATTAACAAAACCCATGATCAAAAAAGAGCCTGGATAGTACATGATCAAGGAAAACTGTCCAATTTCCTAGAGCCAGAGGAAAAAATATATAGTGATTGAAACAATCTGCCAGTCACCTCATAAAAGAGATATCAAAATGGAAACTCCAAGGAATATTGTAGGCAAATTTTAGAATTATCAGGTTAAGAAGAAATAGTTCAAAAAGCCAGGGAGAAACAATTCAGATTATCACAGAGTCACAGTCAGAAGTACACAGACATTAGCAGCTTGTACATTAAAGAACTGGAGGGCCTGAAATATGATCATTGAGAAGGCAAAGGATCTTGAATTACAACAAAGCATCAGCAAAACTGAGCATAAATATTCGAGGGAGGATATCAACATCCAATGAAATAAGGGACTGGCAAATATTCATGATGAAAAGACCTAGAACTGACAGAAAATTCAATCTTCAAATACAAAACTCAAGAGAAGCATAAAAAGGTAAACAGGAATGAATAAAATAAAACATATATTCAATGGGATTAAGCTGTTTATATCCTCACAAGGAAAGACATTATTTGTAACTATTGAGACTTGTATCTCTATTAGGACAGGTAGAAGGGGTATGTATAGAGAGGGTTTGAATACAAGTTGACTTTACTGTAATGATATGAAAAGAAAATTAAAGGATAAAAAAAGAGAATAAGGTAAACTACATCAGATAAGGAAGTGCAAAAGACCTACTAACAGTAGAGGGAAAGAAAGGAGGAGGTGAGCATTATCTCAACCTTACTTGTATCAATAGTGGCTCAGTGGAGGAGTAATACAGACAGTCTGTTGGGTAAAGAAATTTATCTTACCCTATAGGGAAGTAAGATGGGAAATGAGGAAACATGAAGAAGAGGTGATAAGAGAAGGTAGGGGAGATTGAGAAAGGTTGTGACGAGAGACAAAACGCTGCTGAGAAGGGACAGGATGAAAGAACAGAGAAAAATACAAACAGGGAGAAAAACGGATAGATAGAAATGCACAAAAATAGTGCATGAATATGAATGCAATGAACTCTCCAGGAAAATGGAAATGGAGAACAGAGTAGATTAAAAACCATGATTCTACAGTATGTTGTTTACATGAAACACATTGAAGCAGAGAGATTCATGTAGACCAAAGGTAACAGGTTGAAGCATATATATACATACATACATACATACATATTTCAGCTGAAGTAAAAAGAAAAGCAGGGATATTAAACCTCACCTCATACACAACAAAATTAAAACTAGATCTAGTTAAAAGAAAGAAGGAATGATACTACATTTTACTAAAAGTTACCATAATTAAGTAATATCATTACTAAAAATATATGCACCAAGTGGTACAATAACCAAAATCTTAGAGGAGAAGTTAAGTGAGTTACAAGAATTAAGAGAGAGTAAAACTGTACTATTGGGGGACCTCATCATCCCCTTCTCAAAACTATAAAAATATAGCATTAAGTAAATAAGAAAAAATAAAGGAGGTGAATATAGTGTTAGAAACGTAGATATGATAGACCTCTAAAGAAAATTGAAAAGACATAGAAATGGACATTTGCACATACACAAAAATGACCAGGTTTTATGGCATAAAAAGCTCACAATCCCATGAAGAAATATCACATACATCCTTTGCAGATCAGGTTGTAATAAAAATTACGCATAAAAATGCTTAGAAAAATGATTGAGAAAATTAGAAAATAGTATAACAGAAACTAGACATAGACCAACATCTTACACTGTATCCCACAATAAGATCAAAATGAGCACATGATTTAGACATAAAGGGAGATGCTTTAAACAAATTAGGGGAGCAAGGGATAGTTTACCTATCAGATCTATGGAGAACGGAAAAATTTATGACCAAAAAACAGATAAACTATATCTTCCTAAGAAGGTATCCTATGCAATGAAACAATATCAATACTGAAAATATATGTACAAAATGGTATAGCATGCAAATACTTGAAGTAATTTAAATAATTAATTAAATGTAGTTCAGGTTCATGACCAAACAAGAGATATATGAATTGTAAAATACATAATTTTGATAAGAGCAGATTTCCACTTCCAGGAGCAAAGATGGTGGAGTGATTGACAATTGCAATCTCCCTCCCCTTGTTGAACTTGAAGAGCCAAGAGAATATCTCCCTGGGAAAAACCTTCAAACAGTGGAAGCAGCAGAAGGGGTAAACAGTCTCTTAGACCGTGAGGCTGGGAAAATAACTAAGGAGGGTCCCTTTGCTATGGATGAAGGGGAACATTGCAAGACCAGAGCTGTCCCAGACAGTACCACATCAGTAAAATGGAAGAAAGTCCCGAGTCCCAGGGAGTGAAGCTTGCAACCACCAACACCAGGACCTAAGCATTCCTCTGCACCGCAGGGGAATCAGGAAGACACTAGGACAGACTGGATCATAAACCACTCGGCTTGCCTGTGCTCTAGATGAGCAGAGGAAACCTCCTGTGTCCAGATAAGCCATACCCCACACTAAATGCAGCTAGCATCAGGATAACTCTGGGAAAACCTAAAAAAGACCTCAACTGGCCTCAGCTGTCCAACACCAGTCAGCTCAGCACCACGTAAGCTACGGCTTTTTACCTTCCAGCCAAAAAAAAAAAAAACAAAACAAAATACCAAAGCCATAACACAGAGAGTCTCGCGTTTTAGGCACAGGTATTGTGAGACAGCTCCTGTGTCCCACACACAGAGATTTACTTTAAAAACCAGGAAAAGTATAATCATCATGAGTAAGAAGCACAGCAGAAAAGAACAAAGAATCTTTCTATGGGGACAAGGACCAAAACAAAAATAAAAAACAGGTCAGCATTGAGACTGTACTCCCATCTGAAACTTCAGAAGGGAATATGAACTGGTATGTAGCACAAAGAGCCTTGTTGGAAGAACTCAGGAAGAATTTTAAAACCCAAATTAGAAATTTAGAAAATTAGAAAAAATACAATTAATTAGAAATTAGAAAATTAGAAGAGAGACTGACTGATGACTTGAAAATATGGAAAAAAGAAATCACAGAAGAATTTAGAAGGACAATTGGACAGATGGAAAAAGTACTAAATCCAACTGGAGAAAATATTGCTTAAAAGGAACAACTAGGGAGAAGGAAAAAGAGATGCAAAAATTAAAGGATGAAACAATTTGATAAGAATTAAAATTGGGCAAGTAGAAGCCCTGTGGGACATCAAGAATAAATAAAACAGAATCTAAAGAATAAAAAGAAGAAAATGAGAAATATCTAACTGGCAAAACCACTGACCTGGTAAATAGATCTAGGAAAGAAAATCTAAGGATTGGTCTACCAGAAAGACATGATTTAAAAAAGATCCTATAAAGCTATCTATAGTCATATGAAAAAATGCTCTAAATCACTATTGATTAGAAAGATGCAAATCAAAATAACTGAGATACCACATCACACCTCTCAGATAGGCTAACATGACAAAATAGGATGATGATAAATATTGGAGAAGATGTGGGAGAGTTAGAACAATAATTCATTGTTGATAGAGCTGTGAGCTGATCCAGTCATTCTGGAAAATAATTTGGAACTATGCCCAAAGTGTAACAAAAATGTTCATACCGTTTGACCTAGAAAAATCGCTTCCAGGACTATCTCCCCAAGAGATCCAAAAATGGAATAGGGTCCTGCATGTACAAAAATATTTATAGCAGCACTCTTTCTGGTGGCCAAAAACTGGAAATCAAGGGGATGTCTATCAATTGGGAAATGACTGAATAAATTGTGGTATATGAGTATAACAGAATACTATTGTGCTATAAGAAATGATGAACAAGGAGACTTCATAGAGGTCTGGAAAGAATTAACGTGAACTGATATTGAGCAAAAGGAGAACTTTGTACACAGCAGCAACCACAGAGTGTGAGGATTTTTTTCCAGTAGATATAGAACTTCATTACAATGAGAGGACTTTAAAAATTCCCAATGGTCTGTTAAGCCAAAATGTCTTCCACATTCAGAGAATAAACTACAGAATTCAATTGCAGAATGTAGCAGATCATTTTCTTTTGTATTACATTTTGGTCTGTTTTATGATTTCTCCCATTCATTTTAACTCTTCTATGCAGCATTACCAAGGTACATGTGTGTGTAGAATATGTGTGAGGAACATACATAAAATTGTAGGCCATCTCAGGAAAGGAGAGAGGAGAGAAAGAGGGAGAGGAAGGTGAAAATATTCTAAGTTAAATGTAAGTGATTGTAGAACACCTAAAGCAAATAAAATAATAATAACAATTTTAAAAAGAGCACAAATAGTATCATCCAAAGAATCTTCAAGGAAAATTGCCCAGAAGTCCTGGATCCGGAGGACAAAATAGTCATCGAAAGAGACCACCGTTCACCTCCTGAAAGGGATCTCAAACTAAAAGCACCCAGGAATATCATTGCCAAACTCCATAACTATCAAAGAAAGGAGAAAATACTGCAGGCAGCCGGAAAGAAACAATTCAAATATCGAGGTGATAGAGTCAGGATCACATGGGACCTTGCAGTTTCTACATTAAAAGATCGAAAGAATTGGAATATGATATTCCATAAGGCAAAGTAGCTTGGACTACAATCAAGGATTAATTATCCAGCAAAGTTGAGCATACTATTTCAGGCAAGGAGATGGACATTCAAAGATTTCCAGACCTTCCTAATGAAAAGGCCAGAACTCAATAGAAAATTCGATTTTGAAATGCAGGTCTTAAGGGAGGCATAAAAAGGCAAACAGGGGGGAAATATCTTGTTACTCAATATGGGCAAACCTTCTCTTCTGTTAATCTGCTTAATTTTTATTCTTTTAAAATAATCATCCATCTCATTTAGATTTTCAAATCTATGGGCATATGGTAGGGCAATGTAATTTCTAATTATTGTTTTCATTTCCTCCTCATTGGAGGTGAGGTCACCTTTTTAATTTTTGATAGTCACAATTTTATTCTCTTCTTTCTTTTTTTAATCAAATTCACCAATGTTTCATCAATTTTACTGACCTTTTCATAAAACAAACTGCTAGTTTTGTTTATGCATTCAATAGTTTTCTGAATTTAAGTTTTGTTACTCCTTTGGTTTTCAGTATTTCTAATTTAGTATTTAATTGGGGATTATCAATTTGTCCTTTTTTCTGGCTTTTTCAGCTATATGCCCAACTCATTGATCTCCTCGTTCTCAATTTTATTCATGGAGACATTCAAAGATATAAAACTTCCCCTAAGAACTGCTTTTGCAATGTCTCATAAGATTTGTTGGCTGTTTCTTTATTCTCATTCTGTTGAATGAAGATGTTGATTGTGCCTTAATTTGTTGTTTACCCTGCTCATTCTTTATGACTATATTGTTTAATTTCCAAATAGTTTTTGTTTTATATTTCCAGGGTCTTTCATTACTTATAATTTTTAATTGCATTATGACTTAAGAAGGATGCGCTGACTATTTCTACCTTTGTGCAATGGATTGTGAGGGTCTTTTGGCCTAGTTCATGTTCAATTTTTTGTACATGTGCCATGTACCTCTGAGTAACATGTATATTCCTTTCTATCCCCATTCGATTTTCTCCAGAGATCTATCATACCTATTTTATCCAGAGTTTTATTCACCTCTTTAACTTCTTCCTTGTTTATTTTGATGTTAAATTTATCAAGGTCAGAGAGGAGGAGGTTGAGGTCCCTTAGTAGTGTAGTTTTGCTGTCTATTTCTTCCTGTATCTCCCTTAACATCTCCTCTAAGTTTTTGGATGCTATATCCCATGCAGAATATATATTTAGCAATGCAATGGCTTCGTTGTCTACAATGCATTTTAGCAGGACATAGTTTCCTTCCTTACCTCTTTTGAATAGATCTATTTCTTCCTTTGCATTGCCTGAGATTAGCATTGCTACAACTGCTTTTTTTTTAACATCTGGTTAATCACAAAACATTCTGCCCCAGTCTTTTACTTTTAACCTGTGTGTATACCCCTGTTTCAAATATGTTTCTTTTAAGCAGCATATTTTTGGATTATGGTTTTTAAGTCATTCTGCTATGCATCTCCATTTTATGGGAGAGTTCATCCCATTCACAGTCACAGTTAAATTACTCTGTCTTTCCCTCAATCCCATTTCACCTCGTTTATGCTTTTAGTTCTCCCTTCTCCCTTCCTCTCTGCAACAGAATTTTAGTTTTTGACCACAACCTCCCTCAGTCTTCCCTTCATTCTATCGGCCTACCTCCCTTTTTACCCTCCTTTGCCTTACTACTTTTTCCCATCCTTTTGTCCTCTCCTCCCTTTTCTTTCCCCCTTACCTTCCTACTGCCTATAGGGCTAGTTGTTTTTTTATACTTAACTGATTTTTTTGTACCCTCCTTGAATCCAATCAGATAAGAGTAAATCTCAAGCAATGCTCATCTCCCTCCCCTCTTTCCCACTTTTGTAATATATTTTTGTGCTTCTTCCTTTGGTGTGATTTATTTTATTTTGCCTCATCTTTTTCACATCACCCATTACAATCCCTTCAGGCCCTTCACATTTGTTTTCATCACATTATTTAATTTATATCCACTACCTCTATGTATCTATATCCCTTTTGTACTCGATAAAATATACAATTCTGAAGATTAACAAGTGTCCTCTTCCCTTATGGGGAAGTAAACAGTTTACCCATATTGAGTAGCAAGGTTCTTTTTCTTTTTTACCCCTGTTCATCTTTTTATGACTCTCTTGAGACCTGTTTTTGAAGGTCGAATTTTCTATTAAGTTCTGGCCTTCGCATAAGGAAGGTCTGTAAATGTCTTATTTTGTTGAATGTCCATCAAGGTTGCCTAAAAACAAATGCTCAAATTTGCTGGGTAGTTAATCCTTGGTTGTAGTCCAGGCTCCTTTGCTTTATGGCATATTGTATTCTAATTTCCTCAATTTTTAATGCAGAAGGTGCAAGGTCATGTCTGATTCTGAGTGTAGATGCTCGATATTTGAATTATTTCTTTCTGACTTCCTGCATTATTTTTACCTTCACTTGACAGTTCTGGAATTTGGCAATGATATTCCCTGGTGTTTTCAATTCTGTGTCCCTTTCAGGAGGTGAAAGGTGGATTCTTTCAATGATTATTATTGTTTTTGGGTCTGGGACTTCTGGGCAATTTTCCTTGATGATTTCCTGGATAATAATATCATCATGACTTTCTGATAGACCAATCATTCTTAGATTTTCTATCCTGGATGTATTTTCTAGGTCAGTGGTTTTTTTCCAATTAGATTCTTTTATATTTTCATTCTTTAGACTTTTTAAAACTGATTCTTGATTTTTCATAGAGTCATTAGCTATTACTTGCCCAATACTAATTTTTATCAAATCATTTTCTTCCATTAAGTTTTGCACCTCCTTTTCCAACTATCCAATTTTTCCTTTTAAGGAGTTATTTCTTCCAGTTAGCTTTTGTACTTCCTTTTCCATTTGGCCAATTACCCTTTTAAATTCTTCTGTAATTTTTTTTTCTCATATTTTAAAAGCCATTGGTCAGTTTTTTTTTTATTTCTCCAACTTGGCTTTTAAAATTTTTCCTGAACTCTTCTAAAAATGCTCTTTTTGCTTCAATCTGATTCATATTCTCTTCAGAAGTTTCAGATGGGAATACAGTCTCAGTGCTTTATTTATGTTTTGGTTTTTATCCCCATAGAAAGATTCTATGGTCCTTTATTTTCTGTTTTGCTTTTTACTCATGATGATCTCCCTTTACTTGCTTTTAACATAGATATGTGCTTTTAGGGCACAATGAGCTCTGCTCCACAGTTTTTATGTCTAAAACTTGAGGCTTTTTGTGATGTGGTCTCTATTTCTTTTGGATAGAAGCTAAAATGCTGCAGCTTACCTGGTGCTGAGCTTACTGGTGTTGGCAAGCAGAGCCAAGGTGAAGTCTTTTTAGGTTTCCCCAGAATTATCATGGAGCTAGCTTCTTAAGTGTGGGGGACCTGTGATCTGGCCATAGAAGGTCTCTTCTCATAAGGTATATCACAGGCAAACTCAGTGGTTGGTGATCCAATCTGTGCTAGTGTCTTCCTCATTCCCCTGGGGTGCTGAAGCACTCCTGAGGTCCTGGTGTTGAGAGTGGAATGGGATAGGTACTCAAGACTCAGTAGTCAAGCAATATAGTAAGGTACTCTTTGACAAACACAAGGACCCTAGCTTCTGGGATAATAACTCACTGTTAAACAAAAATTCCTGGAAAAACTGGGTGACAGTGTGTTGGAAACTAGGCATAGACCAATGCTTGACACTGTACACAAGAATATAGCCCAAATAGGTACATGAACTAGGTATAAAGACTGATACTAGGAACAAATTATGTTATGTGCTCCTCCTTTGTTGCTGAAGAAAACCATGCCATCAGAGAAATAATGACATGACTTGCACTTAACTTTATTTTTGAGTGAGGGAGGGCTGTACAGGTCACCAGCCTCACTTCTCCTCCAAAGTCATCTGAATCCAGTGACCAGATATTCCTCAGGGTGACTGGAGATGACCCAGGATGAGGCAACTGGGGTTAAGTGATTTGCCCAAAATCACACACCTAATAAACGTCAAGTGTCTGAGGTGAGACATGAAGTCAGGTCCTCCTGACTCCTACACTGGTACTCTATTCATTGCACCACCTAACTGCACCTAGAAACAAATTAGCGAAGTAAATAATAGTGTATTTATCAGATTTATGGAGAAGAGAAGTATTTCTGACTGAACAAGAGATAGAAAACATTATGAAGTGCAATAAGCATAATTTTGATTACATTAAAATGAAAAGTTTTTGCACAAACACAAAGCAAGCAAGATTAGGAGAGAAGCAGAAAACTGGGAAAGAATTTTTGCAACTAGTGTGTCTCATAAAGCCCTTCTTTCTAAAATATATAGAGAACTGAGTCAAATGTACAAGAATACTTGTCATTTCCCAATTGATAAAAAAATCAAAGGATAAGAACAGGGAATTTTCAGAGGAAGAAATTGAAGCTGTCTATTGTCACATTAAAAAATCCTCTAAATCACCATTGATTAGAGATATGCAAATTAAAACAACTCTGAGATACCACATCACATTTATCAGGTTGACTAACAGCACAAAACAGGTAGATGATAAATGTTGGAGAAGTGTTGGATAAATGTGGGAAAGCTGGAACACTAATTCATTGTTGGCGGAGATATAACCTGATCCAACCATTCTGGAGAGCAATTTGGAACTTTGCCAAAAGGGCTACAAAAATGTACATACCTTTTGACCCAGCAACACCGTTTCTAGGACTATACCCCCAAGAGATCATAAAAATTGGAAAGTGTCTCACATCCACAAAATTATTTATAGCAGCTCTTTCTGTGGTGGACAAAAACTAAAGATCAAGGGGATACCCATCAATGGGGATTTGCTGAATAAATAGTGGCATAAAAATGTAACTGAATACAATTGTGTTACAAGAAATGATTAAGAGGAAAACTTCAGAGAGGCCTGGAAATACTTATATGAACTGATGGTGAGTGGAAGGAGCAGAAACAGGAGAACTTTGCACACAGCAACAAGCACTGTGTGTGAGGAATTTTTGTCTCAGACTTAGTACTTCATTACAATGCAAGGACCCAACTTCCCTGGGGACTCAAGGCAAAAATGCCTTCCACATCCTGAGAAAGAACTGTGGAATATGATAGCAGAATGAAGCAGATCATTTTCTTTTTCATTATGTTTTGGTTTGTTTTCTGATTTCTCCCATTCATTTTCATTCTTCTATGCAACATGACCAAGGTGAAAATGTATTTAGTGGGAATGCATGTGTAGAACCAATATATAATTGAGTGCTGTCTCATGGATGGAGTGGGAAAGGAAGTGGAGGAAAGGGAAAACATCTAACACATGTGGAAGTAATTCTAGAACACTGAAAACAAATAAAATAATTTATTTTTTTAAAAAAAGTAGAATTAGCCAAATGGAAAAGGAGGCACAAAAGTCCCCTGAAGAAAACAACTTTCTAAAACAACAGTTGTTCAAATGGAAAAGGACATATAAAAGCTAAGGAAAACAACTCCTTGAAAGTTACAATTGGACATGTGAAGCTAATAAAACTCTTTGACCTTTAGAATCAATCAGATGAATTCAAAAGTTGAAAAATAGAATAAAATGTAAAGTTTCTCATTTGAAAAATTGATCTAACCTGAAAAATAACTCCTGGCAAGGCAATGTCTGAATCAGTGAACTCCCCCATAATTGTAATCAAAATTTCACCTCAACAACACCTTTCAAGTGATTATCAAGGAAAATTTCCCTGAAGTCCTTGAAGCAATGTTCAAAAAAGTCATTGAAAATATCCACACTCACCTAAGGAAAAAGATCCCAAAACAAAAACTCCATGGTACCTTAGAACCAAATTTCAGAACTGTTATTTTCAAGGAAAACATACTGAAAATGGCCAGAAAGAAACAGTTCTAATATTGAGGAGCCACAATGAGGATTATCCAGGACTTAGCATCTGCAGCATTAGAAAGGATTGGAGGTTGTGAAACAGGACACTCTAGAAGGCAAAGGAGCTAGTACTATAAGCAAGAATTACTTATGCAGGGAAATTAAACATAATACTACTAGAGGAAAAAAGATGAGCATTCAACAAAATTGAAAGATTTCAATTTTTCATAAGAAGACTAGTATTGAACCAAAAAAAATAAGGTCTCCAATACAAATACCCAGGAGAAGCCTAAAAAGGTAGAAAAGGAATGCACAGACAGACATATACATATACTTTTTGCACATACATACACACATACACACACACATATATACATACATGTGCTTACATATATGTATATTCAGATATAGATAAACACATACATATATATATGTATATGTGTGTGTTCATGTATATATACATACACACACAGACAACAGTTAAGGGATGAGAAAGAGGAGTACACTGGATATAGAAGGGACAGGTAGATTTTTTTTTCTTTTTTTTTTTCAGAAATGTTCATTTATGTGGACAGAATCGATTGACCTTTTACAAATTATTCCTACCTATTTGGTAAAGTAAGACCCCAAGCAGCCCCTGTGGAGCAGTACTTTATTGATACTAAATATGTTTAAAAACAAGTTTCTTTAACAAATACATGATTCAGCTTCTCACTAAATTGAATATTCTTCTTCACTAACCTTACTAGTAAGATTTCACTACTTGGGAAATTTATCTCTTTTCCCAAGATTCCTTAAAGATTCCATAAATCATTTTGTAGAAAACTAGTCTTTTTGGGTACAAATTAGGAAGGAAAAAAAAATTTTAAATTATTTAAATCCTGGTTAGAATCTGTCTCATTTTGGAAGATTCATCTGTAAAAGGATTGAGTATCAAGAATTCATGTTTCCATTGAAAAGAATTCACTCCTTTACTCACTGGTATTTTGGCATTAAATGCCTGTACCAAAACTCTGGAACACAGCTTTGAAGTGGTAAAGAAGCCTTTTTGGGTCATGGACCCTTTGGGCAATCTGGTGAAGCTTATGAATTCCTTCTCTAAATGTTTTTAAAAGCATAAAATGAAATAACAGTATTATCAAGAAAACCAATTATATTAAAATGCAGTTCTATAAGTATATATTTCTGTATGTATATACAAATATATGCACATGTGTACACACATACATATACACTCATGTATATATGCACATACGCAGTGCAATACATGCACGTATACACGTGTATGTATATGTATATATGTATATATGTATGTGTGCATAGACAGACACAGTTGCTGAACTTAGGGTGTGTGTGTGTCAATTATCTCACAGGAAGTGGCATGAAAATATTCCTGTGCTTGGAAATATAGGAGGGTGGGCAATGAGTATCACTTCAACCTTAATCTCATCAGTATTTGCTCCAAGATTGAACAATATACACAATCAGTTGAAGGTAGAAATCTATCTCACCTATACAAAAGTGGGGGAGGGGGAAGATTAAAAAAATATGTGTGTGGGGGAACTGACAGAAGAGAAGACAGACTGGGGGAGGTCGTAGACAAAAGCAAAAGAATATTGAGGAAGGATAGCGTGAATAGAGGCAGGGGATGAAGAGGAGGAAAAATAAGATGAAGGGAAATACACAGCTAGTGATGATAATTGCCAATGTGAGTGTTATGACCTCTCCCATAAAACAGAAGTTCATTAAAAACCATGGTTACACAATATGCCGCTTACAAAAAATCCACACACACCTAAAAGAGAGAGACACTACAAATATTAGAAGCTGGAGCATAATATAGTATGCTTCAACTAAAGTAAAAAAAAAAAAGAAAAAAAAGGAGGTACAACAATCCTGATCTCAAACAAAGCAAAAGTAAAAATAGATGTAACTCAAAAATATAAGAAAAACAACTACATCTTGCTAAAAGTTACCCTAGACAATGAAGAAATATCATTAAATATCTATGCACCAAGTAGCATTCAAACTCTTAAAATAATTTAATTAATTCACTCTTTGAGACAAATCCCAGGAGAGGAAGATTCAGACAACAATGCTCATTTCCCTCCCTTTTTTCCCTCTACTCTAATGGGTCTTTGTGTCTCTTCATGTCATGTAAATTACCCTTTTCAAAAGCTTTCTCATTTCCTCTCCTAGCATGATCCCTTTCCACCTCTTAATTTGATTTTTTTTATCATTACATTAAGTCAATTTATACACGTCCTCAATCTATATAAATGCCATCTAATTGTCATAATAAAGATAAAGTTGTCAAGAGTTACAAGTAATGTCTTTTGATAGAGGGATTCAAACAATTTGCCTTTATTGAGAAAATATGTTGTTCCTGGGTTTTTTTTTTTGTTTCCTTCTTACCTTTTATGGCTTTCATGAGTCTTGTATTTGAAGATCACATTTTCTGTTAAGCTCTGTTCTTTTAATCAGGCAGGTTTGGAAATCCTCTATTTCTTTGAATGTTCATCTCCTCATCTGAAAAATTATGCTCAGTTTTGTCTTCCAGAATGTAATATTCTACCCTCTATGATTATTTTTCTAAATTTTTTTATTGATTTATTTTTAGTTTTCAGCATTTCTTTCTACAGGATTTTGAGTTTCAAAGTTTCTCCCCATCTCTCCATTCCCCCACCCCAAAAGACTGGGTTCTGATTACTCCTCACCTCGATCTACCTTCCCTTCTATCACACTGCTCCGTTCTCTTATCCTAATCATCACTTTTCTTGTAGGGCAAGATAGATTTCTATACACATTACTTGTATTTTTTTATTTCCCAGTTGGAATGCAAAAACAATTCTCAACATTTGCTGCCAAAACTGTGTTCCAACTTCTCTCCCTTCCTCCCTGCCTACCTATTCCCAGTTAGAAAGCAAGCAATTCAGTATAGGCTATATATGTGTAATTTTGCTAAAGAGTTTCATAATAAGCATGTTGTGAAAGACTAACTATATTTCCCTCCATGCTATACTGTCCCTCCATTTATTTTATTCTCTCTTTTGATCTTGTCCCTCTTTTAAAGCGTTTACTTCTAATTATTCCCTCCTCTCAGTTGCTCTCCCTTCTATCATCCCTTCCACTCCACTTCTCCCCTTCTTCCCTACTTTCCTGTAGTGTAAGCTAGATTTTCATACCAAATTGAGTATGTCCATGTTATTCCCTCCTTAAGTCAAATGTGACAAGAGTAAGCTTCACATTTTCCTTCCCACCTACCCCCTTTTCCCCTCCATTGAAAAAGCTTCTCTTTTAGTGCCACACCAATTAAACTATCAGATAATTATTTTCTAGAGCTGGATAAAATAATATCAAAATTCATCTGGAAGAACAAAGGTCCAGGATATCAAAGGGACTAATGAAAACAAATGCTAGGGCAGGTGGCCTAGTGCTACCAGATCTCAAATTGTACTATAAAGCAGCAATTATCAAAACTTGGTACTGGCTAAGAAACAGAAGGGTAGACAAGTGGAATAGACTTGGCACTCAAGGCACAGCAGGCAAGGAATATAGCAACCTCCTGTTTGATAAACCCAAGGACCCCAGCTTCTGAGATAAGAACTCACTGTTCGACAAACATTGCTGGGAAAACTGGATAACAGTGTGGCGGAAACTAGGCATAGACCCATGCCTGACACCGTACACAAGAATAAAGTTCAAATGGGTACACAATCTAGGTATAAAGATACCATGTACAAACTGGAGGAGCAAGGAATAGTGTATTTATCAGATTTATGGAGAAGGCAAGAATTTTTGACTAAAGAAGAGATAGAAAGCACTATAAAATGCAAGATGAATAATTTTGATTACATTAACCTGAAAAGTTTTTGCACAATCAAACCCAATGCAACCAAAATTTGGAGGGATGTAGTAATTTGGGAAAGAATTTTTACAGCTAATCTCTGGGATAAAAGCCTCGTTAACAAAATATATAGAGAACTGAATCAAATGTACAACAATACAAGTCATTCCCCAATTGGTAAATGATCAAAGGATATGAACAGGCAATTTTCAGAGGAAGAAATTAAAGATATCTATAATCATATGATAAAATGCTCTAAATTACTTTTGATTAGTGAGACACAAATCATAACAACTCTGAGGTACCACATCATGCCTATAAGATTAGCAATCATGATAGAACAGGAAAATGATAAATGTTGGAGAGGATGTGGGAGAACTGGAACATTAATTCATTGCTGGTGGAGCTGTGAGCTCATCTAACCATTCTGGAGAGCGGTTTGAGACTAGGCCCAACGGGTGACAAAAATGTGCATATCCTTTGACTCAGCAATATTGGTAGTAGGATTGTATCTCCAAGAGATCATAAAAGTGGGAAAGGGTCCCACATGTACAAAAGTATTTATATCAGCACTCTATGTAGTTGCCAAAAACTGGAAATTAAGGCTATGCCCATCAATTGGGGAATGACTGAATAAATTATGCTATATGAATGTCATGAAGTATTATTGCACCATAAGAAATGATGAACAAGAAGACCTCAGAGAGTCCTGGAAGGACTTATATGATCTGATGCTGAGTGAAAGGAGCAGAACCAGGAGAACTTTGTGCACAGCCAAGAACACAGTGTGGTTTAAAAAAAAAAAATTCCCAATGGTTTTCTCAGCCAAAATGCCTTCCACACTCAGAGAAAGAACTATGGAGTTCTTTTGCAGAATGTAGCAGAAAATGTGTGTGTGTGTGTGTGTGTGTGTGTGTGTGTGTGTGTGTGTGTGTATGTGTGTTATATGATTTCTCCCATTTATTTTAGTTTGTCTACACAGTATGACTATAGTGAAAACGTATTCAATAGAAAACTATATATAGATCCTATATAGAAATGTATGCTATGTTGGGGAGGGAGGGATGTGGGGGGGGGAAAAATCTAAGTTTTATGGTAGTGATTGTAGAACATTAAAATTAATTTTAAAAATTAGGCAAAAAAGAAAAAAAGGAAAAGCTTCTTTTTGCCCCTTTAATGAGAGAGAATTTTTCTCATTCCATTTCTCCCTTTTTCTTCCTAATATATTCCTCTCTCACCCTTTAATTTTATTGTTAGAGATGATCCTTTCCTATTCAACTCACCCTGTGCTCTCTGTTTCTGTCTCCCTCCCTCTTTTTCTCTCCCTCTCCCTCCCTCCCTCCCTTTCTTCCCCCCTCCCTGTCTCTCTCTCTCTTTTTCTCTGTCTGTGTCTGTCTCTCTTTCTGTCTCTGTCTCTGTATCTCTCTGTGTGTCTCTCTGTCTCTATCTATTTCTCCCTCTCTCCCTCTCTCTCTCTCCTCCAACTCCCCAGACATTGAGAAAAGTCTCAGGAGTTACAAATATTATATTTCCATGTAAGAAGGTAAACAGTTCAACTTTAGTAAGTCTTTCATGCTTTCTCTTTCCTGTTTAACTTTTCATACTTCTCTTGATTCTTGAGTGTGAAAGTCAAGTTTTCTGACTTAGGAAGAGGAAAGGAGAAAAAAAAAGGGAGATTGGCTCACTTTTGCTTCCAGAATTAAAAGTAAAATCCTCTGGATTTCAAAACTCTTCATCAAAACCTGACCTTCTACCTTTCCAGTTTATACTTTATATCCATCCTTGCATGTGACCAATAATATGCAATCCACTAACATTGGCCTTCTTGCTATTTCTCACAAAAATAATACCCCATCTCCTAAATCTGAGCATTGTCAATGGCTGTCTTTCATATCAAACTGTTTTCTTTCTTCACCTCTACCTCCTGGATTCCCTGACTCTCTTTAGCCAGTAAGTCAATCAATAAATATACATTACGTACCTAGTATGTGACTGGTACTGTTCTGGGAATATGGGAGAGAGAGAAAGAGAGACAGAGAAAGAGAGAGACAGAGAGACAGGGAAAGAAAGAAAGAAAGAAAGAAAGAAAGAAAGAAAGAAAGAAAGAGAGAGAGAAAGGTAGGAAGGAAGGAAGGAAGAAACATTTGCTCTCAAGGAGTTCACAATCTAGGAAGAGAAAAAGTAAGGTGAAATGCAAAGGAGAAGAGGAAGAAAAGGTAACTTAGGAAGAGGGAGGGAAGAAGCAATTAGAGAAGTCCAACAGTAAAACAGTTTAGTGAGAAATGAGATGCCTGATCCAAGCTCTCTCCTTAAACAGTAATTTAGAGTTTAGGACCCTATCTCTAATCAGATAATGAAAAAATATTCAGTTCTACATACATCTATAATGTTTATACATAGTTGTTTTTATATTATCTGCCTCTCCCCCCTACATTCCTCTGTACTCATGTACATGGTTATACTTATGAGTTCATAGACAGCATGGACTGTTTTTAAATTGTTGTTTTTTGCTTTTACTTCTTTCCCCATTACTTAGCATGGTTCCTGGCACAGAGAAGGAGACTGAAAAATGGTAATTGACTGACAGACTGAGGTGACTTGCCCATGACTACACAGATATTAAATTGTAAAAATTGAATTTGAGCTTGTATCATCTGACTGGAACTATGGTACTATCTTTTGCATTACATGAAATATTACTGAAGTGGATCTCCCACAAGAGACCTGGGATCCATTCATAGCTCTGCCACTGAATAGCCCCATGACAAATCTCTTGTTTTCCATGGGCATCAGATCTCACACCTGCAAAATAAGGTAATTATAGTAGGTTATCTCTAATGATACCTGAAACTTTAATTTGTGTAACTATGGCTAACCTTAGGGTACAATACTCTAATTTACGCCATGTTTAGCTGCATTCCAGCCTGGCATAATAGAAATAAAATTGGATTTGGAGTCAGAGGATTGGGTTCAGGTTTGACCTCCGCCAGTTACAGTATATGTGCTTGGAAAGTCATTTTTGTCACTCAAAGGTCCACTTTCCTCATTTCTAAAGTGAGGTAGTCTAGATAATTTCTAAGATCTGTTCTTGTTCTAAACCTATTATTCCATATGCTCCTCTGTGTTCCTATCGTCAAAAGTCATAAAATATTGTCCACAAAATTGTCATAGAAACAGACCCAGTAACAAGCTTTTCTATTCTTGATTTTCTACTCTCTGACACACCCCTTACTGAGTTTTTATGTCTAGGGATAATACATAGATTCAGAGACCTTGAGTAAACCTGGAAGTGGTTTCCACTCTCACTGGTTCATCCCCAAACTTACTTACCCAAGGGAGGAAAGAGAAGGAAAAGGAAAATCAGCCACAATATCCTTTAAAAAATTGAATCATACTGAAAGATTGTGGACATTTAAATAGACTAAAAAAAATTTTATCCCTAATAAAAATAAAATAAAGAAGTCTTTATTTTAACTAATCCAGAATAATTTGACACATTCATAATTTTTGAGTTCTTTCAACCTCACTAAATGTCAGTATCTGAAAAGTAAGTTTACTGCAAAGTCCTTACCTGATGTCAGGTACTTAAAGATACTTATAAGTGATTCGCAAATTGATCATTTAAAGACATACTGTAGGGCATTAGTGATTGAATAATTTGTTTTGCTAATGCCTCCGTAATCCCTGAGAATTGAGAGAAATGTCAGACCCTTTAGCATTCAACATTTCTGACATCGCACCATTTACCTTCGCTGAAAATAAATGGCGGAGTATTAGGCGAATGCACATCATGATGTAATAGAGCTGAGAAATTAGAGGGAGGTTTTAATGTTTGCTTATAGTACTACAATTATTATTATTTTATACTGGGATCAATAGTGAGAAAAATAGTTGGGAGGAAGGGAAAGAAAATAGATTATTTACGTTTGCCTTTATTCTACCTGCCACTTTGGTTACCAACCACTTCTCTTTAAAATTCCAATATTCTTCAGCAAGCTTTGCCAGGTCAAGAGCAACCATTCCAACCATAGCAAACCTACTAGCAGTATTGGTGAACTATTCTTCCCATTAAAAGGCAATCCTCATCAACAGTTTATCTGCATATTTATGACTATATGTCTCTCTGCTGTGATCAACTTCATATCTACATTTTACACTTAATGCATGTAGGTACTGAATAATAGAGACTAAAGAATGTCAAAGATTTGGAGCTAATGGATAACAGAGATTACTTTGTCTGCAATCTTCATTGTATAGATGAAGATGCTAAGGTCAAGAGTGGTAAAGGGACTTTTGTAATGCTACACAGGGAGCAATTTGGAGAGATTGCTTGTACTTCCAGGTGTTCTGTCTTCCAATTTCAATTCCAATCTTCATTTAAATTCTATTATTTCTTCTGCTATGCAATAATACCTGCTACAGGGATCAGCATAGAAGTGATGATCAATTCTTATGATTTAATAATGAAATAGTCAGCTTTAAAAAACATTTTAGGCTTAAACACTCTTACACATACACAGAATAGAGAAAAGAAAAAATCATAAACTTAATAATGGAATTTAAATAAAAAGTAAGAAAAGAAAATGAGCATATCATGTGCACAGCAGAACAAGAGATTGGAAATATGTAATAATAAATTTTCATTTCAAGAATGCCTATGTGATAAACACTATATGTTGTGTTGAGAACTATCCTTTTTTCTTTTCTTTGTTTCCTTGTAAGTTTTGTTTTGTTCTCTGCTGTGCGCATTTATTTTTGCCTTTCAGTGCTTTAGCTATCTTGATTGTCTCAACACACTGTTGATTTATTTTGAACTTGCTGTCCACCAAAACTGTCAGATCTTTTTCAGAAAAAGTGCAGCTTAATCGTACTTCTGCTAGTTTGTACTACTGCTGTCGACTTTTTAAAATTCAAGTGTATTTACTTATTTTTAATTTTCAATATTTATTTCCACAAGATTTTGAATTCCATATTTTCTCCAAATCTCTCCCCTTCCACATGCATTGTGATTACCCCTTCCCTCAATCTTCCCTCTCTTCTATCACAACCCTCCCATCTCTTATCCCCATCCCCTCTATTTTATTGGAGGACACGATAAATTTCTATACCCTATTGTCTGTATATCTTATTTCACACTTGCATGTAAAAACAATTTTTAACACTTGTTTTTAAAACTTTGAGGTCCAACCTCTCTCCCTTCCTCCCTCCCAACCCATCCCCACTGAGAAGGCAAGCAATTTGACACCTGTTATACATGTGTAGTTATGCAAAAGACTTCCATAAATGTCATGCTGTGGAAGACTAACTATATTTCCTTTCATCCTATTCTGCCCCCCATTTATTCTATTCTTTCTGTTGACCTTATCCCTTCTCAAAAGTATTTACTTATAATTATGCCCTCTTCCAATTTCCACTCGCTTCTATCCTCCACTCACTCACCCTATTTATCCCCTTCCCCCTAATTTCCCGTAGTGTAAGATAGAGTTTCATAGTAATTTCTGTATGAATGTTATTCTCTCCTTAAGTCAAATGCAATGGGAGTAAGTTTCCCTTTTTCCCTCTAACCTCCTCTCTCTTCCCTTCCATTGCCAAATATTTTTCTTGGCTCTTTTATGTGAGAGATAATTTCCCGCATTCGATTTCTTCCTTTTTCCTCAAATGTGCTCCTCTTTTACTCCTTAATTTTATATTTTATATATCAGCTCTTTCTTCTCAAATCACCTGATGCCCTTAGTCTAAATGAATATAATCCCTCCACCTACCCTAGTACTGAGAAAAGTATCAAGTTATAAATATTACCTTTACATGTAGGAATATAAAGAGTTCAAATTTAATAAGTACCTTAGGATTTTTTTTTCCTGTTTGTCTTTTCATGCTTATCTTGGTTCTTGTTTTGAAAATCAAATTTTCTATTCGGCTCTGGTCTTTTCATCAAGAATTCATGAAAGTCCTCAACTTTGGATTTCCAAGTCCAGGAGCCAAGATGACTGAGTGATGGAGAATTGCTATCTCCCTCACCTTGTTGAACGTGATAAGCCCAGAGAATATCTCCCTGGCAAAATCACTGGAGAAACAGTAAATAGACTGCCAGCATGGGAATTTAGAAAGATCACTAAAGAGGTTTCTTCTTGCTGTGGCCAAGGGAGACAAGTGCAGGATAAGAGATGTTCCAGACATCACCACCTCAACAAACTGGGAGAACATCCTGAACCGTGGTAGGGAGGAGCCAGCAAGTGCCAACACCAGAACCCCAGGCATCCCTCAGGACCCTAGTGGAATCGGGAAGACACCAGCATAGACACTGGGCTTGCCTATGCTCTAGTTCAACAGAGGAGCCTCAGGCTTTCAGAACACCCATCTGCCACAATTAATGAGCTAACTCCATGGTAACTACAGGCAAAAATCAAAAAGACCTCAGCTGACTGTTTCTTGAAACATCAGCCAACTCAGCACCAGAAAAGCTGCAGCTTTATAGTTTCCAGCTGAAAGAATCAGAGGCCACAACATGCAGAGTCTCAAGTTTTAGGCACAAGAATTATACGACAGAGTGTGCCATGCCACAGACACAGAGATCTACTTTAAAAGGCAGGAAAAGGTTATTATCCTGTTTGACTGATTTTTGTTGTCTCATTGAGTCATTACTTTCTATGTGCCCAATTCTAATCTTTATCAAATTGTTTTCTTCCATTAACTTTTGCATCTCCTTTTCTATCTGCCAAATTTTTCCTTTTAAGGAGCTATTTTCTCCAATTAATTTTTGTACTTATTTTTCCATTCGACCAATTTTCCCAGTTAGGTTTTGGGTTTCCTTTTCCATTTTAACTTTTAGGGACTTATTTTCTCCAGTTAATTTTTGAACTTCCTTTTCCATTTTTTCAATTTTCCTTTTCAAAGAGATGTTCTCATCAGTGAATTCCTTTGTCAAAATTTTAAAATCATTGGCCAGTTTATCTTCTATTTCCTTCTTCAGTTGTTCCAGGAGAGCCGCTTGTGCTTCTGAGCAATTTATAGTCCCTTCTGAAGTTTCAGATGGAAGTACAGTCTCAGCTCTGACCTCTTTGGTGCTTGTGTTTTGGCCCTTATCTCCATAGAAAGATTCTATGATTCTTTCGACCCTCTGCTTTTCTTGTTCATGATGTTGATTGAGTGTTGTGGCTTCTGGTTCCTTCAGTCAGAAGCTATAGAACGTTTTGCTGAGCTGATGTGTAAAAAAGCTGAAAGCAGGTTTTTGTTTTGTGTTTCTCTGATCAGCCCTGGGTTTAGCTTGTTAAGTGTAGGGGAGGAGTGGTCTGGTCACAGGAGATCTCCTCAGCTGAACTGAGGCAAAATCAAGTTCAGGGGCAGGTGATCCCAGCTGCCATATTGTCTTTCTGATTCTCCTGGAGAGCTAAGGCACGCCTAGATGCTAATGCATGTTCCCACGCCTCCTGGGGAATCCCCTCCTTGTGCTGAGACTTTCCTGTGTTCTAGTGCGAGTTTTCTCTGCTCTGGGTCCTCTGTGCTTCCAGTTTGCCTCCACCATAGTATGAGGAATCCCCCTTAGCTATTTTCCTAGCCTCAGATATTATAAGACTATTATTGGCCCCTTTGCTGTCTCCACTGATCCAGGATTTTTCTGGGGAAATATTTTATGGTTTTTTCACAGTCATCAAGGGGGAAGGAGAGAGCATGTACTGATTGCTCTTCCATCCTGGCTCCCAGAAGTTCAGGTAGGTTACTTCCTGAAGTTTAATCTTCGGGCTAAAGTTCTCAGGAACTGCTGCGTTGATATCTGGCACCCAGCGGCTCTCACTGGCTTGATTCGGCTTGTCTCCCACCCTTGGTGCTGATCCACCAGTTCCGCCTGCCACTCTCAGGTTTCTCAGGACCCTTCAGCTCCACTGTGCTGGCCAGCTGCGCTGTGCACTGTGGGCTCACCCCCGTGGAACACTTCCTTCCCTTGGACCTTACAGTCCAACCTGAGCTCCGAATCCATCACAGTCTGTCTCCCACTGGATTCTGCACCTCCAAAATTTGGTCAGATTCTCCTATCAGAGGTATTCGAAGGAGTTTTTCCAAGAGCTTAAATGAGTTGTTGCTCTCACTCTGCCATCTTGGCTCTGCCCCAAAGGTTATTATCATGAATAAGAAGCAAAGTGGGAAAGAAGCCCATACAATCTTTCCATGGGGACAAGAACCAAAACGCAAATACTAAGAGGTAAGCATTGAGACTATACTCACATCTAAAGTTTCAGAAGGGAATACTAACTGGTCTGAAGAACAAAGAGTATTCCTGGAAGAACTCAGGAAGGATATTAAAACCAAAATTAGAGATACAGAGGAAAAACTGGACAATGATTTTAAAAAGATGAAAAAAATTCAATGAAGAGAAGAGCTCCTTAAAAAAGGAAAATTGGACAAATAGAAGAGGAAGTAGAAAACCTAACTGGTGAAAATATAATTGAACAGATGGAAAAGGAGATGCAGAAGTAAACTGAAGGAAACAATTTGATAGAAAACAGAATGGGGCAAGTGGAAACTAATGAATCTATGAAATATCAAAAATCAGTCAAACAGAATCTTAGGAATGAAAAGATAAAAGAAAATGTAAAATCTCTAATTTCAAAAACAACTGACCTGGAAAATAGATGCAGGAGAGATAGTGTAAGGATTCTTGATCTACCAGAAAGCCACGTTGAGAAAAAGAGCCTGGAAAATATCATCAAAGAAATCAAGGAAATTTGCCCAGGAGTCATAGATGCAGAGGGAAAAATAGTCATTGAGGGAATCCACTGTTCATCTCCTAAAAGGGATCGATTCCAACCTAAAAACATCAAGGAATGACAGTGTCAAATTTCAGAACTATCAAGTGAAGGAAAAATATTGCAGACAGCCAGAAAGAAACAATATAAATATCCAGGAGTTGGGGGCAGAGCCAAGATGACGGAGTAGAAAGACACACATTTGGTAGCTCCGAACCCACAGCCCATGGATTTCCTCTAAAAAGAACTCCCAACAAATTCTGAAACAGTGGAGGCCACACAGCATCACAGTGAAGGAGATTTCCGTTCCAGAGAGCGCTGAAAAACCAACCACAAAGGTCCATCACGCCCTGGACGGGAGGGGAACCCTCCCCTGCCCTGGCCGCACAGCACAGAGGCATCAGGGACAGAATCTCCAGCGGCCGCGAAGGTCCCTCCACACGCGGCATCTCAGGTCAGTGAGAAAGACGGGCTGAGGAGGGAGCGGGGTGTCTCCGGGACTCAGGCCCCCTCAGGAGGCAGCAGCAGAGGGAGCAGGTGGCCAGAGGCTCCCAGAGCAGGCTGGAGCTCAGCAGCAGCTCCATTACAGAAGGTCTCTGCATAAACCCCCTGAGGGAACTGAGCCTGGGAGGTG
>CM053769.1:167978232-168010418 GCA_028658325.1 Potorous gilbertii | reverse complement strand
AAAAAAAGATAACAAATATCCAGGAGTTTCAGTTAGGATTATACAGGACCTTGCATCATCTACATTAGAAAATCAAAGGAAGTGGAGTATGATATTGCATAAGGCAAAGGAGATGGGATTACAACCAAGGAAGGATTCCTGAGTAAATTTGAGCATTGTATTTCAGGTAAGGAGATGGACATTCAAAGAAATAAGGGATTTCCAGACCTTCCAAATGAAAAGGCCAGAACTCAAAAAAATTTGTTCTTCAAACACAGGTGTCAAGAGAAGGCCAAAGAGGTAAATGGGGAGAGGGGAGACCTAGTTAAATAATATGGGCAAATTGTTTACATCACTATGAGGGAAGATAATATTTCTTAATCTTGAGAAATATATATTAATTATGAAATGTAAAAGAGATATACATAGACGGAGGAAGTGTGTATAAATTAAATGATATGACTAACAAATATGATTTAAGGGTGTGCAGGGATTGTAATGGGAGTTATGAAAAGGAGTCAGAAAAAAATCTATCTCAGGAAGAGGCACAAATACATATTACAGTAGAGGGAAAGAGGGGAGGGAGATAAGCATTCTTTCATAATTACTCTCATCTGATTGGTTTCAAGGAAGATAAACAAACTCAGTAAAATATAAAAATATATACTTAGCTCTATAGGCACCAGGGGGGAAAGGGGGAAAGACAAGGAAGAGGAGGTTAAAAGGGAGGGAAGAAGTAGTAAGGGAAAAGGGGAATACAAGGAAGGATGGCAGGAAGAAGGGAAGGAAGACTGAGGGAGGCAGTATTCAAAAACTCTATTGTGGGGAGAAAGGAGAAGGGAGAACTAAAAGCATAAACAAGGGGAAAGGGAATTAGGGGAAAGAGAGAGATAGTAGTCCTAATTTTGCCTGTGAATGGGATGAACTCTCCCATAAAATGGAGGCGAATAGCAGAATGGATTAAAAACCATAATCCAACAATATGTTGTTTACACAAAACCTATTTGAAACTGGGGTATACACACAGGGTAAAGGTAAAAGGTTGGAATAGAATATTTTGTGCTTCAGCTGATATAAAAATAGCAGGTGTAGCAATACCAATCACAGACAAAGTAAAAACAGAAATAGATCTAATCAAAAGTGATAAAGGAGAATACTATATCCTGCTAAAAGGCACCATACACAGTGATGAAATTTCATTACTACATTTAAATGCTCCAAACAGTATATCATCCACATTCTTAGAGGAGAAGTTAAGGGAGTTACAGCAAGAAATAGACAGTAAAAGTATACTAGTGGGGGACCTCAACCTCCCCCTCTCTGTAGCTGGTAAATCTAACCTAAAATAAACAAGAAAGACATTAAAGAGGTGACTAAAACTGTGGGTAAGGTACATATGATAGATCTATGGAAAAATTCAATGGGGTAGAAGAGAATATACTGTTTTCTCAGGGGTACATGGCAAATATACAAAAATTGATCATGTACCAGGCCATAAAATCTTCATAATCCGTTGCTGAAAGGAAGAGATAGTCAGTGCATCCTTCTAAGATCATAATGCAATAAAAATTATATGTCATCAAAGGCCATGTAAAGATAAACCAAAAACTAATGGGAAACTAAACGATCTAATCCTAAAGACTGAGTGGGTTAAACAACAAGTTATCGAAACAATCAACAACTTCATTCAGAAGAATGAAAATGATAAGACAACCTACAATATTTTATGGGATACTGCAAAAGCAGTTCTTAGGGTAACTTTTATATCTTGGAGTGCCTACATGAATAAAATGGAGAAAGAAGAGATCAATGAATTGGACATGCAGCTGAAAAAGCTCGGAAGAGAACAAATTGAGAATCCTCAAGTAAACACTAAATTAGAAATACTGAAAATCAAAGCAGAGATTAATAAAATTGAAATTAAGAAAACTATTAAACTAATAAATAAAACTAGGAGTTGGTTTTATGAAAAAACTAACAAAATTGATAAACCCTTGGGAAATTTGATTTTATTTTTGTTTTTTTTTATTACTTTATTTGTTTTCAGTTTTGTACAACCACTTCCTATAAATTAGATTTTTGCCCTCCATTTCCCTCCTTCTTCACTCCTTCCCCCTCACTCTCTAGGTCATCATACAATTTTATATAGGTTCTACACATACATTCCTGCTAAATACATTTTCACCTCTGTCATGTTGCTTAGAAGAATTAAAATGAATGGGAGAAATCACAAAAAATCCATAATACAAAAGAAAATGATGTACTACATTATAGGATTGAATTTCATAGTTCTTCCTCTGGATGTGGAAAGCATTTTTCATTAAGAAACCACTGGGAATACTTTAAGTCTTTGCATTGTAATGAAGTTCTAAGTCTACCAGAAAATTTCCTCGCACACTAGGGATGCTGCTATGTATAAAGTTACACTGGTTCTGCTCTTTTCACTCAGCATCAGTTCATATAAGTATTTCCAGGCCTCTATAAAGTTTTCCTGTTCATCATTTCTTACAGCACAAGAGTATTCTATTACATTCATGTACCATAATTTATTCAGCCAATACTCAGTTGATGAGGATCACTTGATTTCCTGTTTTTGAATGCTACAAAGAGTGCAGCTATAAATATTTATGTACATGTGGGACCTTTCCCACTTCTATGATCTCTTGGGGATACAGTCTTAGAACAGTATTGCTGGGTCAAAAAGTATGCACATTTTTGTAGCCCTTCGTGCATGGTTCCAAATTGCTCTCCAAAATGGCTAGATCATCTCCTAGCTACACCAACAATGATTTAGTTTTCCAACTCTCCCACATCATCACCAACATTTATCATCATCCTTTTTTGTCATGCTAGCCAATCTCATAGATGTGATGTGGTATTTCAAAGTTGTTTTGATTTGTATCTCTCTAATAAATGCTGATTTAGAGCATTTTTTATTTTGACCATAGATAGTTTTGATTTCTTCCTTTGAAAACCGTGTGTTCATGTCCTTTGATCACTTATCAAATAGGAAATGACTTGTATTCTTGTACATTTGACTCAGGTCTCTGTATATTTTAGAAATGAGGCCATTATCACAGATAACATTTGCAAAAATTCTTTCCCAATTTTCTGCTTCCCTCCTGATCTCTGTTACGTTGGGTTTGTATGTGCGAAAATTTTGCATTTTAATGTAATCAAAATTATCCATTTTGCACTTCACAATGTTTTCTATCTATTGTTTGATCAAAAATTCTTCCCTTCTCCATAAATCTGAGAATCTGAGAAATAGACTATTGCTTGCTCCATTAATTTGTTTATAGTATCAGTCTTTATACCTAGATCATATATCTATTTGGATTTCATTTTTGTGTACAGTGTCAGACATTGGTGTATGCCTAGTTCCTGCCATAGTGTTATCCAGTTTTCCCAGGAATTTTTGTCAAGCAGTGAGATCTTATCCCAAAAGCTGGGGTACCTGGGTTTATCAAACAGTAGATTGCTATATTCAGCAACCACTCTGTCCTGGGTACCTAACATATTCCACTGATCTACCCTTCTGTTTCTTAGACACTACCAAGTGGTTTTGATAATTGCTCCCTTATAATACAAGGGGCAGCTAGGTGGTGCAGTGGATAGACTACCAGTGCAGGAGTTAGGAGGACCTGAGTTCAAATTTCACCTCAGACCCTTGACACTCACTAGCTACGTGACCTTGGGCAAGTCACTTAAACCCAATTGCCTCATCCTTGGTCAACTCCAGTCATCCTGATGAATATCTGGTCACTGGATTCAGATGGTTCTGGAGGAGAAGTGAGGCTGGTGGCCAACACAGCCCTCCCTCACTCAAAACAAAGTGAGGTGTAAGTTATGTCATCATTTCTCTGATGGCATGGTCTCCTTTGGCAATGAAGGGAGCATACACACATGCTTTATAATACAACTTAAGATCTGACAGAGCTAGACCACCTTCCTAAGCATTTATTTTCATTCGTCCCCATGATATTCTGGATGTTTTATCCTTCCAGATGAATTTTGATATTATTTTTTCTAGCTATACAAAATAATTTTCTGATAGTTTGATAGGTATGGCACCGAAAGAGTAAATTAATTTAAGTAAAACTGCCATTTTTATTGTATTGGCTTGGTCCCCCTACGAGCAACTGATGTTTTTCCACTTACATAGATCTGACTTTATTTGTATGAAAAGTGTTTTATAACTGTGGTCATATGGTCCCTGGGATTGTTTTGACAGGTAGACTTCCAAATGTTTTATAGTGTCTACCGTAGATTTGAACAGCATTTCTCTTTCTATCTCATGGTGTTGGGCTTTGTGAGTAATATATAGGCATGCAAAAGACTTGTGTGGGTTTATTTTGTAACCTGCAACTTTGCCTAAGTTGTTTATTATTTCAAGTAGTTTCGTTTACTTGAGTCTCTGGAACTCTCTAAGTATGTCACCATATCATCTGAAAAGAGTGATGACTTAGTTTCTTCTTTGCCTATTCTACTTCCTCTAACTGTTTTTCTTCTCTTATTTCTACAGCTAATATTTCTAGTTCCATATTGAATAATAGTGGTGATAATGGTCAGCCTTGTTTCACCCGTGATATTTTTGGAAATAAATCTAGCTTATCCACATTCCATGTGTTGCATGCTGAAGGTTTTAGGTAGCTATTGTCTATTATTTTATGGAAATTTCCATTTATTCCTATGTTCTCCAGTGTTTTCAAAAGGAATGGATGTTGTATTTTGTCAAAAGTTTTTCTACATCTTTTAGATGATACTGTTTTTTTCTGCTAGTTCTGTTGTTAATGTGATCAACAATGCTAATAGTTTTTGTAATATTGAACCATTCCTGCTCTCCTGGTATAAATCCTTCCTGATCATAATGTATTATTGTACTAATTAGTTGCTGTGTTCTTTTTGCTAAAACCTTATTTAAAATTTTTGCATCAACTCCATTAGAGAAACTGGTTTATTATTTACTTTCTTTGTTTTGGTTCTTCCTGGTTTAGGTATCAAAACCATATTTGTATCATAAAAATAATTTGAGAAGATTCCTTCTTCCCCAATTTTCCCAAATAGTCTATATAGTATTGGAATTAATTGTTCTTTAAATGTTTGATAGAATTCATTTGTGAATCCATCTGGCCCTGGAGATGTTTTCTTAGGGATTTCATTGATTTATTGTTCAGTTTCTTTTTTCCGAGATGGGGTTATTTAAGTATTCAATTTCTTCTTCTGCTAGTCTGGGAAATTTGTGTCTTTTAAAATAATCACCCTTCTCATTTAGTTTATTGAATTTAGGAGCATTCAGTTGGGCATAGTAATTTCTTATTATTGTCTTAATTTCCTCCTCATTGGAGGTGAGTTCACCCTTTTCATTTTTAATATTAGTTATTTGGTTTTCTTCTTCCTTTCTCTTAAATCAAATTGAAAACAGGTTTACCAATTTTATTGTTTTTTTTTTCATAAAACCATTTCCTCGTTTTATTTATTAGTTCTTAATTTCCATTTTACTAATCTCTCCTTTAGTTTCCAGAATTTCTAGTTTGGTATTTAGTTCGGAATTTTCAATTTGTTCCTTTTTGAGTTTTTCAGCTGTATGTCCAGTTTATTGATCACATCTTTCTCTATTTTATTCATGTAGGCATTCAAAGATATAAAACTTCCCCTAAGAACTGCTTTTGGAATATCCTATAAAATTTGATAGCTTGTCTCATTATTGTCATTCTCTTCAATGAAGTTATAGATTGTTTCTATAATTTGCTGTTTAACCCGCTCATTTTTTGGGATTAGATTGTTTAGTTTCCAATTATTTTTTGGTTAATGTTTCCATGGCTTTTGATTACATTTAAGTTTTATTGCATTATGATCTCAGAAGGATGAACTAACTATCTCTGCTTTTCTGTACTGGATTGTGAGGTTTTCATGGCCTTGTATATGGCCAATTTTTATATATGTTCCATGTACTCATGAGAAAATGTATATTCATTTCTAAACTCATTCAGTTTTCTCTAGAAATCTATCATATCTACCTTATCTAGAGTTCTATTCACCTCCTTAACTTGCTTCTTATTTATTTTTAGGTTAGATTTATCAAGTTCAAGGAGGGGGAGTTTGAGGTCCCCCAATAGAATAGTTTTGCTGTCTGTTTCTTCCCATAACTCCCTTAACTTCTCCTCTAGGAATTTGGATGCTATACTACTTGGAGCATACATGTTTAGTAATGACATTGTTGTCTATGGTGCCTTTCGGCAGGATATAGTTTCCTTTCTTATTGTTTTTGCTTATATCTATTTCTGCTTTTGCTTTGTTGAGATTAGGATTGTTACCCCTCATTTTTTTGCACCAATACATTGTGCTCCAACCTTTTACCTTTATCCTATGTGTATGCCCCCTTTTGAAATGTGGTTCTTGTAAACAACGTATTGCTAGATTACGATTTTTAATCCATTGTGCTGTCCCTCTCTGTTTTATAGGAGACTTCTTCCCACTAAAGTCATAGTTATTATTACTATTTGTGTCTTTCCCTCCATCACCTTTTTCCTTGTTTATCTTTAAATTCTCCCTTCCCTTCCCCAGCAGAGTTTTAATTTTTGACCACTGCCTCCCTCAGTCCTCCTGCCTTTCTTTAAACCCCTTCCCTTTTAATCCCCTTTCCCCCTTACTATTTCTTCCCTCCCTTTTAGCCTCCCCTCCCCTTTCTTTCCCCCTTCTCCTCTTATTGCCTGCAGAGCTAATTGTATTTCTATACTTAACTGAGTTTGTTGTATTCTCCTTAAATCCAATTACATGAGAGTACCTGTCATTCAATACACATCTCCCTCCCCTCTTTCCCTCTACTGTAATATATTTCTGTGCCTCTTCCTCAAATGCAATTGATTTTTTTCTGCCTCCTCTTTTTCACATCTCCCATCACAATCCCTTCACTCCCTTAGATTACTTTTGTTATCATCACATCATTACATTTATACTCAGTCCCTCTATCTATGTATATCCCTTTTACATTTCATAATAAATATATAATTCTCAAAATTAACAAGGGCCATATTTCCTTATAGGTATGTGAACAGGTTATCCATATTGTGTAACAAGTTTTCATTTTTTCTTCTGTTTACTGTTTTATGCCTCTCTTGAGACCTGCATTTGAAGATCAAATTTTATGTGGAATTCTGGCCTTTTATCAGCAACGTCCTTATTTCATTGAATGTCCATCTCTTTGCCTGAAATATTATGCTCAACTTTGCTGGGTAATTAATCCTTTGTTATACTTCCAACTCCTTTGGCTTAGGGAAGATTTTATTCGAATTTCTTCAGTCTTTAAATGTAGAAGCCATGAGACCCTGTGTGAACCTGTCTGTAGCTCTTTGAATTGTTTCTTTCTGACTGCCTGCAGTATTTTTCCCTTCACTTGATAGTTCTGGAATTTGCCAAAGATATTCCTTAGCATTTTTGGTTTGGAATTCCCTTCAAGAGTTGAACAGTGGATTCTTGCGATGAGTATTTTGACCTCTTGATCTAGAACTTCTAGGTAATTTTCCTTGATGATTTTTTGGATGATATTGTTCAGGCTGTTTTGTTCATCATGGCTTTCTGGTAGCCCAATAATGCTTAGATTTTCTCTCCTGGATCTGTTTTTCAGGTCAGTTTTTTTTCTAATTAGATATTTTACATTTTCTTCTGTCTTTTCATTCTTTAGTTTCTGTTTGACGGATTCTTGATGGCTCAGAAATTCATTAGCTTCTACTTGCCCAAATCTATTTTTTATCAAATTATTTTCTTCGCGTAATTTTTGCAATTCCTTTTCCATCTGTGCAGTTGTTCCTTTTAAGGAGTTATGTTCACCGGTTAGGTTTTATGTTTCCTTTTCTGTTTGTCTGATTTTCGTTTTTAAGGAGCTGTTCTCTTCAGTAAATTCCTTTTTTTTCCGTATTTTTAAAATCATTGGCCAATTTTTCTTCTGTTTCTCTAATTTGGGTTTTAATGTCATTCCTGAGTTGTTCCAAGAAGACTCTCTGTACTTCTAACCGGTTCATATTCCTTCTGAAGTTTCAGATGGGCATGCAGTCTCAATTCTTACCTCTTTGATATTTGTGTTTTGGATCTTGCCCCCATAGAAAGATTCTATGGACTTTTCTTTTCTGCTTTACTTGTTACTCATGATATTAACCCTTTCCCTGGATGTTAACGTAGATTTCCTTGTCTGTGGCACAGGGAGTTCTGTTCCACAGTTATTATGCCTAAAACTCGAGACTTTGTGCATTGTGGCCTCTGGTTCTTTCAGGTAAAATGAAATGCTGCAGCTTACCTGGTGCTGAGCTGGCTGGTGTTTGCAAGCAGAGGTTGGTTAGGTGTTTTGGGGTTTACTTGCAATTACCCTGGAACTTGCTTGTTAGGTGTGAGAGAGGGGTGATCTGGACCCTGAGACTTCTCCGCTGAGCTAGAGCATGAGCAAGCTCAGGTTCCTGTACTAGTGTTTTCCTGATTCCACTGGGGTGCTGAAGCACACCTGTAGTCCTGGTGTTGGCAGTTTCTAACTTCACCTTGCTGAGGTTCAGAATCTTCATCTGGTTTGTTGAAGTGAGATTGTCTGGGACAGCTCTGTTACTGCATTGATCGCCTTTGGCCACAACAAGAAGAACTCTACTTAGTGATCTTTCTAGCCTCCTTTGTTGAGAGTATTTTTACCCCTTCTGCTGCTCCCATTGTTCCATGGTTTTCCCTGGGGAAACAATCTCTGGGTTTGTCAAGGTCAACAAAGAGAAGTAGGTAGCAGTTACTGATCACTCTGACATCTTGACTTCTCGAACCAGACAACTACCCGGGTGAGAGATATTTAAAGGGTCTTCCAATTACCTCACGAAAGAGATTGAAAAAGGAAACCTCTTAGGAGTAATGTAGTCAAATTCCAGAGCTCTCACATCAAGGAGAAAACATTACAAGTAGCCAGAAAGAAACAATTTGAGTATTGTGGAAACACAATCAAGATAACATAAGATCTAGCATCTTCTATATTAAGGGATTATAGAGTATGGAATATGATATTCCAGAGACCAAAGGAGCAAGGATTAAAACCAAGAATCACCTACCCAGATAAACTGAGTATAATACTTCAGGGAAAATTAGTAATTCAGTGAAATAGAGACCTTTCAAGCATTCTTGAATAGAAAGAGCTGAATAGAAAATTTGACTTTCAAATACAAGAATCAAGAGAAGCATGAAAAGGTAAACAGGAAAGAGAATTAACAGGAGACTTACTAAGGCTGAACTGTCTATATCCCTACATTGAAAGACAATATTTCTAACTCTTGAGGCTTTTCTCAGAATCAGGGTAGTTGCAGAAATTATATAGATATTGGGCACAGGGTGAATCAAATATGAAGGTATAACATCTGAAAAAATAAAATTGAGGGTTGAGAGAGAAATATATTGAGAGAAGGAGAAATGGAAAAATAGAATTGGGCAAAGACTCTCTTACATAAAATAGGGTCTTTCAATGGAGGGAAATGGGAGGAGGTGAGAGGGAAAGAATGAGCCTTATTCCTGTGAGATTTGGGTTACGGAAGGAATAAAATGCACACTCAATTTAGTATGAATATCTGTCTTACACTACAGCAAAGTAGGGGGCAATGAGATAAGCAGGAGGTGAGTGAGGTGGGAGGGCGATAGAAGGGAGAGCAAATGGGAGAGGGAGTAATTAGAAGTAAACACTTTTGGGGAGACAGAGGGTGAAAAGAGAGAATAAAATGAATCAGAGTTCAGGATAGCATATAGTTAGTCTTTCAGTTCATGACTCTTGTAGAAGTGTTTTGTGTGACTACACATATATAACACATATTGGATTGCTTGTTTTCTTTCTCAATGGAGATGGGTAAGGAGGGAGAAAGGGAGAGAAGTCAGAACTCAAAGTATTAAGAATGAATGAAAAAAATTGTTTTTTACATGCAACTGGGAAAGGAGGCATACTGGCAATGGGGTATAGAAATCTATCTTGCCCCACAAGAAAATAGAGGGCAAGGAGATGAGAGAAGGGAGCAATGTGAGAAAAGAGAGGGAGATTGAGAAAAAGCGTAATCAGAATCCATGCTGTCTTGGAATGGGTCGAAGGGGGAGATAGGGAGAATATTTGGAGCTCAAAATCTTGTGGAAGTGAAGGTTGAAAACTAAAACTTAAATAAATAATGAGAGAGAAACTAAATTGGGGCAAAGAGGAATGAAAGAAGGAAGGAAAGAAAAAAAAGAAAGGTATTTAAAAGCAAAACCAGAGACATAAGGCAGATTTTATAATTTACAGAATCATCTCCTGTCATTGCAGCTGAGATGATTAATTGCCAGCTTAAAAGTAGGTGAGAAACATTGGGGGAATAAAAGAGAAAGAGCTATCAACCTAGGAAAATTTAGAAGGATCAAACAATTTATCTAGCTTCAAAACTATCTGATAACTAATTAAAGTAAAAGGGAACATTATAAAGGTGAATCAAATAATATCATCTAAAGATGAAAATAATTAATGGATATTCAGCCATTCTTTATAAAGTCTTGAATTAGATAAAAAATGTACAAAACTGGTTAAATTAAAATAAGTTAATTATCGAATTACAAGAGCACAATGATGATAGCTAATGTGGGAGTTTATAAAAACTAATGTGGTTAATAGTGATTTCTGTTGCTGTTGTTCAAGCCTGTGATTTCATATTTTTAATTAATAAACTCCTTTTATTCTTCCAAGTCCATAATTGTTATGAAAACTATATGTTATAGATGTGTCAGACTGCCATCTCCTGTAAAGTTTTGCTGTTTTTCAATTGCTTTTCCAGTTATGTATGATTCTCTGTGACTCCAGTTTGTATTTTCTTGGCAAAGATACTGGCATGATTTGCATTTCCTTCTCCAGTTCATTTTACAGATGAAGGAATTGAGGCAAACAGGGTTAAGTGATTTGCCCGGGGTCACACAATTAATAAGTGTGTGAAGCTGGATTCACGCTCAGAAAGATAAGTCTTCTTAATTTCAAATACAGCACTCATTCACTGCTCAACCTAGCTGTCCTAAGGCTATCTCTCATCTTCTCTCTTTTTCTCTTATATGTTCTAATTAATATACGTTGCCTTCCTCATTAATACATATGATCCTTGATGGCAGAGACAATTTTCTTTTAGTTGTTGGTGTTTGCTTGTTTGTAGTCCCAAGCTTAGCAAAGTATCTGCTTGTCCAATGTTTGTTGACTGAAGGGTCAAATACTTATCTGAGAATCTGAGAGAGAATTTCTCTGAGGTAGAGAATTTGTTCACAGGTTTTGCTAAATCTAAAGGCATCCCTCTCTACACTGCATCATGTTGGGACCGTAAGAATGACTCATCCCTGGTGTAATAGTTTGGTATTACTTTTTTTGCTGGGTCAAGAATCTTAGGAAGCACACATACTTGACTTTCTTTAGGGTAGTTTGCTTAATTATTAAGAAAATAACTTCAGCTCAATTCATGGTTCAGTAAATACAAATACAAACAACATACTTGTACACATGCACACTCATGCACAATGGGGTTCAGATCAAGGACCATGCAGCAAATTAATATTGTTTCTTCTAATTTTGATTCATGGTTCAGTTCAAGTCCTTGATTAGAAAACTGACTTTGGGGAAGAAAAATCAATTTAAAATGAAATTATAATAGAATATCTATGAACTCAGTCATGGAAGGGGAAAAAAGTTACTACTCTTCTGACTAAAGCAAATGTTGATGAGAAAAATGATCTCTTTTCCCTTTTGAATGTTTTATTGTTACCATACAGTGAATTCTGAGTCTACACTGGTGGTGTATTTGGCATGCTAAACCAAAATTTCCTATGGAGATTAACATGCAACATTTTCGTAATTTTGTGGATAGTGTTGATTTGAAAAGTCTATGTGGAATTATGAACCTAGAAGAGGACAGAATATCTGTAGTGTCAAGCTGAAATGATCAAATATGTTTGAAATTATGCCAC
Organism: Potorous gilbertii; assembly: GCA_028658325.1. Classification (NCBI taxonomy): domain Eukaryota; kingdom Metazoa; phylum Chordata; class Mammalia; order Diprotodontia; family Potoroidae; genus Potorous; species Potorous gilbertii. The sequence goes on along the minus strand of CM053769.1, from coordinate 167,998,469 downwards.
AGCAAAAGTAAATGTGATACAACTTTTTTTTTTTACAGTGTTCATGAAGGTCTATTTCATTATTGGCAGGTAATGCCACTTAACAGTTAAATACCTTAAATAATGTATGGGTGACTGCACTATTGCAGCACTGGTAACTAGATAGATAACAAATTTAACCAGAAACCAACAAATAACTGTCTAAATATTTAAAATACAGCTCTTGTTTGGATCATCCCTTGTGTAGATTATACTTCTTAGAAAAAATGAAAAGCCTGCTCGTCACATTGGAAATATATATTTTAGGCCAAATCTTCTGCTAGTTATCCCTTCCCCACAGGTTTCTTCAATTGCACTAAGCCTCCAACTCTAAGGCAAGCACAAGTTTGTGACTTCCAGCATTAATGCTCTTCCCATCCACCAGGGCAGACAGTGTCAGCGTCACACCAGGCTTCAGGGTCTGAGTATAACCGACACGAATTAAACTAGAGTTGCTGACTTTGGTAGAAATAGAAGCAGTGGAATCCAACTGACATTTGGCTGCAATACCAAAATGAGTACAGTTGGTGCCCAATATCCGAGCTAGGTTTACAGAAGAATCAAGATCTTTACACACTTTCTGATAAATTGAACCTCTAATTTTTGTTCCATCATCGACATTAGTGTGCAGTTGGAAATCTCCAGTCCTGTAGCCCACGGCAAAGTTATTCCTTGTGAACTTTGACTTGGTACTATCATCGGTCATCTGGTAGCCAGCAAGCCAGATTTCATAACCAAAAACAGCTGACCAATGAATCGTAGGTCCAGCAAAATCAAAGTCAACGTCACAGCCAAGGTTTATACATTCCAGTTTATAAGTAGACTTTATTTTACCACTTTTCTTTCCTGTGTTTGGTGAAAAGGTGGTGTCAAATGTTAGCTTCAGAGCTTGTCAAATCTGATCTTCAGTTGCGATTTTGGTTCCCAGTGTTATCAGTGTTCCACTCTTCTGTGAAAGTCAGATCACACTCACACCATTTACACTTGGACTCCAAAGTCCCAGAAACTTTACTGGTGCCTGTTAGACAAACCCAATGATGAGAATTACACTCCTCTGCAGAATTTTTTTTTCACCTACAATTTCACCAACCCAAAACCAAATCTTTCGTTTAAAAGGTCTCTGGCAGCTTTGCCAAGGTCAGCATATGAAGGAGGAATACATATTCACAGACGCTCACGTTTCTATAGGTGCAAGCTTCAGCAGAGTAGGACACGAGAAGAAGCGTCAAAGCGGACCAGGCAGCCCTATATAATACAACTTTTTAAAAGATGGTTGGGGAATAGAAAAGTGACCTGAAAGGCTGAGAGAATGGGAGGGTAGAGAAAATAATAGGAATATATTTTGGAGACTTGAAAGTGAGAAGCAAGAGACTTTCCAAGTATTTTTAATATGTCTAAGGATACAATTTGTTTTTTTCAGTACTTTGTAAAACTGACAGGACATCTACACCAGAAATTCAAAAAGAAGTCTCACCAGTTGAAATATTGAAAATTTAGGCAAAATAATAAGACATGTAATTTAAGGAAGGGGTTCATAACTTTTATTTGTATCATAGACCCCCCTTGGCAGTATAGGGAACCCTGTAGACTCTTTCAGAATGTTTTAAAATTAACAAAAACTAAATAAAAAGAATTGTAATGGAAATCAATTATAATGAAATTAAATTTTATAAATGTGTTTATACATACAAGTGCATGCATGTATTTCACAAATCACAGGTTAAATTCTAAATTCTGATTTAATATCTACTTCTTGCCCTTCATTGTGCAAGGTACTGAGACAATCTCATAGATAAATGAATCTCAATAAATCCACAATCTAATGGGGAGATGTCAAAGAAGAATGATAATATTGAGATAAAGTATGAGAAGTGAAAAATATACAAACTCCTATAATCATGCAATAAAGGGAGATACTGCTGTACCACAGAGATTAGGTAAAATTTTCTTACTAAGTATAGAGGCAAGGTTGTCTGGAGGATATTCCAAGCATAAGGAATTTTTTATACCTAAGAAATCATTTGGCAAAATCCCAGCTTTTTTAGAAATAGTAAATTGTCCAGTTCAACTGCAAAGCAGGATATGGAAAAGAGACCTATATAAGCCTAGAAAGATAAGTTATGTCCACGTCAAAGACAACTTTTAATGTCAGGGTAAGGATTTTAGTAAGAAAGATTTTCATACCAAATTTAGTGAGTGTGTTATTCCCTTCTTAAGCCATATGTGGAAAGAATAGCTTCACTTTTCCCCCTCTCCCCTTCTCCCTTTTCTCCTTCATTGAACAATATTTTTCTCATCTCTTTTATGAGTTATAGCCTGCCCCATTCCATTTCTCCCTTTCTCCTCCTAACGTTTTCCTCCCTCACCCCTTAATTTGTATTTTATTTTTGGTTTATGGATATCATCTCTTCTGATTCAACTCAACCTGTACTCTGCGTGAGTGTGTGCGTGTAGGTGTATATGTGTTTGTACAATCCTTCCACCTACACAAACACTGAGAAAAGCCTCAAGAGTTACAAATCTTTTCTTTCCATATAGGAATGTGAAGAGTTTAGCTTTAGAGAGTCTTTTATCATTTGTCTTTCCTGTTTGCCTTTTCATGCTTCTCTTCATTTTTGTGTTTGCAAGTCAGATTTTCTCTTTAGTTCTGGTCTTTTCATCATGAATGCTTGTAAGTCCTCTATATCACTGAGTGACCATTTATTCCATGGAAGTTTTATACTCAGTTTTGATGGGTAGGTGACTTGTTTTTAATAACAGTTCTTTGGACTTCTGGAATACCCTACTCCAAGGCCTTCAAACCCTTAATGTAGAAGTTGCCAGATCCTGTGTTATCCTGATTGTATTTCCACAATACTAGAATTGTTTCTTTCTAGCTGTTTGAAGTATTTTCTCCTTGACCTGGGAACTCTGAAATTTGGCCACAATATTCCAGGAAGTTTCTCTCTTCGAGTCTCTTTCAGGATATGATAGATGGATTCCTTCATTATTTATTTGTCCTCTGGTTCTAGAATATCAAGACAGTTTTCCTTGATAATTTCATGGAAGATAATATCTGGGCTCCTTTTTTGATCATGGCTTTCCGGTAGTCCCATAATTTTTAAATTGTCTCTCTTAGATCTATTTCCCAGTTCAGTTGCTTTTCCAATGAGATGTCTCACATTATCTTCTATTTTTTCAAACTTTTGGTTTTCTTTTTTAACTGCTTGGCTTATTTCATAGTCCTCCATTTCCTTGAACTTAATTCTCTCTTTCTTAGAACTATTTTGTTCAGTGATCTTTTGAACCTTCTCCTGCATCTGGCTAATTCTGCTTTTTAAAGCCTCCTTCTCCTCTTTGGCTTTTTGGATTTGTTTTTCCAATTGAGTTAGTCTCTTTTCAAAGATGTTATTTTCCTCAACATTTTTTGGTTGTCTTTCGCAAGCTTCTAGTCACTTTTCAAGCTCTTCTATTGCCTGAGCCCAGCCTAAGTTTACTTTTGAGACCCTGGAGGCAGGAACCTTGACTTTCTGTGACAGTATGTCATGTTCTTCCTCACTGGAAACGATGAGAGGTGACACCTATTCACCAAGAAAGTAAACTTCTATGGACTTATTTTTTTTTCTCTTTTTTGGGCATCTTCCCAGTCAATTACTTGACTTCTGAATCCTTTGTCAAGAGGATGGTCCTATTGCCCCTCCTTTCCCCAGGGTCATGTCCATGGCTAAGATCTGACTCAGCTGCTCCATTCCCTGGGGCTTTGGGTAGGAGAGGGGCCGTCACTCATGGTTAAGGTTTATATCAGCTTCTCCCTACTGCCAGAGGCTTTAAGCTGAGCTGCCTGGACAGTGGACCCAGTTTGCTTCCCAGCCACCATAGCTGCCTGCATTCTACTACTGCTGTCGCTGCTGTCACCTGGGGCTATTTCTGGAAGAACTCTGTTTCCTTCTCGTTCAGCTGGGAAAGCCCTCCCATACTGACCTTTGGAGTTTTCTATGTTGTTTGTGGGTTGAGGGATCTGGGATGTTCCTTGCTGCAAACTCTGCCCCTGAAGTCTGTTCAAGACCTATTTCTCCCCATGCCATGTGGTCAGGGCTGGGTTCTGTTTCTCTCAGCTTCCCATGAGATAGACCTTTCCTGGAGGCCTTCTAGGTTCCCTTTGGCTGGAAACCTCTCTCATTCTGTTGTTCTGTGGCTTCTGCTGCTCTAGAATTTGTTGAGAGTCATTTTTACAGGTATCTTGTGGGCTGTGGGGGAAATGATAGAGTATATGCATCTTTCTCCTCCACTATGTTGGTTCCATTCCCCGCCCCCCTCAAACTGTTTTCTTCAGCTGACTTTTGCATCTCTTTTTCCATCTGTCCAATTATTCCTTTTAAGGAAGTAGTTTCTCCACTTAGTTTTTATACTTCCTTTTCCATTTCTTCAGTTTTCCTTTTTAATTAGCTGTTTCATTTCACCAAATTCTTTTGTCATACTTTTAAAATCACTGACCAGTTTTTCTTCTATTTCCTTCTTCAGCTGTTCCAGGAGAGGTGATTGTGCATGTGAGCAGTTCATAGTGAGTTCCCAAGTTTCAGATTGGAGGACAGTCTCAATACTGACTTCTTTGGTTTTCATGTTTTGGTTCTTGTCCCCATAGAAAGATTCTATGATCTTTTCCTCCCTCTTTTTCTTTCTGCTCATGATGGTGAGGCTTTGTGTATTGTGGTTTCTGGTTCTTTCATTTAGAATCTGGTGAAGCTGGTGTTGAGTTGTTGGTGTGAGATAGCAAAGGGCAGGTGCCTTTTTTGTTCTTTAGTGTTTCCACGGATTAATCTTGGGGCTAACTTGTTAAGTATTGGGGTGGAGTGGTCTAGTCATGGGAGATCTCCTTAGCTGAACTAGAGCAAAGGCAAGTTCAACACTTGGTGATCCCAGGTACTCTATTGTCTTTTTGTTTTCCTTGGAGTACTTAGGCACACCTGTGTCCTAGAGGGAGCGTCCCCCACTCTGGGCCTCTTCTCCCTCTGGTTTGCCTCCACCACGGTGAGAAGAATATTCTTTAGCAATTTTCCTAGCCTCAGGTGCTATGAGACTGTTTGTCCCTTCTACTGATGCCACTGATATTGGATATTTCTGGAGAAATATTTTGTGGTTTTTTCAAGGTCAATAAGTGGACAAGGAGACATCATTTACTGATCACTCGACCAGTTTGGCTCCCAGAAGTTCAAGTAGGTTACTTACAGACATTTAATCTGCATCCTGAAAGTCTCAGGAGCAGTTGCATCTCATACTTGGGGCTCAGCAGCTGTCACTCACTCAGTTTCCACTCTTCTCCTGCCCTGGGCTGCCACTCTGCTGTTCTGCCATGCTGTCACTGTCTGAGGCTGCCCCAGGAGTTTCCTTCTCAGCCACGCCACAGTGGGATGTGCTGTGCTGTGTGCTATTGACTCATCCCTGCAGAACAGATCCTTCTTATAGACTTTCCAATTTGTCATGGTCTGTGAATCTGCCCCAGTCTCTCTCTTATTCAAATTTACACCCCTGAAATTTGGTCAGATTCTCTTTTTAGAGGTATCTGAAGGAAGTTGTCTAAGAGCTTAGATGAGTAATTGCTCTCACTCTGCCATGTTGGCTCCACTCACTTTTCAATGAATTCTTTCTTTCATATTTTAAAAAAACATTGACCAGTCTTTCTTCTACTTCTCTAATTTGATTTTTAAAATCCTAGTTGAGCTCTTCCAAAAATGCTGTTTGAGCTTGAGACCAGTTCATATTACCTTTTAAAGTTTAAGATAGGAGTACATTCCCAATGATGACCTTTCTGTTATTCATGTTTTGGCCCTTGTATCCATAGTAAGATTCTATGGTCTTTTCTTTACTGCCTTGTTTGCGGTTAATGATGATTGCCTTTTTTTGGCTTTTAAAATAGATATCTGCCACAGAGTATACTTCATAAATTCCCAGGGTCTCAGCTGGCCAAACACTTCCCATCAGCAAACCCCAAAGCAAACCTCAAGCAAACACACACACACACATATATATACATATATACATGCATGTATACTACACACGCACATATACATAATGTACACATATATGTAAATACATATATACACACATATCCACAGATATATGCACACATATATTCACACATGTGTGTATATACATATATGCACATGAATATACATATTCATGTGTATGCATAGATACATGTGTACACATGCATAAACACATAAACTTCCATAGACATACACTTGTATGTATGCAATATATGAATATGCACATATGTACATACAAATTTGTATATATGTATATACATATAAAGACATATACATATACAAATGTGTATACGTGTATACATATATGTATGTCCATAATTATAATGTGCTATGAAAATATCTGTGCTTTCTCTTGCTGATAGTCAATGTTTGTGATTACATATGTTTGGTTTATTGACTACATTTGCAATTGAAGGAAATAAAATACTTCACAAACAGAGCAGTAACAACAACAAAAATAACATAACTACCATGTGCAAAAAATAAGGCTTTCAAAGCATTTTTAATGCTACCTCATTTGATATTCTCTTCAATATTGAGAGACAATTACTATTCCTGCACCAGCTTTTGTATGAGGTTAACACCAACTCAGATTAAACAATAGGGAATGTGATATATCTAATTAGTGTTTTTTTTCAATTTATTCATTTATTTTCAGTGTTTCACAATCGCTACCATACAACCTAAATTTTTATTTCCCTCCTTCCCTCTCCCTTCCTGGGACAGCATACAGTTTTATATAGGTTCTACACATACATTATTATTAAAAACATTTTCAGCATAGTCATGTTGTATAGAAGAATTAAAATGAATAGGAGAAATCATAACAAACCAAAATGTAATACAAAAGAAATTATCTGCTACAATCTGCAGTTGAATTCCATAGTTCATTCTTTGGATGTGGAAGTCGTTTTGCCTTAAAAGACCATTATGGGGGGCGGAGCCAAGATGGCAGACTAGAAAGACATACTTACGCAGGGTCCTCCCCACAGCCCATAAAATACATGTAGAGAGGGACTCTCAACAAATTTTGGAGCAGCAGAAGTGGAGAACAACAGAGTGGAGATTTCCAGCCCACGGGGACCTAAAAGGCACACAGAAACATTGGTTGCACCACACACAGAGCCAAGCGTGGAGCCTAGCCCATCTTTGACCAAATTGAGTGGTGCTATGCTCTGAGACTCTGGGAGGAGGAAACCTTGGGGGTGGAATCTCCAGTTGCAACAACGGGTCCTCAGATCCCTCTACCCATTGGTGCCAAAGGTCAGTGACAGGGTTTTATCAGCTGGCCAGGAAGGGAGAAGGGCCTTTCCATGGCTCCAGCAGCAGGCAGCAGCCATAGAGCCTGCACAGACGCCCATACAGAACCTCCATTGTTGGAATGTAAAAACCCTGTGGGCACTGAAAAGCTGAGTCTTACCTCAGCCCTGGGTGGAGGCCTTGGCTGAGCTGGTCTTTGTCTCAAACTGAATGGTGGGCCTGCCCATCTAGTTTATCCGAAAACCAGCCCCTAGTGCTGGCTTGGCTGAACTGGAGACCAAGTGGCTGTGGAGAGGTATCTGCTAAGATTCTGGACCCAAAAATCCCTCTCTGTGTCCAGATCAGTACATGCTTGATTGTGCCACTTTGGAGAAACTGAGATACCACAGACTCCCAGAGTTTACCCTACTCTTGAGAAAGGATCCAAAAGTCAAGTAACTGGTTGGGAAAATGCCCAAAAAAAGGGAAAAAAAATAAGACCATGGAAGGTTACTTTCTTGGTGAACGGATATCTCCTACTATCCTTTCAGATGAGGAAGAACACTGCTTACCATCAAGGAAAGATATAGAAGTCAAGGTTTCTGTATCCCAAACATCCAACATAAACATTCAATGGGCTCAGGCCATGGGAGAGCTGAAAAAGGATTTCGAAAATCAAGGTAGAGAGGTGGAGGAAAAACTGGGAAGAGACAAAAGAGAGAAGCAAGAAAAGCATGAAAAGCAGGTGAACATCTTGCTAAAGGAGATCCAAAAAATGCTGACGAAAATAACACTTTGAAAAATAGGCTAACTCAATTGGAAAAGAGGTTCAAAAAGCCAATGAGGAGAAGAATGCTTTCAAAAGCAGAATTAGCCAAATGGAAAAGGAGTTCCAAAAGCACACTGGAGAAAATAGTTCTTTAAAAATTAGAATGGAACAGATGGAGGCCAATGACTTTCTGAGAAACCAAGAAATCACAAAACAAAACCAAAAGAATGAAAAAAAGGGAAGATAATGTGAAATATCTCATTGAAAAAACAACTTACCTGGAAAATAGATCCAGGAGAGAGAATTTAAAAATTATGCGACTACTTGAGAGCCTGGATCAAAAAAAAAAAGGCTAGACATCATCTTTCACGGAATTATCAAGGAAAGCTGCCCTGATATTCTAGAACAAGAGGGCAACATAAATATTGTAAGAATCCCTGATCACCACAAGAAAAAGACCCCAAAAGAGAAACTCCTAGGAAGAATGTGGCAAAATTCTAGAATTCCCAGATCAAGGAGAAAATATTGCAAATGGCTAGAAAGAAACGATTCAAGTATTGTGGAGAAACAATCAGGATAACACAAGATCTAGCAGCTTCTACGCTGAGGGATCAAAGGGCGTGGATAAGATATTCCAGAAGTTAAAGGAAGTAGGATTGAAACCAAGAATCACCTACCCAGCAAAACTGAGTATAATCCTTCAGGGGAAAAAGTGGTCTTTCAATGAAATAGAGGACTTTCAAGCATTCTTGATGAAAGGAGCTGAAAAGAGAATTTGACTTTCAAACACAAGAATGAAAAGAGGCATGAAGAGGTAAACATCAAACATAAGTCATAAGGGACTTACTAAAACTGAACTGTTTACATTCCTACATGAAAAGACAATATTTGTAACTCTTGAAACTTTTCAGTATCTGGGTAGTTGGTGGGATTACACACACACACATGTACACGCACACACAGAGACAAAGAGCACAGAACGAATTGAATGCGATGGGATCATATCTTTAAAAAATGAAATTAAGCAGTGAGTGATATACTGGGAGTAGAAAGGGAGAAAAGGAATGGGGCAAATTATCTCTCATAAAAGGCGCAGACAAAAGACTTTTTCACTGGAGGGAAAAACATAAAAGATGGAAGAGAAACATGAAACTTACTCTCGTCACAATTGACTAAAGGAAGGAATAAAATGCACACTCATTTTGGTATGAAAACCTGTCTTACAATACAGGAAAGTGGGGGAGAAGGGGATGAGCAGGGTGGAGGGAATGATGGAAGGGAGGCCAATGGGAGGAGGGAGAAATCTGAAATCAACAGTCTTGAGGAAGGACAGGGTCCAAAGAGAGAACAGAAGCAATGGGGGGGCAGGATAGGATGGAGGGAAATATAATTAGTCTTACACAACATGAATGTTATGGAAGTCATTTGCAAAACTACACAGATATGGCCTATATTGAATTGCTTGCTTCCCAAAGGGAACGTGTGGGGAGGGAGGGATGAAGAGAAGTTGGAAGTCAAAGTTGTAGGAACAACTGTCAAGTATTTTTCTTACCACTAGGAAATAAGAAATATGGGTAATGGGGTATAGAAAATTATCTGGCCTTATAGGACAAAAGAGTAGATGGGGACAAGGGAAATGAGGGATGTTAGAAGAGAGGTCAGATCGGTGATAGGGGCAATTAGAATGCTCCATGTTTTGGGGTGGGGAGAGGAGAGAAATGGGGAGAAAATTTTGGAACCCAAAATTTTGTGAAAATGTGTGTTAAAAGTTAAATAAATAAATTTTTTAAAAAATACCATTGGGAATTTTTTAAGTCCTTTCATTGCAGTGAAGTCCTAAGTCCATCAAAAAATATTCTTGAAAACTGTGGTTGTTGCTGTCTCCAAAGTTCTCCTGGTTCTGCTTATTTCACTCAGTATCAGCTCATGTAGGTATTTCTAGACCTCTCTGAAAAATTCCTGTTCATCTTTTCTCATAGAACAATAGTATTCAATTATATTTATATAACGTAATTTATTCAGTCATTGCCAATTGATAGACATTCCCTCAATTTCCAATTTTTGGCAGACACAGAGAGTGCTGCTATGAATATTTTTGTACATGTACAACCCTTTCCCATTTTTGTGATTTCTTGGAGATACAGTCCTAGAAGCAGTATTGTTGGGTCAAAGGGTATGTACAGTTTTACAGCCCTTTGGGAATAGTGCCAAATTACACTCCAGATTGGCTAGATCAGCTCACAGCTCCACTACAAAAAATTAGTGTTCTAAATCTCCCACATCTTCTCCAACCTTTATCATTTTCTTGTTCTGTTATGTTAGCCAATCTGATAGGTGTGATATGGTATCTCAAAATTGTTTTTATTTGTATCTCTCTAATCAATAGTGATTTCGAACATTTTTTTTGTGACTATAGATAACTTTGTCTTCTTTCTCTGAAAACTGCCTGTTCATGTCCTTTGATCCTTTATCAATTGTAGAATGAGATGTGTTCTTGTACATTTGACTCAGTTCTCTATATATTTTAGATAGAAGTTCGTTATCACAGACACTGGATTCTTTCCCAATTTTCTGCTTCCTTCATAATCTTGGTTGCATTAGATTTGGTTGTGCAAAACTTTTCAGGGTAATGTAATCAAAATCATCCATACTGCCCTTCATAATGCTTTCTATCTCTTCTGTAGTCAAAAATTCTTCACTTCTCCATAAATCTGATAAATACACTCTTCCTTTCTCCTATAATTTTTTTATAGTTTCACTCTTTATACCTACACCACATACCCATTTGAACTTTATTCTTGTGTACAGTGTCAGGCATTGGTCTCTGCCTAGTTTCTTTCACATTTTTATCCAGTTTTCCCAGCAGTCTTTGTCAAACAGTGAGTTGTTAAGCCAGAAGCTGGGGTCCTTGAATTTATCAGACAGTAGATTGAAATATTCTTTGCTTACTCTGCTTTGAGTACCTAGCATATTCCACTTGTCTACCCTTCTATTTAGTAGCCGGTACCAAATGGTTTTGATAATTGCTGCTTTAGAATATAATTTGAGATGTGATAGAGCTGGGGCATCTTCCCTAGCATTTCTTTTCTGTTAATCCCCTTGCTCTTCTGGACCTTTTATTCTTCCAGATGAATTTTGATAATATTTTTCCACTTCTAGAAAATAATGGTCTGATAGTTTGATTGGTATGGCAGTAAATAAGTAAATTAATTTAGGTAGAATTGTCGTTTTTATTATATTGACCTAGCCTACCCACGGCAATTGACGTTTTTCCACTTACTGAGATCTGACTTTAATTGTGTGAAAAGTGTCCCGCAATTTAGTTCGTATAGTCCCTGGATTTGTTTTGGTATGTAAAGTCCCAAATATTTTGCATTGCCTACCCTAGCTTTAAATGGGATTTCTCTTTCTATGTCTTGCTGTTGGGCATTGTTAGTAATAAATAGAAATGCGGAAGATTTGTGTGGTTATATTTTACAACCTGCAGGTATGCCAAATTTGTTTATTATTTCAAGTAGCTTTCCAGAGCTGGATGGATTTACAAGCAAATTCTATCAAACATTTAAAGAACAGTTGATTCTAATACTATACAGGTTATTCTTGAAAATTGGGGAGGAAAGAGTCTTCCCAAATTCTTTTTGTGATACAAGTATGGTTTTGATACTTAAAGCAGAAAGAGACAAAACAGAAAAAGAAAATCATAGACCAATTTCTCTAATGAATATAAATGCAAAATATTTAAATAAGATTTTAGCAAAACGAATACAGCATCTTATTATGATAACAATACATTATGATCAGGTAGGATTCATATCAGGAATGTAGGGCTGGTTCAATATTAGGAAAATTATGAGCATTATCGACCATATCAACAATAAAACTAAGAGAAATCACAGAATTATCTCAATAGATGCAGAAAAAGCTTTTGACAAAATCCAACACCTATTCCTATTAAAAAAATTGGAGAGCATAGGAACAAAGGGAATTTTTTGCAAAATAATAAGCAATAGCTACCTAAAACCTTCTCCAAGCATTATATGCAATGGTAATAAGCTAGATGCATTTCCAACAAGATAAGAGGTGAAACAAGGATGTCCATTGTCACCATTATTATTCAGTATGACACTAGATATATTAGCTATAGCAATTATGCAGATAAAGAAATTGAAGGAATTGTAATAGGCAAGGAAAAAACTAAGTTATCATTCTTTGCGGATGATATGATGATATATTTAGAAAATCCCAGAAATTCAAGTAAAAAAAAAACTATTTGAAACAATATACAACTTCGGTAAACTTGCAGTTTATATGATAAACCCACACAAATCTTCTGCATTTCCATATTTTAGTAATAAAGCCCAACCTCAAGAGATAGAAAAAGAAATCCCATTTAAAGCTAGGGCAAACACTATAAAATATTTGGGAGTTTATCTGGGAAAAGAAACCATGAACACAACTACAGGACAGTTTCTACATAAATAAAATCATATTTGAATAAGTGGAAAAACATCAGTGCTAGTGGCCAGGTAGAGCCAATATAATAAAAATGACAATTCTATCTAAATTAATTTCCTTATTTAATGTCATACCAATTAAACTATAAGATAATTATTTTCTAGAGATAGAAAAAATAGCATAAAAATTCGTCTGGATGAACAAAAGTTACAGAATATCAAGGGGATTAATGAAAAGAAATGCTAGGGAAGGTGGCCTAGTGCTACCAGATCTCAAATTGTATTATAAAGCAGTAATTTTCAAAATCACTTGTTACTGGCTAAGAAACAGAAGGGAAAACAAGTGGAATAACCTAGGTACTCAAGACACAGTAGATGATAAATATAGTAATATACTGTTTGATAAACCCAAAGACCTCAGTTTCTGGGATAAGAACTCATTGTTTGACAAAATTTGCCGGGAAAACTGGATAAAAGTGTGGCAGAAACTAGGCATAGACCAACGCCTGACAGTGTACACAAGAATAAAATCCAAAAGGGTATATGATCTAGGTATAGATGGGTATGATGGACAAATTAGTGGAGCAAAGAATAGTCTATTTATCAGAATTATTGAGAAAGGAAGAACTTTTGACTAAAGAGATAGAAAGCATTATGAAGTACAAGATCCATAATTTTGATTACATTAAATTGAAAAGTTTTTAGACAACCAAACCCCGTGCAGCCAAATTTCAGAGGGATGTAGAAAACTAGAAAGATTTTTTACAGCTAATCTTGGGGATAAAGGCTTCATTTCTAGAATATATAGTGAACTCAGTAAAATGCACAAAAATAAAAGTCATTCCCCAATTGATACATGGTCAAAGATATGAACAAGCAACTTTATGAGGAACAAAATTAAAGATATCTGTAGTCATATGAAGAAATGTTTCAAATCACTTTTGATTAGAGAGAGGCAAATCAAAACAACTCTGAGGTGGAACGTCACACCTATCAAATTGGCAAACATGACAGAACAGGAAGATGATAAATGTTGTAAAGGATATGGGAAAGTTGGAACAGTAATTCATTTTTGGTGGAGCTGTGAGCTGACCCATCCATTCTGGACAGCAATTTGGAACTATGCCCAAAGGGCTACAAAAAATATGCATACCCTTTGACCCAGCAATAGCACTTCTAGGACTGTATTCCAAAGAGATCATAAATATAGGAAAGATGTACAAAAATATTTATAGCAGTATTCTTCATGGTGGCAAAAAACTGGATATCAAGGGGATTCCCATCAATTGGGGAATGCCTGAAAAAATTATGATATATGAATATTGCCTGAATAAATTATGATATATGAATATAATAGAATACTATTGTGATATAAGAAATGATGTACAAGAAGACCTCAGAGATTCCTGGCAAGACTTACATGATCTGATGCTAGGTGAAAGGAGCAGAACCAGGAGAACTTTGTGCTCAGCCACGGCCACAGTTTGTGAGAGATTTTTCTGGTAGACCTGGAACTTCGTTGCAATGCAAGGACTTAAAAAAATTCCCAGTGGGCTTCTAAAGCAAAATGTCTTACACATCCAGAGAAAGAATTATGGATTCAATTGCAGATTGTAGCACATCGTGTGTGTGTGTGTGTGTGTGTGTGTGTGTGTGTGTGTGTGTGTGTATGTGTGTGTGTGTGTGTATTGTGTTTTGGTTTGTTAGATGGTTTCTCCCTCTCATTTTCATTCTTCAACACAATATGACTATACTGAAAATGAATTTAGTAGGAATGTATATGTAGAACCTATACAAAATTTTATGTCATCTCAAAGACAGAGAGGAGTTAGCAAGGAGGGAGTGGAAAATAATAATCTAAGTTATATAGCAGTTATTGTAGAACACTGAAAATAAATAAAATTATTAACATTATAAAAAAGAAAAACAACTGACCTGGAAAATATATCCAGGAGACATAATTTTAAAATTATTGGTCTGCCTGAAACAATGATTATAAAAGAATCTAGACATCATATTTCAAGAAATTATTAAGGAAAACCCTGATAGTCTAGATCCAGGGAACCAAATAAAAAGGGAAAGAATTCACAGATCACCTCCTGAATGAAATTTCAAAAGGGAAACTCCTAGGAATATTGTATATAACTTCCTGAGTTCTCAGGTCAAGGAAAAAATATTCCAATCAGATAGAAAGAAGTAATTCAATTATTGTGGTAATGCAATCAGGATAACAAAAGACTTAGCAACCTCTACAATAAGGGATCGAAGGGCTTGAAATATGGTATTCCAGTAGTCAAAGGAGACAGGATTAACACCAAGAATCACCTACCCAGCAAAACTGAATATAATACTTTAGTGGAAAAAATGGAATTTTAATTCCAAGCATTCTTTCTGCAAACACCAGAGCTGAATAGAAAATTTAACTTTCAAACACAAAAATCAAGAGAAATATGAAAAGTAAACAGGTAAGTGATGCCTTAAGGAAATCATTAAATTTGAACTGTTTCCATTCTTACATGGAAAACCGTTATTTGTAACTCATGAGACCTTTTTCAGTATTAGGCTAGTCAGAGGGAATGTATATATGTACATGTGTGAAGGTATGTATGTATGTGTATATAATATGTCTAAGTATGTATAGGTACATGGGTGTATGTGCGTATGTGTGTATAACTACATATCTATATAATGTGTGTGTGTGTGTGTGTATGTGTGTGTACATTGACAGAGGGCACAGGATAAGCTCGCTATGAAGGGAGAAAAGCTAAAAAATAAAATTTACTGTTGAATAGAAGGTACTAGGAGTATGAGAAAGGGAGAGGTAGAACATAGAAAATACTCTCACATAAAAGAGGGAAGAAAGAGCTTTTACAATGGCGGGGAAGAGCGGGGAGACAAAAGGAAATAATTGAGCCTACTCTCATGGGATTTGGGTAAGGAAGAAATAACACACAAAAAACTGGATATTGAAATCTATTTTACCCTGCAGGAAGGCAAGGGGGAAGGGGACTGGAGAGGGAAGATAATAGCAGGGACAGCAAATTGAGGAAAACATAATCAAAAGCAAACACGATTGAGGGAAGACAGGGCAAGGGAGGGAGTGAAATAAATGAAGGTCAGGATAGTACAGAGGGACATGTAGTTAACCTTTTATAACATAACTGCTATGGAAGAGCTTTGCCTTATTACATATGTAAGACCTATATTGGATTGTTTGTTTTCTCAATGAGGGTGGGTGGGGAGTGAAGGTGAGAATATAGAATGCAAAACTTTAAGAATGAATGTTAGTTAAAAATCGCTTTAGCATGCAACTGGAAATTAAACTTTACAGGCAATAGCGTACAGAAATCTATTTTGTCCTACAGAAAAGTGAAGGGGAAGAGGAATGGAAGAAGGGTGGATAATAGAAGGGAGAAGAGACTGGAGGAAGGGGTGGATGCAGTGGATCATGTTGTTGGGTGGGAGTTGTTGAGAGATGGGAAAATAATTTTGAATTCAGATTCTTTTGGAAGTGAATGTTAAGATCATAAAATTAAGTAAATTATATATTAAAGAAAAATATTTTCAAAAAGTAACAGGAAAAAAAAATCAAAACAGATATCCAGATCTGTGACATCATCTTTACAAATACAAGAAAAATTCTCTGCTACACTGATGTGTACTAGAAGACATTTCAAATCATCAAACATTTTCCTCACCATCACTTCCATCTAGTCATACTGGCCTCCTGGATGTTTCATGGACAAGGCATTCCATCTCTTAATTCTGTGCATTTTCTCTGGCTGTTCTCCATGACTGGAATGCTCAACCTCCTCAATTCCTCCTGTTGGAAAAAGGGCAAAGAGAGAAATAATAATAAAACAGGAACGGAAACTTGTTCATACAACTCCCAATCTATTCACCTGGTTCTATAATAAACCCCCCTTTTGGAAGAAATCTCCAATAATTTAAATAATGTCTTACAAAATCATCTTCCAGATCATCTATCAATCAGGAGAGTTCTTGTTCTGCCTATTGGATCTAGGAGAAACCTTCATCAGTGTATTCTTTTAACAATCAATATTACTCACACTTTATAGAAATATTCATAAAATAAATTTATTATTCCATAATGCTTTTAAAAACCAGTAAGGAAATAATTACCAGTTATGATTTATTATCTCTAAAATTTCCTCTCACCTCAGTCTTGTGGTTTAGTTAAGCACGTAATGAATAGAAATTCTAAGACTTGTAAAGTTTCATTTTTTTTCTTCAAATTTCATAGCAGTCTTTGATGACATTGTGTTTGTGAATAGCAAATGTCATTTGTGATCTATGCTACCATTCATCTCTGGTCACATTGGCATTAGCTTTCACCTTTGCTGTAGACTTTTTAAGAGAGAACAACATGGAGGTGATACATCAATTTGAAAATTGTTAATTAGAAGCCTGCTTCTCTCTGCACTTCTGTTGAGCAAGGTCACATACATTAGCAGACATTTTCCCCAGGTACTTAACTATTTTTGTAATTTAGTATTACGATTTTATTTTAGAATCAGAATGGTCAAAAATGTTCAATTTGATTAAAATGAGTATTAAGGTTCAATCAAGTATTTATCATCACTTATGTGGCATGCACTAGGTAAAGTGGATATTCATATTAAAAAATGTGATATACTTTTAGCCCTTCAAGAACCTTACAGATAATCTTATGTTTCAAGGTGTGGTGGAAGCACTTTACAGTAGAAGGAAATGGGTTCACATTTTGACATTGTTAAATTTCTACCAATTTATTCTTGGGTAAGTTAGCTTTTCTAATCCTCAGTTTCTTCATTGGTAAAAAGGAAATTACTAAATTGGATGATCAAGGGATGGCTGTTAAATAAATGTCCTTAGATTTAATTGAAATATTCAAAAAAATCCCTTAAATTATTCACTTATGGAAAAAATGATAAGGTGTGGATTAGCTCCTAATAAAACTATATGACTTTGGAATTGGATAAATGAAAAGACTCAATGAAAAATGAAAGTAATCTAGGATATGTAACAATTTTTTTTAACTCTTAAAATGTCTAGCTTCCTTCAAGACTCAATTTATGCAGGAACTCAAATGAGAAAACTTTCTTGTTCTATATATTCTTTCATTATTTAAATCATCCTGAAGAGATATATCTATCTACAAGATTTAGTCCCTTGCCCCACTCCCTCCAAGTGAATGCAAAGTCCTAAGGGATCATGCTTCATAAAATTTTGTCTTTATATTTTCAGAGACTACCATAGCGTTTTACAAATAGTAAATGATTAATCATGTTCATCAGATTCTATTGGATTATCCATAGATGAAAGAACTAGAATCAAGTGGTGGAAATTGAAAGGAGGTAAACTTACCTATAACATCAGGAAAAGAGGATAAAGATTAAAGCTAAAAAGGAAGAAATCCATTTGCTCCAGGAGTCAGTAAGAACATATATTTGATGTTTTTGAGCATAACTTAGATGAACACTTGTCAGAAAAGTTTTCAAGGTGATACTTCAATATGTGTGGATCGAAAAAGATAGCTCTGAAATAATTGTCAATGCTTGAATTCTATGATTCTATGATGAAAGGATCTCTCAGGCTTTTTCAAACACATCAATTATCCCACAAACGCATATGCCAAATAATTGGTATAAGACAGTGCTATAAAATAGTGAGAATTACATTTTCTAAAGTATCGAACCACACATTAAAAATTATTTCAATTTATATAACTTTTTCGTTATCTAATAGATAACTGTTCAAAAAGGGAATTTTTTCTTTTCTTTTTCATTTTTTTAAATATAAATTAATTTATTTAAATTTTTAAATTATTATCACAAAATTTTGGGTTTCAAATTTCTCCCCATTTGTCCCCTCTTCCCACCCAATACACCGAGCATTCTAATTTCTCTTATCACCAATCTGCCCTCTCTTCTATCATCCCTCCCTTCTCTTGGCCTCATCTTCTCTTTTGTCCTGTAGGGCCAGATAACTTTCTATTCCCCATTACTTGTATTTCTTATTTCCTACTAGCAAGAACAATACTCAACAGTTATTCCTAACACTTTGAGTTCCAACTTCTCCCCATCCCTCCCTCTCCACCCATTCCATTTGGGAAGGCAGGCAATTCAATATAGGTCATATCTGTGTAGTTTTGCAAATGACTTCTATAATACTCACGTTGTGTAAGACTTACTACATTTCCTTCCATCCTATCCTGCACCGCATTGCTTCTATTCTCTCTTTTTATCCTGTCCCTCCCTGAGGGCTGACTTCAAATTGCTCCCTCCTCCCATTGCCCTCCCTTCCATCATTCCCCTCACTCTGCTTATCTCCTTGTCCCCCACTTTCCAGTATTATAATATAGGTTTTCATACCAAAACGAATGTGCACTTTATTCCTTCCTTTAGTCAAATGTGATGAGAGTAAACTTCATGTTTTTCTGACAGCTCTCCTCTTTTTCCCTCCACTAAATAGGCTCCTGCCTTCCTGTTCTATGAGAGATAATTTGTCCATTCCATTTCACCCCTTCTCGTCCCAATACATTTCTCTCTCACTGTTTACCTTCATTTTTTTAAAGATATGATCCCATTCTATTCAATTCACCCTGTGCTCTCTGTCTCTGTATGTGCGTGAATGTGTGTATGTGTGTGCATGCGCATGTGTGTACACGTGCGTGTGCATGTGTATGTGTGTGTGTAATCCCATCAACTACCCAGATACTGAAAAGTTTCAGGAGTTACAAATATTGTCTTTCCATATAGGAATGTAAACAGTTCAACTTTGGTAAGTCCCTTATGACTTTCTTTGCTGTCTACTTTGTCATGCTTCTTCTCATTCTTGTGTTTGAAAGTCAAATTTTGTTTTCAGCTCTGATCTTCTCATCAAGAATGCTTAAAAGTCCTCTATTTCATTGAAAGAACACATTTTCCCCTGAAATATTATACTCAGTTTTGCTGGGTAGGTAATTCTTGGTTTTTAGATCTAGTTCTTTCACTTCTGGAATATCCTATTCCACGCCCTTTGATTCCTTAATGTAAAAGCTGCTGGATCTTGTGTTATCCTGATTGTATTTCCACAATACTGGAATTGTTTCTTTCTAGCTGCTTGCAATATTTTTTCCTTGACCTGGGAACTCTGGAATTTGGCCACAATGTTCCTAGGAGTTTCTCTTTTTGGATCTCTTTCAAGCAGTGATAGGTGGATTCTTTGAATACTTATTTTGCCCTGTGGTTCTAAACTATCAGGGCAGTTTTCCTTGATAATTTTATGAAGAATCATATCTGGGCTCTTTTTTTGATCATGGCTTTCAGGTAGTCCATCATTTTTAAATTGTCTCTCCTGGTTCTACTTTCCAGGTCAGTTGTTTTTCCAATGAGATATTTCACATTCTCTTCCATTTTTTTCATTCTTTTGGGTTTTTATTTTTGTGATTTCTTGGTTTCTCAGAAAGTCATTAGCCTCCCTCTGTTGCATTCTAATTTTGAGAGAACTATTTTCTTCAGTGAGCTTTTGAACCTCTTTTTCTATTTGGCTAATTCTGCTTTTGCAAGCATTCTTCTCCTCATTGACTTTTTGAACCTCTTTTGCCAATTGAGTTAGCCTATTTTTCAAGGTGTTATTTTCTTCAGCATTTTGGGGGGTCTCCTTTATCAAGGTATTGCCCCTTTTTCATGCTTTTGTTGCATCTCTTTCATTCCTCTTCCCAGTTCTTCTTCCACCTGTCTAACTTAATTT
>CM053769.1:167949391-167970954 GCA_028658325.1 Potorous gilbertii | reverse complement strand
TTGCTCTAGTATATGGTCAATTTTTGTATATGTGCCATGTACTGCTGAGAAAAATGTATATTCATTTCTATCCCCATTCAATTTTCTCCAGAGATCTACCATATCTACCTTATTGAGAATTTTATTCACTTGCTTAACTTCTTTCTTGTGTATATTAAGGTTAGATTTATCAAGTTCCAAAAGATCCCCCATTAGAATAATCTTGTTCTCCATTTCTTCCTGCAACTCCCTCACCATCTCCTCCAAGAATTTGGTTGCTATACCACTTGGAGCATTCATGTTGTGTAATGATATTGCTTCATTGTCTTTGGTGCCTTTTAGCAGGGTATAGCAGGATTTAGCAGTGTAGTTTCCTTCCTTATCTCTTTTGATTAGATCTATTTCTGCTTTTGCCTTGTCTGAAATTAGGATTGCTATGCCTGCTTTTCTTACATTATCTGTAGCACAACATATTGTCCTCTAACCTTTTACTTTTACCCTGTGTATATCCCCCTGTTTCAAATGTGTTTCTTGTAAACAACACATTTTTGGATTATGACTTTTAATTCATTCTGCTATCTGTCTCTGTTTTATGGGAGAGTTCATTCCATTCATATTCACAGTTATGTTTACAATCTGTGTCTTTTCCTCCATCCTCTACCATTTTGTGCTTTTAGTTCTCCCTTCTCCCTTCCCCTCCTCAATAGAGCTTTCACTTTTGACCATCACCTCTTGCAGTCTTCCCTTCCTGCTTTCAGCCCCCCTCCCTTTTACTCCTCTTTACACTTGCAGCTTCTTTCCTCCCTTTTAGCTTCCCCTAACCTTCTTCCCTCTTCCCCTCTTACAGTCTATATAGGTAGTTAGATTTATATTCTTAATTAAGTTTATTGTTCTCTCCTTGAACCAAATGAGATGAGAGTACCACTCAAATAATGCTAATCTCCCTCCCCTCTTTCCCTCCCCTATAATATAATTTTGTACTTCTTCCTGTGATGCAATTTACCATTTTCTCCTTTCTCCATTTCACATCTCCTGTTGCAATTCCTTCTCATGCTTGAATCACATTTTTATCATCACATCATTTACTTTAGACCTGTTACCGCTATCTAAGTATATTCCTTTTATATTTCCTAATAGGTGTGCAATTCTTAAGATTAACAAGTATCATCTTCCCTTATAGGGAGGTAAACAGTTTGCCCAAAATGAGTAACAATTTTTCTTTTCTCGTGTACCTTTTCATGTCTCTCTTGAGACCTGTGTTTGAAGATTGAAGGTCTGGAAATCACTTATTCCATTGAATGTCCATTTCCTTGCCTGAAATGTTGTGCTCAACTTTGCTGTGTATCTTGGTTGTAGTCCCAGCTCCTTTGCCTTATGGAATATCATATGCCAGTTCTTTCAACCTTAGAAGTTGCAAGATCTCCTGTGGTCCTGACTGTAGCTCCTCGATATTTGAATGATTTCTTTGTGGTTGTCTGTGACATTTTCTCCTTTACTTGGTAGTTCAGGAATTTGGCAACAATATTTTTTGGTGTTTGTAGTTTGGGGTACCCTTTGGGAGGTAAACAGTGGATTCTTTGGATGACTATTTTGCCCACTGTAACTAGGATCTCAGGGCAGTTTTCCTTGATGATATGTTAGGAGATGTTGTCCAAGCATGTTTTTTTCATCATAGCTTTCTGGTTGACCAATAATTCTTTATTTTTTGCTCCTGGATCTATTTTTCAGGTCAGTTTTTTTTTCAGTGTGACATTTTACATTTTCTTCTATTTTTTAGCTTTGATTCTGTTTGCCTGATTCTTGATATCTCATAGAGTCATTAGTTTCTACTTCTCCAATTACAGTTTTTTAATAAATTGTTTTCATCAATTAGCTTTTGCAACTCCTTTTCCATTTGACCAATTTTCCTTTCTCAATTCTTCAGTGAATTCTTTATTTTTTCACATTTTTAAAACCATTGGCCAATTTTTCATTTACTTCTCTAATTTGGCTTTTGAAATCCTTCTTGAGCTCTTCCAATATTACTGTTTGAGTTTGATACAAGTTAATATTTCATTCTGAGGTTTCAGATTTGAGTACATTTTCAAAACTGACTTCTTCTGTATTGATATTTTGGTCTTTGTCCCCATAATAAGATTCTACATTCTTTACTTTTCTGGTTTCCTTTTTGCTCATGTTGATTGCCTTTTTCCTGGTTTAAAGTGGATCTCTGTTTCTGGGGCACATGGGGCTATGTTCCACTTTTATTGTCCTGGGAATTTGAGTCTTTTCATGTTATGCTTTTGCTTCTTTCAGCTAGAAGCTGGAATGCTTCAGCTTACCTAGTACTAAGCTGGCTGGTGTACCAAGGCAAAGGTTAGGTGAAGTCTTTTTGCATTTCCCCAGGGTTACCCTGAATCTTACTCAGAGAGTTGTGGGAGAGGGAGTTCTCCTCTTCCCCTAGGTAGAGCACAGGCAATCTCAGTGGCTGGTGAACCTCCTTCTGTACTGGTGCCTGCTCCATTTCCACCTCTCCTGGGATTCAGGTTCTCCTCCTGGTTGGCTTAGGTGGGTCTGTCTGGGCCTATTCTGTTCCTGCACTGGTTTGATTTATCCTCAACAATAAGGACTCTCCTTAGTGATCTCCCTTTCCTGCTGAGCAGAGAGAAAGTTTCCCCCTTTGTCTGATGTCAGTATTCCAGAATTTTTCCTGGACAGTATTTTCTTGGTTTCTCAAGGTCAACAAGCCAAGGGAGAGAATACTTACAGTTTACTCTGTCTTGGTTACTGGAAGTTAAAGTAGGTGACTCAAACTTTTAATCTGTGGCCTGATAAGATCAGGAGTGCCTACTGCTATTACTAGGAACCTGCCCCTCTGTCTCACTCAGTTCTGCAGCACTTTCTTTCTGTGCTGACATGTTTGAGAATCTGCATTGTTTCTTCTGGTTCAATCCTCCATGTGAGTTCCTACTCTACTCTGCTATGATGGAGTCTGTACTGTTACAGCTTGTGTTCTCTACACTGATGCAGCCTTTGTGCTGTCCACTCACCCAGTCAAGTGTAACATGTCATTCCCTTAGACCTTCTAAGCTGTCCTGGTCTGGAAATCAGTCACACTTTATCTCCTAGTGGATTCTGCCTAAAATTTATTCATATTCTCTTTTGACAAGTATCTGAAGGAATTTGTGGTGCTAAGGTGGGTACGTGTTCTCCCTCCATCATCTTGGCTCCATGCTATGTGCTTTATAAACTTTACCTCACTTTATACTTTTATCATTTTTTTCTTCTGGTGCAGAGAAGGCTTCATTTCCCTTCTCAAATTCGCAAGTCAGTTTTTAAACCTAGTATTTCATAACCAGTAATGTGAAACCCTAGCTTTGATACCAAGCATAATTACCTCAGGGTATTGAAAATTAACCTGCCTAGGCCTTTGGTTTATTGTCTGTGAAATGATATGGAGTTTCACTGAACAGACTCTAAGATCTCTCTCAGTTGAAAATTTTTGTACTCTGATTTGTTTTTTAAATTACTATTACCTGGACGAAATTGAGTTCTTACTTGCAAGTAAATTTATTATTGGTGCTTTAGAGCAAAGATGAAGAAGAGAAGCAACACAAACAAACAACAACAACACAAAGGGGTTTATAATTGATAATACAAGCAATAATGGCATATATTGATGGTCAAACAAATTTTAAATTAGCACATAAGTTACCTCCTTCGTTTTGTGCTACCTACACTTAATAATGACATTCGACAGAGAATAGACATATCATTGAGACATTATAGTTATACTTATTGCATGGGGTGAGAGAAGGATATACATTGTAATTACTAATAATATTCTAAAAGATTGAAGAAAAAGCTTTTATTTACCATGATAAATTTTATTCCTTCTTTAGGAATGATTGAGTGAGATGAGAAGATAAAGTTGTTTCAAAAGAAGAAGTAACTATAACCTTCTCTCATTATATTTTCCTAAAAATTCTAAAACATGAACCATTTTCTTTTACCTCCTGGGTATTATTTTGAAATAGACATTTTGGTACTTAAACAGACATGTAATAGTAAGAGCTGTGAGCAAACATTTTGTTATATTTGCACATGTAGAATTACCTCTCATCTATTTTTCACATCTAAGAGGTGTAATCAATAGTTTGATGTTTCCCTCTGCATTGAAATTTCAGTGTGAAGTGTATTGCATACTCTATTAGTTAGCATTTATATTGAGCCAATGTCTGTCTTATCATTTTAACATAATTATTTACACTTTTATGTTCATGCACTACCTGTGCATTCTTCTGAAAAGTAGGTCAGTACTACTATCCCTGTTTTATACTTGATGTCACTGAAGAGAAGGCAGACTTGGAAATCATTAGGAAAAAAATCATCATCCCAAATTTAAATGATGTGTAAAATTTTATAATCCTCAACCAATAAATTAATCAAGAAGAATTTATTAAGTGACTACTGTGTCGCAGATATTGTGTTAGGTTCTGGGAATTAAAAGCAATAGAGTTTACATTTTTTGGGGTGTGACATGTGCATCAAAACAACACATTCAAAATATACATAAACTGATGAAAGATAATTTGAGACAAGGACAACTATTGTTTGGGGAGAGGATGAATTAAGAAAGGCTTCAAGTGGCACTTTGAAGCTTTGAACAAAAGAAAGCTAAGTACTCAAAGAGGCAAAAGTGAAGGTGAAATGCGTTCTAAGCACAGTTTAAAAGCCTGTTCAAAGTAACACTTATAGAAGATACAGTGGCCAGTTTGTGTGGACTGTGGATTTATGAATGGAAGTATGATAGTTAACCCACACCCAATAACCATCAATATAGGAAATTTAATAAATATTTATTAAGCTGATTTGAAAAGGTAATGAACTAGTCATTAGAAGTCGTATATAGACCTTATTCCCTAGAAACCTTTAAAAAAATTCTTCCAGGTTGGCAGATGCAGGAACAGTGTTTCATTTTGACTCTAAAGGAAGTCATGTTAAGTAGGATATTGTTAGTCATGCACAGATTCTACAGGATTTATACATGTGGGGAAATGTGATAAACCAATGAATTTCCAAAGTAAATTCTGATCCCTCAAAGATAATAGGTCTGTTGGCTATATTACACAAAATCTACTTAGCAATGGCTGAGTATTAGAATAAAGCTTCAAGATGTCACTAGCCATCTAACTCAACTTTTTCATTCAACAGGACACAAATTGACACCAAGAGAAATTACTTTCCACAGTTATAATACTATGTCAAAATTAATATGGAATTATTTAATTTCTTATTTGCATATTAATTGATGATTTTACTTCAGCTATTTACATTAACTTCTCACATGTTGATGATATATTTGTATTGCACATATTCTCAATTAATACAAATCTACTGGCTTATTAATATTTATGTTCTTCCAATTCTTTGCTTATTCTTGAATGAAACACCAATTTCTTAAGCATCTGTTCTGTGCCAGACACAGTGCCATGCATTGAAGATAACAAAATAATCTAGACAAACTACACATGTAGTTTTTTTGTTTCTTTTTTTTTTATAAAATAGATACAAGACAATTTGAATGAGGGAAGACTTTGAAAGTTGATATTTAGAAAAGTCATGATAGTGTTTGAGCTGGACCTTGAATGAACCTAGGGATTTTCATAGACAGAAATGAACAGGGTCTTCTAATGGAAAGAGTGGGAAAAGAGACAAAGCCAATACACAGAGGTGAGAGATAGTGGGATATGGCTGAGGAACATTAAGATCAATATAATATATATTGTATATTATAGTATGTGTGAAAACAAATATTGTAAAACAAGTCCAAAAAAGTAGGTAAGAACCAGATTGTAAAAGAATTCACTTGTCAAAAACATTTAGATGCAAGAGAATAAAAAAGGGAGGGAGGGCTAATATAAATATATTAGATAATGGAATGAAGATAATTAAATTTTCCATAAACTAGAACAATAAGTTGAAACAAATAAAGCTAATGGAGATGAATCCAAAATTTTACACTTAGATTTACAAAACAGGCAACTCCATGAGACCAGGATGAAGTAAACCTGAATTAACAAATTCTGTGAGAAATGAGATTTTAGCTGACTTAAATCTCAATATACCTAATGAGATTGTTGTGGTTGCCAATTAAAAGATTCAAAAAACACTTTGTTAGTGCAAAGTGAAGTGCTCAGATGCTTATGATAAAATAACATCAACCTGTATAGACTTCAGAATATATTCTGTCAAATAAAAATATGTGACCTGTACAAAATAACTGAAAGAAATAAAAGAAGGTAATGAGTATATGAAAGGTATGAAGTCTTGAGTGCTAAAAAGGAAAGATCATTTCTCTACAAATAGGTAGGAATTAGTCGTGGAAAAGAAAGAAATTCAGCTAGTTTCTGGAAGAGGAAATGTGCCAGCTTCAGAGGCAAAATGATTGGAAAGCACAGGACATACATGGGGAATTATAAGGATTAATTCGATTTGACTGGAACATAAAATGAGAAAACAAGACTTACCCTGTGGATGTATGTACATAGGTATGTATATACTGTATATGTGTAGGTATATGTGTATGTATGTGTATACATATATGTGTGTAAGTATGTTTATGAGCATGCATATATGTCTGTATGTATGTGTATATATACATATGTGTGTTTATATATGTGTGTTTGTGTGTATGTGTGTATATATATATAATATACATATATAAAATATATATATATAAAATATATATATAGATATAGATATAGATATATATAGGCAGAAGGCAAAGTGTGAGCTGAATGTGAAGGGAGGATACCTAAAAAAATTGTGTTGAGAGGAATGTACTTGGAGAAAGAGAAAGAGATAGAATATAGTAAATAATTTTGCATAAAAGAGCAAGAAAGAGCTTATATAATAGAGGTACAGAAGGAGAAGGTGAGAGGGAATGATACTGTCATTGGATTTGGCTTATGGAGGGAATAGCACACATTCAATTGCATATGGAAATCTTTGTTACTTTTCAGGAAGAGGGGGATGGGATAGATGAGGGAAGATAATAGAAAGGATGGCAGGTTTAGGGAAGGGGCAATCAGAAGCAAACTATGGTTGGGATAAAGATCAAGGGAGATAATAGAATAAATGGAGAACAGGACAGGACAGAGTTAAATATGATTAGCCTTTCACATCAAGACTGTTATGGAAATGTTTTGCATGACTACACATGTATGACCTATATTGAACTGTTTTCTTTCTCAATGAGGGTGAGTGGGGAGTGAGAAAGAGAGAGAATGTGTAACTCAAAGCTTTTAAGATGAACATTATTTTTACATGTAACTCAGAAATAAATTGTACAGGCAATTAGGTATAGAAATCTATTTTGCCATGCAGGAAAATAAAGGGAAATGGGATAGAAGAAGGGGGATGATAGAAGATAAGGCAGGTTGGGGAAAGGGGTGGTTGGGGTGCATGCTGTTCTGGGATGGGGGAGGGGGGAGATCGAGAGAAAAATTGAAATTCAAAATCTTGTGGAAGTGAACTGAAAATAAATAAATTATATAAGAAAAGAAGTTGGGGGAATTATTGCTTGTGAAATGGATGAACAAATTATGGTAAATGAATGTGATGCACAATTACTACACCATAAGAAATAAGAAATGTGAAAGATTCAGAGAAATTTCAGAAGTTATAAACTACTGTGGAGTGAAACATGCATAAATGGAAAAATTTACATGATGACCGCAATAATGTGGGAAAAAAAAATAACTTTGGAAGGCTTGACAACACTGATCTATTCAGAAACCAAAAGACTGATTATGAAGTATACTTCTTAGCTCTTGACACTGAATTGATTGGGTAGAAACAATAAAATTTATTATTTTCAGGTATGTCCAGTGGATTAATTTGTTTGGTTTGACTTTCTGTTTTATTTTGTTTTATTACAAATTGTTCCATATTGAAGGGAGGAGGGAGTGTGGGTGATAATCTATAGTAGAAAGTGAAAGGGAACAAAGAAAAGAGGAAAAGAAAGCAGTATCATAAAACAAAAATGTTCTCAGTTTGAAACAAAATTTTGCTCAGAAGATAATTTAAGCAAACAGCAGTTTTGTTATAAACTCATTAACTTTAACATGTACTTTTAAAAGAGAAAGTATACATAGTAGTTCATGATTTCACATGCAAAACTCTTTTACATTACGTTATATATGTTAACGAGTCAGTTTGTAATTAAAAAATAGTTAAAAATAAAGAGAGAAAGGGAGAAAGAAAAGAACTTTGGAGACTCCTTACTTTTAGGAGATCATAAGAATGGAAGCCAATAAACAATTCAGAGAATGAGTAGCTATTGATGCAGTAAGGAGAGTAGCATGAGAGGGTGTTAAGAAGGAAGGAGTAGCACACTTCTCAAATGCTGCACAAAGATAAAGGAGAATGAGAATAAAAAATGGGATTTGGGATGTGGCAAATGGGAGGTCACTGATGATCCTTGAAATATAGAATATTTCCAGTACTATGGAAGGAGTAGAAGGCTTTTAGGGAGAAGTTGTACAATAACAATGAATAAAATATAAAAAATATACTATTTGATCCCTTTTTATTTCTACTTCTATATTGAGTAGAATATTGTACAAACCCAAATGCTTAACTTGGAATCAAAATCCAAGATGCTAAGAGATTCCTAGATGGCACAGTGGATAAAGAGCTTGACATAGAGTCAGAAAAAAACTGAATTGAAATTCTGTCCAAATACTTACAAGAATATGACCTTGGGCAACTCATTGCACCTCTGTTTGCCACTTTTCTCAGATGGAAAATGAGAATAATAGTGAATATCAATAATATCAATAACAAAAGTGGTTGTGAGTATTAAATGAGATCATATTTGTAAAGTATTTAGCACAGTTCCTGGTACATAGTCAAGATGATGATGTTGATGGCTATGATGACAATGATAAAATATTACCAACCTAGCTTTTCAAGAAAGTAAATTGAAACTATTTATTAAATGTTACTAAACCATTCATGCTTTTGATGCAGCAATAAAATTATGTGGTTCATTTATCAATTAGACCAAAGAAATAGAAAAAAAGAGTGACTGTACAAAATATTTCTAGCAGTTCTTTTTGTAGTGATTAAGAAAAAAATAGAAGCTAAATCAGTGCTCATCAATTGGGAAATGACATAACAAATTACGATTTATGAAAATAATGGAATATGATCATGCTGGAAGAAAAGATGAAGATGATATACTGAATAGAGTTAGTCATGAACTCAGAGGGACCTAAGTTTAAATCCTGTCTTGAAAATAAAGTGGCAATGTAAATATCACTTTACTTTTTAGTTTATCAGACAGATCTTCTGGACAATAAATTGCTGAGAAATTACTAGTCTACAGAGGCAGCCTGAAGCCTGAGCCTAGGTATCTAAGTGATAGAGTGCTAAGGCTAAAATCAGGAAGACTTATCTTCCTAAGTTTAAATCAAGCCTCACACATTTAATGTGTGACTCTGCTCAAGTCACTTAACCTTCTTTGCCTCAGTTTGTCACCTGTAGAATGATTTGGAGAAGGAAATGGCAAACCACTATAGTATCTTTGCCAAGAAAATTCCAAATGTGGTCATGAAGAGTCAAATAAAACTGAGACATCAATTGCTATTCCTCCTCCTCCTGCTATTGCTGCTGCCACTACCACTGTTGCTGCTACCATCACAACCAGCACCATAAGCCTATAATAATAGAAGACATTTCCTCATCTGAGAATTTCCTACAGAAATGAAAACCCTGAGCTAGTCTCCACAGCAATAGAAAGAAAGCAATGACAATTACAAAGTAGAATTAGTTCATCATGAATACTAGTTCAAGGTAGTATTTTTGACAATGTTAGGTCATGAAAATTCTGTAAAAATACACCTGGATTTCAACAATGCATTTAGTAATGTCTCAAAATATCCTTGTAGATACTATGAAGATATTTGAGTTATGTAGATTTGGAATAGGTTGAACTACTAAAACTTCAAAATATTGATAAATAAACCATTGTCAAACTCAAGAAGTCTCTTCAATGCAGTATTGCAAAGTACTATCTAGAATCCCTATGGCATTCAATATTGGAACATATCACAAAAGGTTTACAACATTTATAAATGACACAACCCTGAGAGAAAGGAGTAAGTAATATATTAAATAACAGAATCTAGATAAAGCAATTGTAGTAGTCTATAATGATGGACTGAATCTGATGCAATGGATTCATTTCTGATAAATGTATAGTTCAACAAGCATCTATAAAAGGATAGATGACTACATGGTGCAATGGAAATCCCTGGGGTTCAGCATCAGGAAATGGATTTAATCCTCACTCTGCCCCTTCTTACCTATGTAATCCTAGACTAATTTTTTAAGTACTTTGGGATTCTATTTCCTTATCTAAAAAGGATATGAAATTTGATTTTCCTTCTAGTTCTGGAGACATTTATCCAATGATGGTACACAGATAGTTGGCAACAGGTGACATAAAAATATTGAAATCTGAGCAGATTGCAAGCCCAATATGGGACAAAAGTGTGATCTGGAAACCAATGCAAATCTGGGATATAATAACAAGGATGAGTTGTCCAGAGTCAGGATTGTTTTCAAGCCTAGTTACTCTGGCCTAATCAGACCATATTTATCTCATCTCTAAAGTGCTTGACACATTTTAAGAGTGAAAATGATAATTTATATTATGTCTCGAAGAGAAGCTGAATTATGTTTTCTGGAAGAAGAATAAGATGTGCTCTGCTTCCTCACAGAAAACAGAACTAGAAAAAGGAAAACTTTAGTACATACAAGGAACAATGTTCTTACAATTAGGGCTAACACTAAATGAAATGGATTGCCTTAGGAAAATATGAATTGTTTCATCCTTGGACCTCTTCAAGTGAATGCTGTTTTTGTACTTGGAATGTAAGAAGAGCTTCATGTTCATATATAGCTTGAACTAATCAGGTTTTCTCAGCTCCTTTCACAACACTGAGATTCTGTGATCCTGTGTAGAAAGGAAGACGATCAAAACAACAGGTGGGACAGTGTCAAGGAAGAGAACTGGCTCCATTGTCTAAGACAGAAGGGACATATGATGAATTATAAAGATTCAGAGAAATTCAGAGGATGTGGGAAAAGGAGAGAGCTCCCTTTACATGGCCGGGAAATGTAAAGTAAGAGGGAGATTTTTTTCAAAGAATGTGAGGGGAAAAAGTACATTTGGACATTTGTTGAAAGGAAAAAACTTTGAACAGGGTTCATGGAATATAGGTATTATGGAGAATGGATTCCCAATAATGAGAATAGCTATAAGGAACACTCAATGAAAATTCATTATTTTGTGTGTTAGAATGGAAAAACAGTACTGAATAACCTTGTATATCCAGAAACCACTGTCTGGAAAAAGCCTTAGATAAATATTTGCTGATTGATTGATCCTGAAGAGGGCTGTAGAGGGGAGGAGAAGGGGATTGATATAGGATAAATTATGCTGTGAGAGGTGTATCATCAACTTGGATATTAAAAATATATTGTAGTGGGAAATACTTAAAAATAATTAACAACAAACCTTAAGCAATCATTAATTAACATAGTGGATCTGTTACCCACAGTAGTTAGATCATATCTACAGTAATGCGTTCAACATTAGGCATGGCAGGTTAAGATTTATATTAATAAATTTAATTTCCAGGAGAAAAATCAACAAGCATCAATTATTCACCTACTGGATGCCAGGCACTGTGATTGATGCAAAATCTTGGAACAATACAATATAATAAAAGATTGATGGAAATTGAAATGGAAAGTGAAAGAGGAGAATACTATATAATTTAAGTTTTCACAGGACTGGTTGAGTTGAGAGATTGTACTTCATTTAGTGGTCAAAGTTGGGCTGAAATCCCAACTGTGCCACTTACTTAAGCTTCTTTGGCCTCAGTTTTTCCATAAGTAAAATGAGGAGGTTAATTCTTTTGTCTCTATGATCCTTTCTAGATCAAAATCCATAATTTCTTAGGAAGTATATTTGTTATTGTTGTTCTTGAGGCATTTCAGGCATGTCTGCCTCTCCATGATCCCATTTGGGGTTTTCTTGGCAAAATATTGGAATGTTTTGCCATTTCTTTCTCCAACTCATTATACAGATGAGGAAACAGGTAAATAGGGTTATTTGCCCAGGGTTAAATAGCTAGTTAGTATATGAGGCCAAATTTGAACTCAAGTCCTCCTTACTCCAAGGCCGGTGCTTTATCCACTGAGCAACATAACTGCCCCACTATATTCACACTTGTCTTCATGTCCTGAGGAAGAAAATAGATTTAACTCCAGAGGGCAAAATTATGACAAATAAGGGAAAGCTTGAGATTCTCTCTCAGCTTAATATGGTGAAGAATTTTTCTAACAATTAAAGCTAGCTGAAAAATGGAATGGATTGTTTCATGGAACAATGATTTACACCATCTCTGGAAAGTTTTAAGCTGAAGCAAGCTTATTAACTGTCAAGTAGAGTGTATTGTAGTGTAGGGGCAGGACAATTTACTTACTAAATGGCCTCTAAGGCCACTTCCAATTCTCAGAATCTATGGATTCATGAAT
The DNA here is from genome assembly GCA_028658325.1 of Potorous gilbertii. NCBI lineage: Eukaryota > Metazoa > Chordata > Mammalia > Diprotodontia > Potoroidae > Potorous > Potorous gilbertii. The sequence goes on along the minus strand of CM053769.1, from coordinate 167,958,381 downwards.
CCTTTCAATTGACAGAACATTTGACTGTAGGCAGGAAACCTAGCACAAAGCTGTTTTGAATAAAATTATTACTATCAGAGAGTCTTTTCAGGATCTTTAACATGAAACAGCCATAAGAAAACTATTCTTTTATCCATTCAGTAAAAGAATCCAGGATGAAAATGGGCTTCTAGAAAGTGTCTCTCTCTCTCTCTTGGAGCTATCGTATTGCTCTCAAATGTCCATTAAATCAAACAAATTGAATTAAACCTCAACACTCATATAACTTCCTCTTCTCATTAACATCCTCTCTCCCCACTCCTCTACCTTTTTCTTTTGCTGTGTACCACTTGGAGGGTAGAAAAAAAGATAGGTAGCCAAAAGAAGGGAGTATTAATCCAGAGTATCATTGTTACAAGAAGAGTTTTTGACTACTAATGAAAGTATTCTATGCAGGTTTTGTGTTACAAATTACTCTCTGAATGATGTTAATTTCTCTTACCATAAATATATACTTATATACACTTCATATGTAATCAGCGAGGTTATTTTATAAGCAAAATAGAATATGATAATGAACTCAATTATCTTCCTCTTCCAAACAAGCATTTATTCCATGATCTAAGCCATGGAAAGACTCATATATCCTTTCTCATTAAATGTTGTCTTGTTTGCTAGTGTTCTAAGTCATGGATAGTCTATCTCTGTAGATAAGTCCTGGGAAATGGTCTGAGGTATAGGGATATTACATTATTTATCCAGAATCACAGAAACAACATTTGAACCAAAGGTTTCTTCCTTTCTCCAATTCCAGCACTCTAATCACTATTTCATTTCCTCTCAGCAAGATAAAACATAACTCAAAACTTTCAGAGAGAAATACAAAGGCCAAAAGAATGTCAGAGTAACAATGCTTCAGGGTCTGATGGTGAAATAAATGGATATTTGAAACTTACTCTCCTAAATCCTGAGTAGTTTTTTTTTCCTTTGAATGGAATTATCTTTTATGATTCTTTTTTTACGTTTATTTATATTTTAAGATTTTGACATTCATTTCCACCAAATTTTGAGTTCCAATTTTTCTCCCTGTCTCTTCCCTCCCCCCACCCCAAAATACCTTGGATTCTGATTACCTCTTTCCTCAATGTACCCTCTCTTCTATCACACCCCACCCTCCCCTTATCCCCATCTTCCCTCTTTTCTTGGAGGGAAAGATAAATTTCTATACCCCATTACCTGTGTTTCTTACTTCCCAGGTATATGCAATAAAAATTCTCAACATTTGTTTCAAATACTTTAAATTCCAACTTCTCTCCCTTCCTCCCTCCCTCCTCATCCCCACTGAGAAAGCAAGCAATTAAGAAATACAGGATATATATGTGTAGTTTCACAAAAGACTTCCATAATAGTCATGTTATATAATACTAACTATATTTCCATCTATCCTACCCTGTCCCACCCTCCTTTTTTATTCTCTCATTAGACCTTGTCCTTTCCCAAAAGTGTTTACTTCTAGTTACTCCCTTTTTGCCCTCCCTTCTATCATCCCCCTCACCCCACTTGTCCCCTCCTCCCCCACTTTCCTGTAGTGTAAAGTACATTTTCCTACCAAATTGAGTATGTTCTTTCCTCCTTAAGTCATATGTGAACAGAGTAAGCTTCACTTTTCCCCTCTCATCTTCTCCCCTTTCTCCTCCATTGACAAGATTTTTCTTATTTCTTTTATGAGTTAAAGCTGGCCACACTCCTTTTCTCCCTTTCTCCTCCCAGTATTTTCCTCCCTCACCCCTTGATTTTTATTTTTATTTTTTATGTATAACATCTCCTCTGATTCAACTCAGCCTGTACTCTGTCTATATACGTGTGTGTGTGTAATCCTTCTCTCTACCCAAGTACTGAGAAAAGTCTCAAGAGTTACAAATATTATCTTTCCATGTAAGAATATAAACAGTTCAGCTTTAGAAAGTCCTTTATGATTTCTCTTTCCTGTTTACTTTTTCATACTTCTCTTGATTCTTGGGATTCAAAGTCCAATTATTTCTTTAGTTCTGGTCTTTTCATCAAGAATGCTTGAATGTCCTCTATATCATTCAATGACAATTTATTCCCTTAAAGTATTATACTGAATTTTACTGGGTAGGTGATTCTTGGTTTTAGTCCTAGTTCCTTTGACTTCTGGTATATTCTATTCCAAGCCCTTCTATCCCTTAAGGTAGAAACTGCCAGATCCTCTGTTATCCTGATTGTTTTTCCACAATACTCAAATTGTTTCTTTCTAACTGCTTGCAATATTTTCTCTTTGATCTGGTAACTCTGAAATTTGGCCACAATTGTCCTAGGAGTTTCTCTTTTCAAACCTCTTTCAGGAGGTGATCAGCAGATTCTTTCAAAATTTATTTTGCAGTCTGGTTCTAGAAAATCAGGGAAGTTTTCCTTGATAATTTCACATAAGGTAATGTTTAGGTTCTGATTTTGATCATGGCTTTCAGGTAGTCCCATAACTTTTAAATTGTCTCTCCTGGATCTATTTTCCAGGTCAGTTGTTTTTCCAATGAGATGTTTCACCTTATCTTCTACTTTTTTTTCTTCTATTTTCTTGGTTTATCTCATAATTATTAGCTTCCCTGAACTGGATCCTCTCTTTTAAAGAACTGTTTTGTTCAGTGAGCTTTTGAAACTTCTCTTCATTAAATCTGCTTTACAAAGCTTCCTTCTCCTCATTAGCTTTTTGGACCATTTTTTCCAGTTTAGTTATCCTCTTTTTAAAGGTGTTATTTTCCTCAGCATATTTTTGGTTCTCTTTTAGCAGGCTACTTACATGCTTTTCAAGCTCTTCTATGGCCTGAACCTATTTCATATTCATTTTGGAGGTACTGGAGGCAGAGGCCTTGACTTTCCCTGACAGTATGCCTTGTTCTTCCTCATATGAGAGGATGGAGGGAGACACCTGTTCACCAAGAAATTAACCTTCTATGGTCTTGTTTTTTTCCCCAACTGGCATTTTCCCAGCTAGTTACTTGACTTTTGATTCATTTGTCAAAAGGATGGTCCCAGTGCTCTTCCTTTCCCCAGTGCCTTGTCAAGATCAACTATTCTACTCCTCCAGGAGCTTTGTGTGGGGATGGAGCTGCCACTGAGGGCCAAGGCTCAAATCAACAGCTCAATTTCACCAGAGGCTTTAAGCTGTACTGCCTGGACAATTAACCCAGGCTGCTTCCACGTAGCTGCCCACTACCCACTGCTGCTGCTGGTACCTGAGGTCAGTGCTGGAGAAACCCTGTTCCCCTCTTGCCCAGCTGGGAAAGCCCTCCCACACTGATCTTTGGAATTTTCTTGGTTGCTTGTGGGTTCAGGGATCTGGGACCCTCTCTGCTGTGAATTCTTCCATGGAGGTCTGTCCAGGTCCTGTTACTCCCAGTGCTGTGGCCAGAGCTGGGCTCCGCTTTACTCAGCATCCCATGAGATAGACCTTTCCTGTCAGCCTCCCACGTTATCTTTGGCTGGAAACCTCTTTCACTCTGTTGTCTGTGGCTTCTGCTGCTCTAGAATTTGTTGAGAGTCCTTTTTTACAGGTATTTTGTGGGCTGTGGGGAAAGCACTAGGGTATGTGCATCTTTCTACTACATCATCTTGTCTCTGCCCTCTATCTTTTGTGATTCTTATGGCTGTGTCAGTCTGCCAAAGTTTTGTCTCTGGGACCTAATCATAGGAACACAAGGAATGCCACACTGGAACAGAGTTGCAGTCTATTCAGCTTAAACTTCAGTTACAAACATAAGCACATGAAATGTGTTCAATAGGAGATCCAAGTTCTCTTTGAGCATGGGCTATAATAAAGTTAAGCTTCACCCAATTTCTCTTCCTTGTTCCTAACAGAGCTCTTAATCAAAAGGTTGTTTAAACTATTATGAATCTGTTTGTGGGGCATAACAACTAAAGGTTATATTTGTATTTTTTGAAAATGTGACCTCTTAGAGAAAATGAGTAATGTAAATGCCTTTTCTGCTGAATTTTTCCTCTGCACATAAATGGTATTTTGCTTCTTTTTTTTCTGGATCTAAATTTCTTCCTGTGACAATAATTGTACTTTAATGGTATTATAAACCCTGGTATCCACATTATTGTAACTATTCTTTATTATTTTAGATAATATCATTTACTAACTCATTGCTTCTCCATTTGAAGAGAGTCAGTCAAATGTCTTTTGAGTCAGAGAAATTAAAAAGTGATCTTTGTTAGAAAAGCTTTTTATCTTTGCTATTATGATTTTTTTTGTTGCTGTCTTTGACATTACTGTAATCATTTCTGTGATACAGTTATGGTAGTATATATCCAATCTCCTTCTATTAACAAGAACACAAGCCTTCTCTTTGTGTGGAGGAGACTTATCTCTATCTTAAAATAATATCACCCCCCATCCTTAGTCCTTCAGTTTCTTGGCCTGGTGACATACGATTTTAAATTTAATGCAATGGGAAAAACACACAAATAGTCATTCTACAGTGATTCTTTTGACTCTCTCTGGAAAGCACAAAGTATGTTTCCCAGTTCTGTAAGGTAGCATGAGATATTCTTCACTTACCTATATTCCATGTTTGTTTCAGATAGATCAATATCCATACTAATGACATCTCTGCCACAGAGAATACCAGAAATACATTTTGTTTCCATCATGACCTATCATTTCTAGTGGCTGTGTCCCAGAAAGTGTAATTTTCACCAAGATATTTTTGAGGACAGGCAAAGAGCATCTATCAAAGATGCAGAGTCCTGCTTGACATTTTTGAGTGCTAAGGGACATGAGATAGCCTCACTTTGTAAAGTTCTTTATCTTGAGAATATAGTGTTCTTGAATCCTAGCATAAAGATGTATAGGGATTATTTTGTGACTGGGTGATTCAATACAAAGAGTGGTAGATTAAGCCTGAAGGTTCATGTGTGGGAAGAAATTATTGTTACAATTTACTCTACCATGGAGCTAGGCAACTCATTTGGAAGTTTTAGTCTACTTGTGATACTAAGAGATTAAGTAATTATCCGTAGTTATCCAGGTAACTGGTGTTAGAAATAGAACTTAAAATTGGATAATAGTGATAATAAGAATAAGCTTTTATTGAATATCTACTATGTGCCAGACTCTATGTTCAGTGATTTAAAAATAACTTTTGTTGCTATGTTTGTTCATTTTTCTTCAAGAGGACCATGACTTCAAGATGATTTAATCTTCAGAACAACAACTGTGAGGTAGATATTATTATTATTTTTCCTCATTTAGAGTTGAGTCAACTGAGGCAAACAGAGGTTATATAGCTTGTCGAAGACCTAATAGCGAAAGAGAAAGCTCATTAAGTGAACTGGACAGCTAACAAATATCTGAGTCTGGAATTGAACTTAAGTCTTCTTGAATCTAGGCCCATCACCCTATCCAAAACATTACTAATTGTTTCTCATTCCAAGGTCTTCATTATTTAAAGAACACTCCTCTTTGGAGGGAGGAGCCAAGATGGCAGAGTAGAAAGATTCATATATGCTAGCTCCGAATTCACAGCCCATGAATTTCCTGTACAAAGAACTCCCAACAAATTCTGGAGCAGTGGAAGCTGTGCAGCAACAGAGTGAAGGAGATTTATGTTCCAGAGAGCCCTGAAAAACAGACCCCAAGGGTCCGTTGCCCACTGGACAGGAGCAGAGCCCAGCCCTTCCCTGGCCACGCCAGCATTGAGAAGAGCAGATCCGAGCAAGCTTCAGGGACGGAATCTCCGGCACCTTCGAAGGAAATTAAATTATTAAATTTTATATAAATTATGTTAATAATATTAAAATTATTAAAGGAAATTATTAAAAGGCAAAAAAGAAAATTACACGTGTGAAATCATGCAAAACATACTTAAAGGAAATCAATTATAGTGAAAACAAAGAGGAATTTTCTTTTTAGTATAAATTTATTTATTTAACCTTTTACATTCATTTTCACAAAATTTTGGGTTCCAAATTTTCTCCATATTTGTCCTCTCCCTCCACCCCAATACACCGAGTATTCTAATTTCCCCAATCACCAATCTGCCCTCTCTTCTATCATCCCTCCCTCCTCTTGTCCCCATCTTCTCTTTTGTCCTGAAGGGCCAGATAACTTTCTATTCCCCATTACCTGTATTTCTTATTTCCTAGTAGCAAGAACAATACTCGACAGTTGTTCCTAAAACTTTGAGTTCCAACTTCTCCCCATCCCTCCCTCCTCATTCATTCCCTTTGGGAAGGCAAGCAATTCAATATAGGTCATATCTGTGTAGTTTGTTTTTTTTTTTAAGGATTTTTTTTTTATTTTTACTTTTTAAAATTTATTAATTAATTAATTTTTAAGTATTCTACAATCACTTCCTTAAAATTAAGATTTTATCTCCCCCACACCTTCCCCTCAATATTCCCCTCCCTAACCATGACAGCATACAATTCTGTATAGGTTCTACATATACTTTCCTATTGAGCACATTTTCACTATAGTCGTGCTATGTACTCTCACTAAAATAAATGGAAGAAATCATATAACAAATCAAAATATAATACACTAACCCCCCCCCCACACACACACAAACATGATCTGATACATTCTTCAAATGACTTCCACCTTTCTTTCTCTGTGTGTGGAAAGCATTTTGCCTTAGAAAATCGTCATTGGGATTTTTTTTTTTCAATGAGATCTTGTGTTATTACAAAGTTCCAAGTCTACCAGAAAACACTCTCACACACTGTGGTCGTTGCTCTGCACAAAGTTCTCCTTGTTCTGCTCCTTTCACTCAGCATCAGATCATACAAGTCCTTCCAGGCCTCCCTGAAGTCTTCTTTTTCATCATTTCTTATGGCGCAATAGTTCTCCATTACATTCATATACCATAATTTATTAAGCCATTCCCCAATTGATGGGCATCTCCTTGATATCCATCTCTTGGCTACCAGAGAGAGTGCTGCTATAAATATTTTTGTACATGTGGTTCCCTTTCTCATTTTTATAATTTCTTGGGGCTACAGTCCTAGTAGTGATATTGCTGGGTCAAAGGGTATTCACATTCTTGTAGCCCTTTGGGCATACTTCCAAACCATTCTCCAGAATGGTTGGATTAGCTCACAGCTCCACCAAGTATGAATTAGTGTTCCAACTCTCCCACATCTCTCCAGCATTTATCATTTTCTTGTTCTGACACGTTTGCCAATCTTATAGGTGTGATGTGGTACCTCAGAGATGTTTTGATTTGCATCTCTCTAATCGGTAGTGATTTAGAGCCCTTTTTCATACGATTATAGATATCTTTAATTTCTTCCCCTAAAAATCGCCTGTTCATATCCTTTGACCATTTATCAACTGGGGAATGACTTGTATGGTTATATATTTGAGTCAGTTCTCTATATATTCTAGAAATGAGGCCTTTATCCCTGAGCTTAGGTGTAAAAATTTTTTCCCAATTTACTACATCCCTCCGAATTTTGGATGCATTGAGTTTGGTTGTGCAAAAACTTTTCAGTTTAAAGTAATCAAAATTATCCATGTTGCATTTCATAATGCTTTCTATCTTTTCTTTAGAAAAAAATTCTTCCTCTCTCCATAAATCTGAAAACTACACTATTACTTGCTTCTCCAGTTTGTTCATGGTATCAATCTTTGTACCTAAATCATGTACCCATCTGGACTTTATTCTTGTGTACGGTGTCAGGCATGGGTCTATGCTTAATTTCCACGACACAGTAAACCAGTTTTCCCAGGAATTTCGTCGAACAGTGAGTTCTTATCCCAGAAGCTGGGGTCTTTGGGTTTATCAAACAGGAGGTTGCTATATTCCTTGTTTACTGTGTCTTGGGTGCCAAATCTATTCGACTAGTCTACTCTCTGTTTCTTAGCCTATACCAAGTGGTTTTGATAATTGCTGCTTTATAATACAATTTGAAGTCTGGTAGTGCTAGACCACCTTCCCAAGCATTTCTTTTAATTAGACCTTTTGACATTCTGGACCTTTTGTTTTTCCAAATGAATTATGATATTATTTTATCCAGCTCTAGAAAATAATTATCTGATAGTTTAAATGGTATGGCACTAAATAAGTAAATTAATTTAGGTAAAATTGTCATTTTTATTATATTAGCTCTGCCTACCCAAAAACAACTGATGCTTTTCCACTTACTTAAATCTGACTTTATTTGTGCAAAGAATGTCTTGTGATTGTGTTCATATAATCCCTGGGTTTGTTTTGGCATCTAAACTCCTAAATATTTTATAGCATCTACTCTAGCTTTGAATAGGATTTCTCTTTCTATCACTTGCTGTTGGACTTTGTTGCTAATATATAGGAATGCAGATTTGTGGGGGTTTATTTTGTAACTTGCAACTTTGCCAAAGTTGTTTATTATTTCAAGTAGTTTTTTACTTGAATCTCTGGGATTCTCTAAGTACATCATCATGTCATCTGCAAAGAATTATATATTAGAAGCAGCCAGAAAAAAAAACCAACTTAAATATCAAGGAGATACAGTCAGGATTACACAGGACTTTGCAGCTTCCACATTAAAAGATCGAAAGAATTGGAACCCAATAAGGCAAAGGAGTTGGGACTACAACCAAGGATCAACTACCCAGCAAAGTTCAGCATAACATTTCAGGCAAGGAGAAAGTCATTCAACGAAGTAAGGGATTTCCAGAGCGTCCTGCCCAAAACTCCAGAACTTATTAGACAATTTGATCTTCAAATGCAGATTCTCAAGAGAATCATAAAAAGGTAAACAGGAGGGGGGGGAAACAACTTGTTACTCAGTTAGGGAAAACTGTTTACTTCCCTATAAGGGAAGATGATACCTGTTAATCTTGAGAATTTTGAGGCTATTATGAAATATAAAAGGAATATGCATGGGGGAACGGGTATAAAGTAAATTATATCATGATAAAAAATATGATTTATGTATGAGAAGGGATTGTAACAGGAGGTGTGAAAGGGAGGAAGCAGAAAATGGTAAATTACATTAAAAGA
>CM053769.1:167916691-167948891 GCA_028658325.1 Potorous gilbertii | reverse complement strand
GCTCTTTTTTTGATCATGGATTTCAGGTAGTCCCATAATTTTTAAACTGTCTCTCCTGGATCTATTTTCCAGGTCAGTTGTTTTTCCAATGAGATCTTTCACATTCTCTTCCACTTTTTCATTCTTTTGGTTTTGTTTTGTGATTTCTTTGTTTGTCCTAAAGTCATTAGCCTCCATCTGTTCCATTCTAGTTTTCAGAGAACTATTTTCATCAGTGAGCTTTTGAACCTCCTTTTCCACTTGGTAATTCTGCTTTTGAAAGCATTCTTCTCCTCCTTGGCTTTTGAACCTCTTTTGCCACTTGAGTTAGCCTATTTTTCAAGGTGTTGCTTTCTTCAGCATTTTTTTGGGTCTCCTTTAGCAAGATATTGACCTGCTTTTCATGCTTTTCTTGCATCTCTCTCATTTCTTTTCCCAGTTTTTCCTCCACCTTTCTAACTTGATTTTCAAAATCCTTTTTGAGCTCTTCCATGGCCTTAGCCCATTGACATTTATTTCAGATGTTTGGGATATAGAGGCCTTGACTTCTATGTCTTTCCCTGATGGTAAGCATTGTTCTTCCTCATCCGAAAGGAACGGAAGAAATATCTAGTCACCAAGAAAGTAACCTTCTATGGTCTTATTATTTTTCCCCTTTTCTGGGCTTTTCCCCAGCCAGTTACTTGTCTTCTGATATACCTCTCCACATGCACCTAGCCTCCACATCCACCCAGCTAGTGCTTGGGGTCTGGGATTCAAATGCTGCTGCCTAGCCTCAGAGCTTTCAGCAGGGGCAGGGCTGCTATTCAATGTGAGATTCGAATCAGGTACTCAGGTAGGGGCAGAGCTGTCCCACAGGTCTCAGTTCCATGGATCAGAGCTCCTGCTGGCTTTGGGAGCCCCTGTCTGCTGCCTCCCCAGGGTGCCTGAGTTATGGAGACACCCCACTCCCCTCTCAGTCAGTCCAGAAGTCTCTCTCACTGACCTGTAGGGCCTGCAGGTTGAGGGACCTTCACAGCTGCCAGAGATTCCATCCCTGAAGCCTGCTTGTATCTGCTCCTCTCAAGGCCATGCAGCCAAGGCAGGGCTGGGCTCTGCTCCAGGTCCGGTATGCAATGGACCTTTGGTGTCAGTTTTGCAGGGCTCTCTGGAACAGAAATCTCCTCCACTCCACTGTTGTGTGCCTTCCACTTCTCCAGAATTTGTTGGAAGTTCCTCATTACAGGTAATTTATGGGCTGTGGGTTCAGAGCTAGCAAATGTGAATCTTTCTACTCTGCCATCTTGGCTCCTCCCCTTTAAAAAGAATTTTAAAATTCGAGGGGCAGAGGGGAAAAGTTGGTAACCAATACAGGCATAAGGTAGAGAAATACAAAGGAGTTCAAGTAGGTGGGAAATGAAGAAACTGAGATATTGGACAGAGGTCTCTGTTCTATCCTTCCAATCAAAAAGGCCTCAGGAGCATAGGGCAATTACGACTGTGAGTTCCAAGGCTTGCTGATGTGTTCCTGCAAGTTCTCTTTGGAATTGAATGAAAGTATGAACACATAGGCAATCCAGCTTGTGACACAGCAAAACAGACCCCTGTCAAATGAATGAATTATGGACTGCTACTTTCAGATTCTATCATTTCTTGTGCAGTACATAAGGCTGAGTTAGGGCCTGAAAGTTACATTCACCATTGTACTGCAATGTTTAGTTTTTGTGAAGCTGCCAAATTTCAACAAAAGCAAAATAAAGCAAAACTTATAAAATTCATCAACTTTTTTTTTTATTCATTATGGTTCCAGCTAATGTTTCCTTCCCAAGAGTTTAATTTTTTTGGCCACCTGATTGAAAGTGGTTCTGATGATCCACCATGTTTTACCTAATTTCCACCTTCCCTATCTTTCAATTAGTAATTGAATTCTGCAGGAAAGATCTTAAGGGAGGCAGGGAGACACAAAATTACAGTTGTCAGCTTGACCCCTGCCCATAAAACAGTGGTTATATAAAACCAAAGTACCTATAGGAAATAGTGAGTAACCTATTTATCCATTTAAAAATGAACAAAAAATATGGAACTTCTTTTGATTAAAATCCACCAACTCATACCAGTTTGGGGTCTACACTTATGAGAGTTGATGGGATACCCCTACTCCTTCATGAATTTAAACTCATTTCTCCAATTTTGCTGAACTGGATATCATGAAAATTTTCATAAGGAAATCTGGACTTGGTCCAAGTAGATTAATTTATTTTTCAGTCTATAAAATAAATATAAACTAGACACTTTTTATAGAACCATTGGAGGGGCCAATTTTATTTTCTTGTAGGAAAACAATTCAATCAAAGATACCTCTCCAACTTCTAGATGTTTCAGCTCATGTTGTCTATGATGCTGATTCATAGATGGAGAATTAAACAAAATGGAGTCATGTTGTAAATGCATGGGGAAAAAATCAATATTTGCCAAATGGAAGAGAACAAATCAATAGAGAAAAGGATGTTATTGTCAAACTTCTAAAAGGACATTACAAACAATGGAGAAAAGAAAAAATCCCTGAAAAAATACATTTTCTTTCTGTTCAGTTAGTATATTAGCCTAGAAGAGAAGTAAAATAATTTTCCAATTTGTTTTGTGGAGAACATGAAAAATCAAATGCAAAGCAGATAGTCTTGACTTGAGTATTTAACAAACTCTCTAGGGACTTATTGCTTTGCTAAAGATGCTTGGTGCTACAATTTATTTTATGTTATTAAACCAATGTCTTCATTACATGTTTTTCCTTCAGTGGTAAGGGACTGATCATTTTTGCATATGGTACTATAGGCCATTATCTCTGCCCTAACTAGTCAATAGGTCAGAAATCCCTAAAATTGATTTGCAAGTTTAATTATGTCATTATGGTTCACTCTGAATCAAAAAATTCTTTCATATGTGAAGAATGGTTTGCTGTGATCAAACATGAACATTTTATGGTCAAAAGATAGTCTCTTAAAGGGAAATTAAGTCTAGAATAATACATGTCTAAAAATGATAAAAGTTTCACACCATTAACACCAATTCAGACTGTACCTTTCATAGTCAACTACCATTGCCTGGGCAGAGTTTAGGATACTGGGATAATAGACCATCATTTTTCAAAACAATTTCATGGCTCTTTATCATAACACAAGACTAAATCCCTGACTGTAAGTAGTGTAGTCCAAAGAGCACTGCACTCAGTCAGGCAAAAATATTTTGAATCCTCACTCAATTGCTGGGTAGCTTTATGACTGCAAATAAGACAGAGAGATTCTCTGAGATTCACAGTCTGTATTTGAAAAATAAAAGAAATTAATACTTGCATATCACATTGTTAGGAAGACAATAAATATCACATAAAGAAGCTAGTTGTCATAGTGGATTGAGTATTAGTTCTGATGTTATGAAGACCTGAGTTCAAATTTGACCTAAGATACATATTTATTGTATGACCCTGGACACTTAACCTTTTCACCTTAATCAACTGGAGAAGGAAATAGCAAACTACTCTAGAATCTTTGCCAAGAAAACCCCAAAAAGGGTTACAAAGAGTCAAACACAACTAAAAATGACTAAACAACAATGCTATAAAATATAAAACAGCAATTGTGTTAAGTTTTTAAAAATAGTAATGCCTCAATTTTTTTAGCACTTCATATTTTTGAAATATTTTGCATATAGTCTTTTCCTTCTCCCAGTGATTGGAATAGCTTAGATTGGAGTATTATCCTTATTTGTTTGATGAGAAAATAGTGCCTTGGAACAGTTAAGTGTTTTGTTCAAAGCCTTAAAGGAAGTTATTTTTTGCCCAAAGTCAGATTCCTGTTTCCTTAAGTATCGCTCTGGTACATTTATATTCTCTCTTTTGTTATATTTTCAAGAACACCACATGAGACTGTAATGGTAATTACACTGACATAATGCTCTTTTCTTAGCATTCAGGTCAAGGTGAAATGAATCTAAATATTGTCAATATTCTAGGACATACCCCCTTAGAAACCACCTGGAAGGGACTTAAAATGTATGATTTTGTCTGAATTCCTTCTTTAACAGATAAGAAAGAAACCCATACCCCAGAGAGATTAAGTGGTAATCTAAGGTTAAATGGTCAGTTTGATTAGAAAGATGCAGATGGCATCTCACTGTCAGAATGCAAATGCACCTCCTAATGAGCTATGTTTACTGTGATTCAAAAGAGTCATAAGTAAGAGTAGGACTTAGCTCAGGTACATTCATGTAAATACTAAGAAATGTTAATTTCATATTTGAGAATTATATTTGTTGTAAGTGAAAGAAAATGAAATTTTGAGAAACAAAAAGAACTTTTCAATAAAGGACTAAATCAACTTCCAAACAATTTGAAGTGATATCCTTTCATATGTGAATAGTCTACTTGACAAAAAGTAGTAGAAAAAGAGCATATGAGAATTTAAAAACATCTTTATGGAAAGAAATACTTTTCAAAAAAATGTTAGGGGTTTATGAGTATTGAATAATTCTTCAGCTCATTTTCATGTGACTGTTTTTAGAGTTCTAAAATCAAGCATCTTGTTCAGATACTATAGAATAATTAAATAAGCACTATTGATTTCACAATTGAAAGGGAGTTAAATTTTAAGAATTTTACCTCATAATGAATCGTGAATTTCTGACCACGAAGACGATCTCATTTGAGTCATTAGAGGCACTTGAGAAACCAGCAGAAGATCAGTTAAGAAAATATCAGAAGTAGCTAAGAATACAGCATGAGCTGAGTGAGGAGATGCTAGTAGGAAGAGTAAACTAACAAGACGGATGCAACTGTGGAATCTGGAAGCTTGTTGATTGCAGAAAAGAATCCCCTTGTGGATTGCCTGAGGGGGAAAAAGACTAGCAGCCTTCTGAACTCAGTTGCAAACTAAAATCTCTATTTATGGAGGGATCTTGGCCCATAACATATAATTTCTCACCTGGCTTCACTACTTTGAGATTTCTTTGACTTTTCTACCATGACCCAGGAAGTTCAACACCTTGCAAAATGCTATTCGCCTTGATACTCCACTTCATCACTACTCTCTTATTGGAGGGTAGACATGAATACCAAAACCTCCATTTAAGGAGGAAATTTAGCTCAAATCATCTCCTCATTTCTCACTTGACTGCATTAGTTTGGCACTTCTCTGACTGCATTGGTTACTTTTCCAGCTACCAACTCACTTCATTGTCATTACTATCCTACTCCTAACATTGCTTTCCTGCTTCTTTTTGTTTTGTCTTTCTCTATTAGACCGTAAACTCCTTGTAGACAAGGCTTATCTTTTTCATATTTGTATTTCCAGTGCTTAGCATAGTACCTGCCACAGAGTAGAAATTAAGTAAATATTTGTTGACTGACTAATTGAATTTCAACTACTGTTGTTGGTTGGAACTATGTATAATTTAACAAAGGTGAAATACTTCAGAATTTCCTGATCACTTTCTGTTGCCCCTTTGAGATATGAGAGGCAAAGCAGAGTGGAAAAGGTAAGCTTTCCTACTATTTGCTATAAGCAAATGTTGAAGATGATCAGATATTGGGGAATATAGTTGAGGAAGGAAGTGTCTAGGCTTATCTGCATTGCCAAGAAGGCCCATCCTATAAATTTCGCCATTCTCTGGCTTAAGGAAACCACTTGTCACTTTAATAAATAATGCTTTCACAATTCCCTTTTAAATTACTTAAACAAAATTGTCACTGACTCATCAACTCAAGATTAGAAGAGAATTTGCCAGAGGAAAGTGGTAAGGACTAGAAAGTGAGCAGTTATCAGAGGTTTCAAATGAGACAGATTATTAATGAAGCTACTAATGACATCAGGACTTATGTTCAAGAGTTGTCAGTTGTCTAGAACACATGGGTCATCCTCACTCATATGTCTCTTTTCTAGTTATAAATAAATATCCATTTTTCAAAATGGATATTATGTGTGTTGAAAAGGTCATTTTCCCTCCCAAATTTTCATCGCTTTCACTTTCAACAAGCATATTTATCAAATTTGAAATGGACAGTACATTACACTTACATAAATGAACCTAAACTAAGATTTACTTAATGGGTCTGGTGAATTTAGATCTTCCCAACTCCCAATTTTAGCATTTTATTCACTGTCATGTTGGGGTAGCTAGATGATACACTGAAGAGAATGATGAGCCTGGAGACAGGAAGATTCATCTTCCCGAGTTAAAATCTGGCCTCAGATGCTTACTAGCTATGTGACCTTAAGAAAATATTTTGCTTCTGTTTGCCTCAGTTTCCTTATGTGTAAAATGAGCTGGAGAATAAAATGGCAAGCCACTCCATTATCTGACAAGAAAGCTCTAAATGGGGTCAAAAGAATTAGGTATGGCTGAAAATAACTGAACAACAAATCTGGTTGCCTCAAAACTCCATTTACTAATGCTGATTGGCAATTTCTCTGTAGTGTGTACTTTTTGGGAGTTTCCTAGAACACTGAATGACTGAGCAATTTGTGTAGTCATAATACAGGATGACTATGGGGTAGGATTTGAATCAAGGTCTTCCTGACTCCAAGGCTGACTCTTTATGCCTTTGGCCTTTCTCTCATGATTGATCTTAAAGTAAACTGCTCAATAAATTTGAGAAAAAAAGGTTTAAGAAGATAGAAACAGCTTCAGTTCTGCCACCAAAATCCTGGGCAAACAAAAAATCTAAAATGACAGCTCAGGGTCCTGTATGCTGCTGTCAGCACACTCAGGGACTATGTGCAAGTATAAATATTTTAAATTTAGATTGTTATTGCCAAGCACAGTCATACAATCAAAAACTCTATTTCATCAAAACAGCAGAGTTGTAGAAGCAAATACATGCCATTTATTAGAAGTACAGAGCTGCTTGCTTTCATTTTCAATGAGTAGTAGGGGTTATTTTTATAGAAAAAAAGAGTGATGAATCTTCCTATTTATACAATCCTTTCTTTGAAGCATTTTTTTTTCATTTTGACTTCAAACCCAAAGCACTGTGGTGTGCCAGTAACAACATATTTTCATTATTTGACTTAAAGTATTGTCATGCAATAGAAAGGAATCTTTCATTGAAGTATCTAATTCTATTCTTTTGAATTTCAATTACTTTCTCTAACTCATTACATGGTCTTTCCTGCAACTTCCATTATAACCATTTTCCCCCTGGATAACTTACAAACATTCATAACTTTTGATAGCTTTGTCCCTCTGGAAAGTAAGATAAATAGGGCCCGCCTTACATAGCTTTAATCTTTTTAATCTGAGGAATACAACACTGTCTGCCATAGGGTTTTGAAGCTGACAAATAGGGAAAAAACCTGATTAATCATGTTTCAAGAATACTAAACGCTAACACATTTAAGCTAATTTGTTTAGTACTGAGTTCTAGTAAAGAACGATCTCCTATTAACTGAGTTCACCATAGATACTTGGTTTGCCATGTATAATTTGTTCCAGGTAGTAGGAGGTGATCCTTCATTATTATAGAGGTGGTACTTATGTTTTGTATTAAAATCCCTTGCAATTGGGTAACAAAGGAGCTTTACATGTCAAAACTTCCTTTAAAACGAAGGAAATCACCACGGAAACCTAACATCCACTCATGGTAACTGGAACATCACCAAATCATGCATAAACAGAATCATGATTATATAGATCACAGAGGACCCTGAATGTAACCTATACTTCAATATTCACCCCCTCTCCAACATTCCCAAAAAGTTATTACCTAGAGTGCTGATGACAGTGAACTTATCATAGAGCCTGATTCTCATCATCTTATTCCTGGACCATTATAGAAGCTTAGTGACTGATCTCCCAGCTCCATGTTTCTCTCTACTCTAGTGGATCAACCTTCCATTTAGCTGTCAAATTTATCTTAAAGTTTAGGTCTAACTATTATATTCCTTATTTAATATAATCCACTGACATTCCATTAATTCCAGTTTCCATATAAAATCCTATGTTTGGTTTTAAAAGTTCTTAATGACCTGAACCCTTTTTCTCTTTGCAGTCTTATTATACATTACTTGCCTCCATGTACAGAACTGTTCAGTGACATTGACCTCCTTGATATTCCTAAACCAGAAGTTCCATTGCTGAATTCTGTGTATCTTCACTGGCTGTCCTCCATCCCTGGATTACTCTTCCTCTTCATCCACACTTCCTGACTTTCCTAGCTTCCTTCAAGTCTCAGACAAAATCTTACCATTTTTAAGAAAAAATTCACTATTTCTTTAGTGCTTGTGCCTTCCCTTTATCCAGCACAAACATTGCTTTTACGCAGTGGTTTACATATTGTCTCCACCAGTAAATTGAAGGCTCATTGAGGGCAGGAGCTCTTTGTTTGTTTTCTTTTATCTCCAGTGCTTAGAACAATGCATAGACACATAGAAGGTATTAAATAAATTCTTGTTGATTTGACTTAATTGCTATTAATTTGAAGTAAAGAAAAATGAAAAATTATGAGTGGTATTGGTTTGGAACTCAAAAATATCTAGTAAGGTAATTTTAACTACTTTTAATATTAATTCAACATCGCAAACTGTTGTGTGGTTTACAAAGTGTTTTCTTCTCAAAAGTCTTGAGAGTTTATAGACAATGTATCGTTCCCACATTATAAATGAAGAAATCAACTCTCAGAGAAGTAGAATGACTTGCTCAAAACTACTAGACACTTTTGTAATTAAGAGCTATTAAGTGAAATATGACTGCACAGCAATGTAGTTAATAATGCTTGAAATTTCACCAATGAGTGTCCTGTAGTGTGATTTCTTTAATTTTTAGATTTAAGATTCCCTGCCTACTGGCTTCCACCAGAATTCCATTGTGAGTTCAATTTATATTTTGGATCCTCCAATTGTTCTGTTTTAACCAAGTCATGACTTTGTTATTATGACTCGCTCCCTGAACTAAAGTCATTCTTTTCACCACTCCTAATTACTTGCTTATTCTCAAGCAATTAGTTTAATAAATAGATGTTAGGAAAATCTTCAAGATGGGAGAAAAAAGAAATACAGTTTGATGATCATACATCCTAAAGACAAAAGAATATTAGAGATCATCTAATCTGATCCCTTCGATTTACAAGTTAGGAAAATGAGATTCAGAGAGGGTCATGTAAATTGGCGAAGATAACAACATTCAGAAGTGGTAGAGTAAGGATAAAAATACAGTAAGCTAGTTCAATAGGCCAGCTAGTTAGTGCTAGTCTGAAGTTAGAAAGACTGATGTTGTTCAACAGGAGGAAGAGGGGGCTGAGTCAAGATGGAGGAGGGAGAACAACAACTTACCTAAGCTCTAAGATGAACTCCTTCAGATACCTCTGAAAAAGAGAATCTGAAAGGATTTTGGATGGGTAGAATCAAAAGGAAGACAGATTGTGGCAGATTTCCAACCCAGAACAGACTGGAAGATCAATAGGCAGGATCAGTTGCTCAGGGATGGAGGAGTGCACAGAGTACAGGATGTACCTGCATGTTCCTTGCTGTGGCAGTGCCAAGCAGGAAGCCCTAGGCGGTTTTAAACAGCTCCTGCACTGCTGACTCTCAGGCATATCAATGTAGGAAGGGAGTCCAGCGAAACCAAGCAAGTGAGTGCCACAGAACCCCAAGTAACTGCAGCAGCTGCTCCTGAGACTATCAGTCAGAAGATTAAATATCTGTAAGTCACTTACTTGAACTTAAGGGGCTAAGATGGGAGAGTGATTGGTAAATGCTCTCCTTCTCTGCTAGTTGACCTCAAAAAAACTCATAAAATATTTCCTCAGGAAAAATCCTGGAAAAGTGGAATCAGCCAGAGGGGCAAACAGTCTCCTAGCCCATGAAGCCAGTAAAATCGGAAAGTGGGGGGGTCTGTTTTGCTGTGGCTAAAGGGGGAAGAGTGAGGGACTCAAGCTGTCCAAGACAGCCTCACCTCAGAAAAACTCTAGGAGATCCTGAGCCCCAGGGAGTGGAGCCCTCAACCACCAACAACAAGAACCCAGGTGTGCCTCAATGCAGCCAGGGGAATTATGAAGACACTACTGCAGATGGGTTCACCAACCACTGAGCTTAATACACTCCATTCTCATTGAACTAGCCTATTCCTGTTTCCTCTGACATAACAATTCCATCCTGTCTCTGAGTTTCCTTAGTCTATCACTCGTGTTTGGATGGCTCTCATCTGTTGTCTGTCTCATGGAACACTTAAGTCCTTTCAAAACAGAGCTTGTTGTACCTCATAGAGAATGCTCTTTGTGATATCTACATCATGAAAGTGCTTTGTAATTTCCATATATATGTTTTCTTTTTATTTATGTGTGTACATCTTACTTCATTACACCATCCAAATATGATCTCCTTGATAGTGAAGACAATCTTGTTTCTACCTTTGTATTTTGTTTCAACTGCAGTGTTCTCTACATATTAGACATTGCCTATAATTTTACATAACACATGGCATATGTTCCACATAGATTTTCTTTACCTACCCATCTTCCACAAGAAATCTTGGGATAAAAGTTAAAATTATCTTTGTGATGATGCTTTTTTAAAAGACTTATTAAAGAGATGATACATTTTATAATTTTTTTAATTTTTAATATTTATTAAGAGAATTGCAAGATGAAATGGTCAAATATCTTATGAAATGATGTTTCTTCTTGACATTGGAAACATGATAAAATATATTCTACTAAATTCTTTGCTTCTGTATTCTTCAACATTTCCCATTGATTATGTTTCTGTTGTCTGCTTTCTTTTACAGTAAGAAGAGCTAAGTTTTTTTTCATTCTGATCTTCCACTTGTTATGATCCACTTGATATGTCCACTTGTTAGTCAATGAAAATGGGTCTCACAAGGTATCATTAATGAAATTGTATGCCTATAGAGGTTTTACAATAGTGTGGATTTTAGTGTCACTTATTCTCTAATCTACCACTCTTACTTATTGAAAATGGTTGCCATTCAAACATAAGTTCTGGCAGGTTCTATTAAGTAGGTCCTATTATATCTTGCATGGGATAGTAGGATTTATAACTCTGTCATGTGAAGACCAGTTTAAAACTCAATTCTCTGTGTCATTAGATAATTAGGCAGTAGACTAGTTTTCTTCTCCCCTTATAACAACTCACAGGACTTTGTGTTAAACTTTCTGATAAGTTGTGGTCCACATGTGTAGAGAGAGAATCTATAGGAGTGAAAATCATGGATACTTGAGAGACTAGAAGCAACACCACTCCCTGATCAAGGCATTTATCAGGAGAAAATAGAAAAAATGGGGGTAGGGGGAACAGGATGGAGGGAAATACAGATAGCAATAGCAACTGTGAAAAAAATTAAACAAGTTCATCTGATAAAGATCTAATTTTTCTAACATATAGACAACTTCTTCAAATTTATAAAAATAGGAGCCATTCCCCAACTGATAAAGGATCAAATGATATAATCAGTTTTCTGAAGAAGTAATTAAAGTCATCTATAGTTGTATGAGAAAACACTAACTCACTATTGATTGGAGAAATGGAAGCTAAAAAATTCTGAGATATTGCTTCATACCTATTTAGGTAGATAATAGGGCAGAAGACAACAAAGGTTGGAGGAGATGTGGGAAAAATTAAAATTAATGTACTGTTATTCCAGTTGTGAATCAATTAAACCATTCTATAGAGCAGTTTGAAATTATGCCCAAAAGACTATGAAATCATGAATACCCTTTGACATAACAATTTCACCACTAGGTCTATATCCAAAAAGAGATTTAAAAAGCAAAAAAGAAATGGACCTATGTGTACAAAAATATTTATAGTAACTCCTTTCTGGGGAGTAAAAAAAAATGGAAATTGAGATGATGCACATCAATTGGGAAATGACAGAATAAGTTGTTATATGTAATTACAATGGAATTCTATTGTACTATAAGAAATGATAATCAGGATGCTCTCAGAAAACCCTAGAAAGGCTTACATAAGTTGATGCGAAATGAAATGTACTGGGTATAAAATAACAGCAGTATTATTAGATGATCAGCTGTGAATGACTTAGCTATTCTCCATCATACAATGATGCCAGACAACTCTGAAGGATTTAGGATGAAAAATGCTATCCAGTCTCAGAAAATGAACTGATAGTGTCTGAATACAGATTGAAGCAATTTTTTTCACTTTCTTTAGTTTTCTTGAGGTTTTTTTGTCTATGTTTTCTTTTACAATATGACTATTATGGATATGTTTTGTATGACTACAAATATAGAAGCTATATGGAACTGCTTGCCTTCTCAATGGGTGTAAGGGAAGGGAGGGAGGAAGAGAGAGAATTTGTAACTCAAAGTTTTGGAGACAAATGTTAAAAATTGTTTTCATATGTCATTGGGGGAAATAAATACAAAATAAATGCTTACACAGAACCCCAAATTGAAGAAAATTATTATGTTTTTAATTTCCTGAATGCACTCAGAAAGCAAATTCAGTTGTATCTAAGGTTTATGTGTTATGGTCAGAAAAACCCAGGAAAGAAAAAAAACCCGACGATCTGGTATGGTCTGATATTAGCTTCACCTCAGTAGCTCTACTGAAGTTTAATTTAATGAAGTAATAAATTCAGAATTGTGTTTCTGCATGCATTTATTGTAAAAAAAAATCCACTTACAAAATACATCAGAGTAAAAACTTATGCTGTAGAAAAATCTCAAGTACTGCAGCATGCATTATACTCTGAATTTCAAATAATTTATAGGTAGGAAGAAAAATCATTTCAATAATCATTAACACAAGCAAAACAGGCTAATTGCTGTAAAACATGCCAGAATGATTATTGTTAATTGTTCACACCCACAGTAGAAATCATTTGAACCAAGATTTTGCTTGGGGAAGGGAGACATAATCTCTCTTTGATAGTATTTCACATTTTTGTTGTCTGTCATATTTTTTATTACAAAACAAATAATTTTTTAAAAAACAAAAATGTAAAACATATAAAAGGTAGAAACTTTTTAGTTATTTTGATTTTTAGCTGGCTAGAGAACATTGCACTGAACCCACTGTTTTTACCCTTTCTATTTTACCCTGAACAGATAAAAGGTGTAAGTCTTTTCATGCTGTTAAATGGGGGATAAAAAATAATTGTACTAGTATCTCTCCAATACCAAGTCCAGGTTTTGCCTTTGGTAGCTAATAGTAGGAAAGGAAACAAGGGTAGGAAAAGGAAATAAATGGAGAGGCAGGGAGAGAGAGAGAGAGAGACAGAGAGAGATAGAGAAAGAGAGGAGGAGGCAGGAAGGAAGGGAGGAAGGAAGGAAGGAGGGAAGGAAGGAAGGAACAGAAGTAATGATAGAGTGATTTTAGGTCTCCTGCTTCAAATCCAGCATCTGTTCTCCTACACTATAATATAGAAGCAAGTACTCAAATTTTCCCAAGTCAGCAGCAACAAGAGTTAATGTAGATAACCATTGATTGCTATGTCTATTCAGAAGCTCAGTGAGGTCCTCTATGAATTATTACATCCCTGATAAGCATGAGTTTCTCCAGATACAAAATATACTGAGCATTTGCCACTTAATATCTTGACAGCATTTGGGGTGTCTATAATGATAGATCTTTTATAATGTTGTGACAGGTGCCTAAAGGTAGATACCCATCAAGGCAAACTTATGAAGGTTACTTGCAACTTCCTTTCCTAGCCCAAGGCCACAGATTATGGGTTTTTTTTGGGGGGAAGGGGGTCTTTTAAAAAAATCACTATATCAAAATGAATGTTACTATTGGCAAATAGAAATGTAATAAAAACCGGATCAGAATATTTATCTTGGTATATAGGTGACCTATATTTGGCCTATTAAAGTACTTCCTGAGAGTTATTGTTAACCTAAGATGTTAACTCATTATTTTCTGTTGTACATGTGCTTATACATTTAAGGAAGCTTTGAATATGAATACACAACAATCACTAGCAAATATAAGGTATTTATATTCTTTTAAAAACAGTCTTTTCCTGTAGTGCACAGATTCTTAATCTCTGTTTCATGAACTTGTGTTTGCATTTAAATTATTTGATAACTATATTTCAAGGTAATCATTTTCATTTGTAAAGCTACTAATTGTATTTTAAAATTTTTATCTTCACAAGGGGTCCATAGACTACACAAGAGTGCTCAAAGCATCTATAAAACAAGAAAGGTTGAGAGTTCATGTTTTAGAGAGCTCAAGGTTTTCACATGAAATTCATGTCCCTACTGAGAGGATATAAATACTTTGATGGCCCAGAAGTTTTTCATCTTCTCCTTCTGCTAGCATTTTTATTCATATAACTTAATCATACTTCTTCATAAATAAAGGTTGATTGATAAATGTTGGATGAATTGAATTGTGAGTTGTGCAGCAGTTTTATAATTTTACCAACTTCATTTGTGGGAGAATTCAGTTCATTTAGCCAAGATTTGCCTATAAGATGTGTGATGGAATGATCTGGCAGTTGTTAGAAAATTCCTTTAAGAGATTTTTTCTTTTTTCTCTTTTCTAATGTTTATTTGTTTATTTTTAGTTTTCAATATTCATTTCCACAATATTTTGAGTTCCATATTTTGTCCTTATCTCTCCCCTTCCCCACCCCAAAAACTGTGCATTCTGATTATCCTTTTCCCCAATATGCCCTCCCTTTTATCACACCCTTCCCCTTCCTTATCCCCATCTTCACTCTTTTCTTGTAGATTTTTATTCCTCATTACTTGTATTTCTTATTTCCAGTTGCATGCAAAAACAATTCTCAATATTCATTCTTAAAATTTGGAGTTTCAACTTCTCTCTCTTCTTCCCTCCCCACCTATCCACACACTGAGAAGGCAATTAATTCAATCTAGGTTATATTTGTGTAGTTTTGTGAAAGATTTGCATCATAGTCATGTTGTGTAAGACTAACTATGTTTCATCCTATCCTGTCCCCCATTTATTCTATTCTTTCTTTTGTCCTTGTCCCTCCCCATAAGCATTTAATTCTAATTACTCCCTTCTCCCATTTGTCCTCCCTTCTATCATGCACCCAATTGACTTATCCCTTCCTCCCCTAATTTTCTGTACTGCATAACAGATTTTCATACCAAATTGAGTGTACATGTTATTCCCTCCTTTAGACAAATGTAATGACAGTAAGCTTCACTTTTCCCTCTCACCTCCCCCCTTTTCCCCATCATTGAAAAAAGTTTTTTCTTCCCTCTTTCATAAGAGATAACCTGCCTCATTCTCCCTTTCTCCTCCCAATATATTCCTCTCTCACCCTTGATTTTATTTTTTAAACATCACCCATTCTTATTCACCTTACCCTGTTCTCTCTCTCTCTCTCTCCCTTTCTCTCTCTCGATTGCATGTAGATATGTATATACATGCACATATGTGTGTGTGATCCCTCCAACTACCCAAATACTGAGGAAAGTTTCAAGGATTACAAATATTATATTTCCATATAAGAACATAAATAGTTCAACTTTAGTAAAGTCCTTTATGATTTCTCTTTCCTGCTTATCTTTTCATGTTGCTCTTTCTAATCAGCTCTGGTCATGTCATCAAGAATACTTGAAATTCCTCTATTTCATTGAATGACCATGTTTTCCCCTGAAGTATTCTGCTGAGTTTTGCTGAGTACATGATTCTTGGTTTTAATCCTAATTCCTTTGACTTCTGGAATATCCTATTCCAAGCACTTTGATCCCTTAATGTAAAAATTGCTAGATCTTGTGTTATCCTGACTATATTTCCACAATACTAGAATTGTTTCTTTCTAGCTGCTTGTAATATTTTCTCCTTGACCTGGGAACTCTGGAATTTGGCTACAATATTCCTAGGAGTTTCTCTTTTCTGATCTTTTTCAGGAGGTGATTAGTTCTTTTAATATTTATTTTATCATCTTGTTCTAGAATATCAGGGGATTTTCGTTGATAATTTCATGAAAGTTGATGTCTAGGCTCTTTTTTGGATCATGACTTTCTGGTAGTCCCATAATTATTGAATTTTCTGTTCTGGAAATATTTTTCAGGTCAGTTATTTTTCTGATGAGATGTTCTATATTATCCTCCTTTTTTCTTTCCTTTGGTTTTGTTTTGTAATTTCTTGGTTTCTTATAAAGTCATTAGCTTCCATCTTCTCCATTCTATTTTAAAGAAGTATTTTATTCAGTGAGCTTTTGAAGTTCCTTTTCCATTTGGTGAATTCTGTTTTTTAAAGCAATCTTCTCATCATTGGCTTTGTGGACCTCTTCGGCCAATTGAGTTCGCCTATTTTTAATGTTTTTTTTTTTTTATTCAGTATTTTTTGTGCCTCTTTAGCAAACTGTTGACTCACTTTTCATGATTTTCTTGCATTGCTCTCATTTCTCTCCCCAGCATTTCTCCACCTTTCTTACTTGATTTTCAAAATCCATTTGCGTTCTTCCATAGCCTAAGACCATTGCATATTTATTTTGGAGGTTTTGGATGCAGAAGTCTTGAGTTTTAGATCTTCCTCTGATGGTAAGTATTGTTCTTCATCATCTGAAAGGATGAAAGAGAATACTTCTTCACAACAAAAGTAGCCTTCTATAGTCTTATTTTTTTCCCATTTCGCAGGGTTTCCCCATCAGTTACCTGACTTTTGAGACCTTTGTCAAGAGGAAGGTATACTCTAGGGACCTGTAAGTTCTCCTTTCCTCCAAGGTAGCTCAAAGAAGGTAAAGGAGTTTACTAGTCTTCTGCCTTATGCTCTTATATAGGAACTACAGAAAGGTTTTCTACCTTGGATTTTTGAAGCTGCCTTTGGCATTTGTGAATTGAGCAATCTGGGATCTGCAGCTGCTACTGGGGATACTGCCTCCAAGGCCTACTCCAGTTCTGTTCCTGCCAATGCCATGTGGCAAAGGCTAGACTGCACTCTGAGGGCTGCATTCTACTCTGAGCCTCATGTGATTCCTGTTAGCTTTCCAGGCTATCTTGGGTCGGAAATCTCCTTCACTCTGCTGTTTTGCAGCTTCTGTTGCTCTAGAATTTGTGTAGGGTCATTTTTAACAGGTATTTCATGGACTATGAAGGGAGAGCTGGAGTAGGTGTCTCCTTCTACTCTACCATCTTGGCCTATACTCCCTGCCCTTAAGAGATTCTTGAAAAATGTCACATAATTAGATGTAAATATTTTATCGAGTTTCAAAATTCAGCATTCTTATGTAGTCCTTCTCCCCAAACTCATTGGTATGGAATTCTCCCCTTATTTATAGAGATGAAGGAGTAGTCCTATCTGAATTACAATGTAGAATTGCTCAATAACTTCAATTCTTGGATAGTCACCTTTTAGGGATTCTTCAATGGGAGTCTCTCTTTTGGTACCTTCAAGGACACTTTTGAGTCCCTCTTTGGGACTCTTCAGGACAATCTCTCATTTGGAATTGGTCAATATTCAATTTTTCTTCTAGTATTGAGTTGGCCTCTAACTTTGAGAGACAATATGGAAGTATCAAACCTCACTTCACAATGATGAAGGAAAAGACTCTGGGAAAACATGAGAGTACAAAGCAGTTTCCATTTTATCTCCTTTCCCGGCTTTTAGAGACTTTAGGGAGTTTCTCCTTGGGTGATATCTAGGACCCTATCTCTTGGTTGACTGGAGTTACTTTACTCAGTAGGAGAGCTCCTTCCTACATTTTATATTGTCTTGTATCTGGTAGGATAAGTCACCAGACACTGAGGTCTGGCATATATACTCCTATGTGTAAGTTCTAATTTCTCTGATTTCTGTTTTGCAACAATTTAAAATACATTTTTAGCTAATCAGTATGTAAGTTAATTGGGAAACTAGTGTTTTGTTGGAACAGGGCCAACTCTTCGATATAGGGCTTAGGTTCCCTCTCCCTCCTCAAATAGGATAGCAATTAAAAGATAGAAATAACCCATTCATACCCACTAGATGAACAATATTTAAGGGAGAAGATCTAAATTCTTGTCTTGCACACTCTCTCTAAGGATAACTGAACTGATATCTATATTTTCCACCTCCTGTTTTCCTTCCTGGTGAGAAAGAAAGTTTACTTTGGAAAAAGGGTAGTGGGAAAAGATGCTAGTGATGTCTATTCTACCTCTCTTTGAGCTATGCAATGACAATGTCCTAGCTACATATGAAGACTCAGTACAGAGTTCCATTCTTTTTATTACTCTACTTAAATAAAAAAGGCATATTTTGATAAAATTATGTATTTTACTTGTGAAGAAATTTATTTTCTTTGATTTCCATACAATAGAGTCTGAGTTTTGTTTTTATAAATCAGGGAATAATTTAGAGACTATTTCATGCAACTAAATGAGGCAACTATACATGAACTACCCTTCCATCAGTCAGTAACCAATAGTATGCTTAAGCACATAGACTCCTGTTGAGAATTTCCTACTGATTGATGCTAGTATAATACATAACAATTGGCCTTTAAAAATGCATGAGTTTTGCACAGATGAGTTATTGATGCTCATAAAATCATTCAACGATTTCAGTTAAGCTGAATTTACAACTGAATTAGCATCTTTTTAAAGGTGTTATTTTCCTCAGCATTTTTTTTGTTCTTTAGCAAGCTGCTAACCCATTTTTCAAGCTCTTCTATTGCCTGAGTCCAATTTAAGTTTCCTTTCAGAGTTTTGAAGGCAGGGGCCTTGACTTCCTCTGACAGCATGCCTTGTTGTTCCTCATCTGAAAGGATGGGGGGGAGACACCTGTTCCCTAAGAAAATAATGTTCTATGGTCTTATTTTTTCCCCCTTTTTTGGACATTTTCCCAGCCTTGACTGTCCCTTGACTTCTGAGTTTCCTTTCCACGATCACCTTGCCTCCAGTTCAGACAAGCCAGCACTGGAGGCTGAGATTCAAATGAGCTGCTACAACCCCTCAAGTGTTTTAGGTGGGGCAGGGCTGGTATTCAGTGTGAGAGTAAGATCAGCTGCTCAGTTAGGGGCAGGGCTGCCACACAGGACTCAGTTCCCTCAGGAACTTTACATTGAGACCTTCAACAATGGATACAGGTTACTGCCCTGAGAGACCCTGTCTGCTGCTGCTTCCACTTGCTTCCACTGCTGCCACCTGAGGAGACGAGTTATGGGGACACTATGTTCCCTTCTCAGTCAGTCAAAAAAACCCTCTCACTGACCTTTAGCTCCTGTGGGTTGAGGGATCTGTGGTGCTGCTGGAGATTCTGTCCCCAAAGCCTGATGGGTTCCACTCCTCCTGGTGCTGCATGGCCAAGGCTGGGCTGGGCTCTGCTCCACATCTACTGTGACAGATCTTTCCCATCAGTCTTTCAGATCACTCCAGAAATCTCCTCCACTCCATTTTTCTGTGGCTTCTGCTGCTCTAGAATTTGCTAAGAGTTCTTTACAGGTATTTTATGAGCTGTGGGGTAAGAGCTTGTGTATGTGTATCTGTCTACTCTGCCATCTTGGCTTCACCCTCTAAGCTGAATTTGTATTTGTTCAATTACAAGGAGAAAAATATTTTTTATGATGCCTGGAAAGAATTGAGTCATACAAATTCATTAAAATTCATGTAGGTCCAGATAGCAAAATTATAATTTATATCTGAAAAGCAAAGTAAATGAGGAGTTCACACAATCACACTCAAACACAGGTCCATGCAAAATACTCAACCATCACCTTGCAATGAATGTCACCATTCTGAGTTGGCATATGCCTAGCCTAGGAATAGTTTTGCCATTTTGTATAAGCATCCTTCTCCTCAGAATATGATTTCATGTTATTCTATTCCATTATATTGTATTTTTCTTAAATATGGTATAATGGTCCTTTGGGCCAATTCTTACCACCTCCAGATTAATACACATTAGAAAATGTATATCTCAATACAGCTAAAAAAGTTTATGAAACATCTCATATAAGATTAGGTTGATGTGAAAGAACTTTACATTATAATTAAATGCCCTGGTGGTGACAATAAGAACAAGAACACCCAAGATTATTGATCATCAACACATTACGTTTCTGATAATATGGCATTGATTTTTTTTCTAATGTGGAACCAAAGGTGGTAGGCTCAAAACTTAGGTCTCTTTCTAGAAATATATCCTTGTGCAAGCCATTTTACTGTTCTTAATTTTAGTTCAGTCATCTACAAAATGATTGGGTGTCAGGGTAGCTAAATAGTTTTTGATATCATTTACAAATTTAAACATAGAAGCGTATGAGCACTTTTCTTGACTAGATGAAAAAACACTAACCAAATATTGGTTTTGAACCATGGTTATTTTGTGTGTGTCAACTATGGATAGCTTAAAGGTGTTTCTCTTTTTGTATTCTAATCATATACCCTACCCATTATTCAAGATTCCTGATTTAATTTTTTTTAATGAGTGAATACAGGATACCTGGCTTTCCCTTCATAGAGTTCACGGGATTTTCTTTGTTATTTACAGTTTGTGAAAACTCCTAGCTGTGGAATCCGGGTGTTACATAAACAAAAGGCAGACAGTCACTTAACAAGAGTGAATAATCTTTTGATAAGTAGGTGGCATAGGTATTTAATTGCTTTCTCAGAGTCCTGGATTTCTAGAGTTATATGACTTCAG
The DNA here is from genome assembly GCA_028658325.1 of Potorous gilbertii. NCBI lineage: Eukaryota > Metazoa > Chordata > Mammalia > Diprotodontia > Potoroidae > Potorous > Potorous gilbertii. The sequence continues at coordinate 167,928,354 of CM053769.1, read as the reverse complement.
TTCCACAAACCTATCATTATCTCCTCATTCTCAGGTTTTGTAGAGCTATTCTCAAGGAGAAAATTACTTAAAAGGTGAAGTATTTTTAGTCAAATACCTTCAATAATTATCACCACTATCATTGTTATCAGTAATAGTTATAGCAGCAGCAATAGTAGCAGTAGCAGTAGTAATAGTAGTAGTAGTACTAGTAGTAGTGGTGGTAGTAGTAGTAATGGTGGTGATGGTGGTGGTGGGGTGGGAGTAGTAGCAGCAGCAGCAGTACTTAAAAAATTATAGTTTAATCAAAGTGTAGAGCCTGTAGTGTGGAAACTCTTATTAATTCATATCTGCAAGGAAGGGAAGGAGGATATAAAGTGCAATGTTTAGACAAGAAAGCATACAATTGCAGTTTTTTGGAGGGGAGTGATGAGAGTTCCATGAGGAAAGTTGAATAGGGTGTCAGCAAGGACTCTGTGTGTATCACTCTGGCCTTACTCTTTCTATCTAACTCTGTGTCTCTCTCTTTCTCTTTCTGTATTTTTTTGCTATCATACAAAATGGATATATGTCATTAATATTAAATAGCCTGATTTATGGGTGTACTCTTAACAAAACTGAAAGAGTTAGGGGGCAGAGCCAAGATGGTGGAGTGGAAAGAAGCATATACTCTTAACACTTCCTCCACAGACCACAAAATACCTGTAAAAAGAACTCTCAACAAAGTCTGTAGCAGAAGAAGCCACAGAACAATAGAGTGAAAGCAGTTTCCAGCCAAAGTAACCCAGAAGGCCAACAGGAAAGGTCTATTCTTGGGGAAAAAGTATCTCCTTCCATCCTTTTGAATGAAGAAGAACAGGCTTACTGTCACAGGAAGTTGCCCCATGCCTCGAGGGCCTCCAAAGTGAACTTAAAATGGGCTCAGGCAATACAAGAGCTTGAAAAATGAGTTAGCAGCTTGCTAAAGGAGAACCAAAAAGTGCTGAGGAAAATAACACCTCTAAAAAGAGGCTAGCACAATTGGAAAAAGAGGCCTAAAAAGCCATTGAGCAAAAGGAATAATTAACAAGCAGAATTAGCCAAATGGAGGAGCAGGTTCAAAAGTTCACTGAACAAAATATTTCTCTGAAATAGGGAATTGAGTTGAGGGAAATGAATGACTATATGATAAACTAAGCAGTTAGAAAACAAAACGAAAAGTCTGAAAAAATAGAAGATAATGTGAAACATCTCATTGGAAAAACAACTGACCTGCAAAATAGATTCAGAAGAGACAATTTAAAAATTATGGGACTACCTGAAAGCCATAAACAAATAAAAGAGCCTAGAAATTATCTTCCATGAAATTATTGAGGAAAACTGTTCTTATATTCTAGAACCAGAGGGTAAAATAAATATTGAAGGAACATACTTATCACCTTCTGAAAGAGACCCAAAAAGAGAAATTCCTAGGAATATTGTGACCAACTTTCAGGGTGCTAACGCCAAGGAGAAAATAATGCAAGCAGCTAGAAAGAAACAATTTGAATATTATGAAAATACAATTAGGATAACCCAAGATCTGGCAGCTTGAACATTAAGGGAATGAAGAGGTTGGAATAGGATATTCCAGAAGACCAAGGAACTGAGATTAAAACCAAGAATCACCTACCCAGCAAAACTGAGTATAATACTTCAAGGGAATAAATCGTCATTCAATGATATAGAGGACTTTCAAATATTCATGTTGAAAGGACCAGAACTATACAGAAAATTTGACTTTCAAACACAAGAATCAAGAGAAGCTTGAAAAGGTAAAGCACAAAGTGCAAATGTAAAAGACTCTTTAAAGCTGAACTCTTTACATTCTTATATGAAAAGAAAGTATTTATAACTCTTGAGCCTTTTCTCAGTATTTGGGTAGGACAGGGATTGTGCACACACACACACACACATACACACATATAGACAGAGACTACAGGCTGTGTTGAAGCAGAAGAGATTATATCCACAAAATAAGATATAAAATAAAAATTAAGAGGTGAGGGAGGAAAACAATGGGAGGAGAAAGGGAAAAATGGAATGGAGCAGACTATAACTCATAAAAACGATGAAGAAAAATCTTATTTAAAGGAGGAGAAAGGGGACAAAGGGGGAGGGGATTGTGAAGCTACTCTTTCCTCATATGACTTAAGGAAGGAATAATATGCTCACTAAATTTGGTATGAAAATCTATCATATACTAAAGGAAAATAGGAGAGGAGGCAACAAGTGGGGTGAGAGGAATGTTAGAAAAGAGGGCAAATGGAAGAAGGGAGTAACTAGAAATAATCACTTCTGGGAAAGAACAAGGACAAATGAGGGGATAAAAAAGTAAGGGGGAATAGAGTAAGATAGAGAGCAATATAGTTAGTATTACACAACATGATTATTATGGAAGTCTTTTGCAAAAGGCCACATATATAGCCTGTAGTGAACTGTTTGCCTTCTTAGTGGTGATGGGTAGGGAAGGAAGGAGGAAAAGAAGGTGAAGTTCAAAGTATTAAAAACAAATTTTGAGAATTGTCATTCTCAACCGAACAATAAGAAACACAGATAACAGGGTATAAAAATTTATCTTGCCCTACAAGAAAAGAGGAGGGAACATGGGTATAAGGGAAGGGTGGGGTGTGATAAAAGGGAGGGTTCATTGACGGAAGGGTAATCAGAATGCAAGGTATTAGGGGGTGGGGAGGGGAGAGATGGGGAGAATAATTGGACATGTTACAAGGTGTTGTAATAGCAATTAGTATTAAAACAATTGATTGAATTAATTACTGAGACTAAATAACAGAAATTTTTAGTTTGGGGAAATGAATTTTCGTCTAAGTTTCCTAGAGGCAGGTAACTTCGGGTAAAATTTGACATTGATAGAAAAGTTAAGGTTTTAATGCTAAATTTGATTTTATGATTGTTATTAAAGCAGGAACAAGTAAAGAAAGGCCCCTTAAGTCTTGCCTCTAAAGATGCTCCTTAGCCAATGTGAAATTATAGTCATATCTGAAATCTGGTTATTGGAACTTGCTATTTTAAGATGCTATGGGACTATTAACTAACTGTTTTTCTGAGTCTAACTCCAGGTATGGATAGCAAGAAAGGCAGTTTGAGCCTCCAATCTATGATGCTAGAAAGTGAATATTTCAAGACGAAAAAGAGCAAAAATTGTCCCTAAAGAAATGATACTGAGGAGTGGGCAGAGCCAAGATGGCAGAGTAGGACAATTTGTAGAAGCTTTCCCACCACAGTCCATAAGGTACCTCTAAAAATGGCTCTAAAAAGATTCTAGAGCAGCAGAAGCCACAAAACGATAAAGTTAAAGAGGGTTCCAGCTCAAGGCAACCTAGAAGACCAACAGGAAAGGTCTACAATATGAGGCTCAGGGCAGAGATCAGCCTGATCTTGGCCACCAGGCATGGCAGGGACAGGACCAAAGCTGGCTTCAGGATGCCATCAGCAGCAACTGTGGTTCCCAGATCCCTCAACCAATAAACCCAAGAGACAGCTTCAAAGGTGACTGAGAAAGCTCTTTCCTCTGGGTGAGAAGAAAGCAGTTTCCTCCTGCGGTAGTCTCAGACACAGGCTGTGGCAGCTGCATCCATTTTTGAAGCCCTTGGCCTAAAGACACTGGGAGAATTGAGATGCTGATCTGGATCCCAGCGTTGAGTGACAGTCCTGGGCTGAGAAAGAGTGCTGATGTGTTGGAGCTAGTGGAAACTCTGGACAGGGAATTCTACTCTCAGGTCCTAGGCAGAAAAGTTTGTGGTTTCTCTCAGATCAGAGCACAGACCAGGAGAGGACTAACACCTCTCCTTTGATTGTGCGACCTTGGAGAAACTGAGAACTTACAGGTCCCCAGAGTATACCCTCCTCTGGACAAAGACTCAAAAGTCAAGTAACTGGCTGGGAAAATGCCCCCCAAAAGGGAAAAAGAATGAGATAATAGAAGATTACTTTCTTAGTGAGCAAGAATTTTCTTCCATCCCTTCAGATGAGTAAGAACAACACATACCATCAGGGGAAGACCTAAAAATGAAGGCTTCTGTATCTGAAACCTCCAAAATAAATATGCAAAAGTCTCAGGCCTTGGAAGAGCTCAAAAAGAATTTTAAAAATCAAGTAAGATAGGTAGAGGAAAAATTGGGAAGAGAAATGAGAATGATGCAAGAAAATCATAAAAAGCAAGTCAACAGCTTACTAAAGGAGACTCAAAAACTGTTGAAGAAAATAAAATCTTTAAAAATAGATTAACTCAAATGTCAAAGGAGGTCCAAAAAGGGAATGAGAAAAATGCTTTAAAAAGCAGAATTAGCCAAATGGAAAAGGAGGTTCAAAAGTTCACAGAAGAAAATAGTTCCTTAAAAATTAGAATGTAGCAGATGGATATTAATGACTTTATGAAAAACAAAGAAATTACAAAACAAAACCAAAAGAATGAGAAAATAGAAGACAATGTGAAATATCCCACTGGAAAAGCAACTGACCTGGAAAATAGATACAGGAGGGACAATTTAAAAATTATTGGACTACCTGAAAGTTATAATTAAAAAAAAATCAGCATAGACATCTTCTGTCATCAAATTATGAAGGAAAGCTGATCTGATATTCTAGAACCAGAGGGCAAAATGAATATTGAAAGAATCCACTGATCACCTCCTGAAGAGATCTGAAAAGAAAAACTTCTAGCAGTATTTTAGTCACATTCCAGAGTTCTCAGAGAAAGGAGAAAATATTTTAAGGAGTCAGAAAGAAATAATTTGAGTATTGTGGAAATACAATCAGAATAACACAAGATCTAACAGATTCTACATTAAGGAATCAAAGGGCTTGGAATATGATATTCCAGAAGTTGAAGGAACTAGAATTAAAATCAAAAATCATTTACCCAGAAAAACTGAGTATAACACTTCAGGGGATAAGGGAAGGGAGGGGTGTGATAGAAGGGAGGGCATATTGGGGAAAGGGGTAATCAGAATGCATGATGTTCTGAAGTGGAGGAAGGGAGAGGTGGGGAAAATCTGGAACTCAAAATCTTGTGGAAATGATTGTTGAAAATTAAAAATAAATAAATATCTTTAAGAATTCAAAAAATGTAACACATACAGAACCAAGAAATATTTCAAAAAAAGAGAAATGATACTGAGAATACATCTGTTTCTCTTGGCAGAGCTGAAAAATCCATGACTGTAGAACATTGCAAACATTTTCATACATTTTAGCGTATTATTTGGTTTTACAGATATTTTTGTCTTCTTTTTTCTCTTTCTTAGAAAATATTTGCTTTATGTAATGGCTATTACACAGGAAGGAAGGAAGGAAGGAAGGGAGTATATTAACAGAAGTCGTGTCAAGAAAAATTTGTCATGCACTTGTAACATATCAGAGACTGCTAAACTCTAGAACCACAAATACAATCAGAAAGAAAGATGTACCCTGACTTCAAGGTACTTATATACTATTGGAAGAGTTTAGCATATAAAGAAAGCTAAAAGAAATGGGGTTGGGGAATGGGAGAGAAAGTCCAGAGAGCTACAATATAGTTTGGAGAGGAGTGAATACATGGCTGGTCTGTTCATTCTTCTTAAAAATGAAGGTTCTTAGAGGAATAAGTCAGTCAGATAAAAAGAGACCACAGGGGTGGAATGTACTTCTAAATTGAGAAATCCAGGAGTGCAGTGAAGCTTCCAGGGTGAAGAGGTTTGCATGTTAAACAAAATCTAGAGTCAGGAGCACATCCCGGAAACTAATGAGGTCTGTGTATCCTTCCTTTCAGGAAGGTTCTCAGAGAGTCCACAGGGGTAACAGACTCTCCCAATAATATAAAAGGTTTCAGAAACTTGGTAGATACAGTCAAGATAGTCAGAAGTGCAGCTTAGAGAAAAATAAAGATGATGCATAAACAAAAAAAATCAATAAAGTTTTATATTAAAAAAGATGGAAGGATCTTGGAAGATTCTACCACTTATAGGAATGCTTTGTTTATGATCTCAGCAAGGAACTTCTCATTGCCATCCTTGCTATAGTTCATAGAGATTCCTCAAGGTGTTGCTTATTGGATGATGATGAATGGTGTTGACTGACTCTCCTAAAATCTCAGAGGGTTATAATATTCATCTCCTCCTATGCTGATGAAATTTCAGATCTATACTTCAAAAAGATTGTTAGTAGCAATATATAGGATAGGTTGTTGTGGTCAAAGAGTGGAGGCAGGAGGCCAGGTAGGAGATAATTGCAAGAACTAAGGAGTGATAATGGGACTTTGAACTAGGTTGGTGACAGAAGAGAGATGAGGATGACTGTGAAACATCTCTGAACTGACAGATGTCATTGGAAGATTGAACCTTAGAGTCACTCTTAGTCAAGTATTTCATGTTGTTAAAGAGGAATCTGAGGTCAGAGAGGAGAATTACTAGGAATTATGAGGCTCCATTTCATGGAGTAATTTGAGATCATTCAATTTACCACTGGCAATGCATCCTATGCTTTTTACAGTATTTCTCCTCAATAATCTAAGTCCTACACTCATACAGGTGGCTTCATCATAGATATTCATTATTGAAGCAAGGTAACACAATGAACAGAGCATGAGGAAGGGTGGTAAAGAAGACTTGAGCTCAAATCCAGCCTCAGAAACTTGCTAGTTGTAAGAACTTTAGCAAATCATTTGATCTCTGTCAACCTTGGGTTCCTCATCTGCAAAATGGGAGTAATAACAGCCACTACTCTCAAAGGTTATTATGTCTAAAATATATTTATAAAACATTTTACAAACCTTAAAGGATATATAAAATCATGCTGTGATGACCATCATCACCATCATTAGCTTCATGAATTGTTTTGCTCATGGGCAACTGTAGTGAATAGAATGCTGCTATTCAAATCTAGGTATTCTTGCTTCAAATTATTTGCTCTTTCATTACACTATATTTCATACTGTCAAGAAAGAAGTAACAGGGCAATCTAAAATTGAGAATTTTTATTCAAAAGACACATGAGTATTGGAGATATAGATTGAGGAATCATCTGTGTAAGAAAGAATGTCAAAATCAGTAGCAAAGAAGAAACTAGTAAAGAGAAGAAAAGAGAGCTTAAGGTAGACTCTTGCAGCTTAGATCTAAGGGGAAGAGATCTTTAGAACATTGTCTTTTGGCTATAGCACGACAAACACACACTTGTAGAGATGCAGACAGCAATAATGGATAGAATGTTAGCCTTGGAGTAAGGAAGGTCTCCATTCAAGTCCTATCTCCGGCACATATTCACTGTATAATCATTGGCAATTTACAACTGTCAGTGTTGCTGGCAATTTTCTGTGATTTTTATTTACAGATGAAATGCTAATCCATATTGTACTACTAAAATCTTAAATCTGGACAAAAACAAATGGGATGATAACAAATTTTCTCTGAGGTCCCTAATATTAAAATATTCAGAGATAACCTGTTTTCCAGAGCTAAGACCCAGCAAGCAAGCTGTGTCCTGAGCTTGTCATAACAAGAATCCTTTGCTCTCCTCTTCTAGATGATCTCAGTCACAGTAAAATCCAAGCATTTTCCCATATAATTATTGTATTTTCTTGAGCAATACCAGATATTCTCTGATATTGGACAAGTACTTACTGTATCCTTGTTCTGGTCATGAAGACCTGCTGTGTACATCAAAACTGTGATATTGTTGCTGTTACTCAGCATAGTCAGGGCTACAGATCACAGAGTAACTGCAGGTATTATAATTTAATATAGACAGATCTGTCTATATTAAAGTGGGTTCCCTCAGCTAGGGGCAGGGCTCTAGGAAATCTGTCCTTGCTTGAAAGTCATTTTTTTCACCATGTTATTAAACTTCCATTTGATTTGTTATTCTCCTGTCTCTTGCCAGCTCTGGTTCTAGTCACCCAGAGGTTAGGAGCCAGTTTCCGTGCAGTTGACACTATGTATTCTGAAATTGTATCATTCTGTGACAAGATCAGAAAATATTTCATGTTATTTCATGCTCATATTATTACCATCAATATAAGATGTTTCACAATTAAGAATATCATTACCCAACTTACAGACAACATAAAATCTGGAGATGAAATTCTGACTGAGAGATTAAAAAATCTTGGGTTAAAATATAGGACTGAATATAAGATCATAATATTTAGCAGAATTAATTGTAAAGTTTTGCATGTGGGTACAAAATATAAACTTTAAAAGCAAACTATAAAGGTGTTATTGGTAGACATTGACTTATTTCAAAAAGATCTTGTATTGAATGCACTGCAATCAAATGGAATACAGTCTTGGACCACATTTGCAAGAGGATAGTTTCCTTGCATGAAAAACAAGACTATCTTGGAGTATTTTGCCCTTGACAGATCATATCTTGAATATTGTGTTCAGTTTGCAGTACCAAAATTTCATCTGAAAGAGGGCAATAAAGTTCTTTCAAGAAAGTGAAAGGCCTTAAGCTCATGCCATATGAGAGGCAGGCATCATGGGAATTGATGGTGTTTAGCCTGGGGAAAAAAAAACAACAAGATTCAGGAGAGAAATAATGTTGTCTTCAAGTGTATACACAGCAAGCATGAAGAAGAAATATTGGATTTGTTCTATTTAGTTCCTGATTTCAGAAACAAGACTAAGTGGAATTTTGAAGGACACAGCTTTAAGTTCCATATGAGGGGGAAAATACAACCACAAAAAATTTCTTTTTTAGATTTTTCCAAAAGTGAAATGATTTTTCCTTCCTGGAAGTTTTCAAGGAGAGAACAGATACACAGTGATCACAATTTCCCATTAGAAAGGTCATTGTATTATTTTTCAGGTTATTGCATGGTTTGGATAATACTAAAATACTATGATTCTGTGAATAGCTAAAAATGTTCTTGTTAACTATCCCTAAAGACCAGTAACTTGAGGCAATCAGCAGAGACAGACTCAAAAAAAGGCAAAAAAAATTCCAAAAGTATTACACGGTGAGAAAAGGCAGATTCAAGACAGGCACTGAGGACATGGGCAGCACTTGCCAAAAGTTCTCACTGTGTGGAATACTGGGACTGCTACCAACAAAAGCATCTCAGCTTCAGGAAGGGAAAACAGCACTATTGTGGACAGTTCTTTTAGATCCCTTTCAATCCCAGACCCTCCCCTGTTGCCACTTTGTAATCTCAGCCCTTCTCAGGTGGATTTTCAGTTGGAAAATTCTGCTGCCAAATGTTTTGGGTTTTGTTTTTTACTTTTACACTTTAATGGCATGTGAGGAAGGGCATGAGTGACCAAAACATTTTTATTATGTTGAACTTCAAGGCATGGGGAACGATTAGAAAACAACAGAAAAATGTGTGTGTGTGTGTGTGTGTGTGCGTGTGCCTATGTGCATGTTTCAAAATTTGTCTGGCTTTGTTTTCTCTTTCAAATATTATCAGAATAACTCATTATGAGAAAATCTGGTAAATACATCTTTTGTATTTTAGAGAAGAGGAATTGTAGGTACTTGTTTTATTCAAGTCTCTATGTGATTCTTGCATTTATCATAAAGAACATAACATGCAGGTTTTAATCCCTTTTCCACCCTTCCATTTATACTTTCAACTCTGTATTAAGAATAAGAGCATAGACTTAAAACTAGAAGAGACTTAGAAGTCATGAGGTTCAACTCTCTTACAGATGAGGAAAGTAAGGTGCAGAATTCTAACCTAGATAGGGCTTTTTTCATGCATTTGAAGTACGCCTCACTCTTTATGATTCCAGTTGACGTTGTCTTCACAAAGATAGTAGAGTGGCTTGCCATCTCCTTCTCTGGCTCATTTTACAGATAAGGAAACTGAGATAAATGGGTTTAAATGACTTGCCCAGGTTCAAATAGCTAGTAAGTGTTTAAAGTCAGATTTGAACTTATCTCCTCCACCACCTACCTGCCATGAAAATGCATAAGACTTCTTAAATTATTTGTTCATTTATTCTTTTACGTGCTTATTTATTTTCTTGTTTCATTTATTTTCAGGCCAAAGAGAAACTCTAAGTCGCTGATAAGATGAGTGTCCAGACAATGCAATTTCCAAATAATCAATAATCCTGAATGTGGATTTGAGGAATTTAAGAGTAGTTGTTTAATTGATGACAAGTGACAGTACCTAAAATTTGCCAAATTTATTGCACATTTCTATGTGTTTAATCATGATGTTTGTTGATATATGGAGATCTAGAGAAATTAAGACAAAAATACAGCTTTCTCTGGCTAGAAAATTGATTTCTAGTGTCATATTCCCTTATTTACTTTTCTGAAGCATCCAACTAGTCATGACACCATTCAAGATTTTCTTGACAAAGATATTGGAGTGGCTTCCCCTTTCCCTCCCCAGATCATTTTATAGATGAGGAAATTGAGGCAAACAGAGGTAAACAAATGGCCCAGTGTCACACAGCTAGTAAGTGTATGAAGCCAAATTTGAACTGGTGACTCTTCCTGACTCCAGGTCTGGTACTCTATCCACTGTGCCCCTAGCTCCCTTGTCACATTCATAAAGATCACCAAATAAAAGGATCATAACCCTGTGAGGGCAAGTAAAATAGAATTTTTTGTTGTTTTTGTTTATACCAAGAAGTATAATAGCTCTGAAAAATGTGATTAAGGAGGATCTTTTCCACCAATTATTGGGCTTAGGAAGATTTGTAGGAGGGTCTACACCTTTTGTTAAGGAGGCACTGATTTTCAAGGGATGTGATGCCCCCTGGCTCTAAAATGTGTATAAAGATTCAAAGGTGTGGTTTTACTTTGGGGCTTAGTTTTTGGAAGAAACTTTGTGTGCCAGATGAGAATCTTGGAAGTCGCTAAGGAGACCCCTGGCTTTGAAAACCCAGATATTGGTACTTCCCTCTCTGATAACTATGGTCAGAAAGATGGATCTGTCTGTTGATTTGTGATATATGGATTGCTTATGTCACACTCTTTGGGAACACTGTCTGTTGATTTCCTGAACTAGGTGAATGATATATGTGCTTGATTAAAGGAGATTATTAAACCCTCAAAAGTTGCCTTTCCTTTTAGAAAAGTATGTCAAAGAGCCTGAGATAGCACAGCCCCTGTGTGTGTTGAGATGCTTACTGATACAAACCCCAAATCTGATTGCCTTGAAAATAATGTAATTGTTAGTGACAGTTTTATAACCATTTATAAATAGTGACTTGTTTATACTCAACCCACAAGCCTTTAGTAAAGATGTACTGTGTGCAAAGGAGATCTATACAGGATAAGTATTCCAAAGATAGGGAAAATACTGTAGCACTGGGTAGGTGTATTAACCCCATATATATTCCTACCCAAGTATCTCTCCTTTATTTCCTCTCCTTTCCTTTTTGCAGTTCTCTTGTTTCAGATTATTTATTGTACTAGTGTTTGCTCTAAACACTCAAATGTTTTTCTCTTGCAACTTCATTTTGGGAACTCTACTCTCAAAATTTACTTCTTTTCATCATTTTACGGTTATTTTGAAATTTTAGGGGGTAGAGCCAAGATGGCGGAGTAGAAAGACTCACATTTGCTAGAAGGAGATAAGCAGGGTAGGGGGGGATGATGGAAGGGAGGGCAATGGAAGGAGGGAGCAATTTGAAGTCAACACTCGGGGAGGGACAGGATCAAAAGAGAGAATAGCAACAATGGGGGTCAGGATAGGATGGAGGGAAATA
>CM053769.1:167888756-167916191 GCA_028658325.1 Potorous gilbertii | reverse complement strand
ATCTTTAGATTATAACATACACATATATTATAACGTACACATATGAAAATATTTACTATGTTGATTTTTCTTCTTTTGGAGCTCTCCAACTTATAAACTAGTCTTGCTTTAATTATAGGTCTTTCTTTAATTATAGCATCCAGAATTGAACGCAACCTGACCAATATGATCTGATCAGGCATAAAACAGAAAGACCATCACTTCTCTGTTCCTGGAAGCTCTGCCTCTCTGAATGTAGACAAGATTACACAATCTTCTTTGCTACTGTATCACAATGTCAGCTAATATTGAGTTTGCAAGCTACTAAAACTGTCAGATGTATTTTCTTTTTCAGGCAAACTACTATGTTGCCGCATCTCTGATCCATTCAGCAACCAGAATGAAGACTCAAATTTGAGTTGAAAACAAGGAGTTTTGATCAATTTGTTTCCTTATCTTTTTAAATTCTTTCCTTTGGGAATAAATGACTCTATATATGAATGACTTTTGGGTTACTTTATGTTCCCACTAAAGAAGTGAAAAAAAATGCCATACAGAACACTTACGCTTTCAAAGGAGATTTAGTAAATGGTATTCTTAACAGTTGGTGGGGATAAGAGAAAAGGACTGAAGAGCTCCTAATCTCCCTCCAGTTCAAAGTTAATAGATAGTAGTCTCCAGCTTTTGATTTTTTAATAGGAAAATTCCTGTTATTCTGTCTTTGTTGTGTATCATTGATGTTTCTAATTTTTGAATTGGGGAAGGGGAAAGGAGTTTTTCAGGACCCTGAATGATTTTAATAATAGTATTAGCTAGCATTTATTTGAAACTTAATAGGTGTCAGACACAGTGCTTAGAACATTCCAATTAATATCTTATTTAGTCTTCATAAAACCCTGCAAGGTAAGTGCTATTATTGCTCCTATTTTACAGATGAAGAAACAGAGACTAACAGAAGTTAAGTGATCAGTTCAGGGTCACACATCTCATAAGTATCTGAGGATGGATTTAAGTTTAGGTCCTCATAATTCTAGGATTGATCATCTATCATCTGCACTGTAAGTTATTTTCTAACACTTCTTTTAAATATACATGTAGAACATTTGAGTATTGTCATTTGTTAAGAGGATAAAAGTAAGGGAATGCAAAATTTTTCTTTATTTTTTTTATTTACTTAGAACTGGTTTACACATGGGAAAGGGAAAGTCTTAGGTTTTGTGTCCAGGTGCTATGACTCCTTTTAAGCACACCTGCACACTTCACTAAAATATTACTGTGAAAAGAAAATACTTTCTTGGTTGATTTAATGTATGAAATCAAACAAGAAGGGGACAATTAACATATTAAGGTTACATATCAATTATTCTTAGTTGATTTAATGTATAAAATCAAAAAAGAAAGGGACAATTAACATATTAAGTTTGCATATCAATTATTTACAGAATGCTAGAAGAAGAGCCCTGGATTATTTTCTCAAATTAGATACCATAAGTCTTGCAGAGGTACTTGTTTCCACTTGTCACCTATCTCATCTTAGGATTCTAATTGTGAAATGTTAGCTCACTTTCCAAAGGGAAGGGAGGAGAAAACTTTCTAAACTTAATCAATAATTTATACTCCTTAAAGGAAGAAAGGTGAGTACTTTCATTTACAAAATTCTAAAAAGCAAAAAAAAAATTCTTTTTATTCACATACTATTTTTTAAAAGAATAAAAGAAATGAAAGATCTCAGACATTATGTGAAGTAAAGAAATTATAATTGTGTTTGTCTTGCCCCAGTCCTCCATTTTCTACTGATATTTCCCTTCTAAGTGTAAAACTTTACATGTGTTACTATTGAATTTCATTTTATTCAATCCATGGAAAATCTTTTACCTAATCTTTTTGATAATCATGTCATCTATGCCTTTTTGTTCCAAGATATTCATAAAACTATTAAACAGGTTAGTACCAAGAACATATCCCCAAGGCATTTCACAAGAGGCCTTTAGACAAGACACAGATCACAATGTCCATCTGGTCTTTCACCCAGTTCCAAATATATCTAATTATAATATTATCTAGCCCATATTTCTCAATCTTTAACAAAAGAATAGTATGAGGCACATTTTCAAATAATTTGCTAAAATCTGAGCAAATGTAGTCTACCATATTCCCTTCAATTAATTTAGCCAGTCTATTTTTTTAAGGGAAATATCATTAATATAGCAGGGTCTCTTCTGGATGAAGCCATGCAGGCTTTTCACAAAACACAGTTTTCTTATTTAGGCATTCAGTAATCATTTTTTTTAAGTGATCTAATCAAGATATTTTCCAGAAGTATTTTTTCCTTTCATATTTTTAAATCTGAGAATTAATATAGTGCCTTGAAGATAGCAAACTTGAAATAAATGTTAGGTTGGCTTAGGATGGATTGTGCAAAGACTCATCTCAATACTTCCATGTAACATTATCTACCTACTAATTGTCCTCAATAATCATTCCCTTCTCTGAACTTCTGGGATCATTATTCAGTTTCAATCCTTTAGCACTTAGCGTGCACACCTTGGATTATATGTTTCTTTTATCTACATGTCTCATTTCTCACATTAGATAGCATGACTTCCAGAAGAAGAGTCATGTAGTTACATGTATGCATGTATGTATGTGTATATACAGTATGTGTGCTCATGTGTGTGACAGTGCATCAATGAACATGTAATAAGCTCCTGCTATGTACCCTGCACTCTGCTTAGTCCTTGGGAATACAAAGAAAAAAACCAGAAAGCAAAATATGGCCCCTGCCCTTGAGGAGCTCACAGTCTAATGGAAAGGAAGGCCACATGCAAATATATATATGTATATATATACATATATATATATACAGACTAACTACTTACATAATAAATAGAAACTAATTAACAGAAAGAAACTGCTAAAATTGATAGGGATTATTTAAAACTCCCTATAGAAGATGGAATTTTAGGTAGATTTAGAGGCTGCACTGGATAGAGCACTGGGCTTGGAGTCAGGAAGATTCCTCTTCCTGAGTTCAAATCTGGCCTCAGACATTTAACTATTGTTGTCACTCTAGGCAAGTCACTTAATCCTCTTAGCCTCATTTTCCACATCTGTATAATGAACTAGAGCTGGAGAAGGAAATGGCAAACCATTCCAGTTTCTTTGTCAAAAAAACTTCAAAGAAATTCATGAAGAGTTGACCATAACTGGAAGGACTGAAAAGCAACAAAATAACCAGGGAAAATAGGAGGCAGAGATGAGGAAGGGACAATATTATGTGCATGGGAGATAGCCAGTGAAAATACCTGGAACTGGGAAATGCAGTGTAGTACTCAACCAGCATGAAGGATTCTAGAGTAACTAGATCAAAAAGACTGTTAAGATGAAGGGTGTAAGGTGTAAGGAGACTGGAAACAAGACTAGATTAACAAGGGCTTTAAATGCCAAACAGAGTATTTCATATTTTATTTTGGAGGTGATAGGGAAACACTGGACTCTACTAAGGATTGAGGTGACATAGCCTTATTTGCTCATTAGTAAAATTACTTTGGAATCTGAGTGAAGAATGGTCTGGAATAGACAGAGACTTGTGGTGAGCAGACTCACCAGCAGGTTATGACAATATTCCAGAAGATAAGGTCTTATACCAGACTAATGTCATTATTAGAGAAGTGGAAAATATGTATTGAGAGGGTACAAAGGTAAAATCAATTAATCTCTGCAACAAATTATATATGAGGTAGGGAGAAGGTGGAAGGTAGTGAGGAGTCAAGGGTAACCTCTAGATTACAATTCTGGAAGATGTTTGAAGAAAACAAAAACAATGAGTTTAGTTTTAAATATGTTGAATTGAAGATGTCTATAGGAAATCCAGTTTGAGATACTCAGACAGTGGAAGATAGGAGAAGGGATATCTGCAGAGAAGTTAGGGCTGGACAATTATATTTGTGAATTATCAGCTTAGAGGGGATAATGGAACCCATGGGAGCTGTGAGATAATCAAACAAATGATGCAGAGGAAATAGAGTCCAGCACAAAGACTCTTAGGACACTTATAGTTAGCAGGTTTGACCTGGATATATTGTTGTTCAGTCATGTCCAACTCTACTAGACCCCATGGATGTTGTCCACGGGATTTTCTTGGAAAAGATACTGGAGTGGAATGTAATTTCCTTCTTCAGTGTGTCCTCATTTTACAGATAAGGAACTGAAGCAAATAGGGATTAAGTGACTTGTCTGGGGTGACACAATTAATAAGTGTCTGAGACTAGATTGAAACTCAAATCTTTCAGACTCCAGGACCAGTGCTATATCCACTGTCCCACAGAGCTGCCTAGATAATGAGTCAGCAAAACAAAGTAAGAAGCAATGGTCAGATCAGCAGGAGGAGAACCAAGAAAGAATAACTCAAAAAGTTAGAGACAAAAGATTATCAAAGAGAAGACAGTGTCAAAATATCAAGAATGTCAAAGGCTAAAGAGAGGCTAAAAAGGATGAAAACTGAGAAAAGGTCATTAGATTTGGTAATTACAGCTTCAAAATACATTAATATATTTCAAGCACCATGTATAATAGCTTAAAAATTCATCTAAAGCTTTTTCATACACAATATAGTCTAAGCATGACTTGCCCATCTTGTACTCTTTTTTTTAATATCCAAATTTAAGACATTTTCCTCTATTTCATTTCATGTTGTTAGATTAAGACAATTATTTTAGCTTTATCATGATCCTTTTGGTTTCTGATTATGTCAGCCTTGCCAGAGAAAACAGAAGCAAAATAAGCTTTAAAGAGTTGTACTTTCACTTTTGCCTATATTATCATAGCTCTATTCAACCCAGAAATAAAACTACTTTGATCACTTTTCTCTTCTGAATCTTAACTGAAATAAAAACCATACTTCTATGCCCTTCTCATCCACCACAGAGCAACTAATGCTGTTTTAGGTAAAGAGCAAATGCTCAGTAGATAGACATTGACTTGAGAGTTTATATAATGAATTCAAAGATTTTTAAATAAACAATGCTTATATATTGAATAATAATTGGAATGATTGACAGTTTCCTATACATAATTAAAATCTCTTCAAGATACAAAATGGTAAACTAAACTTCTGACTAGAAATGAATACGTCTTTAAATAATCATGTATTTGTCTGTTTACATGTATCCCCAAGAATATTCATTTCTTGAGAGCAGGACTATTTTTCATTTTTTTCATCTTTAATTCCTTACAGAGTTCCTGACATATAATACATGCCACTTGGGATAGAGAGATGATAAATAAAGAATTTATTAAGTTGTTCTAACCTTCCAGGCACTAATGCTGAACACTGGATATATAAATACAAATGAAAGACAGACAGTATCTCTCCTAAAAAATTTACATACTAATAGAGAAAAAACCACATAAACAAAAACGAGAACCAAAAATATTACAGGATGATCAGGTAGGATTTGGGGGTGGAATACTCAAAACATGGCATGAACCAGAATGAATTCAGGCAGTGTTGTTTGAAACAGCTTTGGAGGGGACATGAGTGGTTCTTCACATATGGGGGTCAGTGATTATCTCATTAATCATAGGATGAGATTGTACGGATGCAAGCAGTGGATTCCGGGGTTTAGGCCCCAAAATATTCCAGAATCATGGGTTGAAAGAGATTTAGAGATATTTCTGGAGTCAGAATTTATTAAACATTAAAACACTACATAAGGTCAGCTATTTTGATCCCCTTTTCCTTGTCATGTGGAAACAGTAAATATGTGAAATTTTACCTTCCTTTAGGCTTCAGAAAAGTTTCTGTACTTGGTAAAAGGAATTTAATGAGTCATAGACCAATAATACAGATATTCAATATTGTTGCATGACTTGTATTGTTCACATACACTGATTCATTTCATGCACCTTGGTCTTGGTCCCCTCATTCCCAAACCCATGGCTTACTCTCTCTCTGTCTTTTGCAACCAGCATGGCAATTCCTTTGCTGTTGAGTTGCTCCTGTAATACATAGTAAATTCAATGTTTATTGGTATTATTTTGAGAATTGCCTTATGAGTCCCTACATGAATTTGATGTCTGTACTTGAAGCACAGCTGCTGACTTTCTGACTTTCCTCTTGGTACATACTTCTAGAACCTCTATTCATTAATTGACATGATGATTCTTTCTGAACTCTGATTTCAACTCATTTTCAGTTTGGATTATTCTATAGCTTATCACTTAATGGCATCTAATATTTACATGTTATAATAATTTTGGTGACTACAGAACAGATCATTGAAATTTCAGCAATGCAGAATTGTGTTCTCATAAACTTGGTGGAAATTTTACAGTGAAAGACTCAGGCAAGCATTCCAGATGAATAGACTGCAGATATTTATTTATAAGTAGTATATCTTTGACTCTCATCAATGTTTTGCATGTGAATATATAGATTTTCACACATGCTTAATACTCAAAGGGTTGTATGTACCATGTTTCTTAAGCAGATGAAAATATTGATAGGAAATGGCAGCTAAAATATCAAAGAATGAAAATAAGTTTGGTCTTGTACAGTACTTGCTTGTTGTTCTCTACTGATATTCATCTGGAGAGATTTTCATTGTCTTATCTCCTTATTCTTGCTCAGGTTTGGGTTGTTTAAATATGCATAATTTGTTTTTTCTGTGAATTGCCTTGTATTTTCTAAAATTCAAGTTGTAAAAACAGCTAATTTACACACTTCCAAAGCAAATACTGATGAAATGCACAAGAAGTTGAGAAAATGTTTATTTTCCCCAGTGATAACCTTTTTCATTCCTTTGAAATTATGTAATGGACAATAATTGGCTAAATCCTTATGAAAAGGACCTTTCCCAGTTGTAAAATGGCATTCTAGGGATAAAGAATATTTCATATCTTGTCAAACCAGGTGGTCATTTCAACTCATTTTGCTTAAATGTTTTCCTTTATTACAAGGGAAGTAAAGAGGAGGCAAGAGGTCCATTGTGAAATGATTCTAATGTAAAAAGAAAAAATATGTAACTTTTAAAAATCTCCATATCTTCAGGAGCAAAAATTTTTAAAAAAACACCTGTGGTCACTGCTAGATTCCTGTTGAAGTCAGTCAGCACATATTATCTCACTTCTTTTTTCATTGAAAAGAAAAAGCATTCATTTTATTTTTCTGAAATAGTGTGGTTATATATCCTGAGAAGCTAAGATATTTCCATTGTGTTGATTCTGTAATACTGCTTTTCAAAAACCCTAGAGAAGGAATCAGGCCAAAATTTCTCATTATCCTTTAACTAATAGCTCCTATTTCTTGGTTTCTAGGTGAAGTTAATATCATCTCATGCATGTGACTCTCAGGTCCCTGGAAACTTTAATTGTGATGTTAAAACTATGTATTTATCAGATGTTTTTAGTTATTTTTCTGAAAACATTTCATAAATACAAACAGGTACATAATAATAATGACGGTATATTACATACATGTATGTATGCATACACTCATACATACATGTATGTGTGCATGTGTGCACATGTGTGTGCAAGTATGTATGTATTTAACACCTTTGACAAACAGGATTTCCTATATGTTGAAATAGTTTTGTATAATGCTGGGGATCATAGTAAAGGTCAAATGCATTTTAAAATGAAAGATGTATATCTCATAGTAAGCATCAAGGGCAATGAAATTCCTTAGTAATAACATGTATTTAAGGCCATCCTGGAAATTTATATGGGAAGACATGTCCCAGAAGTATTTTGACTTAATTTTAAACTGATGATGAAGCACTTGGAGGGAGGTAATAACAAAATGTTATGTGTTAGATCACATCAGGAATATAAAATTCAGTTATAGGCACCAGTTTTCAGAAAGAACATGGAAAAGCAGGCTACTGTCAAAAAAAATGTGACTATTATAGCACATCATAGGAGGATGAGTAGAAGGAACCATGCATTTTTAATTTGGAGAAAAGATGATAAGAAGAAATGAGAGTCACCAAATATATAAAAGATGATTCTTTGGAAGAGAGATTGTTAATATCTGGCTTTGTGTGGCAGAATGTGGAGAAAAGATGACAAGGTTACGACTTTAAGATGAAAATAAGGAGAAAAATTGTACTTGGATGCTCATGACTTATTGACTTCAACAACATTAGAAATGTTCTAACAGAAGTCAGCTGATCAGTTACAGTATTCATGGAAAAAT
Source organism: Potorous gilbertii (assembly GCA_028658325.1). NCBI lineage: Eukaryota > Metazoa > Chordata > Mammalia > Diprotodontia > Potoroidae > Potorous > Potorous gilbertii. Next base: position 167,908,012 of record CM053769.1, on the reverse strand, counting down.
ATATAGCCAACGAAACGGGAAGTTAGACTAGTTGGCCACTGATATCCAATCCAAGGTTTAAAAAGTCTTTTCAAAAACAAAGGCTATCATGTTTGGTTCAGGAACAACAGAGATGTGTGTTCAAAAATATGCTGTGTATAGGTTCGACATATACTTTCCTATTGAGCATATTTTCACTATAGTGATGTTATGTAGTCACACTGAGATAAGTGGAAGAAATCATATAACAAATCAAAACATAATACTCTAAAACCCACAGACACACAAATATGATCTGCTACATTCTGTGAATGACTTCCAAAATTGTATGCTGTCATGGGGAGGGAGGGGGGTAGGGGGGGTAGGTGTGGGGGTATAAAATCTTAATTTTAAGGAAGTGATTGTAGAACATTTATAAATAAATAAAATAAAAATTTTAAAAATAAAAAAATAAAAAAAAATATGCTGTGTACTTGAAAGCAGGACAATAGGACTTGTCCAGATTTATAAGAATAGACTGCTTAAGGTTTTTTTCTTTTTAGTTGGCTTTAAAACAAATTAAGAGAGCACATATAGTTTATTTGTCAGAACTGTGGATGAGGGAAGTGTTTAGAAACAAAGAAAGTACAGAAGGTGTTGCAAAATGTAAAATAGCTAATTTTGATTTTATAAAATTTTAAAAAGGTATTTGCACAAACAAAACCAATACAACTGTAATGTTAATGAAATTTATGTTAATGAAAGATCTTCCCTGCCCATAAATGGACCACAGATTAAGTGGGGTTTGTTTTGTAGGAAGGTCAACACCTTTTGTTAATCACTAGTAAGGCACTGGGTCAGGAGAGTCATGCCCTCCCTCTCTAGAAAGTGTACATATACTCTGAAGTGAGGTTTTGCTTTGTCATCTTGGAAGAAAGTCCATGTGCCAGATGAGACTCTGGGTAACTATTAAGGAGCCCACCTGGCTTTGAAAATCCAGCTGTTAGTGATTCTCTCTCTGGTAACTCGATATGGGTCTATATAATGATCAGACAATTGGATCTGTCTGTTGATCTGTGCTGTATGTATTGCTTTTAGTTAGGCAGCTAGAAGCCCTGTCTGTTGATCTTTATTTCTCTGCTTGTATTTTATCTGTTGGCATATGTGATTAAAGAACGTTGTTGACTTCCCTTTAAATTTGCTTTCCTTTTAGAAAAGTAGATCTAAGAACCTGTGCTACCAGACCATCCTGGATGGTTTGCTTCTACAGCAAACAAAAGTATAAGGAAAGGAATAAAACAGGGAAAAATTTCAACAACTATCTCTGATAAAGGCCTCATTTCTCAAATAAATAAAGAATTGAGTCATGTTTATTAAAATACAAGTCATTTCTCAATTCATAAAGGGTCAAAGATATGAACAGGCAGTTTTCAGACAAAGAAATCAAACCTATCTATATTCATATAAAGAAGTTCTAAATGACTTGATTAGAGAAATGCAAATTAAAACCACTCTGAAGTACTACCACACATCTATCATACTAGCTAATATGACAATAAAAGAAAATTATAAATACTGGAGGAAATTTGGGAAAACTGCACTATTGGTAGAGTTGTGAACTGATCTAGTCATTCAAGAGAGCAATTTGGAACTATGACCAAAGAATTCTAAAAATTATGCATACCCTTTAATCTAGCAATATCGTCTGTAGTACTGTATCCAAAAAACAGCTAATGAAAGAGAAAAAAAGGAAAGGGATCTGTTTGTATAAAAACATTCATGGAAGCTCTCTTTGTGATATCTAAAAGTAGGAAATTAAAGGGATAATCATTAATTGGGAAATGGTAAATAAAATGTGGTATATGATCATAATGGAATATTATTGTGCTGTAAGAAATGACAAACAAAACCTAGAAAGACACATGAACTGATGCGAATTGAAGTGTACAGAACTAGGAGAACATTATACACACTAACAGCTGTATTGAAGATGAAGAATTATGAATGACTTCACTATTTTCAGCAATAAATGACCCAAGATAATCACAAAGGACTAACAATATAGTATATTATCTGCCCCTGGAGAAAGAAAAGCTTATATTGTCTGAATTCAGAATAAAGCATGAATTTTTTTCACTTTCTTTATTCAAATCTTCTTCTACAAAATGACATGTGGAAATGTTTTACGTGATTGCACATATATTACCTATTTCTAATTGCTTACCATCTCAGGGAGGGGAGAAGGGGAAGATATAATTTCAAACTCAAAACTTCAAAAAAAAAAGATGTTTAAAATTTTTTTTGACATGAAATTGGAGTAAAATAAGATATGCATTAAATCTGACTGTATACAGTATTCTGCATTTATATAGACCTCTATCTCAGTAAGGAGAATAACCTTTATTATTCTGTCTCTTAGAAAATCAATTACTTGACAGGAAAGATTTCTTAATTCTTTATATTTCTATCTCTGTCTCCTAGCAAAGTGCGCTGCACATGTTGCTTAATTGTTTCAGTCATATTTGTTTCAGTCTTATCTGACTGTTAATGACCTCATTTGCATATCTATTGGTAAAGATACTAGACAGTTATTTGATGTTGCCTTCTTTAGCACATTTTACAGATGCTGAAACTGAGACAAACAGGTTTAAGTGATTTGTCCAGAATCCCATAGATAGTAAGTATCTGAGACAGAATTTGAACATAAATCTTCTTGACTTTAGGCCCAGTGTCCTATCCACTATGCAAACTATCTATGCTAACCAGCCCATATTAAGAATTTAATATATACTTTGTGATCAAACTCTTAGTGATCAGGCTTCTTCATTACATAGAAAGAAATTTTGTGTTTTAATGTTGTTCTTACTATTTAATTTTTTCCTTGGTTATACGTATATGATTTTCCCCTTTCAACTTCCTTCACTTTGCACCAGTTCCTTAAAGTCTCCCTGTGCCTCACAGTATATTCTACATTCTCTATATTCATAATTACTTACAATGCAGCTATATTCCATTTCATTAATATATCACTATTTGTCCATTCCCTATTCAATGAGTCATCTACTTGATTTCCTTTTCTTTGCTACCATGCAAAAAAAAAATAAGAACAATATTGCTATAATGGAACATGGAACTTTTCATCATTCATCTTCTTAGGGAACATATTTGGTTTAAATCATAATTTCAATATAATTGGATCAGCATATACTTCTATCCAAGTATATTAGCAATGCTCTCTTTCCAAAAAACAATTTATATCTAATAATTTAATAATAATCTAATAAAATTATTCACACTATCTAAATATAGCCTTTCTCATATTTTGTACATCTTATGAAATTTCTAAGATTTGCTTCTGTTTGTCTTTTGTTCACATTTCTGGTTGGGATTGAGGAAGGAAGAGCTGGTTGCTCTCTCCTCAAAGAATGATTTTATGTTATGTATATACCTTTGTGTTTGTTTAAGATCATAGGGACATCCTGTTAATAAGTTGCTATATTATGTGTTCTGCAAAAGTGAATCATGCTGTATTTACTTCAGAAGTGTTAATACCTATTTGTTCCAGGATCCATGGCCATTCAGATTGTAAAACCAAGAATCCTGGAAGGGTGGAGTGTGATAGCAATGAAATTAGGTTCTTTTGTTGTGTTTGTTGTACTAAAAGTGACTCTGACTGAATAACTTGATTAGGGAGGATTTTCCCATCCATTGATGGGCCTGCCCATTGGGGAAAACTTGATTAGGTGAGTGGTTTTGTAGGAGGGTCCAAGTATCTTTTGTTTTTTCTATTAAGGCACTGAGTCAGAGGGTTATGCTCTCTGACTCTAAAACTGGTATAGTATTCTGAAGGTGAGATTTTATTTTGGGGATTAGTTTCTGTAAGAAGTTTTGAGTGACAGATAAGGACTCGAGGAAGCCACTTTAGGGAGACCACTGGCTTTGAAAATCCGGATGCCAGTGCTTTCCTCTCTGGTAATTATGGTCAGACAGTTGGACCTGACTGTTGAATTCAGGCAGAGGAAGCCATGTCTAATCTGAACTAGATGAATGATATATGTACTTGTTTAAAGGAATAAGACATGTGCTTGATTAAAGTGATTGTTAACCCCTTGAAAGTTTATTTCCTTTTATGAATGCAGATCTAAAAACCTGTGATAGTAGGCCCCCCTCTTTGTATGTTGGTGTCTTACAGTTACCTGTATCAACCTCTCCTCTTCTCTTATTCTTTTCACTTCTATTTTCCTGCAGGACAATATAGATTTCTATGCTCCATTGCCAGTATATCCTATTTCCCAGTTGCATGTGAAAGTAATGTTTAACATTCATTTATAAAACTTTGAGTTCCACATTCTCTGCCTTCCTCCCTCCCAAACCACCCTCAATGAAAACGCAAGCAATTTCTTATAGGTTATGCATGTGTAGTCATGCAAAACACTTCCAGATCAGTCATGTTGTGAAAGATTATATTTCACACCATCCTGCTCCACATTCCATTTACTCTGTTCTTTCCTTTGACTCTGTCCTTCCTCAAAAAGAATTTGCTTCTGATTACACCCTCCTCCAATTTGCCCTCCCTTCTATCATCCCCTCCTTTCTTATACTCTTCTCCCCTACTTTCCTGTAGGTAAGATAGATTTTCATATCTAATTTAGCATGCATATTACTCCCTCCTTAAGCCAAACCCAATGAGAGTAAGGTTTCACTTCTTCTTCTCCATTATAAAAAACTTTTTCTTACCTCTTTTATGTGAGATAATTTGCCTCATTCTACTTCTCCCTTTCTCCTTCTCCCAGTGTATTCCTCTCTCTTTCCCCTTAATTTTAATTTTAGGTAGCATTTTTTCACATTCAATTCACCCTCTGTTCTCTCTCTACATAAATATTTCCTTCAACTACCCTAAAACTAAGAAAAGTCTCATAAGTTACAAACATCATCTTTCCATTTAGGAATGTAACAGTTCAACTTTAATAAGTCTTTTTTGATTTCTCTTTCCTGTTTACGTTTTCATGCTTCTCTTGAGTCTTGTATTTTAAAGTCAAATTTTCTATTCAGCTCTGGTCTTTTCATCAAAACTGCTTGAAAGTCTTCAATTACAATGAATGTCTCCCTTTCCCCCTGAAGTTATAGTCAGTTTTGTTGGGTAGGTAATTCTTGGTTTTAATCTTAGCCTTTTTGACCTCCAGAATATCATATTCCAAACCCTCTGATACTTTAATACAAAAGTTGCTAAAACATATTTTATCCTGGTTTGTTTATAATACTTGAATTGCTTCTTCCTTACTGATTGCAATATTTTTTCCTTGACATGGGAGTTCTGGAATGTGGTTACATTATTCATAGGTGTTTTCCTCTTGGAATGTCTTCCAGGAGGTGATTGGTGGATTTTTTCAATTTTTATTTTCCCCTCTGGTTCTAGAATATCAGCGCTTATTGAAGCATGATGTCATATTGAAACATGATCTTTTTTGATCTTGGTTTTCAGTTAGTCCAATAATTTTTAAATTATCTCTCCTGGATCTATTTTCCAGGTCAGTTGTTTTTCTAAGTAAGTGGTGCTTAGACATGGACATATTCTGGTCCAATATGTGAGCTCTAGAGTGAAATGGTTTTAAAATTTGGTCTTTCAGAAAAGAGACAGTAAGAAAAAATAAAAAAGAAAGAAAGAAGGAAGGAAAGAAGGAAGGAAGGAAGAAAGACAGAAAGAGAGAGAGAAAGAAAGAGAGAAAGGAAGGAAAAAAGCAAGAAAGGAAGGAAGGAAAGAAGGAAGGAAGGAAGGAGAAAAGAAAAAAGAAATAGAGAAAAAGAAAGAAAGGAAGGTAGGAAGGAAGGAAGACATCAAGAAATGAATCTAGCCAGTGAACTACAAGATAACTGGGCAGCTTATGGCCAGTCAAATTTAACTTCATTTACAGAGGAGAGAGAGGAAGAAAACGATCTGAATTACCCAACTGACTGCATCCCCATTCAAGCAGCTCAGATTACTCATAGGTTGTGTTTGGCTTTTGTTTTTGAACTGGACCATGACCTGAGGCAAATGATGACATGTCTTTCTGTTGACTTTGATTTGAGGGAGGGAGGGCTGTGCAAGGGGACCAGCCTCACTTTTTCCTCTAGAACCATATGGATCCATGGACTAGATATTCATAAGGATGACTAGAGATGGCCCAAGATGCAATGGGAGACCCTGGAAACCCTGGCCCTATTAGACTAAGGCTTTCTCAGGTTCTCACTTTGAGTGAGATAATACGCATTCTATTTTTTCATTCTTTTATAATTTCTTGATTTCTCATAGTGGTTCACTTTCATTTGCTCCATTCTAATTTGTTCCATAGTGCTTCAGTGAGCCTTTGTACCTCATTTGTCATTTGGCTAGTTATGCTTTTTAAGGCATTCTTCTCCTCGTTGACTTTTTGGACCTCTTTTGCCATTGGACTACTCTATTTTCTGAGTCAATAATGCTTTTATTCTTTTTTAAAAAGCATAATTTGTTTAGTTCCAACATTAGCTTCCACAAGATTTTAAATATAAAATTATCTCCCAATCTCCCCCACCCCCAGGACAGTGTGCAATCCAACCACCACTTTCCTCAATCTGGCCTCCCTTCTTTTCAGGTAGAGCAAAAGTTTATGAATTATCTTTCCTGGATCTATTTTCCAGGTCAGTTGTTTTTCCAGTGAAATATTTCACATTGTCTTCTATTTTTTGTTCCTTTGGTTTTGTTTTATAATTTATTAATTTTTTCATAAAGTCATTAGTTTCCACCTGTTACATTTAATTTCCAAAGAATTAAATTTCTTCAGTGAGCTTTTGGACCACTTTTTCATTTTGCCAATTCCACTTTTTAAGGCACTCTTTTCCTCATTGGTTTTTGGGCCCCTTTTGTCATTTGACTTAGTCTGTTTTTAAGGTGGGACTTTCTTCAGCATCTCTGTTAGTGAGCTGTTGGCTCCATTTTTCATGATTTTCTTGCATCACTAATTTTTCCTCTACTTCTCTTATTTGATTTTCAAAATCCTTTTTGAGCTCTTCCATGCACTGAGACCATTTCATATACACATTTTGACAGTATCTTGGTATTTGGTGTGATATATTGGTCTATACCTTATTTCTGTAATCTACTTTTCAGTTTTCTTAAAATTTTTTATCAAATACTGAGTGAAAAAGTTTGGATCTGTGGGTTAATCAAACACTTTATTTTTGAGCTTATTTAATAATTTTTATTGTCTATTCTATTTCATGGATCCAGTACTCTATTTCTCAGCCAGTATCAAATTGTTTTCGTGACTGCCATTATGTGATACAGTTTGCAATCTGGTACTATTAGGCTACTTTCTTTTACTTAAAAAAATATTCCTTGGATAATGTTGATCATTTATCTTCCAGAAAAATTCCATTAATATATTTTCCAACTTTATAAAATACTTTTGGTAATTTAATTTAAATCTAATTTTACACTTAATGTGTAACTTAATTTTGGTAGAATTGTCATTTTTATTGTATTTCTTTCCCTATCTATGAGCAATTAATATGTCGCCAACTATTTTGGCCTGAATTTCTGTGCAAAGTGTTTTGTAATTATTTTCATATAATTTGGACTTATCTTGGCAAGTATACTCCAAATTATTTTATGTTGGTAGTAGTCATTTTAACGAAACTTCTTTCTCTGTCTTTTCCTTCTGGGTTTTGTTTGTGACATATGGAAATATAGAATATTTATGTGGGTTCATTTTATATAGGTTCATTTTATATATTGCAACTTTGCTAAAGTTTTTAATTATTTCAACTAATTTTGTTTTAGGTGATTCTCTAGGTTTTTGTTTCTTAGTATGCCACTATGTAATCTGCAAAGAGTGATAGTTTTGTTTTCCCATTACCTATTTTTATTCCTTCACATTTTTTTTCCTTTCTTAATGCTATAGCAAGCAATTCTATTAAAATACCCAGTAACAGTGGTGAAAACGCAGTCTTACTTCATATCTGGTCTTACTAAGAAGGCTTCAAGTCTATGTCCATTACAGACAATGCTTTCTCTTGATTATAAATAGGTACTATACTTCATTTTAAGAATAGCTCCTTCTACACCTGTGCTTTCTATTGTTTTTAATAGGAATGGGTGCTGTATTTTAACTAAAACTTTTTCAGCATTTATTGAGATAAACATACAATTTCTGTTGATTTTGTTATTGATATAGTCAATTGTGTTCATAGTTTCTTCATATTGAACCAATGCTGAATTCCTGGTATAATTCCTACCCCATCATACTGTATGATATTTGTGATATATAGGCATAATCCCCTTGCTAGCATTTTGTGGAAAACTTTTACACTGATACTCATTAAAGAAATTGAACTATAGTTTTCTTGTTTTGATTTTATTCTTCCTGGTTTAGGTACCTCTATAGTTGTGCCCTAAAAGGAATTTGGTAGGATTACTCTATGAACTATTTATTTAATTTCCCCATTTTTCATGCTTTCCTTGCATCTCTCTCACTTCCCTTCCCAGTTTTTCCTCCACCTGTCTAACTTGATTTTCAAAATCCTTTTTGAACTCTTCCATGGCCTGAGCCCATTGAATATTTGTTTTGGATATTTGGGATACAGAGGCCTTGACTTCTATGTCTTTACCTGAGAGCAAGCATTGTTCTTCCTCATCAGAAAAGAAAGGAGGAAACATCTGTTCACCAAGGAAGTAACCTTCTAGGGACTTATATTTTTTCCCTTTTCTGGGCATTTTCCCAGCCAGTTACTTGACTTCTGAGATTCCTTTCCACACCCACCTCAGCTCCAGATCCTTCCAGCTAGTGCTTGAGGTCTGAGATTCAAATGCTGCTTCCCAGCCTCAGGGCTTCAATGGGGGTGGGGCTGCTATTCACTGTGAGATTAAGTTCAGGTGCTCAGATGGGGGCAGGGCTGCCACACAAGGTTCGTTCCTTCAGGGGATTTATGTGGAGACTTTCAACAATGGATCTGAGCTCCTGCCTGCTTTGGGAGACCCTGTCTGCTGCTCCCTCTGCTGCTGCTTCCCGAAGGGGCCTGAGTTATGGAGACCCTCCTTTCACCCTCTCGGCCCACCAGTCTCTCTCACTGACCTGTGCGCCTGTGGGTGGAGGGAACTTTTCGGCAACTGGAGATTCGATCCCTGAAGCCTGCTTGGATCTGCTCCTCTCAGGGCCATGCGGCCAGGGCAAGGCTGAGCTCCCATGCCTGATGGACCTTTGGTGATGGTTTTTCAAGTCTCTCTGGAACAGAAATCTCCTCCACTCCATTGTTCTGTGGCTTCCACTGCTCCAGAATTTGTTAGAGTTCTTCTTTACAGATATTTTATAGGCTGTGGGTTCAGAGCTAGTGTATGTGTGCCTTTCTACTCCACCATCTTGGCTCCTCCCCTGAACTACTTATTTAATTTAAACAAACACTTGATAATAGTATTGTGATTAATTATTCTTTAAATGTTTTGTAGAATTTGTTAGTGAAAAACCATCTCCTTCTGGGAAATTTTTATTCTTATGAAGCTCATCAATGGTTTGTTCATTTATTGTTTCTAAATAGGGATATATAAATATTCTATTTCTTCTTTATTTTAATTTGTACCATTTATATTTTTGTAAATATTCATTCATTTCACTTAGATTTTCAGTTTTATTGGCATGTAACTATCTGAAGAAACTCCAAACATTTGATGATTGATGTTGCATTAGCACTTTTCATTTTTTGATACCAGTAATTTGGTTTTCTTCTTTCTTTTTTATTTAAAAATCAAATTAACCAATGGTTAACTATCTTATTTGGTTCTCCTCCCTCCATAAAATTACTCTTTTCTTTTACTTATTAGTTCAATGGCATCCTTACCTTCAGTTTTACTGATTTGTTTTATAATTTTAGGATTTCCATTTTTAAATTAGAGAGTATTTTAATTTATTATTTTTCTATTTATTAAAATTGTGTTCCCAATTCATTAATCTGCTATCTTTCCCTTTCATTGGTATATATATCAAGAGATTTCCCCTAAGTATTACTTGACTGTATACCATAAATTTTGAAATGTTGTTTTATTATTTTCATTCTCTTTAGGGAAGTAATTTATTGCTGCTATGGTTTGTTCTTTGACCCACACATTGTTTAAGATTAGGTCATTTATTTACAGTTTTCTTTTAATATATGCTTCTGTGGCCCTTAAATAAATTCATTTCACTGTATTATGATTTGAAATTGATGCATTTAATATTTCTGCTTTCATGCATGTAGTCATGAAGTTTTAATACTATAACACAAGGTCAATTTCTGTGAATTTGTTATGTAGAGACAGAAAAATGCTCCCTTCTATTCCCATTCAGTTTTTTCCAGAGGTCCATCATATCTAACTTTTCTAAGACTCTATTTATCTTCTTGACTTCTTTCTTATTTCTTTTATGGTTGCATCTGATTCTGATAGGGGAAAGTTGAAGACTTTCTTTAGTATAATTTTACTGTCTATGTTCTCTTATAATTAATTCAACTATTCCATTAAGAATTCAATGCTATGACTTGTTACATATATGTTATATACATTGACATTGCATTATTGTCCAAGGTATCTTTTAGGAGATTTAATTTCTGTACCTATCCATTTTAGTTAGGTCTATTTTTATTTGACTTTGCATGAGATCATTATGGCCACTTTCGCTATTTTTCAGGATAACACTGGGAAAACAGAAACCTCTAAGGGCTAGACCAAGACATACTTTATTGTATCCCCTGGGAAACTCATAAATCCCCCACCTGCCTCAGTACAGTCCAGAAATCAACATTAGGAATCTAGCTCAGCACATCTTTATGGCCTCCAGTAGCACCAACCATCCCCCACACCATTCACTCATTGCAGCACCAGACACAAGAGTCTCCCATGGGACTCAGGGCAACATCAGTGCAGTACCAATAAATTTCCAGGGCTTGCAACTCATAAAACAAGAAACCTGAGGCAGTGTTCTTACCACTCAGTGTGTAAAGTTCAATTTTTAAAGAAAGGGAAAAACAAAAATAAAAGGAAAAAAAAGATGAGCAAAAAGCAATAACAAAAAATAGTCTGGTCTTAGAAAGTTATTATTGTGACAAAGAAGATCAAGACATAGACTCAGAAAATATATGAGAATGGGGCAAGAAAAGTATTAAAAAAGAGTTAAAATCTTGGATAAAAGAGAAGTACTACTTAAAAAGTAGAAGTGACCAATTCAAAAAGGAGATATAAAAATTCACTGAAGAAAGTAACTCTTTAAAAAGTAAAACTAGCTAAATGGAAAAGAAACTACAATATCTAATTGAGGGAAAAAACTACATAAAACTTGGATTCGGGCAACTGGAAGTTATGACCTGTTTGAGACACTTGAATCAGTCAAACAAATGCAAAAGAATGAAAAAATGGAAGAAAATTTAAAATATCTCATGGGAAAAATAACTGACCTGGAAAATAGATGCAGGAGAGATTACTTAAGAATCAATAGGTTATCTGAAAGGCATAATCAATGGGAGGACATGCACAGCAACTTTAAAGAAATTGTCAATGTTAACTGCCCTAATTTTCTGGAACCAGAGGCCAAGAAGGCATTGAATGAATCCACAAACCACCTCAGGAAAATCATCTCAAAACAAAAACTCCAAGGAAAATTTTAGGCAAATTACAGAACTATCAGGTCAAAGGAAAAATACTGCAAGGGATCTGAAAGAAATCATTCAAATATAGGGAAGCCACAAAAAGCGATTAGACAGGTCTTATGAGTCACAACATAAAATATCAGAGGTCATGAAACATGATATTCTGGAAGGCAAAGGAATTAGGAATACAACGAAGAATCACTTGTCAGGTGAAATAAATCATAATATATCAAGGGGACAAATGGTCAATCAATGACATATGGTTTCTACTTTTCATAAGGAGAAGATTAGTATTGAACAAAATATGTGATTTTCAGTATCAAAATACAAGAGAAGTATAAACAGTGAAAAAGGGAAAAGGAAAGATAAGAAACTTAATAGTTGATTGATTGGCTGTTGCCCTTCATTATCAAAGAGGATCAAAATGACATCGTCATGATAATCTCAAGTTTCAGTGTGTCCAACTGCTGCTAAGCAGATGAATATAAGCTCAGAATGCTCCATGTACCACAGAATGGACACAGATAGTCTGTGTGAACATTTAGGGTGGATATTCCAAATTTGCACATCTTATGCTTACTTTGTACTGTCTCAATGCTGCTTTGCTCATAGAGCCCAGCACACATTCTGATGTGGACAGGCCATGCTATGTGGTCCTGTGCTAGTGTCTCCCAAGTCGCACAAACAAATGTAAAATTCCTGAGGGAGACCTTATGAGTGTCCTTGTATCTTTTGACAGCCATGTGATCACCTGCCCCATGTGAGCTATTCATAAAATAGTCTTGTTGGCAAGCATACATTTTGTATTCAAACAAAGTGACCAACCCATTGGACTTGTGCTCTCTGAACAACAGTTTGAATTCTTGACAGTTCAGTTTGAGCAAGGACTTCAGTGTCTGCTACCTTCACCTGAGGGTTGATCCTCAGAATCTTCCTTAGGAAATTCAAATGGAAGCAATTCAGTTTCCTGGGATGTCACTGGTAGATTGTCCATTTTTCACAGGCATCCAAAACTGAGGTCAGCACAGCGGCTCTGTTAACTTTCAGTTTCATAGTCAATCTAATACCTCTTATTTCCCAAACTTTTCTTCAGAACCTCCCAAACACTGAGCAAGCTCTGGCAATGCATGTACCAACCTCATTGTCAATGTGTACATTTCTGGAAAGTGCACAACCAAGGTAAATTTACTCATCCACAGTACTCAAAACTTCTCCATGTGTTTTAACAGATGGTTCCACATAAGGATAGTGAGGTGGTGGCTGATGAAGCACCTATGTTTTTATGGTGGGAATTATTAGGCCAAAATTAGCACAATCAGCAGAAAATTGATCCATGTTTTGTTGCAAATCAACTTCAGAGGCTGGATTGAGTGCACAATCATCTGAAAACAGAAAATCATGCACCAACATTCCCTCCACTGTGGTCTTGACTTCTAGCCTTTTCAAATTGAAGAACTTATCATCACTACCATACTTGACCTTGATACCATATTCATCCTCATTGAAAGTTTTTGACAATGTGGCTGAAAATATCATGCCCTGTTTCACTTCACTGGTAACTGGGAAGGCACGGGAACATTTTACACTCTCCAGAACCTGGGAAAATATGTCATCAGGAAACTGATGTACAACACTGATGAAATTTTCTAGGTAACCAAATTTTGACATAATTTTCCATAAGCCCTCACAACTGACAGTGTCAAAGGCTTTGGTCAGATCTACAAATGTTATGTTCACACGTCTGTTCTTCTCAGGGCAGCAAAGAGCACATCAACTGTTCCTTGGCCCTTTCTGAAGCTACACTGGCTCTCAGGTAGATGAATATATTCCAGGTAAAGGATCAGTTTATCAAAAAGGACTCTAGCAAGAATCATGCCAACAATGACTAAGAGTGAGACCTCCCTGAGATTGTTGCAGGGCAATCTACCTTCTATGCAGGTAGATTTACCTTTATAGAGATGGATAATGGATGTATCCTTGAACTAGTGGGTGATAACCTCCTGTTGCCATAGAAGCTGGAAAATTTCAGTCAGCTTTTGAATAAGCAATGGTCCCCCTACCTGTAAATCTCAGCTGAAATAGGACCAGCACCAGTTGCTTTGCCACATGTAAGAAGCCTAATAACCCTCAAAAGCTCTTCTTCTGTTGGAAGTTCATCTAAGGAGGGATTGACTTCAACCTGAGGTAAACAGTCAATGACCTCAGCATTGATTGTTGATGATCTGTAAAGAACACTATGGAAGTGTTTAGGTCATCTCTCTCTAGGATCATGTCCTTATCACTAATCCATGTGACTCCATCGACACCTTGGAATTGGGATGCACCATAAGTTGTTTTGCACCATAGGCATAAACGGCTTTCAGAGAATCATAGAAGTGCTTTGGAATGTTGCTATCAGCATAAAACTGAATTTCATCTGCCTTCTTACTGAGCCAGGAATCCTGAATCTCTCTAAGCTTTGCTTAAACTTTGCTTTTGATTGAATAAATGTTTCCTCCTTAGAGGTGGATGAACTATCCTGCTGGTTAATCCTGTGGAGTTCTCATTTTTCATTTAGCAGCTTCTGAATTTCCACATCATTTTAATCCAACCAGTCTTGGTGTTTGTGAGTATTCTTTTGTAAAAAGCAATAAATTATTTTATTTGTTTTCAGTGTTCAACAATCACTTCCATATAACTTAGATTTTTCTGCTCCCTCCCCCACATTCCTCCTCCTTTCCTATCCCTCCCTGAGACAGCGTACAATCTTATATAGTTTCTCCATGTACTTTCCTATGAAATACATGCTGCATAGAAGAATTTAAATGAATGTGAGAAACCACAAAGCAAAACAAAACCTAACACAAAAGAAAATAGTCTGTTTCTATGTTCAATTAAATTCCATAGTTCTTTCTCTGGATGTGGAAAGTGTTTTGTCTCAAGAATCCATAAGGAATTTTTTAAGTCCAGGTCTTCAAAATTTTTTCTTTGACCTCATCTGGGTTTGTCATGGCAGGAGCATAGTTGTTGATGATGATGGCATGGCATTTTCCTGCAAGTGGCAATTGCATTGTCATTACCTTGCTATTCACTCCTTTTGGCAGACATACCAGCTTGCTTACTAGATTAGTTTTGATTGCAAAACCTACACCAGATTCAGTGTTCCCCTTTTAACTCCAGAAAAATATGTATATCTAGGTCCAATTTCAGTAGGCTGACCTTCATTTGCCAGCCTTGTTTCACCCACAGCTGTTGAGTTCTCTTGCAACAAAAGCAGTTTTTTTTTCATGTTTACTGGATTTTGTGTTATCTGTGAGTGTGCACATGGTCCATGAGCTGATGGTGAGTGGAATCATTTTTGCAGATGTTTTTATACATTTTGTACTGTTTTTGTATTTTGACTGTAGAGTGGGATTCCCTGCCTGTTGCAGTAATCAGGCAAAGGTTGTTTAAGAAAGCAATTTTTATGGCCCCTTTTGAATCCCCCTTCCTCACACCAGGAGGTTAGCAGTGTGATACTTAAAAGACTGCTGAGACACCCAGGGGGCTGCCGAGTCCCACTGTTGCTTCTAGTGAGAAGTGATCCTGTGGACTGGGCCACATGTGTTAAGGATTGTAACTACAGCTCCCATTTTATTTGCCCCTGCTGCTTCATCACTTGCCTGTTGTCACAGAACTTTGAGGTATAATAATAAAATGGTATGGGTGATGTCTTTTGATTTGTGTGTAAATTAGATTTAAGCGAGATCGAGTTGCATGAAGTTACCAGTCTCTACAATACTGCTGAAAGGAATTTACATAGACAGAGAACATTTAAGGTTAGAATTGGTTATAAGGTGAATTTGAGGGAATGATAAAATAACTAATGAATGAGAAAGAGGAGTACACTGAGTGCTAAAGGAAGGGAGAGTTAGATCGGGGGCAAATTTTTTCAGATGGATAGGTGTGAAAGATCTTTTACGGAGGAGGAGAAAACAGAAGGGTGACCAGTGGGTATTGCTTAAAACTTACTCTCATCAATTTTGGCTCAATGAGGGAATAATATATACAATAAATTGAATATAGAAGCCTATCTTACCTGACAGGGAAGTAGGAGGGGAGGAGATTAATTAAAGTGAGTGGGAACTGACATGTTAGGGCAAATCAGGGGAGGTGGTAGACAAAAGCAATACATGAGTGAGGAAGGACAAACAGGAGAAAAAATGTGATAGAAATACACAGTTGGTAATCATGACTATGAATGTGAATGGAATGAACTCTAATATAAAACAGAAGTGGATAGCACAATGGATCAAAAACCACCATCCTATCATATATTATTTATGAGAAACACACTTGGAGAGAGATACAGATGGAATAAAGGTAAATGGCTGGAGCAGGATCTAATATATAATAGCTGAGGTTAAAAAAAAAGCAGGGTAGCAATCCTGATCTCAGACAAAGTAAAAGCAAAATTAGACCTAATGAAAAGATATAATAAAGGAAATTACATCTTACTAATAGGTACCACAAATATATCAGTATATATAAATCAAAATATGTAAAAACAATACAATACTAAATATACATGTACCAAGTGGTGCAGCAGTCAAATTCTGATGCATTATGCATTTCATAATGCTCTCTATCTTCTGTTCTCAATAAAACTGGCTAGTAAACTATTCTTTGCTCTCTCAGTTTCCTTATAGTATCAGCCTTTACATCTAAATCATGTACCCATTTTGACTTTATCTAGAATATGGTGTAAGATATTGGTCTATGCCTGGTTTCTGCCATACTATTTTCTAGTTTTCCCAGAAGCTTTTGTTGAATAGTAAGTTCTTATCCCAAAAGCTGTTTTACCAAACAGTAAATTACTATAGTGATTGACTATTTTATCTTGTGTACCTAAGTATTCCACCAATTGACCACTGCTTCTTAGCCTGTACTAAGTACTTAGTAGATTTGATGATTGTTGCTTTATAATACAATTCAAGATCTGACACGACTAGGCCACATTACCTTGAATTTCTTTTCATTAATTCCCTCGATATTTTGGACCTTATTTTTCTTCCAGATTAATTTTGTTATTATTTTTTCTAGTTCTTTAAAATATAATTTATAGTTTAATTGATTTTGCTCTGAATAAGTATGCAATAGCATTTCTTTTTTGGTGGCAAAATATTGGAAACTGAGGGAATGGTCATTAGTTGGGGAATTACTGGACCAGTTGTGGTACATGAATATAATGCAATACTGTTGTGCAAAAAGAAATGATGAAGAGGGAGATTTCAGAAACACCTGGAATGACTTGTATGAACTGATGCAAAGTAAAATGAGCAGAACCAAGAAAATATTGTATGCAGTATCAGCAATATTATGAGATGATCAACTATGAATTACTCAGTTCCTCTCACCAACACAGTGATTCAAGACAAATATGAAGATTTCAGGAAGGAAAATGATATCTACTTCCAGAAAAAGAATTTGTTAGGGGCCAAGCTCCAGACCACCCTCCGGAAGCTGCCTCTGCCCTCAGGGAGCTGGCTCTGCCCTCAGGGAAGAACATGGGAGGGGCTCTGGCTGGGGATATAAGGGGCTGTCGGGGAGAGATCAAGAAGGAGATGCCATTAATAAAGTGAAGTGCACTGGCAACCTCGGGTGTTCTGTGTAGTCATTTCCTCTCCGTGGAGGAGTGGGATTCCCCTGCCATAGCTGCATGTGGTAGGGGCCAGAGACATCCGAAGGCCAACAGAGATCCAGGTTCAGATCTTGAGGTAAGGTTCCAAGGGGAGACTTAACGTAGCAAGTCCAGGACATTACAAGAATTAATGGACTCTGAATGCAGATTGAAGCATATTCTTTACACCTGCTTTATTCATTTTTGTGTTTTTTTCCTTTCATCTGTTTCTCCTTTCATAACTGTGACTAATATGGAAATGTGTTTTACATGTTAGCACAGACAAAATCTATACCAAATTGACTACCAGTTTTTGGAAGAGGGTAGAAAAGAAGTTAAGGGGAACAATTTGGAACTCAAAGGTTTGTAAAAATAAATGCTAAAAATTCTTTTGACATATAATTGGGAAAAAAAATAAAATACTATTTAAAAATATAACATGCTCCTTACATTTGGATTTTAAATCTGAAGCAACTGTGACATATCTCATTAATGAACATCTGAGAAGCAATTTGCTTTAATTCATAATAAGAAATACAAAACAAATAACTAAATGCTTTGTGGTGTAATCAAAAACCATTCTATTTCTATGTAGTCCTTTCTATCCTACCTGGCTGCACTCCTCTGTGATTCTTTACATGCTCCAGAAACCTTTGCATCCTGCAATTACTACAGCCCTGAAACTCACTCTGCAGAAGTACTTTTTTCCTTTGAGATTTTCCCTTCTGATTTGAGGATAGCTTCTTAAAGAAAAATGGTCTGAAATAGCAATAATAAGGCCCAAAGTGAAAGAATATATGGATGATACACTAAATCAGTCATGTTGGTTCCAAGTACTAATTGAGCAGTGAACATACTGTGTAGTACATAATTAGGTGATACGATGAGTAAAACACTAAACTAGTGAAAACTAGTGAAGACTCATCTTCCTGAATTCAAATCTGGTGTGAGATACTAGCTATTTGACCCTGGGCAAGTCCTTTAACCCTGTTTACCTCAGTTTCCTCATCTTTAAAAGGAACTGTAGAAGGAAATGACAAACTATTTCACTATATTTGCCAAGAAAACCAGAAATGGGAGTCAAAATGTTTGATATGACTGAAAAAATAACTAAACAATAACAAAGTAGACATACATCCTTCAGTTACACTGAATTCTTCACAGACTCACCATTATGGTTACTAAAAATATACAAAGGAAAACACCCAAGAAATTAACATGATCCCTACCACAAGTATTTAATAAAATTAAGTAGAAAGTCTGAAAAAAAGTTCAACAGTTTTCTGTTATATTTTTGTTAGTTTTTTTTAAAGAATAGAACATGCTGTAATACTCTGAAAGACTGAATATGAGAGACTTTGACAACAGTTTCACTTCTCACTAGTTCAAGTAACTATTTAAGATAGTAAGTTAGAAATGAATTTGTAATACTCTTTCAAATACATAGTTTCCATAATATACACTGATTCCAAAAATATGATGAAAAAAGACAACAATCATAAAATATTTGAATTGAAACATGCCAAATAACAAAAGTTAAATTGAGCACCAAAGAAGATGTATAAAAAAAGTTGAGCCCATTCCTTCTGTGTGTGTGTGTGTGTGTGTGTGTGTGTGTGTGTGTGTGTGTGTGGTGGGGAGGGGGAATTCATAGGTTTGGAAAATTATACATTTTATCAGAATTTTTCAATATATTGATCAGGTTTACTAATTTTTTTTATTTTTCCTTAGAAAACTTTGTGTTTTATGGTATGCAAAGTGCTACAAAGCCAAAAAACAACATAAAAATTTAATTGTAAAACTTTGATAAAGTAGTTGATTCCTCATTGGAATTGCCTTGGGCCAATAAAATCACAGACAAAGCAAAACATACAATAAGAACAAAGTTACACATATAGAGTCAAAATACAGAAATAGTTCAGGAAATCATGAACTGAGTCAGATTTGCAGTAAGCAAAGAGCTTGCCTGGGTACTTCCCCAAAAATGTAGGCCCCAGGGAGAATTCACTATTCAGAAAATTGGGCCAAGGAG
>CM053769.1:167826501-167888256 GCA_028658325.1 Potorous gilbertii | reverse complement strand
TAGTGGAGGGAGCTGGAAGATCTCTTAAGGAAGCACCATTTTTGCTACAAGAAATGATAATAGGGATCCACAAATGCCATGAGAAATTATCTAGAAAGAGAACCAAATCGAATGATGTCCATGACATCCAAAGAAGCTTTAGTAAGCTTTTTGATCTGGCCAAGCCTACTTGAAGTGATAACTAAAAACTGCAGAAATGAGGAGTCCTGCCGGAGACATCTGGTAAACAATAGGAGTATAGGTAAATGACCAGAAGCATTCTGTGGCATCTGAGTATAATTGGACATAAAATGAGAGCGCTACAGGAAAAAAATAGAAATCAAATAGCAGCTCTTTAGGAAATAATTAGAAAGAGAATAAATGGCTTAGTAAAGCAGGTGCAAGTTTTTACCCAAGTATCAGACTCCCTGAAAATTAGAATAGATTGGAGAGAAATCAATGACTCTGTGAAGAAAAAGGAAAACAAAATCAAAGACTGAAAAAATAAAAACTGAAAAAAATGACAAGACAAGGTAAGATATCTCATCTTAAAACTGACCATTTTAAAACAGGTCAAGGAGAACAAATTTGACTACTACACTTCAAGAAAGTAAGAATGAATACTGCCTATATCTATCAGAATCAGAAGACAAAGCAAAAATGGAATGAATTCACAAGTTGTAGCATTAAAGAAACCCCAAATGAAAACTTCCAAGAACATCATTGGAAAAAAAGCTAAATCTTCCAGGCCAGTGTAAAAATACTGCAAGCAGCTAAAAAGAAAGAGTTGAAATTCAAAGAAATCACAGTCAGTATCTCACAAAACCTAGTTGGTTGTTATTCCATCACTTCAGTCATGTCCATGTCTTCATGAGCCCACATGGGGTTTTGTTGGCAAAGATACATAAGTGATTTGTCCTTTCCTTCTACAGCTCACTTTCTGGATATGGGACTGAAGCAAATAGAGTTAAGTGACTTGTCCCTGATAGATACCACTAATAAAAAAGAGAAAGTTTGGAATGCAATATTCCAAATAGAAAATATAAAGGTTTATGACCAAGAATAAATTACCTGAAAGAACTGAATATAATATTACAGGGGGAAACAATCTACCTTTAATGAAATTGAGAATTTCCATGATTTCCTGAACAAAGAGCAGAGCTGAGTGAATACCTTAAAATATAAACGTAGGATTCAAGAGAAACATAGGAAGGTAAATACATTTGGGAAAGAATATATAATGAAGGAGTTATAACAGTTGAGAAAACGTCATTCTTTTCTAAAGCAACCAGAACAGTCTTTAGGATAAATTTTACATCAGTAAATATTTTCATCAACACAAAAGGAAAGACAAATTAGTCTTGAAATTAAAAATATTAGAAAAGTAGAAAATTTTTAAAGATCCTCAACTTAACATAAAAAATAGAAATTCTTAAAATCTGAGAAGACACAAGGAAAATTAAAAGGAAAATAATGCAATGAACTGATTTAAAAAATTAGTTGTTTAAAAAAGTAAATTAATCTAATTAAAGAAGAAAACAAAGTTACAGTACTTTCTACAAAGTTTTTTAATTAAGTACAATTGTATTCAATGGTTGACAATGTGGCTATTGTCTAAAAAAGCAAAATAAATGAATTAATGAACAAATAAATATGTATTAATATTCTCTTGCATAAATATATACATACACATATATACAAATGGGAAAGTACTAGTTTTAAACTTAATTGGAAGTGGTAATTCCCTTACTGAAAGTATTCTAAACCATTGCAATCACAAGTTTGGTTAAAACACAACAAACAGAAGAACTGCCTCACGTTTCTCATAGGCAGAGTTATAGTTGGAACTAGAGAGTTGTGAATAGTAGTTGCAGTAACAAAACTTAGCACAGTTTTCATAAGTTCATGTTATAAAAATATTGAAGGTGATTATGTTACCAGGTCATCTGTGTCTATGAAGAGCAACACTAGCAGTCACATCAACTACAGACATGGAGATTAGCAATTTTTATTGGGCAGACAGAGAAATAGGACTAAATGCTCAAAATAATCCAAAAACATTTTTTTGAAACTGTACATATGAAGAAAAGCAACCAGGAGAAATTGTGCTGTGTCCGATTATGGGTGTAAAACAATGAAAATTTATCAGTTAAAGAATATGGAAAATTATTTGTGACTCTAAAGGATCCCATCACCACTGAAGCAGAAAAAAGTTTGACATAGTGAATGGTTTGCTTTACCTAATAAAATGGTATTCAGTCACACTGATAGAGCCTCATCACTCTCAGCTGTACCCATTTCAGGGTCATTCCACAAAAAAAGAATCTCAGAGATGTACAACTGTGATACAGAATGCTTTTCAGGCAAAATGTCATTCTTTATATTCATGGATGACTTCAGCAAAGACCTGGTTAGAGTAACTGAGGACAAAAGTATGTAGTTTACAGATATATAGTAATTCACAAAAAATGTGAACCTGAATGCTTCAGGAAAGGCTGTATTAAAAATAAAAATATATAACCCCATTGTTACATTCTCATGTGTGCTGTCAAATTATCTACCCTTCACAGTCTAAAGATACACTTGACTAGGATACCATTGAAATGTCGTACCTGATAATAATTGGTTTTCCAGAGGGGTCTAAGTTGTTTCTGGGCAAGAAGATACTGTACCTTGTGAAAAGATCAGAATACATCTAGTATATTTCATACATGAAAGAGATTCCAATTACAATATATCTAACAAATGATCATCCATTTTCTTCTTGAATACCTCCAAGAAGATGAAACCCATCTGTTTCTGAAATAGTCCATTCTATTTTGAAGAACTCTCATTGTTAGGAAATATTTCTTGACATTAAGTACAAGTTGAGACCTTTACCACTTCCACTCGTTGTACCTGATACTACTTCTTGAGGACAAGAAAAGTCTCATATCATCGTATATGACAATTCTTCAAATACTTTATTGTATCTCTTCTGCTCTAATCTTACTCTTCTCTAAGCTAAATATATAAAATTCCTTCAACCAGTCCTCATAATATATGAACTTAAAATTTTTCCTCATCCTAACTGCTCTCCTCTGAGCATTTGCCATGTTAGGCACGTATTTTTCTTAAACAATGGATCCCAGAATGTGGTACGGTAATCCAGAAGACGTGAAACCCAGAGAGACTGTCAACTTTCTTTTTAATCTATACCTCACTTAATATAGCCCAAGACACACCAACTTTTTAGTTACACTTCACAGTACTGATATTGTTGAGTTTGTAGTCCACTAAGAACATCAGGTCTTTTTTCCCCCGCAGGATTACTGCTGCTTGAATCACACCCAACTCATCTTCTCTTTAGACAGTTTATTATTATTATTAATTATTGTAATTTTTATTATTATGTAACAAAGTGTAAGACTTTACAAAGATCCTTGTTGGGTTATATTTGGTCAGATTCCGTGCAATGTCCTTTTAGATCTTTATTCTGTTCTTCATTGTGTCAGTTATTTTTATCAGCTTATGTAAAATATAAATTAGCAAGAGTGTCATGTAGGTCTTTAACCAAGCCACTGATAAATGTTAAGCAGCACAGGTCCAAGATTATACTCCTAGCAGTATTTTCTTGAGGACTTCCACACAGGCAGTGAGTCATTAGAAATTAGTTTTTGAATCTCACCTTACAATCTACTTCTTAATCCATCATTCAGATTTCAATATAGTGCATATATCTCCAGTTTTACCACAAAATATTACATAATACTTACATAGCAATTTGACAACATATCCTCAGCATTCTGCTTAAATACGTTTTTAGTAATCCTGTCTAAAAACGAAATGAAGTTATTCTGGTGATACCTGTTCCAGATTAGTCAATTATCTTTAATGATCCATTCTAGGATTTTCCTAGGAATGAAAGTCTATTTAATTGACCCATACTTTTCAATCTCTGTATATTTTTTCTTTGAAAACTTTGAATTAGTATCTGCCTGTTATTAATCCTGTGGTACTATTCCAATAAAATGATTTTTCAAATAAATTACATCAAGATCTGATTTTAGATTCTCTCTAGTATAAACTGATCTGAAACCAAGATTGTAATAGGATCTACTCTTAGTTTATCTTCTTTCTTCATTTCACCTTAATATATCTCATGGAGAAGCATATATAAGAACCCATCTCTCATCCAACATTACAAAAGGAACTTAGTTGTTATTTTAATTTATTTCTTTTTTCAAGCAGTACAGAAAGAAAGACCCCAATTGAAAAACCCGCAATAGACACATGGGTGGTACAGCTAAGATGGCAGAGTAATTGGAAGCAAGGTAGCCAACCTGGTTTCCATAAACTCCTCATATTTTATATAGAAAATTCACTAGTAAGAGTCCTGATGGTTGAATTCAGAGCAATTCAAACTGTTTAATTTTGCAGTCCAGTTAAGTATAGGGAGATAGATCAGGAGGTCTTGGGACACAATACACAGGGACTATGCAAAGAATATTCCAACATCAAGGGAGAATACATAACAAGGCAAGAGAAATCTTAGAACCATATCCAAGTAACTCCAGAAACACATTGGGACATTGCCGAAGGGAAAGGGAGCAAATGATAGCTTTCCCCTTCACTACACAATCTTGGGGTTCAGACACAAGACAGAATGAGTAGGGAACTTGTTCATGGGAGTTATATTCCCTCATAGGCATAGAGAGAAAGATGATTGTTCAGAAGTAAGCAACAGCAGTAGCAGCATCAGTGGAAGTAGTAGTAGCATTAGCAGCAGCAGTAAGGGCTGAGACTTCATTTACAAAACAGGATCTCTTTTCTAACGTCTAGTCCAGTCTGGGTGACAGTCTCAGGTACATTGGCTTCCCAATTGTTTTATTATTGTTATTTTATTTGTTTTCAGTGTCCTACAATCTCTTGCACAGATCTTAGATATTTTCCCCTCCCTACCCCCTTCCCCCTATCTCTCCACTCCCTATTCTGAAAGGGCATACAGTTTTATATAGGTTTTACACATTATTCCTATTAAATACGTTTTTACCTTAGTCATGTTTTATAGAAGAATTAAAATGAATGGGAATCATAAAACAAACCAAAACATAATACAAAAGAAAATGATCTGCTTCATTATGCGATCGAATTCCATAGTTCTTTCCCTGAATGTGGAAGGGATTTTGCCTTAAGAGACCATTGGGAATTATTTAAGTCCTTGCATTGCAATGAAGTACTAAGTCTACCACAAAAATTCCTCACACACTGTAGTTGTTGCTGTGTACAAAGTTCTCCTGGCTCTGCTCCTTTCATTCAGCATCAGTTTATGTAAGTCTTTCCAGGTCTCTCTGAAGTCTGCTTGTTCATCTTTTCTTATAGCACAGTAACATTCCATTCCATTTACATATCACAATTTATTCAGTCATTGTCCAATTGATGGGCATCCCCTTGTCTAGAAATTTCGATTATATAGCAACGTTCCACCTTTTCTTGTAACCAATCTACAATTGAACATGTCTTTTCTTTCCCAGTAGTAGACCATTTAATGAAGAAAATAGTTTATTGTTAAATAAAAGACTATATAAAGGGAAAATTTATGGCAAATTCTATGGTAAAATCAAGTTTCAATGTGTCTGACTGTCATTGATCACATCAATATGAGCTCAGAATGCTCCACCACAGGTCAGGCACAAATAGTCTGTGAGAACATTTAGGGTGGCTACTCTAAATTTACACATCTTGTATTTCCTTTGAGTTGCTTCAATTCTACTTTGCACTTAGAGCTCTGTACGTTCTCTGATAGGGGCATGTCATGCTAAGCAATCCTGTGCCAGTGTCTCCCATATCACACAATCAATTCAAAATTGTTGAGAGAGACCTTGGGATTAGCTTTATATTGCTTCTTCTGACCATCATGTGAATGCTTGCCCTGTGTGAGTTCTTCATAAAAGAGGCTTTTTGGCAAGCACATATTTCGCATTCAAACAATGTGCCCAGCCCATTGGAGTTGTGATCTCTGAAGCATAGTTTGAATGCTTGGCAATTTAGCTTGTGTAAGGACCTCAGTGTCTGATACCTTAATCCTGCCAGGTGATCTTCGGAATCTTCCTAAGGCAATTCAAATAGAAGTGATTCAGTTTCATGGCATGGCACTGATAGACTGTCCAGATTTGACAGGAATTCAATGATGAGATCAGCACAACAGCTGGTAGACTTACATTTTGATAGTCAGTCAAATATCACTTCTTCCCAATACTTTTCTTCAGAGCCTCCCAAATACTGAGCTAAGTCTGGCAATGCGTGCATCAGCTTCATTACTAATGTGTACATTCCTGAAAAGTATATTACCAAGGTAAGTGAACTTATCCACAGCATTCAAAACTTCTCCATGTGCTAGAACCACTGGTTCCACGTAAGGATGGTGTGCTGGTTTTCATTGTTAGACCAAAATTAGCACAGGGAGCCAATAATTGATCCATATGTTGTTTCATGTCAGCTTCAGAGGCTGCATAGAGTGCACAATCATCTGCAAACAGAAAATCATGCACCATTACTCTCCTCATTTTGTTCCTGACTTGTAGCCTTTTCAAACTGAAGAATTACCATCAGTAGAAAACTGACTGATGCAGTGTTCATCCTCATTGATAGCATTTGACAACTTTACCTCAGGTTGAAATGAATCCCTCACTAAGCTGAGCCTCCAACTGAAAAAGAGGTTTTGAATGCCATTAGGTTCCTTTCATGTGGCAAAGTATCTGACACTGGTTGTATTCCAGCTGAGATTTACAAGATAGGATGCCCATTACCCATAAAAAAATACTAACTGAAAGGAGGTTATCCCCCAGGAGTAGCAAGCTGCCTCCATTGTCCATTTCTATAAAGGTGAAGGAAATAAATTGTTCTATGATCATCACGGGGAGGTCTCTCTCTTAGTCATTGCTTGCAAGGTTCTTGCCAGAGCCCTCCTTAATAGGTTGATACTTCTCCTGGAAGACGGTCATCTACCTGAGAGCCATTGCTGCTTCAGAAAGGGCCAAGGAACAGTCAATGTGGTGTTTACTGTCTGGCAACTCTGGGAGAAATTCCAGGAACAGACCAGAGGTCTGCACACAACATTTGTAGAGCTGAGCAAGGCCTTTGATACTGTTAGTCATGAGGGCTTACAGGAAAATTATGTCAGAATTTGGTTGCCTAGGGAAATTCATCAGTATTTTATGTCAATTACTTGACAGCATTCTTGCCCAGGTTCTGAACAGTGGACAATGCTCTTGTGCATTCTGCCACCAATGGAGTGAAACAAGGTCCAATTCTCCTTAAAGTCTTAGTCAAGGGCATATAAAAGAGAATGAAGAAATACTAGGGTGGATCAAGAATGCCAGCAGAAAGTTTACTTTGGGAGAACAATGGAATGTGCTCCAAAATAGCATCAGGCTCTAGACAAAAAAGAAATGTTGTGTTGCTTTTTGTCTCTCCATAGTACTAGGGAATCTGGAAGTCTGAAGCAACTGTTGAGTTTGCCAGGATTAAGCGAGGAGGTCAAAAGTAACTTATTGTGATTGAATCTAATTACATTTAGTCCCTTCCTCTCATCTTTCACAATTTTTAAGGGTCAAAATGAAGGTCCTTACTTCTGATAGCAGGAGTGCAGACTTGTCCAGGGCACCTACAGTGAACATCTTTTGCTTAGAGAATTCTCCTTCACGATATCCTCAATTGATGAGATTCAAATGGAGTGGTCAATGAGAAGCCCATTATTCCAAGTACCCCTTAAACCCACTTTAGGAGACAATGAGATTCAAGTAGACTGGTCAAAGAAATACCAAAATTAACAGGGGCCCCCATCCCTAGACCCTGAACAATGGAATGATGATGATGATGATGATAACAACAATAATGACAGAGAATGCCTGAAACTCTGAATCCCTGGTTATATCTGTATCAGAATAAGGTTCTATTTCAGGATTTAATCTTTCACATGGCTATGCATGAGTATTAATTTTCCTAAGTTGCATATAAAATAACCACCCATTCAGACTGACCAATTGCCTTGATTAAGGAAATTTGCCATGAAAAGGAAAAGCAAGGAAATGACTAGATGAAACATCACTGTTTTGCAATTGCAGCATAATATCAATTCCACCTTGCATCCAGCCTCTGGTATTCAGGTGGGAAACAGTCTTTTTCAAAGGAACACAATGGGGAAACTGAGTCAGGAGGATTCCATCCTAGACAGAGGTTAAGGTTGTCTCCTCAGCTTTTCTAGAGGGAGCTCTCCACCTGTAATAGTCACATTTTCTTTGAGGAGCTTCTGACATTTCTCTCAGATAGTGGACTATTGATGAATTTTTTATGTTCTACCAGATAACAAAACATAGTGCCTTATAGTCCTAACAACTTTTACTCCACATGACAAGTTTCAATATTCAAAAATTTACTAGTACTCACATCTCAAATTTTAAATTTGTCCTGGTGCAAAAGCCAATTAATAGACATCATTTCTATATATTTTCAAATTGTCACCAAAATAAACTCCTTCTCTGGGAACTCCATGACTCAAAGAAGTTCCTTAGAGCTGCTGGGGCTCTACTTTTGACTAGCGCTGAGGACTGCTGCTTTCCACACATACACACAGTAATAAATTATCAGCTTTAGGTTTTAGCATTAAAACTATTACCAGTAAACTTGCAATTTTCATAAGTGAAAACCAAATTGTTTTAGTTGTAAACACAATCAACTTCAAATGACATCAATTGCTTTTCCAATTCATATAAAAGTTATTAACAGAAGGATGGACTGTCTTACCAAGTGCAGATGGTGACTCACTGTTTAGGTCTTTTAGTGACTTCTTTTTCTTGACCCACCTCCCTTCTTGACACTCTCCCCAAGGTTGTGGTTATGTGCTGAACCTGGATATTTCCAGGCTGTAGCTGCTGTCCTTTTCCACTACCTTATTTTTCCACTTGGGGGAAGGTGAATTTGCACATGGAGGAAAAGGGTGAAACTCTCTTTTCTTAATCTGATCTGGGATGAGAGGTTTCAGTCATAATGAGATACCCTCTTGACTCAAGGGAACTGAGTGACCAGGGTTGTAAGGAGGTGTTTCAAAACTTCTTAATGATCAATGACTAAATCTCCAGAATTTATTAAGATTCTAATTGTTCACTTCTATGTCTACCCCTTAAAAATTTAGAGTAGAGCACTGTACCTTTCAGATGAACATTCATGAGATTAATGCCCTTTCTTAGAATACCTGAAGCATGAATCAATGACCCTTTTTATATGAAAGTATTTATTTAAGGCTGATCCTAGGACACAGCAAACCTAGAAGTGAAACTTAGAAAACACATAATAGGTTTGGATATAATAACAAAGAAGTTTACAAATGGAAATTTAGTAGGCCTTTAGAATCACACAAAAAAATATTTTGCAAAGCATTTCTTTGCAAAAAGTATTTCCCCTTCCAAAAAAACCTCTTAATTCATCCCTGTTCGAAAAGGAATGACTAGACTTTCATTAATTAAATTAGCTGGAAATCTTAAAGATTGGGATTTGTGGATAGCAAGCTGGTGCAAAATGTCTTTTAAGTGTCACAAATCCCCAAAGTGCCATAAAACCAAAATTCTCAATAAACACAAATTTCTAAATACCAAAATGGTTCTTATGTTGAGGAGAAAGTTCAATGTTTTCTTTTTTTCCTAAAGCAAGAATGTGCCCAATCAAACTGGCCTTATCACAATAACAGTTTACCAGTCCTATAAAAATTTACTTAGTAGGAATTCTGCTACACACAAGATTTTACACAGGCTTGATAAGAATTTATGACAAGATTGTTCCCAAAAATCCTTCTTTTAGGCAATAACCTCATACCGCAAACACAAATTAGAAGCAATTAAATACCAACCAGGTGATGGTAACTTAGTTGAATGAATAAATCAAATCTGGATTCATAATCACTAGTGGTAACATTTTAATTTCTAAGGCCCAGTACTCTTATCATTTTAGAATAAAAGATTATTAATCATAAACCCATGTTTTTGTTAACCTATAGCCAACTCTCAGGGAAGTTCTGCTGAGTTCAGCTGCAAAGATCTGATAGCCAACAGGTCAGGAGAGAAGGTGGTCTTATGAAGCTTGTTTTGCTTAGAAACCCTGTCTACAAGTTGCTTTTCTGGATTGTATTGAGGACAGGTTGTGTTACAATGGAACACTAGCTGTTTTCTCATCCCTGAATTCCTCTCACAACAGTCTCCAAGCCGCGTCTCACCACTTTACCCAATGCCCCAGGAAGAGGGGAGAAAAAAATGTGACTGACCCAAGCAAGGGCATTACCTTATAAGAGGGTCCATAGTCCAACTGACTACCCAGAAGTCAGTGAAACTACACATTCCACTGGCAGTATCTGGGCACTTCAGGGATCTCACTTCTAGGGAGACAATGGAAACAGAAAACTCTGAGGAAGAGAAGAAAGAAAACAGCACTTACTTCATCTTAGGGGCTAGGAGAAAATCATCAGAGTTGGATTTATTTTTGTACTCCTGGGTTTCGGGAACATAATGTTGAAGAGAGAGATAGGAGAGCTGGTCCAAAATGTGAAGGAATTCACTTAGAACTTCTATGTAGCCATTGGGAGCTTTATTGATGCAAAAGCAATAAAGGACAAACAGAACAATGATGACAACAACCTCCCCCAGTCTTCCCTTCCTTTTTCCACCCTCCCTCCCTTTTAGTCCTCTTTACCCTTAGTACTTTGTCCCTCCTTCTTAGCTTCCCTTCCCCTTTCTTCCCCCTTCCTCTCCTACTGCCTATAGAGCTAGATTTATATACTTCATTAATTTTATTGTTCCCTCTTTGAACCAAATCAAATGAGAGTACCGCTCAAACAATGCTCCTCTCCCTCCCCTCCTTCCCTCTACTGTAATATAATTTCGTACTTCTTCCTGTGATGTAATGTACTGTTCTCTGCTTTCTCCTTTTCACATCTCTTATAACAATCTCTTTGCTTGCTTAAGTCATTTTTATCATCACATCATTTACTTTATGCCTGTTTCCTCTATCTATGTATATCCCTTTTATATTTCATAATAGATGTACAGTCCTCAAGATTAAGAGGGATCATCTTCCCTTACAAGGAGATAAACAGTTTGCTCATATTGAGTAACATGTTTTTCTTTCCCCCTGTTTACCTTTTTATGCCTCTCTTGAGACCTGAATTTGAAGATTGAATTTTCTATTGAGTTCTGGCCTTTTTGTCAGGAAGGTCTGGAAATCCCTTATTTTGTTGAATGTCCATCTACTTGCCTGAAATGTTATGCTGAATTTAGCTGAGTAATTGATCCTTGGATGTGTTCCCAGTTCCTTTGCTTTATGGAATATCATATTCCAATTCCTTTGATCTTTTAATGTAGAAGCTATAAGGTTCTGTGTGAACCTGACTGTAGCTCTTTGATATTTGAATGGTTTCTTCCTGGCTGCCTATAGTATTTTCTCCTTCATTTGATAGTTCTGGAATTTGGCAACAGTATTTCTTGGTGTTTTGGGTTTGGGATCACTTTCAGTAGATGAACAGTGGATTCTTTCCATGACTATTTTGCCTGCTGGATATAGCAGTTCTGGGCAGTTTTCCTTGAGCATTTCTTGGAAAATATTGTCCAAACTCTTTTTTTCATCATGGCTTCCTGGTAGGCCAATAATTCTTAAATTTTCTCTCCTGGATCTATTTTTCAGGTCAGTTGTTTTGACCATTAGACATTTGTTGTTGTTGTTGTTGTTGTTTTGTTTTGTTTTGTTTTTAAAGCCAAAGAAAACAAAGTTTATTAAGGATTTGCCTAATTGGGTTGCCTCTTACAGAGCTTAACCATTTGTAACGCTTGTATTCAGAAGCGGGCCAGATAGAATCCCAGCTAGACAGAGTCTGAGCTGGATTGAATCTGAGTGCCTTCATGGAGGCAAGGTGGGACTTAAATACAGAAAAGAGTATAGGAGGGATGGGGGCGGGGGTTGGTCTGGTAGTCCAGGGTGATAGGAAGAGGGATTTAGGAAGGGTCTTGAGGAGAAGTCCAAGGAGGGAATCCAAGACTGGAAACAGATGGAGGCTTTAAGGAAAGAGCAGACAATGGAGGATTTGGGTGGGAAGCAGGTGGGGCAATCCAGGTATCTTGATAGGGGCAGTATGGGAATGGATACGGATCTTGATGGGAGTGGTGGGCAGCTTGGGGCATGGGGTTTTGATGGGATCAAGGATGGGGAGTGCAGGAGACCTGACATGATAACGAAAAAGCCCATGGGCTTCCTGAAACTGCCAGAACAAATGGGAAGATTAGATTTGAGTAAGAAAGGCCAGATAAAGGGGGAAGCTTCAAGGGGAGCTCAAGGAGGCTCCCAGAGTCTGAACCCCATCATTCCCCCTTCAAAAAGATTGAACCCAAATTCTTTTGGGGTAAAGGGCGAAGGTCTCAACTTCTGAAACTTCTTCCTGCTGGCAAAGGGCGTATAGCTGTCCCTGCCTTGATGGGTCCTGTTTAAGGGGCCAGACTTCAGAACCTGGACAGTGCTAGGTCCAGTGGGCTGGAGACCTAGGATTCAGACGGAGGTTGGTATATAGCCTGGGCTGTCATCTGAAAGTTGATGGCTTGCACTCTGGAAAGGACAAACCTGGCAAGGAGGTTAGGCAAACACACATCAAACAAGTACAAAAAGAATATGAAGAAGACAATTTCCCTGGCATAAAAGATAATTTCTCTGGAGAGAATTAATGACTATGGCAAGGCCAAAACATAGAAGGGCATGTTTGATAGGATAGTTTTTTCCTGTCAGATATCCCCTTTCTTTCCAGATTGCTCCATGGGTATGTAGAACAAGGAAAGCATATTTTGAATAAATAAAAACATCAACTGGCCTGGGATCAGGTCCTAAGGAATGGGTTAAGACTCCCAAAGCCTGTCCTCTGCTTTCATCAACATACAGAGTAAAAGCTTTTCCCAGATTGGGTAGGTAGGGCTAGTGATGGGGTGCTAGTCAAATTAGTTTTCAGAGTCTCGAAAACTTTAGCTTGGTCTGAGTCAATGCCCTGAGTAGGGTCATAAAGGGGTTTAGCAATAAAACCAAAATTAGAAATACAGAGTCTACAAAATCCAGTCATGCCTAAAAACACTTGAATGTGTTTTCTAGTGGCTGGAACAGGTATAGACAGGATTGTCCTTTTTCTCTCAGAGGTTAAGGAGAGAGGGGTGGGCTTAGGTTCATGGCCCAGATACCTTATGGGCTGGCATGATATCTGGACTTTGTTCCAAGAGACCCAATAGCCTTGAATGCCTAAGAAATGAAGGGCTTCTGTGGCAGCAGCCAAAGAAGCCTCCTGGTTGAGGCTACAAATAAGAATATCATGCACTTACTGAATTAAGCTACTGTCTGCTAGTTTCAGGTGCCTTAAATCCCTTCCCAAAGCCTGGCCAAATAAATGAGGGTTATCTTGAAAGCTCTGGGGCAAAACTGTCTGCATTAGCTGATATGGACTTGATTCCCCAGGAAAAGTACATTCAAATTCTCCATTAGGCCTTTTTGTGGGAAGGATTGCAGTGTTGCATGGACATAAACAAGGGACAAGGATTTTATACTTAAGGAACTTTTCAGTTAAAGGTTGTAGTCCTTCCCAGGTCTCAGGTTCAATCAGATACTGGCTGAAATAGGGGAGCATTTTAGGGTCTGAGAGGCTAACAACAACTGGGGAGGCAGAAGAAGCTCTCTCTGGAATTCCAGTGTCCCAAATATTTGGCCTGTCTCCCACACTCTCAAGCAAACCGGGAAAGATGTAGTGAACAGAGGCAAAAGGGAGATGGGAGGTTTAACTAGAGAAAATTGGCTCCCCAATTTCACCATCAGGTCCCTTCCCAACAAGGGGGCAGAGTCAGAGCTTGGCATAAGGAAGGAGTGTTTAAACAACAGATCTTCAAGCAGGCTGGGGAGGGGGTATGTCTGGAAACATCCCTTAGTTTCCCCTTCAATGCCTATGACCCGAGGGGTCAAGGGAAGGGTAGGGCCAGAGTAACTGGTTAAAGCAGAGATCGTAGCCATGTTAAAGTGGGTAACACCTTCAGCCTTCGTTTTTGCCCAGGGCTTGACGAGAGAAGTGGAGAAAGTAGGAGCACAGCCAGCACCCAGGCTTTCTCGTTGTTCCAAGTCTTGAGAAGACTGGAGGACGAAGTACTGGGGGGCAGCTCCATCACTTTTCCATCCTGAGGGAAAATCTTTCCTCCAATGTCCCTTCTGGTCACATGGGCACGGTTCCACAGGCATTGGTTCCTGGGGCTCCCGCTGGGGGGTACCCTGGAGGGGCACTCCTTAAACCAGTGACCCTCCTTGTGGCAACGAAAGCAGGTTTTCCCACTGCTCGAGTAGCCAGCCTTCCTCCAAGGGGGTGCCCTGGAGGGGTGCTCCCTGGGTCTTTTCGGGGCCACGGAAGCAGTCAAGAATTGAGCCTGCTCCCTGGCCCTGGCCCTTCTCCTTCGTTCTCCTTCCTCTGCTCTCTGTTGTTAAAGACTCCAAAGGCCATCTCCAGTAACTGAAACTGAGGTGTTTGGGGTCCCATTGCCAATTTCTGTAGTTTCCTTCTTCTAATATCTGGGGCAGACTGATTAATAAAATGCATGCTAAGGATTGCTGCCCCTTCTGTGGAGTCAGGATCCAAATTTGTATGCTTTTTAATAGCTTCCAGTAATCGGTTTCGAAAAAGGGCAGGGTTTTCCTTTTCTCCCCCAGTAATTTCCCTAAGTTTTTGAAAATTTACTTGTTTTTTAAATGCAGCTTTTAGGCCCCCTAGCATACAAAATACCATATGATTCCTTTTTCCCCTATCCTCGCTCTTTTGATAGTCCCGTCTGGGGTCACTAGTGGGAACAGCAGGGGGATATTTTATGGGATTATTGCTAGCCATATGATCCCCAAACTTTTGGGCATGTTCCCAAATTCTCCCCTTCTCAATGGTACAACAGACAGAGAAAAGAACGTACAGATCCTTTCAAGACCGTTCAAATTGAAGGGATATGTCCCTAAAACTCTCAGTGAACCTCGAGGGGGGCTTCTGAGTGTCTCCCCAATTCCTCTTTAATCTGGGTGAGATCTGAGAGTGGAACATGCATCCTGGTTGTCCCACTGGGTGGGGTAGGTACTTCTCTCAAGGGAAACAGCCCTGACCCAGTGGGGACTGGGGCTTGTGACAGAAGATAGGAAGTCCCACTTCTTGTGAGGGAGGGGCTGGGGAATGCCTGCTGAACTGGATTAGGCTGCAGGGAAAGGGGATCTGGCTGGCAAGGGGAAAGAACCACTGGTTCCGAAGGAAGAGTAGGGATCAAAGGGGGAGATGCCCCAGAGAGTGACATGGGAGCATGGCCTAAAGCTTGAGTGATTGCCCCAGTGAGAGGAGCTGCAAAGGGGGGCACCCCAGCAAGGCCTGTAGCTGGAGACTGAGCAGGGGTTGGGAATGAAGATAGGGGAGGAAGTGAGGCCGAGACCCTAGAAACCATTAACAGGGGGTCATCCAAAACATCCAATTCACTCCCATTTCCCTTTTGTGGAATGGCTCTAGCTACAAGCATCTTACAATCTGTTCTGAGAATGGGGTCTTGAGAGAGTTTGACAAAGGCCCTTATGTAAGGTATTTCTATCCATTTTCCCTTTTGGAGGCAATATAATTGTAACTGTAAAAGGATATTACATTGTAAGGTCCCAAATATGGGCCACACTTCGTTGTCCTCCGATGCTGAGGCCAAAGTGTGTTGCAAAAGAATATCAACTTTTTCTTTTTAAGATCTTTAGAGAAGTTAAATTTTTTCCACTTTTATAAAAGGTAACCAAGAGGCGAATTCCTTGGGATTGATGAATTTTTTCCCATTTTTTTTCCTGTGGGGCTGGAAGTCCTCTCCCCATCAAAAAAAAATGTGGAAGTAAGCCATGAGAGGAAAAAACAAGAGAACAAAGATCATCGCGTTTTACAGGATTTCCTTTTGCCCAGGAAATCCAGAGAATTGAGCACCCACTTAACTGATGTTTCCCTAACCTTTTAGCGCCCAGAAAGTTCAGAGAATCGTGCTTTGGAGGGCATGCCCAGGTCCACGGCCTCTGGACCGACAAACTGAGTCTCTAACTCTCTAGCACCCAGAAAGTTCAGAGACTCTGCCTGATACTGGGACCCGAAGTCAGGTCTGAAAATCGCTTCCGAGGTACTTGGAGAGCAAGTAAGGGATAGAGAGAGGAGGAGGTTTACATACCTTCTAGTCTGAGCAGAAGAACTTGAGATTAGCAGCTTTCTGGATCAGGGAACCAAAAAGATGAGGTCTGTTGATACAAGGTGTACCCCAAAATATGGACAGTCTGGGTCGTGCTCGAATGATTTTGACTCAAGACTTCTTAAAGCCAAAGAAAACAAAGTTTATTAGAGATTCGCCTAATTGGGTTGCCTCTTATGGAACCCAAGCTTTTGTAATGCTTGTATTCACAAACGGGCCAGATAGAATCCCAGCTAGACAGAGTCTGAGCTGGGTTGAATCTGAGCCCCCATTAGCTATTTTACATTTTCTTCTGTCTTTTCATTCTTTAGATTTTGTTTGACTGATTCTTGATGTCTCATATAGTCATTAGTTTCTACTTATCTAATTCTAATTTTTATCAAATCATTTTCTTCAGTTAACTTTCATATCTCCTTTCCATCTGTCCAATTATTCCTTTAAAGGTATTATTTTCTCCAGTTTGTTTTTGTACTTCCTTTTCCATTTGTCCAATTTTCTCAGTTAGGTTTGATGCTTCCTTTTCCATTTGTTCAATTTTTCTTTTTAAAGAGCTGTTCTCTTTAGTGAATTCTTAAAATTATTGGCCAGTTTTTCTTCTATTTCCTTCTTCACTTGTTCCAGGAGAGCTGTCTGTGCATGTGAATACTTCATAGTTTGTTCTGAGGTTTCAAATCAGAGTATGGTCTTAATACTGACTTCTTTGGTATTGGTGTTTTGGTCTTTGTTCCCATAGAAAGATTCTATGATCTTTTCATACTTGCTTTGCTTCTTCTTGTTCATGATGGTGAGGCTTTGTGTGTTGTGGCCTCTGGTTATTTCAGTTAGAAGCTGGAGAACCTGGTGTTGAGCTAACTGGTGTGAAAAAGCTAAGGGCAGGTGCCCTTTTCCTTTTTGTGTGTGTGTTTCCCTATATCAGCCCTAAGGTTAGCTTGTTAAGTGTGTGAGAGGGGTGATCTGGTCAGGGGAGATCTCCTCAGGCAAGCTTAGTGCTTGGTGAACCGGGCACTCTATTGTCTTCTTGCTTCCCTTGGAGCACTGAGGCATGCCTGGGTCCTAGTGCGAGTCTCCACCCCTCCCTGCCTGGGGCTCCTGTCCTTCCACTTTGCATCCTCCACAGTAAGAGGAATATTCTTTAGCAATTTTCCTAGCCTCAAGTGCTACAAGACTGTTTGCCCCTTCGGCTGATTCCACTGATCCAGATTTTTCTAGGGAAATATTTGATGGTTCTTTCAAGGTCAACAAGAAGAGGGGATGAGAGCATTTACTGATCACTGGCATTTTGACTCCCAGAAGTTCAAGTATGTGAATTATAGTCGTTCAATCTGCAGGCTGAAAGTCTCAGGAGTGGCTGCAGCTGATGCCTGGGATTTATCAGCTGTCACTCACTTGGCTTAGCTGGTTTCTCACTGTGGGATGCCACTCTACCATTCTGCCATGCTGTTGCTGACTCAGGCTATGCTGGGGCTTTCCTTCTCAGCCATGCTGCTGTGACAGAGCATGCTATGTTGTATTCTGTGGGTTCTTCCCCACAGCAGAACAGATCCTACCCATCAACCTTCCAGTCTGTCTTGGTCAGGGAATCTGCCACAGTCTGTCTCCTATTGGGTTCTGCACCCCCAAAATTTGGTCAGATTGTCCTTTTTAGAGGTATCTAAAGGAGTTTGTCTAAGAGCTTAGGTAAGTAATTGCTCTCACTCCACCATCTTGACTCTGCCTGGTATGTTCCTTTCTATCCCCATTAAGATTGTTTCAGAGAGTCAACATATCTACCTTATCCAGAGATCTATTCACCTCATTAACTTCTTTCTTGTTTATTTTGAGGTAAGATTTATCAAGCTCAGAGAATAGGACACTGAGGTCCCACACTAGTATAGTTTTGCTCTCTATTTCTTCCTGTAACCCCCTTCATTTCTCCTCTAAGAATTTGGATACTATACCACTTGTACATATATGTTTAGTAATGATACTGCTTCATTGTTTATGGTGTCCTTTAGCAAGAGATAGTTTCTTATCTTATCTATTTTGATTAGATCTATCTTCACTTTTGCTTGGTCTGAGATTAGGATTTTTAACCTTGCTTTTATTTCACATTAGATGAAGCATAATATATTCTACTACAACCTTTTACATTTATCCTGTGATACTCTGTGAGGATCCCTCTGTTTCAAACGTGTTTCTTGTAAACAACATATTGTTGGATTATTGTTTTTCATCCATTCTACTTTTTACCTCCATTTTATGAGAATATTTACAGCTATGATTACTATCTGTGTCTTTCCTTCCATCCTATTTCAGTACGTATATACATTCAGTTCCTCCTTCTTCCTTCCCGTCCACAATAAACTGTAACTTTTGACTACTGCCTCCCTCAGTCTTCCCTCCCTTCTATGATCCTCCCTCCCTTTTACTCCTTTTCCCCTGACTACATCTTCCTGACCTGTTAGCCACCCCTCTCTATTCTTTTCCTTTTCCTCTCCTACTGCCTATAGGGCAAGTTCAATTTCTATACTTAACTGAGCTTGTTGTTCCCTCCTTGAACCAAATCATATGAGAGTAGATCTCAAACAATACTAATCTCCCTCCCCTCTTTCCCTCAAGTGTAATATATTTTTATGCCTTTTTCTGTGGTGTAATTTAACTTTTTCTGCCTCCTCCTTTTCACAACATCCATTACAATGTCTTTGCATTTTTAAACCATATTTCTATCATGGCATCATTAATTTATATCCATTCCCTCAATCTTTATATATCCTTTTTAAATATCATAATAAATATACAATTCTCAAGATTAACAAGTATTATCCTCCCTTGTAGGACTGCAAACAGTTTGTTTATATTGAATAACAAGTCTTTTTTTCCCTGTTAATATTTTTATAGTTTTCTTTTTTTTCTGATTAATTGAATCTTGCATAGAAAAATTAAAAGGAACCATAAAATATAACATACTACAAAAGAAAATGGCCTGTTTCTGCCTACAATGCAATTTCATCATTCTTTCTCTGCATGTAGAAGGCATTTTGCCTCAGCAGTCCACTGGAACTTTTTTAAGTCCATACATTTCAATGAAGTACTAAGTCTATGAGAAAAATTTCTCACATACTGTGGTTTTTGCTGTGTACAAAGTTCTCCTGATTCTGCTCCTTTCACTCAATTAAGTCCATATAAGTCTTTCCAAGCTTCTCTAAAATCTTCCTGTTCATCGTTTCTCATAGCACAATAATATTCCACTACATTCACATACCACAATTGGTTCAACCATTCCCCATTTGATGGGCATTTCTTTGATTTGTAGCTTTTGACACCACAAAGAGAGATGCTATAAATATTATTGTACATGAGGGGCCCTTTCCAATTTCTACGATCTCTTTGGGATAGAGTCCCAGACATGATATTGCTGGGTCAAAGGATAGCCACATTTTTGAAGGTCTTTCAACATAGTTCCAAATTGCTCTCCAGAATGGTTGGATCAGCTCACAACTCCACCAACAAAGAATTGGTGCTCCAACTTGCCCACATCTTCTCCAACATTTATCATCTTCCTGTTTTGTCATGTTCATTAATCTGATAGGTGTAATTTGGTACCTCAGAGTTGTTTTGATTTACATGTCTCCAATCAATAGTTATTTAGAGCATTTTTTCATATGATTATAGATAGCTTTAATTTCTTTCTCTAAAAACTCCCTGTTCATATCCTTTGACCATTTATTAATTGGGGAATGAATTGTATTCTTGTACTCAGTTCTCTACGTATTTTTAGAAATGAGGTCTTTATCACAGACACTAGTTGGGAAAATTCTTTCCCAGTTTTCTGCTTCCCTCCAAATCTAGGTTGCTTTCGTTTGTTCGTGTAAAAAAAACTTTTCAGTTTGATATAATCAAAATTGTCCATTTTGCACTTCATAATGTTCTCTATCTCTTGTTGGGTCATAAATTTCTCTATTCTTCATAAACCTGACAAATACACTATTCCTCACACCCTGATTTGTTTACAACATCAATATTTATACCTGGATCATGTATCCATTTGGACTTTATTCCTGTGTATGGTTTCAGGCCTGGTCTATGCCCACTTTCTGCCAACTGTTATCCAGTTTTCCCAGCCATTTTTGCCAGTGAGTTCTTATCCCCGAAGCTGGGGTCATTGGGTTTATCAAACAGTAGATTGCTATATTTGTTAACAACTGTGACTTAGGTACCTAACCTATTGCATTTGTCTACCTCTCTCTAGAGTTCTTAGTCAGTACCAAGTAGTTTTAATGATTACTGCTTTATAATACAATTTGAGATCTGGTAGGGCTAGGCTACATTTCTAGCATTTCTTTTCAGTAATTTCCTTGATAATCTGGACCTTTTGGGGCAGAACCAAGATGACAGAGTAGAAAGAAGCATATACTCCAGCACTTCCCCCACAGTCCACAAAATACCTGTAAAGAATTACTCTCAAGAAACTCTAGAGCAGCTGATGTCATAGAAAAACAGACTGAAAGATGTTTCCATCCAAAGGTAACCTGGAAGATCAGCAGGAAGAGGCTATCTCATGGGATGCTGAGTGGAGTAGAGCCCAGCCCTGGTTGCACAGCATGGGGAAGAACAGGACTTGAACAGACCTCTGGGGCAGAATTCCCAGCAGTGAGGGTCCCCTTCAAATCACAAGCCACAAAGAGAACTCTAAAGGTCAGTATGGGAGGTCTTTTCCAGCTGGGCAAGATGGGAAAGGATCCTCCCTGAAAATGGAGCCAGGTCGTGTGAGAGGTAGCGGCAGCAGCAACAGCAGGCAGGTATGGTAGACACAGAAGCAACCTGGGTCCATTTTCCAGGCAGCTCAGCTTAAAGCCTCTAGGGGAATTGAGCAGCTGATCTGAATCTCAGCCTTGAGAGCGGTACTGAGGAGAGGGGGAGGACCTTCCTCTTGACAAAGGATTCAGAAGTCAAGTAAGTGGCTGGGAAAGTGCCCAAAAATGGGGAAAAAATAAGACCATAGAAGGTTAATTTCTTGGTGAACAAATTTCTCCTTTCATACTTTCAGATAAGGAAGAACAAGGCATACTGTAAGAGAAAGTCAAGGATTCTGCCTCCAGTACTTCCAAAATGAATATGAAATGGGTTCAAGCCATGCAAGAGCTTGAAAAGTCACTCAGCAGCTCGCTAAAGGAGAACCAAAAAATGCTGACGAAACTAACACCTTTAAAATTGGCTAACTCATTTGGAAAAAGAAGCCCAAAAGGCCAAAGAGGAGAAGGAGGCTTTAAAAAGCAGAATTAGTCAAATGGAAAAGAAGGTTCAAAAGCTCACTGAACAAAATAGTTCTTTAAAATAGAGAGGGGAGTTCAGGGAAACTAATGCCTATTAGATAAACCAGGAAGTTAAAAAACAAAAGCAGAAGACTGAAAAAACAGAAGATAATGTGAAACATCTCATTGGAAAAAACAACTGACCTGGAAAACAGATCCAGGAGAGACAATTTAAAAATTATGGGACTACCTGAAAGCCATGATCAAAAAAAAAGACTCTAGACATTATCTTTCATGAAATTGTAAGGGAAAACTGCCCTGACATTCTAGAACCAGAGGGCAAAATACATATTGAAAGAATCTCCAGATCACCTCTTGAAGGAGACTTGAAAAGAAAATCTCCTAGGAATATTGTGGACAAATTTCAGAGTT
Source organism: Potorous gilbertii (assembly GCA_028658325.1). NCBI lineage: Eukaryota > Metazoa > Chordata > Mammalia > Diprotodontia > Potoroidae > Potorous > Potorous gilbertii. The sequence goes on along the minus strand of CM053769.1, from coordinate 167,866,352 downwards.
CCCTAGTCAAAGAGAAAATATTGTAAGCAGCTAGAGAAAAACAATTAAAGTATTGTGGAAATACGATCAGGATAGCACAAGATCAAGCAGCTTCTACATTAAGGGGTCAAAGGGTTTAGAATAAGATATTCCAGAAGTCAAAGGAACTTGGATTAAAACCAAGAATCATCTACCCAGAAAAACTGAGTGTAATACTTGAAGGGAATAAATGGTGATTCAATGATATAGAGGACTTTCAAGCATTTGTGATGACAGGACCAGAACTGAATAGAAAATTTGACATTCACATATAAGAATCAAGAGAAGCATGAAAAGGTAAACAGGAAAGTGAAATTATAAGGGACTTTCTAAAACTGAACTGTTTACATTCTTACATGGAAAGATAACATTTGTATATTTGTATAAAAATAATATATACCCTTGAGACTTTTCCCAGTACTTGGGTAGGGGGAAGGATTACATGCACACACATGCACGCACGCACGCACACACACACACACACACACACACACACAGAATACAGGCTGAGTTGAATCAGAAAGATGATATCCATAAAAAAAATAAAAATCAAGGGGTGAGGGAGGAAAATACTGGGAGGAGAAAGGGAGAAAAGGATGGGGCCAGCTTTAACATAAAAGAGATAAGAAAAATCTTGTCAATGGAGGAGAAAAGGGAGAAGGTGAGAGGGGAAAAGTGAAGTTTACTCTTGACTTAAGAAAGAAAGAACATACTCATTCAATTTGGTATGAAAATCTACCTTACACTACAGGAAAGTAGGGGAAAAGGGGACAAGTAGGGTGAGGGGGATGATAGAAGGGAGGGCAAATGGGAAAAGGGAGTAACTAGAAGCAAATATTTTTGGGAGGGGACAAGGCCAAATGAGAGAATACAAAAAAAAAAGGTGGGGACAGTGTATAATGGAGGGCAATATAGTTAGTCTTACACAACATGACTAATATGGAAGTCTTTTGCAAAATGACACATATATCGCTTGCATTTTATTACTTATCTTCTCAGTGGGGATGAGTAGGGGGGAAGGAGGGAGAGAAGTTAGAATTCAAAGTATTAGAAATGGATGTTGAGAATTATTATTTCATACAACTGGGAAATAAGAAATACAGACTGGGGTATAGAAATTTATCTTGTCCTACAAGAAAAGAGAGAAGATGGGGATAAGGGAAGGGTGGGGTGTGAAAGAAGGGAGGATACATTGAGGTAAGAGTTAATCACAATCAAAGATATTATGTGTTCTGAGAGGGGAGAGATGGCATGAAAAATTGGAACTCAAAATTTTGTGTAAATGTTGAAATCCAAACATATATAAATAAATAAATAATAGGAAAAAACAACCTAAAAAAGGATAATCTGGACCTTTTGTTCTTCCAGATGAATTCTAATATTATTTTTTTCTAACTCTCAGGAGCAGTACCTGGAGTTGTGCACTTCTCTCTCACTCACTTCCACTGGAGTCCTGTCCTGGGCTCACATGTTTGAGAATCCACACTGCTGTTTCTGCTTCAGACTGCTCAGTGCTTCACGCTTGGCTTTGCTTTAGTGGAGTCCTCTGTGCTTTTATAGCCTTCCCATTCTGTGCCCTTCCAGTCCCATGTGACAGATCATTCCTTTTGACCTTTCAGGCTGTCCTAAGCTAGAAATCTGCCACACTCTTATCTCCTAGTGGATTCTGCCAGTCTAAAATTTGTTCAGATTCTCTTTTTAGAGGTATTTAGGGTTTGTCATAGAGCATAGGTGAGAATGTGCTCTCATTCCTCCATCTTGACTCTACCCTGTCGTCCCCCCCCACCCCGGTTAGAAAATTAACTAGGGCCTTCACAAAGTAAGTCCTTAATATTTTTAACTTTTAGGGTACTGTCTGTATCCAAATCAAATCAATCCTATATAATTATTTTTTCGGGGAAAATTAACATGGAGAATTCAGGGAAATTTGTTTATTTATATGTCAAAAATGAACAATTTTAGACTCAAATTTTCATTTTCTATACTACTTGAATGCCTCATTTATTACTCACTCCACTCCCAGATACAGAGCAATTCAGTCTTCTCTTTCTTTGTTGGTAATACTTCAAGATGAAAGAGCTTTTAAAATGAAATAATCTTGCATCACAAAGTTAATATGAATCCATAATAAAGACTCTATCCCCCACAATGCTCAAGTTCGACGTTGTGAGACCACATTTAAGATGGAATTATCTGGTTTCTCCTAACTATGACACTAAGTATTTTGATAATTAGCTCCATTAAAAGGATTTTTGAACTGAACTGCTCCAGACTAAATCACATTTTCTATCGTAATCCTGAGGCTTCTCTTGCATAAGACTTACTATCCAAAAAGATACTCAGAAGACAGTAATTTCATGAAATCTGCAAGTAATTTATAAGACTATATAGCAGCATTGTAATAGTTCAGGTTTCCAGGTACATAAGCATTAGGGATCTGTTGAACTGTTCATTGAAAATGTCACTGTCTGGGGAAAATGTCACTGTCTGGGGAAAAATAAAAGATATTCTCAGTAAGACTCAGATTTGGTCCCCTCCCTACTAACATACACACCCTAATTGCATGACTTTGAACATGTCACATAACCTTTTAAATTACGACCCACAGGTGAAAAATCTAAACTATTCAGTTATAGATGGGTTACAACTATATGTTTAAATTGTGTTCCCTCACTAGGAACTCAGTACACTGATAAAATCAGGGAGGTTTTTTACATATCTTCAAAGCAGCAATGCATCCTGGAAATATTTAATTCTCACTAAAAATAAACAATATTTATGCTGTTAAGATCAAATGTTACTCTATTTTTATTCCCTTAACATATTTAATTATTTCTAACCTATATACTTATTAACCTATAACTATAACTATATACTAATCAATAACAACACCAAGAAAAATATAAATATGAAAAATGTTTTATTCATCATTTTTTCATGTTTTGTGTATGTAATTGATTGTACTGTTACATTTCTTTTAAAAAGAGTTCATTTTCTTACAATTAAAGGTCAAATGATGAAAGTTATCAATAAAGGTTTAAGCTTGACATGCAGACAACTATTTTTTTGTAGTTTCTAAAAATCAAGTTAAAACTTATATTTGGAATTTTATTGATATGAGTACATTTCTAGGACATTCTCTACCTAAGTGCATGACTTATCTCATTTATTTTTTAATTATATTTAAAATTAAATTAAATTCACATGGGATGAATCACCAATACTGCTTTTAATCTGCTTACTTTCACAACAATCAATTTTTTAACCTAAGCATTCTCTTGGTGATGATAAATAGCTGAAAATCGTGGAGGATCTCTCTTCAGTATTAGGAAAAATTAAGCATTCTAATTGACTAAAAAAGGAATGAAAAGATATGTAGTAGGTATATTATAAATTGAGGCAAAATGAATAATCTGTACTCTACAACTGGAGTTGTAGAATATCCTCTATAACATTCCTTCCCCAGTAACTGTTATACTATCTTCCACACCAATATTGTCATACTGTCACCATAATTCCTCTCCTTTCTAAATGGGAGCAAGAGCCTAAGGGTCAGAGACCATTACATGAGTCCTTGGTTGGGCCCCCTCACTCCTTTACCTCTGTCCTTCCCTCCCTACTCCTTTTAGGAGTGATCTCTTCATGTTAGTGTGAGAAACATGGTTGTGGGGATCAGAGAGAATTATCCTGGATTAGCTTCTACTGTTCACTGCTTCCCTGGTAGCATAACCTTAGGAAGATCAATATGATATGCCCCTTAACATGACTGTGGGGATCACAAGACTTTCCAGTTAAGGTCAGGGAATTTGCCTGGGATGAGCAGTTGCTACCCATTGCTTCCCTTCCCAGAGCAGCCTTTGGAAGATCCATGTGATAGATTCATTCTCACTGAAATAATGCAGAGGCAAAATGGGCAGAGAAAGATGTTTATTTTTAAGCTTCTCTGGAGGAATTGGGTGTGGTGCTCACTAAGAACATCCCCATTGATACAGAAGTGGGAGGGTGGTTACATAGTTCTACTCTTCTTGTAAGAGTAGGGTTAGTTCAAATTCCTCACTTTATTTCCCTGCATTCCCTACTTAAACAGAAGAGTACAGAGGTTTGATAGTGAGGCTAGGATCTGACTTGTTTCTCACATCCCCAGCCTTATGGTTTCCCCCTAGATCAAGATGAGCTTGACCATCATCCTTGAAAAACAGATTATGCATGCTTATCTTATCACAAGTTCCCCAAATCCGAGGAGTTTTACTATTTGTCAAGAACATCTATGGAAGCAAAACAAGAGCAAAAACAATATCCCTTCTTACATTAGCTATCATCAGCTTGAAGAGCTGTTCTTCAGTTCTATTTTGCAGGGTCCCTACAAGCCTAGAGTTCTGATTCTAGTTATTGAATACAGAAGCCCAGTTTACTCTCAATCTGATTGTTCTGGCAGTTCAGTTTATGAAAAAACACTCAAGAACAGTCATGTACTTCGGTCTTGATGCTTTCTTTATCTTCTGTGCAAGCCTTCTTCAGCACCCATCAAACTAATCCTGACTTTACCTGATCCATAGCTTGCTGCTGGTTCAACAAGGAGGGACTGGGAGCCAGATAGCATATCCCTTCAAGTACTCAACGCCACACTCCCCCTCTTCTGAATTTTGGGGCCTGTTCCTCCAACGTAATCACCTTGTAAGCCATAAGAACATCCCATGCCCACTTGGGAATATCCTAAATATTGTAGGCATGGCTCTAAAACCAGAGAGACCTCTCTTAATTCAGGTTCAATGTGGGGACTAAATGAGGCACTCACAAGGCAATAAATATGAACGAAGGATGCAGTTTAAGTTTTCCACCCATAGCAAACATATAAACAAGGAAATGCATCTGTTCAGTCAGTCATCAAGAGATAGGGCACTGTATCAGGCTCCCACAAAGTCTGAGAGGTCACTTTTCACCCCTCACAGGAACTATTTGAGTATAGTTTCCCTGCCTTAATGCTTTTCCTCCTCCAATCAATCTATTCTCTGCTCTGTAACCAAAGTAATATTTCTATAGGTAGAAATTTGATCATTCCTCCCTGCTTATCACTGTTCATTAAAAGCCAATGTCTCATTATGACTTTCAGTGTAAAATGTAAATTGTTCTATTTGATGTTTAAATCTCTTCCTAAACTGTTCCTTCCTTTTCCAGTATTCTTAGACTTAAACCCTTCTACACATGTTGTAATCCAGCTCTACTGGCCTGCCCACCTGTAGTAACTTGCATAGGACAGTCTATCTTTTCTTCCTTTGTTTTTGCATTGGTTTTGCTTTTCCCACCAGCTATCCTCAGTGCCTGTAATGATCTCCCTGTTCACTGTCCCTTAGTTTATCAGATTTTCTTGCAGACTTATCTCAATTTTAGCCTTTTAAGTGAGCCCTTTCCCGCTTCTCACTGCTATAACTTTCCCCTCTGAGAACACCTTTGATCTATTATATGCAAATTTTGTATATGGATAGTTATTTACATGCAGACTTCTCTTTTAGAGTGTGAGTTCCTTGAGGGCTGGAACTGGTTTATCTTACTTTGTGTATTAGTCCTTATCACAGTTCTTGGCACTTGGAAATCACTTAATAAATGATTTTTTTATTAGCTGATTATTAGTTCTTATCCTACAGTATTTCTTGCATCAAGATTTTTCTCTACTCCCACAGCAAATTATGCTCACTTCCTGGAAATACTGTGGTGGCTTCCTAATGAGTCCTCTGGTGTTTGGTCTTTCTTCTTTCTTAATCATTCTCCATTTAGCTGCCAAATTAATTCGATGATGAATTTACCATATTACTTCCCAGCTCAGTGAATCTCCATTGCCAATAGGTTAAAAACCAAAAACCTCCTTGGCCTGGCTCTAGACTACCTTTCTATCTTTATTTCATATTACTATTCTTCAATTACTCCGTGTCCCACACTAACTGGACTATTAGTCATTCCTTGAAATCAATAGTCAATTCCCTGTCTCCATACATATACCAAAATGATCCTCATGACTAATTTTAGTCCATTCAGATCAATGATTCTCAGAATCATTGAACTTCTTCAAGGTATACTCATGTATTGCCTCCTCTGGTAAGTCTTCCATGATCCTCTCCAGTTATTTCTCTTTCTCATTTCATGTTACCTGCTATACATTCTAATTACATGATATATTTCCAATAAAATGAAAGCTCTTAGAGGACCAGGACTGTTTAGGTTTTGTATAGCTAATCTGAGTACCAAACACAGGAAACATATGTATGTATGTGTGTGTGTGTGTGTGTGTGTTCAAACTGAATTCAATTTGATTTCAAGTACAGTACTATTTTCCCTTTGTCATAATGTCTTTGTGTTAAGTAGAAGTTAACTACAAATGTGTCCCTGGGCTAGAAATTTTGGCTTATGTGTTCTTTTTCTCTATCTCTCCTTCTCTTCTCTCTGTCTTTTTTGCATTTCTGTTTGTGGGTCTACATTTCATCTTTCTGTTTGTCTGCCTCTGCCTACCTGCCTGAATGTCTGTCTCTGTCTGTGGTCTGTCTATCTACCCTCCCTCTTCCTCTTTCCCTCAGTCTCCCTCTCCTACCTCTCCACCCCTCTAGTGCCCTCTCTTCCCCTCTCTTATCCTTCTTTCTTTTCATACAATCATATTTATTTACATAATGTACTTTCTGAAGTCAATGTGTACATTTTATTTGATGGCATATTCTTAATTTATTTAAATATTGAGCAATTCTATGCAACAAAGACTCAAACTCTCCAGCCTGAACTCTTTTCAAAGTGGAAAATTTTGATTTCTGAGGAAATATCCCCTTGACCAATCACAAATTTTTATTTTTAAAGAGCAAATTCTGAGGCAGTGTGTCAAATTAATGTTTTGAAGTGTCTTCTGGGATGCAAAACAACTCTCAAAATATAATTCTGTGATTGTGAGTTAAATGACTGGAAATAGAATAACATTTTTCTTTTGAAACACACCTTTTAAAATTAATGGAAAGTGCATACATAAAGACGACAAAACATTGAGCATGATATAAATTATACTGTTCACAAACTTTTGTGATACTCTTTGGCAAGAAAGATGATGAATGTTTTATTTATTTTCAAAAATCTGTGGTCTCTACTGGCTTCCTGGGACAATCATCTGCCTCACTCCTGCTTAATTTGTTCACCAGCAGGGAGTGTTTGCAATTCTGTTTTATTGTTTGAAATAACATTGCAATGAAAATTATCATAACACCTAAGAGCCTGAATAAAAGTAATCTGGGCCTAAAATGAAGTCAGCTATGGTCAAATTTTGAGAAAAGTTCGAAATAATACTGGACTTACTCTGGTCGCAGTTATCAGTGGCCACTTCTCTACTAACTGGGTGGAGGAAACACTTTGTTTTTAATTTCCTGAATATCATAATTAAAGGAATAATTATTACTAACTTAATATGAAGGCCTGAAGTTAATCAGATTTCCAGAGTATCAGCAAGATCTTCGTGGCAACCTGCTTTATGTTTTGTAGAACTCTGATTACATTAGTATGGGGTTAAGTCTCAGTGTGTTGTTGTAGTGGTAGGAGTAAGAGTAGTAGTTGTCATAGCAATAGTGTAGCAACAGCTGAAGCTGTAATATAGTAATCTAGCATTTATAAAGCACTTTACAACTTGCAAAGTACATGACAAATATCATTTAATTTAATCCTGGCAACAAATATGAGATACAAGTGCTATTAGTATTGTTATTTTGCAGAAGAAGAAACTGATGAAAACAAATGTTAAGTGATTTGTGTAACATCAAATAGCTGCTAAGGAATTTGAATTCAGGTCTTCTTGATTTCAGTTTACACTCTTATCAGCTTTGCCCCCCTAAAATAATAATAGTAGCTTGCATTTGTGTATCTTTAAATTTTGAAATCCTTTATGTTCTCATTTGGCTCTCATAACAACCTGTTAGGCAGGTACTATTATTAGTCTCAACTTAGAGATAAGGTATTTAACTTTTGTAGGCAGAAGTTAAGTGCCTTGTCTTTGTCACACATTCAGTAAAGTGCCTGAAGATGTGTACGTGGTGTTTATGGGGAACTAGCACTTCCAGTGTGAGGGCTTGTCAAGTTTTTCCAGGGCTTTTCACCCACCTTTGTTGTCCAACTTTCATCCAATTCTCACCTGTGGATCCAAGAAGCTGTAGCATGTGTAGTGGCCACATCTTGGTAATACCATCTCAGCATTAGAGCTAAACCAGGTAATCAACAGACCTCAAACCCAAATGTGTGTTAGGAGGATGTCTATCCCATGCATGAAAAAACTTCCTTTGGTGGAATGGGTAAATGAAAACAATTTCTTCCAACAGCCAGGAAAGCACGTGAAGCATTTGCTGTGGAGCACTTAGAGTTTGGTCAAATGTCAAAGACACCAAAGTCATCCACTGCATCTTGAACCACTATCAGTGATCTTGACTTTTGTATAGCCCTGGACTTCAATGACTCTGGAAGAGAATCTGAGGTTGATGACTTTGTACAAATCTACCTCATTTAATTCCAGTTAACTGGTAGTCAATATATCACCAGTGATGTCACTGATCCTCTTTAACAAGGAAGGACAAGCAATAACAAAGTGCCTGAGCCAAGATTTAAATTTAGGAATTCCTGAATTCAAGTTGATTGTTCTATCCACTGAATCACCTATTTCCACTGTGAGTATTAGTCCTGTTCTTTTTATAACAGAGTTTTTTTTTCAGTTAAAGTGTGTTTGTAAATAAAGTGAGGGTGCTATAGGAACAAAATAGAAAACAAATGAAAGTCATGGAATTGGAAAAGGAATTGTTTTGCAGGAGAGGTGCAAATCCTTGTCACTCCTTGACAATTAGAATGAACAAAATAGAAGACAAGGGCTCAAGAAAGCAAAAAGAAAGTTTTAAAATAGTCAAAGGGATGAAAATATAAACAAGCAGACAAGGTAAGGTAATTATATATATATATATATGTATATATATATATATATATATATATATATATATACATATATATATATATTTCCATAGAAAACAGATATAAGAGAGAAAAATGAATACACTTTAGAGAATTCTTTTTTTAATTTTTTCAATTGTATTTTTTAAATCATTGGTCAGTTTTTCTTCTACCTCTCTAATTTGGCTTTTAAAATCCTTCTTGATCTATTCCAAGAATGCTCTTTGGGCTTCAGACCAGTTCATCTTCCCTTTTGAGATTTCAGATCTGAGTACAGTATGAATGATATCTACATCTGAATTCATATTTTATTCATCCCTACTCCTGTAATAAGATTCTATGATCTTTAATTTTCTAATTTACTTCTTGTTCATGGTTATTACCTTCTGCCTGAATTTTCAGCTGGAATTCTGCATCTGGGGCACAGGGGGCTCTGTCCCAAAATTCTTATTCTGGCAGTTATGATCCTGCTTGCTGGCTTTGTGTTCTGTGGCCTCTGATTCTTTCATCTTGAAGGTATGTAATGCTGCAGCTTATCTGGTGCTGAGCTGACTAATGCATGCTAAGGGCAAGACCAGGTGAAGTCTAAGTTTCCGCATGGTTACACTTAAACTCATGGCATGAGGTGTAGGTGAGGGGTAGTCTGACTACAGGAGGTCTTCTCCTCCCCTAGGGCTGCCCTAGAGCACCTGCAGGCTCAGCAGCTGGTAGTTCCCCTGCTGTACTGGTGTCTGCCCAGTTCCCTTGGCTGTTCTAAGGCATGCCTAGGGTCTTGGTACTGGTGCTTACTGACTCCACTCCCCAGGTCTCAGGATTTTCTGCTAGTCTGTTGAGGTTGCACTGGTTCCCTTCAGTCACAGCACGAAGGACCCTGCCTGTTGATCTCCCTAGCCTCCTGAGCCCCTTCTGTTGACCTGTCTATTCAAGGATTTTTAATGGGGCAATATTCTGTGAGTTTTTCAAGGTCAACATGGGGAGTGTGCTCTCAGGAAAAATGAATAATCATTCAACTATCTAAATGCAATGACTAAAACAACTAGCATAAATAATCTATATAAAAAAGTCCTAAAATAAAACTCAGTTCTTTTTTTTTAATGATGGCACAAAGTAGGGATAGAAATAATGTATTGGTCAACTCCTCAAAGAAATCCTCAAATTAAAATTTTAGAGAACATTATAACCAAAATACAGAGTTTCCAAGTGAAGTAAAGTGTGTGTGTGTGTGTGTGTGTGTGTGTGTGTGAGAGAGAGAGAGAGAGAGAGAGAGAGAGAGAGAGAGAGGGAGGGAGAGAGAGAGATAATTTAAGTACTAAGGAGATATGACTCAAAATAATATTCCAGAATGTACAAAATATAGGCTTGCAGTCAAAAATAATTTACCCAGTAAACCAGTGTAATTTTGGAAAGGGAAAAACGGAATTTAAATGGAATAGAAAACTTTCAAATATTGTTTGAAAAGAACAGAACTAATTAGAAAGAGAAACATAAAAATGTACACATGTACAAAAGATAATTAAATATCAAACAGGAATAAACTCCTTATGTTGAAATATAGAGAGATAACATATGTGTCTCCTCTGGTCCCTATCACCAGGGGTCATAGAGGGAATTTAATTAAGCAGCACCTGGAGAGTGGTTCTGTTATATTGTTACTATCTTAATAGAAGAGCAAAAAGAGATGGGAAGAGGAATACATAGGGGTTGGTGATGAGGGAAAGAAAGATTAGGGAAATTTATCTCATAAAATTGGAGTGTACAACAATAAATCTATACAAATAAGAAGAAATACAGCAGCTGTCAAAAATCTCGCTCTCATCTGAACTGGTCAAAAGAAGGAAGAATACACATACTCACACTACACCTCCCCCCACCCCCTGCCACACACATTCACCAAAACGGGTAATGGAAATAAATTTCACTCAGCAGAGAAAGAGGAGGGAAAAGAGAAAAGGGGGTGGGAGAAAGAATTAGAATGAGGTAATATTAAGGGACTGAATAGTCCTAAGCAAATAAATACAAGGATACACATAAATATGTATAGCTCTTTTTGAAGTGGCAAAAAATGGGAATTTGAGGGAGTACATATAAACTGGGAAATTTCTGATTAAGTTACGGTATATAAATGTGAAAGGTTAGTATTAGGTTATAAGAAATGATAAAGGGAACAGTTTCAGAGAAACCTATGAAAACTTGCATGAACTAATACGGAGTTAAGTCTATAAACCAGTTGAGCAATTTATACAATAATGACAATGTGATAAATATAAATATCTTTGGAAAAATTAGGGACATTTTTCAACAAAATGATCAGTCATGATTCCAGAGAACTAATAATAAAACTCTCTACTCAACTGCTGATAGAAAGAAAGGTAAAAAATTCAGAGTACAGATTGCAATACAGAATGAAACAACTCCATTTTTTCAAGTAGATAATTGCAGAAATTTCTTTGAATGACTATAAAAAAGTATACTTGCAGATTCTTTCATTAACCTTTCCTGAATTCAGTCAATAGATTATTCCAAAAAATGTTTTTCAGAAATGTTGATTTTTGTTTCTTTGAATTATGTGAACACATTTTTCCTCTTTTTTTCAGTTCTTTTGTCTTCTGCATCATGGATTGTTTCTGATGATTCCACACTGTACTCTCCCATATAAAAATGAAAAGCTTTCAAAGGAAACATAGCAACAAAGGAAGTGCATTGAAAAAGTACACAGCAGTCTACAACCATTTTATCCAACATTTCTAGCAAGAGGAGGAAAATGATTCACAATCATGATGAAGATAATTAAATATTTAATTTCAACTGATCAGATTCTGTTTTATTATTATTGATTCTTAAAAATACCTAATGCATCATAATGCAGTCGCATAGGTGCCAATGCTAATTTATCTTGGTTCTGTGTCCAAATAGCCTCAGAGCTCAAAAGCAGAAAGGTAGATGACATTATTGATGCATAAAATGTAAAAATATCAAAAGATAAGGTAATATTGTCATACATGTTAAGTTATAAAAGTAAATATTGTCATGTGGCCCAGGAGATATAATATGGAACTTGGATTAAGGAAGCCCTGAATTTGATATCTATTTACTTCTGCCACTTACTAGTTGTATGACTGTGAACTGGTAACTTAAACTATTGTAATTTTCATTTTCTGACATAAAAAATTGGAAATAATAACAACATCTGTTCCAGTGGTCTATTGGAAGTATAAATTGGGAAGTTTTATGCAAAGTGCTATGTAAATTTCAAAATACATAAAACTTAAAGTACAAGTAACAGCTATTGTTGGTACTAATATACTTTACCCCAACAGATGATCCATAAGCATTTGTAACCACACCAGAAGAAACAAATGCTATTGTAAGATGTTAGAAACACTGGTGAGGAATCTTATTGAAAGAAAAATGCATTTTAAATTCTTTTTTACAAATTATTTTGATTCAATTTTTTAAAAAAATTAACTAAATTTAATTTTAAAGGCCTTAATAATTTAAATTTTTAAATTTTTTAAAATTTAACTTTATTTTGTAGATGTTGACTTTGCTGTCATTTTTACATGACTATATTCTCAGAAGAATACACAGTGTGCACAGTGCGAGACAATATTCCCAATTTGGGAATTAACATAAATCTAAGTGACCTTTCTTTTAATAGCTTTCTGCTACTTCTCAGGCAATTTGGCATGTTTCTCCATCAATATGCTATGAAAATATGCAAGAATTTTACTTTAGAAAATACAGGATTTCCAAGAATTGGTAATTTCACTTTTGAGGAGTTGAAGTTAATTGTCACAAATTCTATGATGCAGAAGTCAGGGTTATTTAATAATATCTCAATGGAGCATCCCTGTACAGGAAATTTCAGACATAAAAATGTAGGAAAAATTACCTCACAGATAAATATGAGATAAATTGAAGTTGTCTAACAGAATATTTCACAGAATAAGAATATGCCCAAAAAAGAAAAAAAAATGCTTGCTTTAAAGCACAATGTCCAAGAGACTTAAAAATATGTGAAAATAAAGATTAACTAAAGCTTAATTATAGTTGATCTCAAAAGACTAAATTATTATCAGAGACTAGAGAGCCAAATTGGTTAGAATATAGAATTTTTTTGTATTTTTCTCCTTAACAGTATTTTATTTTTCCAATTACATGTAAGATAGTTTTGGTCATTGCACATGTTGCTATTACTGTGTATGATATTCTTTTAGATCTGTTCACTTCATTCAGCATCAGTTCATACAAGTCTTTCTATCTGAAATCTATTTGCTCCTCATTTCATAGTACAACATACCACAACATGTTCAACCATTCCACAATTGATGGGCATTCTCTCAATTTCCAATTCTTGGCTACCACAAAAGAGCTGCCATAAATATTTTTGTACACAAAAGTCCTTCTTATGATCTCTTTGAGATACTGACCTAGTAGTGGAATTGCTAGATCAAAGTGTATGCACAGTTTGATAGTCCTTTGGGGTATAGTTAGTTGCAAGTTCCTCTCCAGAATGGTTTAATCAGGTCACAACTTCACCAACAATGCATTAATGTTCCAACTTCCCCCCATCTTCACTCACATTTAGCATTATCCTTTTTATTATACTAACCACTTGGACAGGGGTGAGGTGGTACCTCAAAGAGGATTTAATTTGCATTTCTCTAATCAAAAGTGATTTAGAGCGCTTTCTCATATGCTTATAGATAGCTTCGATTTCTCCATCTGAAAATTGCCTATTTATATCCTTTGACCTTTTATCAATTGGGGAATGACTTGTATTCTTGTAAATTTGACTCAGTCTCTATGATCTTTGAAATGTTTTTATCAGAGACTCTGTAAATTTTTTTCACACCTTTCTGCTTTCCTTTGAATTTTGGTTGCATTGGCTTTGTACAAAACCTTTTCAATTTAATGTAATAAAAATTATATAATCTAAATTATCTCTTTTGCATTTCATAAAGTTTTCCATCTCTTATTTTGTCATAAATGCTTCCCTTCTCCACACATCTGACAAACAGTTCTTTGCTTTCCTAATTTGCTTATAACATCATCCATTATATCTAAATCATGCACCCATTTCAATCTTATCTTAGTATAGTGTGAAATGTTTGTTTATGCCTAGTTTCTGCACAATATTTTTTAAATTTTCTCATGATTTTTTGTCAGATAGTGAATTTTTATCCTCCAAGTTTAAGTCTTTGAGTTTGTCAAATGATGGATTGCTAGCTTCATTTATTACTGTGTCTCATGTACATAAGCTATTCCACTGATTCACCACTCTCCTTCTTAGGTAGTACCAAGTAGTTTTGATGATTACTGCTTTATAAAATAGTTTTAGGTCTAGTACAGATAGGCCACCTTCCTTTGCATTTTATTTTATTTTTTTCCATTAAGAATACTGATCTTTTGCTCTTTAGATAAACTTGTTCATATTTTTTTCTATCTCTATCAAGTAATTTTTTGGCAGTTTGATTAACATGATACTGAATAAGTGAATTAACTCAACTCAAATTTTCATTTTTATTACATTAGTTTGGCTCACCCAAGAGCAACTGATAGTTTTTGAATTATTTAGATTTGACTTAATGTGTGAAAAGTGTTCTGTAATTGTGTTCATATTGTTTCTGAGTTTGTTTTGCCAGGTAGATTCCTAAATATTTTATATTGTCTACAATTTTTAAAGGAATTTCTCTTTCTATTTTTTGCTACTGGGTTTTGTTAGTAACATATAGAAATGCCAACAAGTTAAGTTGGTTTATTTTATATTCTGCAACTTTTTATTTTGAACTCAAACAGCAGAACTCAAATACCGAATAGAGAAAAGAAAAAAAAGCATACTGTAAACTTAAATATTGAAACTTAAACACAAAGTAAATACAAATACCATAGAACATAATAAGAGAGGTTTCAAAACACGTAACAATAAAGTATAATTTTAAGAAAGTCTGTATAATAAATACTACATGTGGTGTCGAGAGATGCCCTTCCGTTTCTTTGCTACCTTGCAAGTTTTCTTTTGTTCTCTGCTTTGAACTTTTTACTTTCTTCTTTTTTCCACTTTCCCCCTTCCTTTCAGAAAGCCAGTGGTAACATATATGTAGATATGTGCTTACATTTGTACATATATGCACCTAAATATATACCTACACATATACATTCCTTAACAAATTCTACAACTGATCTTTGTTTTTATATTTGTGCATATCTCTTAATCGCTATCCCTCATGACTCCTCTCATTTATATTCTACCTACTACCTTGCCTTCCTATTATCTAGCCTACCCTCCCTCCATGGATCCTTCCTATATCCTCCCATTCACCAAAATCTGAATGTCCTTCTATAACAAAATTTGACTTATTCCCTCATCCTCCCCTGTAGAGATCTCTCCCTTATGTTCCCAAAGATCCTTTCCTTATTTTTTTTCATTTTCATTAGTGTCAATAGCCTTCTATGCCCCCTTTTAATCTATTCCCTTACCCTCACTCCTAAATTTCCCTTAGTTATCCTCTCCCCCTCCCTATCTGCTTACTATTTTATTTCTTCTGAATTTAGAAAAATTTTATACATATCTATATTTTACATATATGACTGTGTGTACATACATACATATGTGTAAATAAATGTATGTATGCATGTATATATGTATATAGTTGCCTGTTGTCCTTCATTCTCAAAATGATATCCCCATGATAAAATGAAGTTTCAATGTGTCCAACGGTGGCTGATAGGATCAATATGAACTTGGAATACTCTACCACATATTGGGCACAGATAGTCCATGTGAATATTTGGAATGATTACTCCAAACTTGTGTATTCTACTTTGCCTTTGTGCTGTGTAAATTCTGCTTTGCTCAAAGAGCACAGTACCCGTTCAGATGTGTGCACATCATGCTGAGCAATCCTGTGCCCGTCGCTTCCATGCCACACAGTCAAATTCTAAATTTTTGGGAGA
Organism: Potorous gilbertii; assembly: GCA_028658325.1. Taxonomy (NCBI): domain Eukaryota; kingdom Metazoa; phylum Chordata; class Mammalia; order Diprotodontia; family Potoroidae; genus Potorous; species Potorous gilbertii. The sequence goes on along the minus strand of CM053769.1, from coordinate 167,850,428 downwards.
AAACTTCAGAGTGTCCTTATATCACTTCTTCTGATCATCATGTAATTACCTGCCCCATGTGAGTTCTCCATGAAATAGTCTTTTTGGCAAGCATACATTTTCCATTCAGCAACATGGCCAGCCTATCAGAGCTGTGCTCTCTGAAGCATAGTTTGAATGTTTGACAGTTCAACTTGAGCAAGGGCTTCAGTGTCTGATACCTTATCCTGCCAGTTGATCTTCAGAATCTTCCTTAGGCAATTCAAATGGAAGCAGTTCAGTTTCCTGGCATGGCACTGGTAGACTGTCTATGTTTCACAGACATACAACAATGACATCAGCACAAAAACTCTGTAGACCTTCAGTTTGTAGCCAGTTTAATACTTTTTGTCATGCAAATTTTTCTTTGGAATTTCCCAAACACTGAACAAGTTCTGGCAATGCATGTGTCAACCTCATTGTCAATGTGTACATCCCTGTGTGTAAGTATGCTACTAAATACACTACTAAGGTAAGTGAACTTATCCATAGCATTCAAAACTCCTCCATTTGTTGTAACAGATGACTCCGCTTTTGGATGGGGTAGTAGTAGTTGATGGAGCAATTGTTTTCTTTATGCTAATTATTAGGCCAAAATTAGCACAGGCAGCAGACAATTGATCCATACTTTGTTGCATCTCAGCTTCAGAGACTGCATGGAGTTCACAAACATCTGCAAACAGAAAACATCAGTGCTCCCTCCACTTTGGTCTTGGCTTGTAGTCTTTTCAATCTGAAGAACTTACTATCAGTACAGCAATAATTACATATATCTATATATAGATTGAACCCATTCCCACTGAAAGAACCCACTATTAGGCCTCCACCCCATCTAATCCTTCTGTGTTGGTTTTTCCTCTAGTACCTCATTTGTATAAGATGATCACTCTTTTTAATTGTTCTTAGATGTTCTTAGACTTTACATTTAAAAGTCATATCATACTCAGGTCTTTCCCAATTTTTCTTACAAACTATCCAATTGATAATGATAATATTAGATATGTTTCATATTTTACATACATAAAAAGTATACAATCTCTCCTTATTGAATCCTTTGTAACTAGTATTTGGCATCTACCTTGTGTTTTCCTTGATACTTGCAGGTCAAATCTATTAAGTTTAATTTTTTTAACTAAATCATAAAAGTATGAGAGTTGATTAAAAGTCCCTTTTTTCATTCCAGATTATACTAAACTTTGCTGGGTATGATATTTTCAATCAGAACCACAGTACTTTTGCTTTTTGATATATAGTGTTCCAAGACCTGTAGCACTTTTGTGTCTCCGTTGCTAGGTCTTGTGTGATTCTAATTGTGGCACCATTAAAATTTAAATATTTTTTCTTATTTGTCTTGATATTTTTGAGCTGAGGGTATCAAAATGTGACTATAATATTCCTTAAATTTTCCTCATAGGAGCTCCTTTCAAGTAGTGATCCATGAATTTTTCTATTTGTACTTTTCCCCCTTGTTCTAACACTTCAGTATACTTTTCTTTAATTATTTCTTGTATTATTGTACCAAGATTCTTTTTTTAATCATTGCTTTCATGTCTGATTACTCTTATGTTTTCTTTTCCTGAACTGTTCTTGATATTAGGTTTTTTTTCCTGTAAGGTGTTTCACTTTCTCTTCTATTTTTTCATTCTTTACATTTTGCTGAATTATTTCTTGGTTCCTTATAACTTCACTGGCTTCCTCTTGCCAAATTGTAATTTTCAAGGTGTCATTTTCTTTCTTATAATTCTGGATCTCCTAATTAGTTTACTTACTTTTCATAATCTTGTTTTTTTCTTGGATTGTTCTTATTTTTATCATTTTTCTTCAAACTCTCTCATTTAATTTTTACAGTATCCTTAAAGATCTTCTATAAATTCTTTTTGGGCAGGTGACCATCTGACACGGATCTTTGGGATAGAAGAGGGTTTCTTGGTTTCAATATCCTCCACTGAAGATGAACTTCAGTCTGCTCTATTGCCATGGTAGCTCTCAATAGTTGGATTCTTTTTCCTTTGTTTGCTCAATTTTAAATAGTTTAGCTTTCATACTCACCTCTAGTTCTGGGTTAAGGGGGATGATGCCTCCAGTCTCATGTCCTCTTTAGTTCTCATCTCTCACTTTGAACACAAATCAAGACCTCCAGCTCCTGTAAGTGCCCAGTAGTGTAGCTGCACCACTGCTTTCGCACTCATTGAGTGTGTACTGGTTCATTCTCATCCCCACTACTCTCCACAGCACAGCTGGTTCTGGGGTTACTTGTCAGCAAATGTTCCCTCGATCTTCCCTGTCTCTCATGCCCAATTCTCCTCACTGCCCCAGTGATAAAATTCCTGTGGCTAGGACCTAAGTAGCCTCACAACCCAACTAGCCCAAGTGTTTGCTGCTTCTTGTTTAAGCAGACACTACTCTGGAGGTGTTTATTCTTCATTGGGACCAAGCTTTGTCTTGGATTTTCCTTCAGATCTTCTTGGATTTTCCCAGGAGGACACCTTTTGGGCCCCTGTTCTTATAGGGGAACAAATTCTTACACTTTGTTCACCCTGAGGAGTTATTTTATGTCCTTTGTAAGGGAAATTATTGAGAGCTTGGAATATTCTGACCTACTCCACCATCTTCCCAGGATCCTCTCCTAGCCTGCAACTTTGCTAAAATTGTAAATTATTTTAGGGAGTTTTGTGTTTAATTCCCAAGGATTCTCGAATTATACTATCATATCATCCTCAAGGAATAATAGTTTCTTTTCCTCATTGCCTATTCTAATTTCTTCAATTTCTTTTTCTTCTCTTGCTGGTGGGGTTAACATTTCTTTTTTTTCCTCTTTTTTCTTTTTTAATGCTTAAATTACTCTATTTGTTTTCAATATTCTACAATCACTTCCATATATCTTAGATTTTTTCCCCTTCCTCCCCTTTCCTCCCCACTCTCTCCCTGAGACAGCATAAAATCTTATATAGACTCTACACATATTAAATAAATTCCAATTAAATAAATTTTAGCTTTAGTAATGTTACATAGAAGAACCATAATGAATGAGAGAAAATATAAAATAAAATAAAACGAAACATGATACAATGAAATGGTCTCTTTCATTCTGAGACTTAATTCCATAGTTCTCTCTCTGGAGGTGGAAGACATTTTGCCTCAAGTGCATTAGTAATTTTTTAAGTCCTTTCATTGCAATGAATTACTAAGTCTACCAGAAAAATTCCTTGCATATTGTGGTTGTTGCTGTGTACATAATTCTCCTGGTTCTGCTCCTTTCACTCACCATCAGTTCATATAAGTCTTTCCATGACTCCCTGAAGTTTTCCTGTTCATCATTTCTTATTCCAAAATAGTATTCTATTACATTCATATACTACAATTTGTTCAGCCATTCCCCAATTGTTGTGTGTCCTTGTTTTCCAGTTTTGGGTCACCACAAAGAGAGTTGCTATAAATATTTTTGTACATATGGGACCTTTCCTATTTTTATGATCTCTTTAGGATACAGTCCCAGAAGTGAAATTGCTGGGTCAAAGGGTATGCACATTTTGTAGCCATTTGAGCATAGTTCCAAATAGCTCTCCAGAATGGTTGGATCAGCTCACAGCTCCACTAATAATGAATTAGTGTTCCAATTCCCCTACAACTTCTCCAACATTTATCATCTTCCTGTTTTGTCATGATAACCAATCTGATAGGTGTGATGTGGTACCTCAGAGATGTTTTGATTTGCATCTCTCTAATCAGTAGTGATTTAGAGCATATTTTCATATGACTATAGACAGCTGTAATTTTTTCCTCTGAAAACTGCCTGCTCATGTTCTTTGACCATTTATCAATTGGGGACTGACTTGTATTCTTGTATATTTGGCTCAGTTTTCTATATATTTTAGAAATGAAGCCTTTATTACAGAAAGTACATGCAATATTCTTTCCTGGTTTTCTGCTTCCTCCTTATCTTGGTTGCATTGGTTTGTTTGTGCAAAATTTTTCAATTTAATGTAATCAAAATTATCCATTTTGCACTTTATAATGGTCTCTATTTTTTGTTTTTTAAACACAGTTTTTCCATAAATATGACAAATACACTGTTCTTTACTCCTTTAATTTCTTTACACTATCAATCTCTATACCTACATCATGTGTCCATTTGGAATTTATTCTTGTGTATGGTGTCAGGCATTCATCTATGATCTGTTTCCATGACACTGTTATCCAATTTTCTCAGGAATTTTTATGAAACAGTGAGTTCTTAAACCAGGAGGTGGGGTCCTTGGGTTTACCAAAGAGTAGAATACTATATTCATTGAGTACTGTGTCTTGAGTAAGGACTCACATTTTTAATACAATATTGAATAACAGTAGTGATAATGGACATCCTTGGTTTACCTCCGGTCTTATTGTGGAAGTTTCTGGTTTATTCCCATTAGATAAAATGCTTGGTGATGGTTTTAGATTGATGCTACTTATCATTTTAAAGAAAATTTACCATATTTCTATGCACTCTAGTGTTTTAATAGAAATGGGTTTATATTTTAACAAAATGGTTTTTTGCATCTATTGAAAATGGTTTCTATTAGCTTTGTTGATGTTGTTGTCAATTATACTGAATTTTTTCTATCACCGAATAAACTCTGCCTTCCTGGTGCAAATTCTACATGGTTGTACATAATTATTCTTGTGATAAGTTGCTGTAATGTCTTTGTTAATATGTTATTTAAGCATTTTGCATCAACACTCATTAGGAAAATTGCCCTATAAGTATCTTTCCCTGTTTTGACTCTTTCTGCTTTAGACATTGTCATCGTATTAGTATCATAAAAATAATTTGATAGGATTCATTCTTTGCTTATTTTCCCAAACAGTTTTTTCAGTATTGGAATTAATTGGTACTTAAATTTTTTGTGGTATTCACTAGTAAATTCATCTGGAGAGCTATTTTGGTCTACTCTGTGGCTTATTCAATTTGTTTCATTTTTTTTTTTTGAAATGAAGTTATTTACATATTTTATTTATTTTTTTCCTTAGTCTGCACAATCTGTATGTTTAAAAATATTCATCCACTTCAATAAAATTGTGAGAATTTTGGCATAGAGTTGTGCAAAGTGGCTCACTATTATTATTTCAGTTTCCACCACATTGATGGTGATTTCATCTTTGTATTTTTGATACTATTAATTTAGTTTTCTCCTTTTTAAACAAATTATTAAAAGATTTACCTATTTTTTATTTCTGATATTTTTAATATTTATTCTTTCAGTAGTTTTCTTATTTGCACTTTTATGAATCTCTCTTTTGATTTTTAAAATTTGGATTTGGTCTTGGGATTTTATATTTTTATTTATTTATTTATTTATTTTTATTTCTTTAACTTTTTACATTCATTTTCACAAAATTTTGGATTCCAAAATTTTCTCCCCTTTTGTCCCCTCCCCCCTCCCTAGTACACTGAGCATTCTAATTTCCCCTATCACCAATCTGCCCTCTCTTCGATCAGTCCTCCCTACTCTTGTCCCCATCTTCTCTTTTTTCCTATAGGGCCAGATAACTTTCTATTCCCCATTACCTGTATTTCTTAATTCCTAGTAGCTGGAACAATACTCGACAGTTGTTCCTAAAACTTTGAGTTTCAACTTCTCCTCATCCTTCCCTCCCCACCCATTCCCTTTGGGAAGGCAGACAATTCAATATAGACCATATCTGTGTAGTTTTGCAAATGACTTCCATAGTAGTCATGTTGTGTAAGACTATTTATATTTCCCTCCATCCTATCCTGCCCCCCCATTGTTTCTATTCTCTCTTTTGATCCTGTCCCTCCCCAAGAGTGTTGACTTCAAATTGCTCCCTCCTCCCATTGCCCTCCCTGCTATCATACCCCCACCTTGCTTATCTCCTTCACCCGCACTCTCCTGTATTGTAAGATAGGTTTTCATACCAAAATGAGTGTGCATTTTATTCCTTCCTTTAGTCGAATGTGATGAGAGTAAACTTCATGTTTTTTTTCTCAGCTCTCCTCTTTTTCACTCCACTAAAAAGTCTCCTGCTTGCCTCTTCTGTGAGAGATAATTTACCCCATTCCATTTCACCCTCTCTCCTCCCAATACATTTCTCTCTCTCCATTTACCTTGATTTCTTTTAAGATATGATGCCATCTTATTCAATTCACTCTGTGCTCTCTGTCTCTGTGTGTGCGTGCATGTGTATCATCCCATCAACTCCTCAGATACTGAAAAATTTCAGGAGTTACAAATATTTTCTTTCCATATAGGAATGTAAACTGTTCGACTTTGGTAAGTCCCTTATGACTTCTCTTTGCTGTTTACTTTTCCATGCTTCTTCTCATTTTTGAGTTTGAAAGTAAAATTTTCTTTTCAGCTACGGTCTTCTCATCAAGAATGCTTGAAAGTCCTCTATTTCATTGAAAAGCCATATTTTCCCCTGAAGTACAATACTCAGTTTTGCTGGGTCGGTGATTCTTGGTTTAAGACCTAGTTTCTTAGACCTATATTCCTTCTGGAATATCCCATTCCATTCCCTTCAATTCCTTAATGTCGAAGCTGGGAGATCTTGTGTTATCCTGATTGTATTTCCACAATATTGGAATTGTTTTTTTTCTAGCTGCTTGCAATATTTTCTCCTTCACCTGGGAACTGTGGAGTATGGCCACAATGTTCCTAGGAGTTTCTCTTTTTGGATCTCTTTCAGAAGGTGATCAGTGGATTCCTTGAATTCTTATTTTGCCCTCTGGTTCTAGAATATCAGGGCAGTTTTCCTTGATAATTTCATGAAGGATTATATCTAGGCTCTTTTTTTGATCATAGCTTTCAGATAGTCCCATAATTTTTAAATTGTCTCTCCTGGATCTATTTTCCAGGTCAGTTGTTTTTCCAGTGAGATATTTCACATTCTCTTCCTTTTTGTCATTCTTTTGGTTTTGTTTTGTGATTTCTTGGTTTCTCAGAAAGTCATTAGCCTCCATCTGTTCCATTCTAATTTTGAGAGAACTCTTTTCTTCAATGAGCTTTTGCACCTCTTTTTCCACTTGTCTAATTCTGCTTTTGAAAGCATTGTTCTCCTCATTGGCTTTTTGAACCTCTTTTGCCAATTGAGTTAGGTTATTTTTCAAGGGACTATTTTCTTCGGCAATTTTTTGGGTCTCCTTTAGCAAAGTATTGACCCATTTTCTTGCTTTTCCTGCATCTCTCTCATTTATCTTCCTAGTTTTTCCTTCACGTGTCTAAATTGATTTTCAAAATTCTTTTTGAGCTCTTCCATGTCCTGAACCCATTGGATATCTATTTCAGATGTTTGGCATACAGAGGTCTTGATACCTATATCTTTACCCAATTGTAAGCATTGTTCATCCTCCTCAGAAAGGAAAGGGGCTAACATCTGCTCACCAAGAAAGAAACCTTCTATGGTCTTATTTTTTTTTCTCTCTTTTCTGGGCATTTTCCCAGCCAGTTACTTGACTTCTGAGATTCGTTTCCACATGCACCTCGCCTGCAGATCTGCCCAGCTAGTGTTTGGGGTGTGAGATTCAAATGCTGCTCCCCAGCCTCAGGGCTTTCAGTGGCAGGCCTGGCTGCTATTCAATGGGAGTTTAAGTTCTGGTGCTCAGGTTGTGGTAGGGCCGCCTCCCAGGCTCAGTTCCCTCAGGGGGTTTATGCAGAGACCTTTTGTAATGAAGCTGCTGCTGAGCTTCTGCCTGCTCTGGGAGCCTCTGGCTGCCCGCTGCCTCTGCCACTGCCTCCCGAAGGGACCTGAGTCATGGAGACACCCTGCTCTCCTCTCAACCCGTCCGGACATCTCTCTTACTGAGCTGTGTGTCTGTGGTTGGAGGGACCTTCGTGGCCGCTGGAGAGTCCATCCCTTAAGCCTGCTCGGATCTGATTGCTCCTCTCTGTGCCACGTGGCCAGGGCAGGGCAGGGCTGGGCTCTGCTCCTGTTCAGTGTGCGATGGACCTTTGGAATTGGTTTTTCAGGGCTCTCTGGAATGGAAATCTCCTTCACTGTGTTGCTGCGCGGCTCCACTGTTCCAGAATTTTTATAGATAATTATGGGCTGTGGGTTTGGAGCTAGCATATGTGAGTCTTTGTACTCAGCCATCATGGCTCCCCCCCATCTCGCCCAGGATTTTTAACTTGTTTCATTTTCTAACTTTTTCAGTAACATGACCAATTCATTGATTTCTTCTTTCTCTATTTTATGTATATAAGCATTTGGAGATATAAAATTTCCTGAATAACGACTTTGACTGTATCTCATAAGTATTTGCATTATTGTAGTTGTCTTTGATGAAATTAATGATTATTTCTATGTTTTATTTATTATTTCACCCACTCATAAGAATTAGAATATTGGATCTAACTAATTATCAATTTTTAGTGTGCCTTTCTATGGTCCTTTATTACATCTTTTTTATTGTATTATAATCTGAAAAAGATGAGTTTAAAATTTTTGCTTTCTGCATTGGATTGGCAGGTATTGCATTAATTCAGCATCAACTTTTGCGTACTACTGAGAAAAAGGACTGGTTCTTTTTCTCCCCTTCAGTTTTCTCCCGAGGTTTACCATTTCTAAGTTTTCTAAAATTATACTCACCTCCTTAATTTATTTTTTGTTTATGTTTTGATTAATTTATTTAATTCTGAAAGGTGGAAATTTGATGTCTCTCACTAAAATAGTTTTACTGTCTATTTCTTCCTGTAATTCACTTAATTTCCCCTCTAAAAATTTGGATGCTACACCACTTTTGCATATGTAGTTAGTGTGCATATTGTTTCATTGTCTATGATACCTTTCAGCAAATGTAGTTTCCTTTCTTATCTCTTTCAATCAATTCTATTTTTGCTTTTGGTTTGCCTGATATCAGGATTACTATCCCTTCCTATTGATTTATTTATTTATCCATCTATTTATTTATTCATTTATTTATTTATTTCAACTGAAGAAAAAAGAGTCATCCTGGAAGAGCTCTGGAAGGATTTTAAAGTCAAAATTAGAGATATAGAAGAAAAACTGACCAATAATTTTAAACAATGTGAAAAAAATTTCACCAAAGAGAATTCCTGAAAATGGAAATTGGACAAATGGAAAAGGAAGTGCAAAACTTAACTCTTGAAAATAACTCCTTAAAAGGAAGAACTGAACAGATGGGAAAGGAGATGCAAAAGTTAACTGAAGAAAATAATTTGATACAAAAGAAAATGAGGCAAGTAGAAGCTAGTGAATCTATGATACATCAAGAATTAGTCAAATAGAATCTAAAGAATGAAAAGATAGAAGAAAATGTAAAACATCTAACTGGAAAAATAACTGACCTGGAAAAGAGATACAAGAGAGAAAATCTAAGGATAACTGTTCTATCAGACAGCAATGATTAGGAAAAAAAGAGCCCAGAAAATATTATCCAACAATTTATCAAATGAAATTTCCCAGTAGTCCTAGAATCATAGAGCAAAATAGTCATCCAAAGAAGCCACTTTTACCTCCTGAAAGGAACCCCAAACTTAAAAGACCAAGGACTATCATTGCAAAATTCCAGAACTATCAAGTGAAGGTGAAAATACTACAGGCATCTGGAAACAAACAATTCAATATTGATTGTGATTGATTGTGATACCAATGGTATCACACAAAACCTTGCAGTTTTTACATAAAAAAAAAATCAAAGAATTGTAATACAATATTCTGTAAGGCAAAGGAGTTGGGACTACAACCAAGGATTCAAGAGAAAAATTGAGCATAGTAGTTCAGGCAAGGAGATAGGCATTCAATGAAATAAAGTACTTCCAGACCTTCCCAATGAAAAGACCAAAACTTCATACAAAATTTGAACTTCAAACACAGGTCTCAGAAGAGGCATAAAAAGGTAAACAGGGAAAAACAAACTATTTACGCAATATCACCAAGCAGGTTACATCCTTTTAAGGGAAGATAATACTTGTTAATATTGAGAACTGCATATTTACTAAGAAATGTAAAATAGATATCCAAGGATAGACAAAGTAGATATAAGTTAAATGGTGTGATGACAGTAAATATGATTTAAGGATGCCAAGGGATTGTAACGGGAGATGTAAAAAGCAGGAGCATAGAAACATAAATTTCATTATAGGAAGAGACACAAAAATATATTGCAGTAGAGGAAAAGAGGGGAGGGAGACAAGGATTGTTTGGAGGTACTGTCATCCAATGGAATCAAGGAGTGTCAACAAATTCACTTAGGCATATAAATACAATGAGCTCCACAGGTAGTAGAAGAGGAAAGAGGAAAAAAAGGGAGGGGAGTCTGAAAAGGAGGGAAGAAGTGGTAAAGGAAAAGGGGATTAAAAGGGAGAGGGGCTGAAAGAAGGGAAGGAAGACTGAGGAAGGGGGTGGTCAAAAACTAAAACTCTATTGTGGAGGGGAAAGGAGAAGGGAAAATTAAAAGCATAAAGAAGGAGAAAGGAGATGGAGGAAAGACACAGATAGTAATAATAACTGTGAATGTGAATGGGATGAACTCTCCCATAAAAGAGAGAGGGATAGCAGAATGGATTAAGAACCATATGCTGTTTACAGGAAACATATTTGAAAAGGAGAGATAAACACAGGATAAAGGGAAAAGCTTGGAACAGAATATATTTGCTTCAGGTGATGTAAAATAAGCAGAGTTAACTGCTCCACTCCCTCTGACATGGCTCTGGGACCCCGGGGGTGCCTTGCGGAACAAGGGTGACGGTTTGTGCAGCTGTGCTCTGGGCAGAGGGACACGAATCAGAGAGGGGGCAGCAGTGGAGGGGAGGCCAGCCTGGCCTCTCCCCGACCCCTCCTCCTCTCTACCCGAAAAGGAGAAATAGATCCATTCAAAAGAGATAGAAAAGTATATCCTGCTAATAGGCAGTATAGAGAACGAAGCAATTTCATTCCTACGTGCTCCAAGTGATACAGCATCCAACTTCTTAGAGGAGAAGTTAAAGGAGTTAGAGGAAGAAATAGATAGCAAAACTAAACTTGTGGGAGACTTCAAACTCCACCTCTCTGAATTTGATAAATCTAACCTCAAAAATAAACAAGAAAGAAGTTATGGAGGTGAATAGAACTCTGGATAAGGTAGATATGATATATCTCTAGAGAAAATTTAGTGGGGATGGAAAGGAATACAACTTTGCCTCAACAGTACATGGCATATATATAAAAACTGACCAGATATTAGGCCATATAACCCTTATAATCTGGTGCAGAAAGGCAGAGATAGTTGATTCATCCTTCTCAGATCAAAATGCATAAAAAACTTACATGCAATCAAAGACCATGGAAATGTAAACCAAAAACTGATTGGGAACTAAACTAAACAATGTAATCCTAAAGAATGAGTGGGTTAAAAAACAAATTTTAGAAACGATCAACATCTTCATTGAAGAGAATAACTTATGAGAATGAGAAATGAGAAAATATGAGAAAATTTATCAACTCTTATGGGATACTGCAAAAGCAGGTTTTAGGGAAAGTTTTATATCTTTGAATGCCTATATGAATAAAACAGAGGAAGAGGAGGTCGATGAATTGGGCATGAAGCTGGGAATAGATCGAAAAAGAACAAATTGAAAATCTCCAAGTATATATCACTTCAGAAATACTGAAAACCAAAGTTGATTTTATGAATAAACTGATAAATGTGTGGTGAGCTTTATTTAAAAGAAAGAATGAAATCAAATTACCAATATCAAAAATGAAATGGATGAACTCACCTCCAATGAGAAGGAAATTAAAACAATAGAAAGAAATTACATTGCCCAACCATATACCCAGAAATTTGACAATCTAAAGGAGATGTATGATTATCTTAAGAGATATAAATTGACCAGATTAACAGAAGAGGAATTTGAATACTTCAGTAACCCCATCTCAGAACAAGAAATTGAACAAGCCATCACAGAACTCCCTAGAAAAAAATCTCCAGGGCCAGATGGATTCACAAGGGAATTCTATCAAACATTTGAAGAACAGTTGATTCTAGTACTATAAAGACTATTTGGGAAAATTTGGAAAGGAGTTGTCCCAAAGTCTTTTTATAATGCAAGTACTGTTCTGATACTTACATCAGAAAAAGCCAAAACAGAGAAAGAAAACTCTAGACCAATTTCTCTGATGAATATTGATAGAAAAATTAGAAGTAAGATTTTAGCAAAAAGAGTACAGCAGAGTATCATAAGAATAATATATTATGATCAGGTAGGACTTATACTGGGAATGCAGAGCTGGTACAATATTAGGAAAACTATTAACATTACTGACCATATCACCAACAAAACTAACAGAAACCACAGTCTTATCTCAATAGATGCAGGAAAAGCCTCTGACAAAACACACCTCCCATTCCTCTTGAAAACGCTGGAGAACATAGGAATAAATGGAACTTTTAATAAAATAACAAGTGGTATCTATTTAAAATCTTAAGCAAAAATTATATGCAATGGGGATAAACTAGATGTATTTCCAATAACACCAGGGTGAAACAAGGATGCCCATTATCACCAATATTATTCAATATGGCACCAGAAATGTTAACTGTAGCAACAAGAGAAGAAAAAAATTGAAGGAATTAGAATAGGCAAAGAAGAAACTAAGTAATCTCTCTTTGCAGATGATACAACAATATGCTTACAGAATCCCAGAGAATCAAGTAAAAAATTACTTGAAATAATAAGCAACTTTGGCAAAGTTGAAAGTTACAAATTAAGCCCACACAAATCTTCTGCATTTCTATATATTACTAACAAAGTCCAGCAACAAGAGATAGAAAGAGAAATTCCACTTAAAGCTATGGGAGACATTATAAAAATGTGGCAGTCTACCTGCCAAAACAAATTCAGGGACTATGTGAACACAATTACAAAACAGTTTTCACACAAATAAAGTCAGATCTAAGTCACTGAAAAAGAAAAGCAGTTGCTCGCAAGTGAGCCAAACCAATATAATAAAAATGACAATTCTACCCAAATTAATTTACTTTGAAAAATCAAACTATCAGATGCTTATTTTGTAGAACTAGAAAAAATAGTATCAAAATTCATCTTTTAGAACAAAAGATACAGAATATCAAGGGAATTAATGAAAAGAAGTGTTAGGTAAGGTAGCCTAACTCTACCAGATCTCAAATTGTATTATCAAACAGTGATTATCAAAACCACTTGGTACTGGCTAAGAACAAGAAGGGTAGAACAGTGAAATAGGTTAGGTACTCAAGACACAGTAGACAATGAATATAACAATCTACTCTTTGATAAACCCAAGAACCCCTGCTTCTGGGATAAGAACTCACTGTTCGACAAAAATTTCTAGGAAAACTGGATAACAAAATGGTGGAAACAGGGCATAGACCAATGCCTGACAACATACACAAGAATAAAGTCCAAATGAATACATGATCTAGGTATAAAGATAGATATTATAAACAAATTAATTGGCAAGGAATAGTGCATTTATAAGATTGATGGAAAAGGAAAGATTTTTTTGTCTGAACATGAGATAGAAAACATCATGAAGTGCAAAATGGGTAATTTTGGTTTCATTTACTTGGAAAGTTTTTGCATAAACAAACCCAATCCAACCAAGATTAGGAGGGAAGCAGAAAAATGGGAAAGAATTTTTGCAACTACTATCTGTGATAAAGGACAAGAATGCAAGTCATTCCCCAATTGATAAATGTTCAAAGGATATGAATAGTCAGTTTTCAGAAGAAGAAATTGAAGCTATCTATAATCACATGAAAAAATGCTCTAAATCATTGTTGATTAGAGAGATAAAAATCAAAATAACTCTGACACACTACATCATACCTGTCAGATTGGCTAACATGACAAAACAGGAAGATGACAAATGTTGCATAATATGTGGGAAAATTGGAAAACTAATTCATTGTTGGTGGAGCTGTGAGTTGGTCCAATCACTCTGGAGAGTAATTTGGAACCATGCCCAAAGGGCTACAAAAATTTGCATACATTTTGACCCAGAAATACTGTTTCTAGGACTGTATCCTTAAGAGATCATATAAATTGGAAAGGGTCTCACATGTACAAAAATATTTATAGCAGCTGTCTTTGTGTTGACCAAAAGCTGGAAATCAAGGGGGTATCCATTAATTGAGGAATGGTTGAACAAATTGTGATATGTGAATGTAATGGAATACTATTTTGGTATGATAAATGATGAACAGGAAGACTTCAGAGAGATTTGGAAAGACTTATATGAACTGATACTGAGTGAAAGGAGCAGAATTAGGAGAACTTTGTACACAGAAACAACCCCAGTGCGTGTGAAGATTTTTTTCTGGTCTACTTAATAATTCATTGCAATGCAATGACTTAAAAAATTCCCAGTGGTCTCCTAAAACAAAATGCCTTCCACATCCAGAGAAAGAACTATGGAAATGAATCGCAGAATTTAGCAGATAATTTCATTTTTTTATTATGGTTTGTTTTGTTTTATAATTTTTCCCATTCATTTTAATTCTTTTGTACAACATGACTAAGGTGAAAATGTTTTTATAGGAATGTATATGAAGAAAATATATAAAACTATGCCATCTGAGACTGAGAGGGGAGAAATGGGTGAAGAAGGGGGAAGGGAGGGGGAAATCTAAATTATACGCAAGTAATTACAAAACTCTGAAAACAAAAAATACAAAAAAGAGTGAGATACCTCAGTTCAATCAAGCGAGATTGTTCTAGATCTCAACCAGGATGAAACTCTCCCGTTTTTAAAATAGTAAACTGGTGTTAGTGACATAATGGGTCTTCGTGATCTTCTCACGTCTCCTGAAAGTAATTTCCTTCAGCAACCTGAAATGGAATTTCCTTCTTCCATCTTCTTTCTTGAAATTGAAAGTCAGAAGTGTTGACTCTATGCTTAACAACTAACATGGGAAAAATTGTGCTTCAGAAATATGAATTTGGCAGTTTTATCAGTTGTATTGTAGTGGGAACAGATGAGGGAGTTAGGTACTGGCTAGTGCAGTAATTCAGGTGAAAGGTGATGAAATCCAAAGTAAAGGTGGTCTTGAGATAAATAGAAAGAAGCGGACAGATATGGGAGATACTATGGAGGAACGCAAGATTTGTACACCCTTAAGATGGTGATGAAAGGGAGTCAATGGACTATAATAACCAGAAGAACAGTTTTCTTGACAGAACAAGGGAAGTAATGAAGGCTTTTCTAAGGTCATGCACCATGTTGTAGATAGATTAGAATACATGTTCTTTTCTCCTAGTTTGGTGTTCTTTCTACTGTTAGTGAGAATATGTAAATAAATTGTATTTGAAACTATAAAACTGTCTATATATATATATATATATATATATATATATATCAGACATATTTATTAGGATATTATATCATTGTTCATTTAACAGGTCTTCAAGCTTTGCTCTCTTTCCTTTACATAAATTGCTGTCTTGAATCCTTGCTAGTCTTCTTACTGTCACTGTCCTTCATTCTCTAAAAGGTCCGTGATATCAGCAAGGTGATGCCATGACTTGAAATTGAATTAGATTTAAGTGAGGCAGGGCTGTGTAAAGTCATCAGTCTCCCTCTCTCCTCTGAAGACATATGGGTTTGGTGGCAAGATATAATAAATAAGTATGACTGGAGGTGGTCCCTGATGCAGTAGGAAACCTTAGTGTTTTTAACTTAAGGTCTGTCCTACATCTCAATTTGACTGAGTCAATGCCCATTCAGTGATTAAATCCAGGTAAGAAATATGGCAAAGAATGGGAAAAAAAGTTCTCTTTCACTTAGTGAAAAAGCAAGTCATAAGGAAGATGTGATTGAAGGGATGAATTCTAAATAAATGCATTCTCACTTGAGGGGGATAGGAGGCAAGAAACATCACAGAGCTTTTTTGCCTTGCATACAAATAAAGGATATCCTAATGGAAAGAATAGTAATTGTGAAATAACTTTGGGAGATCACCCATAATACTTCTCTTTTAAAAGTTAAAAATGACTCCTAGACCTCATCATGAATGAGGAAATATAGGAGTAGCTGGTAAATAAGGGTGCATCTGTATCTCATCTTTCTACTTTAATGCTCCAGCAGTCTCTTGGTTGTTTTTAAAGCCACAAGGCATTACTACTTAGTATTCATTAGGAACATTTTGGTCGGAGATTCCTAAAGCAAAGGGCTCATTAATATTAGGGAGAAAAGAACAAAATAACTAAAGTAAATAGCTGCAAACTCAAAAACTGCCTCTTATTAAATTGCCTCCTATTAATTTTTTTTTAGAGTCTGAAGAGAGAATCCTTTTCCAAAGACTGGGATGCTAGAGTGTCATCAATCAGACTGGAAAAAGAGAAGAACCATACCACTCACCCACATCCCTGCTACATTGCTATAACTTTCTCCCCCTTTAAAATTGAGCAAGGAATTATTTGAGGACTTAAAGGAAATAGATTGCTCTATCTTTGAATCATAAGATTGAGTACTAGAAGGAATTTTAGGCATAATTTCAAACATCTGACTCATTTTGTGAAGGAGGAAAGTAAGGTTCAGGGAGACTAATTTGCTCTTGGTCACACTGGGAATAAGTGTTAAAACTAGGCATCAAACCTAAGTCATCTTGTCCTCGGTGCCCTAGTGTGTTAATCACAAGAACTTGACCTTGATGTTGCTTTTGCATCTTTTGGTGTTCAATTTGGCATCTTTGCCTTATCCATATAGATGGGATAAGCCCTTTATCTTTTGTTTATATGTTATTACCACATAAATGTGCCAGGGATTTGCACAAGGTCAAAATATTTTGGTTCAAATATTGTCTTCAATCCTTGCTAAATTTGCAACCTTAGATATGTTCTTAAAAATATCTGAGATGCATATTCTTTATAAAATGGAAAGATTGAAATAGGTATTTCCTAAGCTTTTTACAAACACTATATTTAATAGTTTAGGAGAAATACGTAGAAAGTTTCATGGAAGATGTAGGAATTCAACAGATGGAAGAAGGAAGCAAAGAAGGAAGATAGTTGAGAAACTATTGCAATAGTAAGTTTGGGAAAAAATAAGAACTATCTTCACCTCTCCTCAAACCATCTTCTCTTCCTATTTCACTTATTACAGTAGAAGGCATACTTAATTTAATCATTCTCACAACCTAGATATACATTTTAACTCCATACTCTCTCTCACCCACATATTCAGCCAACTGTCAGATCCTATCAGTTCTACTTCCTAACATCATCCTTTTTTAAATGTTATCTTTTGTGGGGGCAGAGCAATTAAATGGCTAGTTTGAAATCACACAGTTAGTTAATGTCTGAGGTCAGATTTTAATAGAACTCTTCCTGACTCTGAGACTAGTGGATAAAGATCCACTGTACCATATAGCTATCCCTAACATCAATCTTAACATAGACCATTGTCTTTTATGACATAGTTGCTACAGTTCTGTTTCATCTAATGCCTCGACTATTGCTATATCTTCCTGGTTGGTTTCCCTGCCCCACATTGCTGTCCATCTTCCACTCAGCTGTCAATAGGACCTTCCCAAAATGCATGCCTTACCATGTCACACAACCCTACCCAAATATTGTTAGTGAGTGTCCTGCTAGTAGTTTGTCTTGTCTAATACATGCTGCCATCTATCTCTCCCTCAGAGTGTCTTCTTGGCTACCTGTTTGTCCTGTATCTAGCAATTAGTTGCACCTCTTATTATCCTCATTTTAGAAATGAAGAGAGAAGAAGGGAGAGAAAAAAGGAGTGGTATCCGATATGATCTTCACAACAACCCTATTAGGTGTCATCATATCACCATTTTACAGTAGAAGAATCTGAGGCAGAGAGTGAATTACCAACGGTCACACAGGTAGTAAGCATCTGAGGCTGAATTTGATCACAAACCTTCCTGATTCATGAGAGGAACTCTTTATACTGCGCTGCACAAGTTGAAGTCCAGGATTGGAAAAAAAAAATTAGATTTGTTCATTGAAAGAGAGGAAGTAGTGGTACATTAATAAGGTTGCAAGAGAGTGAGGGAGTAGATAGTGAAGAAACAAAATAATTAGATGTGGAAAAAAATCATGATTTTGAGTAGTGAGGAGTAAGAAATAAGATTCCGTGACAGTTAGAAGATGGAAGAGACAATGCAAATGGTTTGTGGTATTTGTTTTTTGAGGTTTGTTTTCTTTTTTTTTTTTTGGCTGTTTTAATTTTAAAAAGACCAGTCTATTTGTTAGCATTTGAAAGCGATCTGGTAGAAAGGGGTTGGAAATTATAGAAGAGTTAGAGATGATTACATACTGGAGAAGGCGGTAACAATAACAATAATTAAGGGTGACATATAGTATTTTATATTTTTAATATGCTGTATGTATACTATGTCATTTAACACAGCCCGTAGGATCAAAGTTATAGGTAGAGAGATCAGCTTTATGAGAAGTAGGGAGAATTCTATGATTATAGGGAAACAGGATAATATGAATAATATTAAATAGTTTTGAAATATGGAGAAAGGGGGATAGTATAGTTCATTTCAGAAGAATTGAACCTTCTCAGTAAACTACAAGGGTAGGCCATCTATTGTACAGTTGAGTTTAAGGGAAAGAGGAGAAAGGGGAACAACAGCATGTCATAGTTGCTATGGTGAATAGCATGCGTCGTAAACAAGGACCAAATAGGATCACAGAGATATAGCCAGCTTAAACAGCAAACGGATTCAGAAGATCTACTGTATTCTACATTTGTATTGCATTATGTTACACATTATCACTTTTATTCATTGATTGTCTATAGCCTTGTATCAAAACTGGAATTATCAGGTAGTGGAAGTTGCCCAGGACCTAGTAATCACATTTCAGGAATGAAAGAGTATCAGTTAGGCAAGGAATCCTGGGGCAGAAGCTGACATAGTATTGAAATGGGAGGCCATGAGGCAAGAGTAGCAAATAGAAATAGGAACTGTCCCAGGGGTTAGAGGCACTAAGAGATCAGGATATTTTCAGGCACTGAAGGGTAAGAAAGAAAAAAGAAAAAGTGAAAGAAATGAATTATAAATTTTGAGACAGAAGGGATCTAAGGAGGAGTTTGGTCCCACTCAATTTGATAGATGAGGAAATTGAGGCTCAGAACATTTAAGTGCTTTACCTAATGATATGGAAGTTAAATCTCAGAAGTTCAGTCTTCTGAACCGATATTATTTCTACCATATCATATCCTTTTTCAAGGATGGAAAGTGGTTTTGATACTATCTCTCTCTTTCTCTTTCTCTCTCTCTCTCTCTCTAAAATATATACACACACACATACATACATATATGATTCACAAACATATATATGCATATATATATTAATATATATTAAATACTATATCTAGATCAATCCATCTAACCCAACCCAATGCTGTATCTGTGTATCCATATATATGTGTGTGTTTACAAATCATATTAAATACTTAAGATATGGTGAAGCTCAGAAATGACATGCATGGCTAAATTTTGCTGCAGAAAATGGACCTTAAAGTCAAAAAGTTGAGAGGGCAGATTGTTAAAAGAGTCATCTATATGATTTTAAAATGTATATTGTCAGTCCTCTAAAGAAACAGTAGAGTCAGCTCAAATATGAACATGTAGAAACCAAAGAGGAGGAAAACAAGTTCAGGTGCTCTCCCTAATCCCTTTTATTGTTATAAAATACCATATAATCATAAGGGTGCTCAGACTCTGAGGGATTTCTTTAATCAGGTCCTTTTGGGATCTTTTCCCCTCCCCACCCCTCAGTAACCAAAGAAAAAAGAGCTGTCTCCTTGTAGGACTTCCTAAGAAACCTACAAATGGAAGTCAAACCCAATTTGTACATATTTTATCACAGGAATGTATGAGTCACATCATCACTATGCTATTGCAGCTGCTCTGGAAGGATAAGCATGATTATTGAGGCAAGGAAATTCCCTAACTCATTCAGAGAGTTTACCCTTTACCTTCCTAATAATTCTTCTATCAGTTCATTTCAGTTGAAATTCCTCATTACCATGTGGTAAGGTACAGAGAAGGCACATATCAATGTCT
Source organism: Potorous gilbertii (assembly GCA_028658325.1). Taxonomy (NCBI): domain Eukaryota; kingdom Metazoa; phylum Chordata; class Mammalia; order Diprotodontia; family Potoroidae; genus Potorous; species Potorous gilbertii. The sequence continues at coordinate 167,830,387 of CM053769.1, read as the reverse complement.
GTACCTGCCAGGCCTCCAGTTACCCAGGGAACTGCTGGAAGGTGTGAGACATGCATTAGATTTCTAATCAGCTGCTCTATTCCTAGTAAACATGCTATTTTACATAATATATATTAACATGTCAGTTATGAAAAAGAAGTACAGCCAAATGTAATGCTATGTATGTGTGTATACAGATAACTATGTACTACATATGTGTATATACTTCAGGTGTGTATACACACATACAGGCATGCATGCATGTATATATGTGTGTTACATTACAAAGAGTTTCCTCTCTCCTTTCCCACTACCCATTTAAATAATTCCAAATGAAAAGTAAACAAGGGAGAGACATGCTAAATTGGCTATTTCATGGCCAAATGCAGTTGTTTTGTTGTACTTTCCAGAAAAAGCCCCTCAACTAATATTTATGTAAAATACATGAAATGAACATTTCAGTAGTTATTTTGAAAAGATCAGATTTGTATGCCTCGGTTTCTTTCTCTGTGAAATGGAGATAATAGCATGTGATTCCCAAAGATTTTGTGATAATCAAATGAGATAAGAATTCTAAAGTGCTTAGCATAGTGGCTGGTACATAATAAATACTACATAAATTCTATCTGTTCCTATAACTATTTTGACAATGACGATTCTTTCTCTTCCTCTTCTTCCTCCTCCTGTTACTACTACTGTATCACTTTAGGAAACAGTTCTTTCTAAAAGGAGTTTTAGTCTCCCTGACTGAAATTCTTCTGATCTGATAGTCACAAGAGGAAGAATATTGGTGGATACTTGAGAAAATTCCTTTTATAAATTTCTTCTGATCTACCTGAAATACTATTATGACTACAAGAGGGAAATTTCACTAGTAAAATGTGGGCATCCAATTCATCTATGAGAGCAATAATTGAAATATTTGATTAAGTTTGCCTCAGAACCCATAAGGGCTAAAAAAAGTTTAACACTTAAATGAACATAAATACTATATAATTTGAGTAATGATAGAATACTCAGAACTCAAGGGTTTAGAAAGGACTTTCTTTGCATAAGAAATAGAATTCTTTTGAGAAGCAATTTCCATCATCCAGGCAGGGAAGAGCAAAAGTCTATCCCAGGATCATATAATGTTAGACTGGAAAGGGACTTTAAATATGAATCGATCCAAATCTCCAAATCTTGTAGAAATAAAGTGTTGACAATGAACTTTGAAGGAAGCTAATGGATATATCATGAAAGTATGAAAAGAATTCCAAGTATCAGCACCACACATACACACACAAACGCGCACGCGCGCACACACTCTCCCCTCCAAAAATTTGAAAGCTTATAAAGTGGTAAGATAAAACAGAAAAGTTGAGGAAGGTCAATTAGGTCAATTTCACTGGAATATAGACATTATGGAACATAGTGTTAAAATAAAATAAAGGCCGTGATCTCCTTCCTTCTCTGTTAGATCTCTCTGTTGTGGATGAATGTGACAGAGGAGAGTAGCAGATAATAACACAATGGCTTCTTTGGCATACATTACAGAATACAGAATTAGATGTTGATGCCTCTGAGAGGTTCTCTAGCATCTGCATAGACAGATATCTGAGGAGTGATTTTTTCCAGCAAACAACAATAACAAAACAAAACAAAAAGCTAACAATAATTAAGAACAAAACAAAACAAACATCCTCACTGATGAATCTTAGATTAGATTAAATTAGAGTAAGTCTCTGCTGTGACTTTTTGTGTACTAGTGGTCACATGCACAATTTGTTCTTCCAAGATTCAGGAGACGTCTGTTAATCATCTGCAAAATGAATTATTTCCAGGAGATTATGGTTTAGGCCTCTTCTTGGTATTAGATCTTTATTATCTTATTATAAAGAAAATTGTCACTTTATTGGATTTATTACTTGAATATAACAAGTTTATAATCATTGAATTATTTAACAACTAGGTCATACAATCGATACGATCCCAGATATGAAGACTTCAGTTGAATTCTGGTCTCCAACATTTACTATTTGTGTGTTTCTAAGCAAGTCACTCAACCTCTGCTTCCTTCAATTTCAACTCTAAAATGGCAATGAAAAATAATAGCACCTACACTCAGGGCTGATGTGGGGGCCAAATAAGATAATATGTTAAAAATTTTAGTGTGTTACCTAATACACAGGATGTTACATAAATGTTACCATCATCAGGTTCATAGTCACCATCATCAATCATAACATTAAAAGTTAGGATCTTAGAAATCATCTCATCTAAGTCCCTCATTTACTGATTTGAAAACACTTTTGGAGAAGTAATTTGAATTTTCACAATAACAACTGTAACAGAATCTAATTCACTATCCAGGATTTTTTTTTTAAGTCAACAACCATCCTCCTAAAACTAAAAAGTTATTTAATTCGTACTACAATAAAAACCAACATGAAAAGGCAATATCTTTGGTACAGAATTAAATTGCCAGGGCTGTGACAAGTCATGGATCATACGACACCGTTATTATCAATCAATATTAATTAATATCAAATGCCACGCAAGAGGACATTACAGAAGATTTGGCCACAAAGTGATATGCTTGGAAAAAACTCCCAAGACTTAAAACGATCTCCGCCCTCCTATTCTTCACTCATTTAGTATATTGTTATGATGTTTACATCTCTTTTATTTCCAGGACTGATATACTTTCTCATCCTAAAACTTATTAAATAAAATCAAGTCAAATCATAGTGCTCAAGAACATTTTTTTTAATAGACATGAGGCCAAAGAAAAGTAGAATATATAGTACAAAATAAGTTGGTTGTCACATTTAAGATTCTCAAAAATCTTAATGCATTAGGCTAATGGGAGATAAGAAACAAGAATAAATTTAGTTGGGATGCTTTGGGCACCACATAGTATGCTCATATCTTAGGCCCTAAGTAATTGACCACACCAAGTAGTATTAGTCATGTATAGTCCTTAGGTGCAGAGAGGACATAGGAATAAATGTAATAAAATAATCTTTGAGGGGAATAGTAAATGAACTTAACATTATTTATAATGATGTGTTGAATTTTATATAGCTCAGAACTGAGTAGTCCAGGTGAATCTTCAGATCTGATAAAATTTCAATCTCACTCTACTAACCTAAATATGTTCCTATGGGTAGGTCATATTAAAAGGTGTGATAAAGACCGACCTAAAGAGTTGAAACTGTCAATGTACACCTTTGCCAAGTTATTGTCGAGTAAAATAGTGTATATTTTTTTTAACTGCCTTGTTGACTCAACCTCATCAAATCCTGACTTTAGAATTTAGTCTCTGTGCACGTAATGCTAAAAAAGGTAAAATATTTTACTTAGGTTCAAAAACCAAAAACACATGTGCAAATGGGATGACTGTCCCTGAAAAAAAAGACGTGTGAAAATAAAGTGTAGAGAGGTAGAAGGGAAATAGTGTTAGAATATGAATATTACTAAATAGCAAAGGTGAATATTACTAAATGGTATGATAAATCATCCAAAAATTATTTTTTAAATTTAAATGTATTTAAATTTTCAACATTCATTTCCACAAAATTTTGGGTCCCAAATTTTCTCCCCATTTCTCCCCTTCCACCACCCCAAAACAGCGAGCATTCTAATTTCCCCTATCATCACTCTGCCCTCCCTTCTAACATCCCTCCCTTCCCTTGTCCCCATCTTCTCTTTCGTCCTGTAGGGCCAGATAACTTTCTATTCCCCATTACCTGTATATCTTTTTTCCTAGTTGCAAGAACAAAACACAACAGTTGTTCCTAAAACTCTGAGTTCCAACTTTTCTTCATCCCTCCCATCCCAACCCATTCCATTTGAGAAGGCAAGCAATTCAATATAGGCCTTATCTGTGTAGTTTTGCAAATGACTTTGATAATAATCATGTTGC
>CM053769.1:167805102-167826001 GCA_028658325.1 Potorous gilbertii | reverse complement strand
GTCTTAGTTTTTTTTCCTTTTTCTGGGCATTTTCCCAGCCAGTTACTTGACTTCTAAGAGTCCTCTCCACCCCCTGGCCTTGATCCGCCCCGCTAGTGCTTGGGGTCTGAAATTCAAATGCTCCCAGACAGTTACTTGACTTCTGAGAGTCCTCTCCATCCCAGCCTAGGTCTGCCCAGCTAGTGCTTGGGGTCTGAGATTCAAATGCTGCTCCCCAGCCTCAGGGCTTTTGGCGGCAGGCCTGACTGCTCTTCAATGGAAGCTTATCTGCTGGTTCTCAGGTGGGGGGCAGGGCTACCTCTCAGGCTCAGTTCCCTCAGGGGTTTATGCAGAGATCTTTTGTAATGGAGCTGCTGTGGAGCTCCTGCCTGCTCTGGGAGTTTCTGGCCGAGCTGCTTCTGCCTCTGCACTGGCTACCACCAAGTCCTGGAGATACCCCTCTCCCCTCTCAGCCAGTCTCTCTCACTGACCTGTGCATCTGTGGGTGGAGGGACCTTTGAGGCTGCAGGAGATTCAGGTCCCTGAATCCTGCTGGGGTCTGCTCGTTCCTCTCAGTGCTGCGTGGCCAGGGCAGGGAAGGGGAGGGCTCCGCAGGGCAGGGCTCCACTCCTGTCTGGGGCTATCTGCAACAGAAATTTCCTTCACTGTGTTTCTGCGTGGCTTCCACTGTTCCAGAATTTGTCAGGAGTTCTTTTTATAGGAAATCTATGGGCTGTGGTTTCGGAGCTAGCAAATGTGAGTCTTTCTACTCCGCCATCTTGGCTCCGCCCCCTCGAAAAGTTTCAAGATTTACAGGTATTATCTTTTCATGTAAGAATATAAACTATTCACCTTTAGTAAGTCCTTCATGATTTCTCTTTCCAGTTTACCTTTTCCTGCCTCTCTTGATTCTTGTATTTGAAAGTCAAATTTTCTATTCAGTTCTGGTCTTTTAATCAGAAGTTCTTGAAAGTCCTCTATTTCATTAAATAACCATTTTCCCCCTGAAGTATTATACTCACTTTTGCTGACTACGTGATTCTTGGTTTTAATCCTAGTTTCTTTGACTTCTGGAATATCATATTCTCAGGTCTTCAATCCCTTAATGTAGAACCTTCCAGATCCTGTGCTATCCTGATTGTATTTCAACCGTACTCAAATTGTTTCTTTCTAGGTGCTTCCAATATTTTCTTCTTTACCTGAGAACTCTGGAATTTGGCTACAATATTCTAGGCGTTCTTCTTTTTTGAATCTCTTTCAAGAAGTGACTGGTGGATTCTTTCAATATATATTTTACCCTCTTTTTCTAGAATATCAAGGCAGTTTTCCCTGATAACTTCATGAAACATGACATCTAGGCCCCTTTTTTGATCATGACTTTCAGCTTGCCCCATAATTTTTAAATTGTCTCTCCTGGATCTATTTTCAAGGTCAGTTGTTTTTCCAATGAAATATTTCACATTATCTTGCATTTTTTCATTCTTTTGGTTTTGTTTTGTAATTTCTTGGTTTCTTGTAAGGCAATTAGCCTCTATCTGCTGCATTCTAATTTTTAAAGAATTATTTTATTCAGTGAGCTTTTGAATCTCCTTTTCCATTTGTCTAATTCTACTTTTTAAAACATTCTTCTCCTCATTGACTTTTTGGACCTCTCTTACCATTTGAGTTACTCTATTTTTAAAGATGTTATTTTCTTCAGAGTTTTTTGGTTCTCCTTTAGCAAGCTGTTGACTTGCTTTTCATGATTTCCTTGTGTCACTCTCATTTCTTTTCCTAATTTTTCCTCCATCTCTCTTACTTGATTTTCAAAATCCTTTTCCAGTTCATTTATGGCCTGCAACCATTGCATATTTTTGGGAGGTTTTGGATGCAGAAGCCTTGACTTTTAGTTTTTCCTCTGATGGTATGCATTGTTTTTTCTCATCTGAGAGGATGGAAGAAAATACCTGTTTGCTAAGAAGTAACCTTCTGTAATCTTATTTTTCCCCTTTTTTGGGCATTCTCCCATTCATTTACTTGACTTTTGAATCCTTTTTCAAGATTCTCTGCTTTGATTCCTGTGAGATAGGCCTTTCCTGTTGGTTTTCCAGGCTGTCTTGGGTTGTCAATCACTTTCACTCTGTCTTTTGTGTCTTCTGCTTCTCTAGAATTTGCTTGGAGTCATTTTTACAGATATTTTATCAGCTGTTGGGGAGATTGTCTACAGTTTTGTCCTTCTCCTCCACCATCTTGGCCCCCACCTCCCCAAGAAGAGCAATTTTCAATACTATTCTCAGAATGTAACTTTTTGAGGAAGGCAACTAAGTGGCACAGTGCATATATTTCTGAGTCAGGAACTTGTCCTCCTGATTTCGAATCTTGCCTCACATATTTATTAGCTTTGTGCTCTTGGACAAATCACTTCACCATGCTTGTTTCAGTTCTTCATTTGTAAAATCATCTGGAGAAAGTAATGGCAAACCGTTCCAGGATCTTTGCCAAGAAAACACTATATAAGCTCATGAAGAGGTAGACCAGACTGAAAACTACCAAATAAAGTTTGAGGAGCCATATTACACATATAGACTAATAAAGAAAATGTATAGAATAATACCCATGCATTGACTCCTATACCTCTTGTTTTAACGTATGTGTGGATTAGGAGTGGGGGGGATTCCCTCAATTTTGGAAAGAGTTGGAAACCATGGAAACAAGCCCTGGCTATGGATTAAATTGAGGCAGGAATTAGTTGACAACTGGGGTGGGGTGGAACAGCTAAAAAGCAAAAGGAAAGAAAAATGAATAAAACAGCTTCCACACTTCAGCTTACTGGTAGGGATTTTGTAAATAATACATGGAGAGAGAGAAAGTTGGAATACATTTTCATGAAACATCAATACACAAGGACAGACATAGTTTATATCTTAAATTTCTCTGCTTTTATGTGATTTTCATTTATCTTTTAGAAAAAAAACTCTTAACTTTGTGTCTCTTGTGACTTCCCTAATGATTCATCACTTTTAACAAGTGTTCTTCTTTGTTATTGTTTACTTGGTTTTGGTGTTAGAAGAGATTATTAACTGTGACACCTTGACTTTGTCTTTTTACTTTTCTGTACTTCTGTTTCTTAATCTGCAAAAGAATTTGGTTGGGGTGGAAAGACATCTAAGATCTTGTCAAGCTCTGAATCTATGATCACATATTGATGAGAAGGACATGTTAAGGGAGAGAGATAAAGACAGAGAGAGAAAACAAAATTAATTGACCTATCAACTGAGCCTTGGAGAATATATCGTGTTTTAATGCCATAATATCCCACTTCCACAATAAATGAGGACATGTTTCTACATTTTTTCTTAATCTTTCTTGCTTAATATAATCTAATTACACAGTACTCAGTTTTAATTTTCTTTTTCTTCCCTACATGTTCATTATTTTACCAATTTTGCATATTTTTTCCTAATTTTGTTTGTTATATTTTGCAGTAGTCTATATATTTTATCTGGGACAGCTAGAAGGCAAAGTGGATAGAGTACAGTCTTGGAGTTAGGGAAACCTGAGTTCAAATTTGGGCACATACACTAATTGTGTGACCCTGGGCAAGTTACTTAATCCTGTTTGCCTGTAAAATAAACTAGAGAAGGAAATGTCAAACGACTCCATTTTCTTTGCCTAGAAATCTCAATTAAGGTCACAATGCCAGAAATGACTTCAATAACTGAACAACAACAAGATATATCTTCCTATATTTCTCTGTGCTCTACATATTGATAATTTTTAAAGTGCTTTAATATTCTACAACATTTATACAAGAACATTTATTTAGAATTTGCCAAATAATAATATATTCATTTCATTTCTAATGCTTTTCTATTCTTTTTTATGTATATGGTGATTTTATTTGCATCTTTGTCTTCCCTAACATAGAAGCCTAATAGTGGAATCTGTGGGTCAAAATGAATAGAGTACTTCAGTGATTTTCTTCGAACCATTATAAATTTCTTCCATAATGGTTGGATCATCAAATTGTCTGGATAGATCCAACCCCTCCAAATGACTATTTTTGTGTCTTATAGACTTTGGCATTTTTCTGGGATTGAAATAAAATTGCACACATTAATATTATATAAGCTCAATTCCGACTTCAATGACACAAACTCATTTTACACATCTTTAAATGACTCACCATGCCACTCACCACGGTGACCCTTCCCAACATTTTCATCCCTCTTCAAACATCCCATGATTGCCATATTCCCATCTTGTCATGTGAAAACCTTACTTCGTAGTTTACGAAAAATTGAAGTCATTGCCCATGACCTCCCTCGTCTCTGCTCTTCTCATCTCATACAATTCTTTTGCCTTCCACCACTATCTCCTCTTTCATTCCTGTCTCCCATAATGAATTGGTCTTACTCCTTACCAAAGCAAACTGGTCCACCTTATGAAGTGATTTCATTTTATCCCTTTTCTGCCAACAGTTAAACCTTCTATTATGTCTGCTCTCACTTACATTGGATCTCTCTCTCTCTCTCTCTCTCTTTGCTGTCTGTTTCACTGTTATCTATGAAAACATCTATATATTCCCATCCTCAAAAATCTTTCACTTGAACCATCCATTTCCAGCAGCTATCATCCCACATCTCTCATTTATGGCTAAACTTGTAAAGACAAATAAAATCAGAAAATCAGTAAGTCAATAAATTTTCATTAAGTTCCTATTGTGTGCCAGGCACTGTGATAAGTAACAACTGTGGATACAAAGTAAGGCAAAAGATAATATTTGTTCTTGAGGAGTTCATAGTTAAATATAGAAGACACCATGCAAAGACATATATAAGCCAACTAGAGATCGTTAATAGAAATTCAAAACAGTCATCTTGAAGAAAATAAGATTTTAGTGGAGATTAGAAGGGAGATGGTTAATTTAGAGGAGAGAGATGAAGAAAGAGAGAATTCCAGGCTTAGGAACAGCCAGTAAAAACACCCAGAGTTGGAATATGGATAGGCATATGTGAGGAGCATCAAGGAAGTGAGTGTTACTGGATTGCAGTGTTTATGGCAGGTAGTAATGTATAAAGGTGCAGGGAAGTTAGGAAGGAACCAGTATATAATGAACTTGCAATGATAGTGAATTTCTGAATTTTTTAATTGTGTGACATAGTCATATCTATTCTTTAGGAAGATCAGTTTGACATTTCAGTTGAATATGGAGTATGAACCGGAATTGAGATACATGTGTCAGAAAGACTAACCAGAATTATATTTCAATAGTCCAACAAGGTGACTGGTGATTACATTTGAGTGTACACACACACATATATAGATATTTGTAAGGTCCAGCTAATTTTCCAGACTTAATTATTCTAAAACATCCTTATCACTTTTTAATATGGCATAATATGTATTAAGATGGATTGCATATTGACTCTTCTATTACCAATGAAGAAAATATCCCATTATAAGAAAGAAATGGCAGATGTGTACCATCACACACATATCTAGTTATTGTATATTTAGCCTATTTTGAATTCTATTCAAATGGCATAAGTACTTTCCTTTACAATATCCATACCATCCCCAATGTCATTTACTTCCTCCAAGGATTGAACAAGAAGTTTTGAAGAACAAGGAGGGATAAAGATCTGTGCAGCAGTCAAGCTGCCAAAATAGTCTTTAGATGATAGTAGTGTCGCTATAAATCATAAAGTCTCAAAATACTTAAGATTTGAAGAAAACATTCCAAAAATTTCCATGTAAAAGTAACTGTTGAGTATAAAGATGTTGATGAAAAGAAATAGTTCAGTTTCATAGCCACTTTACTAGGATTTACTAAATGAACTATAGCTCTAACAAGCTGTTTAACCTTCAGCAAGTAGGGTAGGCATGAAAAAAGGCTAACAAGCAATTTTAATCATTTATGTTGCGTCAGGCACTATGCTAATTGCTGTGTTGTTACCTTTATGTATTACTAATATTCTTTTTAATACTTACAAAGGAGGCTCTGAGAGGTAGGAGCTATTATTTTCACCATTTTACAGTTGATTAAGCTGAGGTAGATAGAACTTAAGAGACTTACTAGAGGTTACATATCTAGTAAGTGTTTTAGGCCACATTTGCTCTCAGGACTTCCTGATTACAGATCTAGTAGTCCATCCTATTGTGCCCCCGCAAGTGTTTCTTGAAAGTTGCTTCACTTTGCTAGACCTCAGTTTCCTTATCTGAAAAATGAAAGTGTCACATACAATACTTGCTGATCACTAAGAAGTTTACAACACCACATACTCTTTCATTCAAGAATGAGACAATCTGCTCCATTAGGATAAATAAAAAAAAAATAGAAAAGACCAAGTGAAGACATAAAAGAAGACAATTATCTAAATACTTGGTTTATAGAATATGGCAAAGTTAGATTGATAAGACTAATAGAACATGGTTTAAGTTTTTCCCCCTTTAGGAGTAGTAGAGTTGCAAACTTCAGGTTACTTGTCTCATTTTTCCTCCCTTCCCTTTATTAAATGGTTTAGATACTTCCTGAATTAAGCAACATGTAGCTAATTAAGCTCCATCATCATTTTCACATAAAATAATAAAACCTGAATAATTTCTATGTGAAATATCCTCATCATTACACAAGCACATTTTGATGGATATGAGCAACCTAATAAAAGCTGCCTCTCCTCTGTTTCTCTTTATATGTATAAACATGGGTTAGTAAGGTAGAGAGTTCATAAAAAAGGTTAGTCTGTTTTTAACCTCATTTATCTTTGATAATTATGCTTTGCAGATAAATTTTCCCTCTCCTTTCAACTTTTTTTCTATTATAAGGATATAAATATTAGCATATCATATCAGGTTGAGATATAGATAATGCATGTGACAAATGAAAAATGATAGCTGCAGTGTATCTTTTCTATACATACCAGACATTCATCCAATGTCACATACACTTAGCTATTTCATTAACCTATTCCTTTTACACAGCCTGTAGCTAAATCTGCTTTTGTTTCTCTTTTGTCTTTACATAGTTTTTGTGTAACTATAAAAAATGAAATACAGAGAGGAAAATTATTGTGCTATATTCCTGAATACCAGGAAAATTGTGCTAATCATTTATAAAATCAATGATTTTGAACTGTGATGACCATGAAGAGATAATACTATGTTGGAAATTTTGGAAATTCAGCTCCATGGTGAAGAGAAAGAGTCTCCAACTTTCATATATTTATATATATTCCTGTATGTTACTCCTTCACAAGGGCAAAGGGTAGAGATTATTTCTTTCTTTTATGGATAGAGATGCTGAGACTCAGAGAACTGTAATTGTCTTACCATTGGGAAGAGTTAAGAAAAAATCAGGACTCCTACTTCTTAGAAACAGGTAAGAAATTTCTTAAAGTAAATGAGAATACTTCATTTTTTTTAGTGATTTATAGATATATTATTGAACTTGTCCTAATAGGATATAGATAACTCTAATTCTCAAAAATTATGCCAGTAGAACGCAACTTCTAGCAGGGTCTAAAAGCAAGATAATTTAAGTATGAGGCATGTGACAGACTATTGTCAAAAGACCAGCTTAGCCAAGAGCTTCAACAGTTGTCTATAGGTAGTGAATTGTTCACTCATGGAAAGTCTCAAAATCCACTTACTAAATTATCAAGGAGCTCTGATCTGACTCAGCAGAGTGCATAAATACCATTAACAATTTGTCTGCATTTTAAAGTACTGTGGTATAAAGGTACAGTGAAGCAGAGATTAAATAAGAAAGTAATAGAGAGACTGTTACTTTTCTAAGAAAATTACAATTCTCTCTTTTTTTATTTGTTTAAATTTTCTTATTTAAGTTTTCAACATTCGTCGCCACAAAATTTTGGGTTACAAATTTTCTCCCCGTTTCTCTCCCCCACCCCAAAACGTGTGCATTCTAATTACCCCTATCACCAATCTGCCCTCCCTTCTAACATTCCTTCCTTCCCTTTTCCCTATCTTCTCTTTTATCTTGTAGGGCAAGATATCTTTCTATACCCCATTACCTGTATTTCTCATTTCCTAGTTGTATGCAAGACCAATACTCAAAAGTTTGAGTTCCTAAAACTTTGAGTTCCAACTTCTCTTCCTCCCTCCCTCCCCACCAATCCCCATTCGGTTGGCAAGCAATTCAATATAGGACATATCTGAGTAGTTTTGCAAATAACTTCCATGATAGTCATGTTGTGTAAGATTAACTATGTTTTCCTCCATCCTATCTTGCCTCCCATTTCTTTTGCTCTCTCTTTTGACCCTGTTCCTCCCCAAGAGTGTTGACTTCTAGTTGCTCCCTCCTCCCACTGCCCTTCCTTCCATCATACACGCCCACCCTGCTTATCCCCTTCTCCCTCACTTTCCTATAATGTAAGATAGATTTTTCAATCAAAATGAGTGTGCATTTCAGTCCTTCCTTTAGTCGAATGTAATGAAAGTAAGTCTCATGTTTTTTCTGTCACTCTCTGTTTTTTCCCTCCCCTGAAAAGTCTTTTACTTGCCTTTTTTATGAGGGATTATTTGTCCCATTACATTTCTCCCTTTCTTCTCCCAATATATTTCTCTTTCACTCCTTAATTTCATTTTTTTAAAATATGATACCATCTTATTCATTCACCCTGTGCTGTGTGTGTGTGTGTGTGTGTGTGTGTGTGTGTGTGTAATCTCACCAACTACCCAGATACTGAAAAGCTTTTCAAGAGTTACAAACATTGTCATTCCACTCAGGAATGCAAACAGTTCAAATTTAGTAAGTCCCTTATGATTTCTCTTTCCAGTTTACCTTTCCATGCTTCTCTTGATTCTTGTGTTTGAAAGTCAAATTTTCTTTTTAGCTTTGGTCTTTTCATCAAGACTGCTTGAAAGTCCTGTGTTTCATTGAAAGACCATTTTTTCCCCTGAAGTACTATACTCAGTTTTGCTGGGTAAGTGATTTTTGCTTTTATTCCTAGTTCCTTTGATTTCTGGAATAGCATATTTCACACCTTTCAATCTCTTAATGTAGAAGCTACTAGATCTTATGTTATCCTAATTTTATTTCCATAATACTTAACTGTTTCTTTCTAACTGCTTACAATATTTTCTCCTTGACCTGGGAATTCTGGGATTTGGCTTCAATGTTCCTAGTATTTTCTTTTTTTGGATCTCTTTCAGGAGGTGATCAGTGGATTCTTTCAATATTTATTTTGCCCTCTGGTTCTAGAATGTAAGGGCAGTTTCCCTTGATAATTTCATGAAAGATAATGTCTAGGTTCTTGTTTTGATCATGGCTTTCAGGCAGTCTCATAATTCTTAAATTGTCTCTCCTGGATCTATCTTCCAGGTCAGTTGTTTTTCCAATGAGATATTTCACATTATGTTCCATTTCTTCATTCTTTTGGTTTTGTTTTGTGATTTCTTGGTTTCTCATAAAGTCATTAGCCTCCATCTGTTCCATTCTAATTTAGAAAGAACTGTTTTCATCAGTGAACTTTTGAACCTCCTTTTCCATTTGGCTAATTTTTATTTTTTAAAGCATTCTTCTCCTCACTGACATTTTGGACCTCATTTACCAATTGAGTTAACCTATTTTTCAAGGTGTTATTTTCTTCAGCATTTTTTTGGGTCTCCTTTAATAAGGTGTTGACATGCTTTTCACACTTTTCTTGCATCTTTCTCATTTCTCTTCCCAATTTTTCTTCCACCTCTCTTACTTGATTTTCTAAATCTTTTTTGAGCTTTTCCACAGCCTGAGTCCATTGAATATTTATTTTGGGTATTTGAGATACAAAAGCCTTGATTTTTATGTCTTTCCCTGATGGTGAACATTGTTCTTCCTCATCTGAAAGGATGGGAGAAGATATCTGTTCACCAAGGAAGTAATCTTCTATAGTCTTATTTTTTTCCCTTTTCCGGGCATTTTCCCAAACAGTAACTTGACTTTTGGATCCTTTGTCAAGAGTAGGGTATACTCTGGGAATCTTTAAGCCCCCAGTTCCTCCAGAGGGGCGCAATCAAACGTGTACAATGGTCTGGGAGCAGTGAGAGATTTTTGTGGCCAGAATCTTAGCAGTTTCTTTTCCACAGCCACCTGTCCTCCTGTTCTTTGAAGCCAGCACTGGGAGGCTGGGATTGAGTTAAACTATGGGGGCAGTGCCACCATTCATTTTGAGATAAGGATCAGCTCCCTCCGGGCCTCTACACAGGCCTAAAGTAATAATTAGTTCCTCAGTGCCCCCAGGCAGGTTTTATGATCCAACAATGAATGATGGCTACTCTAGGGGCTGCTGTGGCAGGATATGGCCTCTGTGGCCACTGCCTGAGGCTGGAGCTATGGTAAGATCCTTCTCCCTTCCTGGCCAGCTGAAAAAACCCTGTCACTTACCTTTGGTGCCTGTGGGTTGAGGGATCTGTGAATGTTGCTACTGTGACTGGAGATTCTGCCCCCAAGATATCCTCTTCCCAGAGCCGCACTTCACTGTGCTGCATGGCCAAGGCTGGGCTGGGTTCTGTTCCATGTCCCATGCAACAGAAGTTTCTCATGGGTCTTTCAGGTCACCCTGGGCTAGAAATCTCCTCCACTCTGTTGTTCTCCACTTCGACTGCTCCAGAATTTTTTGAGAATCCCTCACTACAGATATTTTATGGGCTGTGTGGGGAGAGCCTGGGTATGTGTGTCTTTCTGCTCCACCATCTTGGCTCTGCTCCAACTCTCTTTCTAAAAGAAATTGGGACTGAATCGTTCTATTAGTTGTCTTCCTGTATTTGAAGGGCTATCATGTAAAAGAAAGCATAAACTTGTCTTTTAGCCCTAAAAGGCAGAATCATGGACAATGGATGAAGGGTACAGAGGGGCAAATTTAGATTTTATGTCTTCATAAAATTCTTAGTAATTAGATCTACTCCAAAGTGGCATGGGCTGCCTCAAAATGAGTTGAGTTTTCTCAACGTAGTGTTCAGGCAAAGGCAGGATGACTACTAATTGTGTGTTATGTGGATCATGTAGGTGGTACAGTAAATAGAGTTCTGGATCTGCAGTTAGGAAGGCCTGAGTTCAAATCCTCTCATGGACTAACTTAATGAGGTATGTGACCATGAGTTCAGTCTTTCTTTGCTTTAGTTTCCTCATATGTAAAATTGAGATCACAATAGCACCTGTCTCTTAGGTCTCTTTCTTTTGTGGTAAAATCAAATAATGTTTGTAAAGGTACCAGACTGCCTGGTACATAGTACGTGCTATATACATATTTTAACTGTTTTATTAATACCGCTATTATTATTCATTCTTTTCCAATAGACGTTGCACCAGATGACTATTGAAATCCCTTCAAAAATTCAAATTAAGTGATTTTGTGACAATACACTGCCTGATTTTCTTAGATTCTTAAGGATGCTGAAATAGGACAAGGAGACAGAAAAAATAAGTTTCAAAAAGTCATTGAATCTTATTAATCAAATCTAAGCTCTGTAAATGAAATGTTCTACCCATGACTGATCTATTTTTAGAACCATTTTCATATTAAACATCAATAAGTATACAGATGACCTAGCAATACTAATTGAACTGATGAAAAATATTAGCAAAATTAACACCACGTCGAAATATTCATCTAATAAATCTACTGAAAATGCAGGATTTCAGTGAGATATTTTCAATGTTATCTGTGTTAACTATGAAACTAGATCAGATATAGATGTGCATGTCTTTTTTCAAAATCCTTTTTGAGCTCTTCCATGGCCTGAGCCCATTGGATACCTATTTCAGAGGTTTGGGATACAGAGGCCTTGACTCCTATATCTTTACCTGATGGTAAGCATTGTTCTTCCTCATCGGAAAGGAAGGGAGGAAACATCTGATCACCAAGAAAGTAACCTTCTATGGTCTTATTTTTTTTTCCTCCTCTGGGCATTTTCCCAGCCAGTTACTTGACTTCTGAGATTCCTCTCCACCCCTGCCAAGATCTGCCCAGCTAGTGCTTGGGGTCTGAGATTCAAATGTTGCTCCCCAGCCTCAGAGCTTTCAGTGGTGGGCCTGGCTGCTATTCAATGTGAGTTTAAGTTCTGGTACTCAGGTGGGGACAGGGCTGCCTCCCAGTTTAAATTCCCTCAGTGGGGTTTATGAAGAGACCTTCAGTAATGGACCTGAGGTCCTGCCTGCTCTGGGATCTTCTGGCCGACTGCTGCCTCTTCTCCTGCCTGAGTTACAGAGACACCCTGCTCCCCTCTCAATCAGCCCAGAAGTCTCTCTCACTGACCTGTATCACCTGTGGGTAGAAGGAACTTCGTGGCTGCCGGAGATTCCATCCCTGAAGCCTGCTCTGATCTGCTTCTCTCCGTGTGTGTGGCCAGAGAAGGGCTGGGCTCCGCTCTTGTCTTGTGTGCAACGGACCCTTGGGGTTGGTTTTTCAGGGCTCTCTGGAATGGAAATCTCCTTTACTCCATTGTTGCGTGGCTTCCACTGCTTCAGAATTTGTTGGGAGTTCTTTTTACAGGAAATCCATGGGCTGTGGGTTCAGAGCTAGCATATGTGAATCTTTCTACTTTGCCATCTTGGCTCTTCCCCGCATGTCTTTTTTTATTATTGTTTTAGAGTTAGGTAAACAGTTCTCCTTCCATCATCTAATATCACATGAAATAAATGGAAACAATACTTGATACAACTACACAAAATAGACGACTTCTATTTTCCAATCTATTAATCATATGGTTATTGAGAATCCTTTATATTGCAGACACTGTCCTAGGCAATAGAATTAAAAATTCCATGACATGAACCATCCAGTCCCTTCAGGAGTTTCCTTTACATTTTACCCATGAGACTGAGAATATGTAATGGTGCTTTAGATGGAAAGCTATTTCCCATTCATTAGAGAGCTCATATGACCTTCTTGAGTCACATGTAAATCTGAGTCACATGAAGGTTCTGGTGGGAGAAGTTTGCTGAATGGGTGGAGCAGGACGTTAATCAGACTAGTCAAAGCTGGGAAGGAGAGCAGAAGCAAGTAGCTAAGATTGTGAATGTTTGGGGGAAGTTCTGATAACACATATTGACTTCTTGATTACTATGATAGATTTCTTTTTTGGTATGATGTTTCTGGCTTTCTGGTGTTGGGATTTGACTTTTTGATGTCTGAATAAATGTTTTCCTTCTGCCTTCTACCTGGAAAGTCTGTTATACTTTGCGATTCAGAACTATGCCAGCATATTCATAGCCACCATAGGTGCTGTGAATATTGCCTTGGTAATACATTTGGCGCCAAATACAGTATTAGAGTGTACAAAATTTCTATTTGGACATAGAAAGACTTTATAGGAAGAAACAGATATCCTGGGATGGGGGAATTTACCTTATTTCTCCCTAGCAATGGAATGGGCTAAAAGTACAGGGCCCTGTGAAAACTGGGAACCCAGGTTACAAGAGGGGGAATCTAGAGATTTGGAAAAGTGCTTGCAAAAATACCACATTTTGATGAATGTGAGCAACCTGATAAAACCATTCTCCATCCTCCAATCTGCCCTCCCTTCCATCACACCTCTCCCTTCCCTTATCCCTGATAAAAGCTGCTCAGCAGAAGGTTACAGATATTTTCAAATGGTTCACCCAAAGGATGGGAGAAATGGCAATATCTTGGATGGTGAGAATCAGTGATGAAGGGACCAGAGGTGTATCGATAGATAGTGTGGATTGTTTAATATTTATAGGTATTAGAATCCTTTTGTACAACAATTTTTTAGAGATTACAATGTGCAACAATACAAGTAATCAGTTGGCTTTGACTGCAGAAAAATTCAGTAAGCAGTATCCTACATTCTCTATGTTGTCTAGTGGAGATCAACCCTGGTATTCACATAGGTACTGTATAAGAAATTTAAAGGAGGAGGTAATGAAGACTGCCAGAATGATAAGAAATTCATATGCATATTATGATACCCTTTAGTAGTTTCTGTAGAAATATAATAGTGAAGATGGCTCCTCCCACTTTCAAGCACTAGTTTTGACTCCAATAATTGAGGAAATAGGTCACACTTTTTTTGGAGGTGCTGGACAAGATTTCATAGTGAAATGACCTAGCAGATTAAGGAAAAGATAAATTTCCTTGAGAGAAGAGTACATAGCCAGCAGATTCAGTCATAATAGATGGACAACAAAAGAATTATTTATTGCTCTATTGAAAGCAGGGGTAGATTTTGTAAGTATAGATGGTATTCCAATTAATGAACTATACAGAATGTATTGAGAAAAGGGGTTTGATATTAGATACAATACAGAAGTGGGAACAGCCCCTACAGATCCTCTTGAACCCTTGTATCCAAGCTTCTGATAACATCAGGGAGAATAAGAAATTGGCCAGTCCCCAGCTCAGATTAAAGAAAGTATACCTCTGTCCAGAATGCCCCCAAACTGCAAATTAAAAAACAGCAAACAACAGTGAATGAGGCTATTATAGTGGGTTCATGGATTCCAGAAGCATGGCTGACCCCTGCTTCTGGTTATTGTTTCCTTCTCTTTTTTTGACTTTTTGTTTGTTCATCTTGTTTGTAAAATTTCTTTTCTGCAGACTTAATACTCTGTAGATTTCTGATTGCTTGAACTAGATGTCATCCCCTGTACAATGTTCTTTATCAGCCCCTGACCTGGCATTGACCAAGCTCTGGAAGTCAGCTGAAAAAATGACCTCTCAAATGGGACCTCTTGCGGCAGGCACAGGTCCAATTTCAGCATGAAATAGCTATGAAGGAAGAGATATTTGCCCCTTAACCCAAGATCAGGTCCCATTAGTACATAGGGTGAATGATGGAGTGCTTTTACTCAATCTCCATCCTGGGGTATGGTTTTATATGCTTATTTTATGATATCCCTGTTGTTGTTCTATTGATACCAGTTTGCCCTACTAGCCTATGTAATGAATATGAAAGGTCTTGGGGTCTAATGCAATAGTAATTTAAATGATAAGATCTTTTCCATTCATTAACAGGCCCATGTGAACTCCCTGAGTCACATGAAAGTTTGAGTCAAATGGATTCTGGAGTGAGAGGAGTTTGCTTAATGAGTGGAGCAGGAAGGGGTGGAGCAGGAATAGAGTCAGACTACTCGGAACTGGGAAGGACTGAGGAAGCTGGCAGCTATAATTGTGAGTATTTGTGGGAAGACCTGATAATGTGTATAGACTTCTGGGTTGCTACGATGGACTTCTTTGATGGATTTGGCTTTCTGGTGTTTGAATCAGGCTTTCTTGTATCTGAATAAATGTTTTTCTTCTACCTTCTATATGGATAGGTTGTTTTATTTAGTGATTTAAAACTTTGCTGGCATATTTATACCTTCCATAGGCACCATGTATATTGCCTTGGTGATACACAATAGAATGTAAACTTCTGTTTAATTTAGTATAAGATACTTTGAGTTAGACGTTGTTAAAGGCAATGTGCAATGTAGTGCAGGAAAGGCTTCAATGAGAAAATGGCATCTGTTCAAAGTCTTGAAAGAAGATAAGAATGATGAGAACCAGAGACAAGAAGGGAATACATATCAGGCATGGAGGATGACTTGTGAAAATGTAGATGAAGGAGATGAAATATCAAATTATGTAAGCACCACAAAGTTCTGTTTCCCAGAATATTGAATGTATTAAGGAAAACAATGTAAAGTGAGTGGAAGTTGGAAGCAACCAAATTGTAAAAGGTTTTAAATACTATTCTGAAGAAATTGGATGCTCTCCTAAAGACAATAGCAAATCACAGAGGGTTTTTCAGTAAATTAATAATTTGTTCAGAGTCATACATCAGTAAGTTTATCTTGTCAGTCATGTGAAATGGGGGTGGGAGAGGGAATGGACGGGATTTAGTATCTCATTTTGAAGCTAGTGTATCAGCCCAGAGAAGAAATTATGAAGGTTTGAATTATAGTGGAAAATCCAAATGAAGGAAGAGTTAATAAAACTAGAGAACCTATTAGCTATGGAGGGTGTCAGAGAATAAAAAGTTGAGGATAACAGTACCCACAAAATGGAATAACTACCATGTAGTAAATTGAATTAATTTTTTAAGTTAATTTATTTTTAATTTTCAATATTAATTTCCACAAGATTTTGAGTTCCAAACTTTCCTCCCAATATCTCCCCCCTCCCCCAAACCCTATGAATTCTGATTGTACCATCCTCCAATCTGCCCTCTCTTCCATCACACCTCTCCCTTCCCTTATCCTCATCTTCTCTCTTTTCTTATAGGGCAAGATAGATTTGTATACCCCATTACCTGTATTTCTTATTTCCCATTTGTATGCAAAAACTGTTCTCAACATTCATTCCTTAAACTTTAAGTTCCAACTTCTTTCCCATTCTCTCTCCCCACTCATCCCCAATGAAAAGGCAAGCAATTCAATATAGGCTATATATGTGTAGTTTTGATTAAAAAATTTCCATAATAGTCTTGTTGTGGAAGACTAATTATATTTCTCTCCTTCTGATCCTGTCCCCCATTTATTCTATTCTTTCTTTAGACTTTGTCACTCCCCTAAAATGTTTACCTCTAATTACTCCCTCCTCCCATCTGACCACTCTTCAATCATTCCTCCATCCCACTTGCCTCCTTCTTCCTTACTTTCCCATACTGTAAGATGCATTTTCATACCAAATTGAGTGTGCATGTTATTCTCTTTTTAAACCAAATATGATGAGAGCAAGCTTCACTTTTTCCTTCTTACCTCCCTCCTTTTCCCCTTCATTGTAAAAGCTTTTTCTTGTCTCTTTTTGTCAAAGCTAATTTGACTCATTTAATTTCTCCCATTTGCCTCCCAATATATTCCTTTCTTATACTCTAATCATATTTTTTAGATACTATCCCTTCGTATTCAACTGACTCTGTACCCTCTGTCTGTCTGTCTGTCTGTCTGTCTCTCTCTCTCTCTCTCCATATATATATATACATGTGTGTGTGTGTGTGTGTGTGTGTTTGTGTGTGTGTGGTGTGTGTATTTGTATGTGTGTGAGTAACTGTGTATAATCTCTCCAGCTACTGAGAAAAGTTGCAGGAGTTGCAAATATCTTTCCATGTAGGTATGTAAATATTTCAGCTTTCATAAGTCCCTTATGATTTCTCTTTCCTGTTTATCTTTTCATCTTTCTCTTGACTCTTGGAATTGAAAGTCAGATTTTCATTCAACTTTGGTCTTTTCATCAAGAATGCTGGAAAGTCCTCTATTTCATTGAATGACAATTTTTGCCCCTGAAGTGTTATACTCAATTTTGCTGGATAGGTGCTTCTTGGTTTTGATTCTTGTTCCTTTGACTTCTGGAATATCATATTCCAAGCCCTTTCTTCTCTTAATGTAGAGGCACATTTTGTGTTATCCTGTTTGCATTTCCACAATTCTTGAATTGTTTCTTCTGACTGCTTGCAACATTTTCTCCTTGACTTCAGAACTTTGGAATCTGGTTACAACATTCCTAGGAGGTGATCGGTGGATTTTTTTCAGTATTTATTTTACCCTCCATTTCTAGAATATCAAGGCAGTTTTCCTTGATAATTTCATGAAAGATGATGTCTAGGCTATTTGTTTGATCATGACTTTTAGGCAGGCTCACAACTTTCAAATTTTTCCTCTGGATCTATTTTCCAGGTCAGCTGATTTTCCAGTTAGATATTTCACATTGTTTTCTATTTTTTTCATTCTTTTGTTTTTATTTTTTTAATGTCTTCTTTTCTCATAAGGTAATCGGGTGGAATTTGTTACATTCTAATTTTTAAAGAACTATTTTCTTCAGTGAGTTTTTGAATCTCCTTTTTCATTTGACTAATTTTTATTTTTTAAAGCATTCTTCTCCTCATTGACTTTTTGGGCCTCTTTTGCCATTTGAGTTAGTATATTTTAAAGGTGTTATTTTCTTCAGCATTTTTATGGGTCTCCTTTAGCAAGCTATTGACTAACTTTTCATGATTTTCTTGCATCACTCTCATTTCTCTTTCCAATTTTTCCTCCACCTCTCTTACTTGATTTTCAAAATCAATTTTGAGCTCTTCCACGGCCTGAGACTTTTGCATATTTATTTTGGAGGTTTTGGATGCAGAAACCTTGACTTTTATATCTTCCTCTGGTGATATTCATTGTTCCTCCTCATCTGAAAGGATGGAAGAAAATACCTGTTCACCAAGAAAGTAACCTTGTATAGTCTTATTTTTTTCCCTTTTTTGGGCATTTTCCCAGCAAGTTACTTGACTTTTGAGTCCTTTCTCAAGAGGAGGGTAAACTCTGGGGACCTTTAAGTTTTCAGTTCCTTCAAGACGACTCTATCAAGGGAGACTTCCTGGCCTGCATTCTGGCCTGGGAGCTGCTGCTGCAAACTTCTCTGCCCAGGATCTGCAAGTAGAGTTCCCTCTCCCCAACAATCACCTCCAGTTTCAGCATGCCATCCTCCTCATCCCAGGGCCACTACTCAGGGCTGAGACCCAGATCAGTGCCTCGATTCCCCTGGGGCCTTTAGGCAGAGGACTCCAAAAATGGGTGTTGCTGTTGCCTGGGACCAAGACTAGACGACCCTCCCTTCTCACCCAGATGAAAGAGCTTTTTCACTGACCTCTGAAACTGTCTTTGGCATTTGTGATTGAGTAATCTGCGACCTGCAGCTGCTCTCTGAATTCTGCCCCTTTAATCCTGCTCCTGGACTGCCTGAGCTGGGCCTCATTGCCAAGGCTGGGCTAGGCTCCATACACTATGCTCCTCTCTGAGAATGGTGCAAGAGACCATGCCTGTTGGCCTTCCAGGATGCTTTGGATTGGACATCTTTCACTCTATCATTTTGTGACTTCTGCTGCTCTAGAATTTGTTTAAAATCATTTTAACTTCACGGGCTGCAGTGGGAGAGCTCTTACAGGTCATCCTTCGACTCCACCATCTTGGCTCCACCCCACTCAAATTAATTTTTTCTACTCAAAGAAGGTCCACTTTGTCCTCCCTCCCACTATTCTTCCACCACCCAATTAAGAAAGGAGGAAGAAAGAAGGAAATAAAAAGAATCATGCATAGTGAAGTAAAATTATTTCCCCCATTCAGTATGTCCTAAAAATGTGTCAATATATTCTCTGATTTCATAATCTTTTTTTGAGGAAGTGAGCAGTTTGTTTCATAATAAGCCATCTGAAATTTCATTTGTTCATTACATTGATCAGATTGATATTTTAACTACTGTATAAATTATTGTGGTCTTTTTCACTTCATCTTGCTTCATTTCTTATAGCACAAAAACAACAATATCCACCCTTTTTTATCTCCATTTTTTTGCCACTACAAATGATATTGTTATACATGTTAGGCATATAGGCCTTTATTCTCTTTATTTGATATTGTTCTAGTATAATTCTGGTATTTCTTGGTCAAAGATTATGCACAGTTGATTTATTTATTTGCATAATGCTGAATTTATATCCAGATTGATCTGACTAATTCACAGTTCTACCAGCAGTGCACTAATATATTTGTTGTTTCACAGACTGTCCTGTATTTACTACTTTCTTTGTTTTCTTTTTTGGTCATCTTTATAAATAAGATATATGCAAAGGTAAAAGTTCAAAGATGACTTGACTAGTCATGATTTAAAGCATATTTAATATGGCTAATGACAAGTTGGATTTCTTCTAAAATGTTTTTAGGTTTAACCTTTAAGTATCATTTAGGAAATTGCTCTTATATTCTAAATTTGAACCAGTTATTTATATATCATAAAAAGAGACATTTATCAAAGACCAGAAAAGTCTACTTCAGTCTTAAGTTCAGCTATATTGGCTTTGTTTATGGGGAAAAAAGAAAGCAACCTTTTAATTGTTCCATAAACAAAATTTAGAGTGTTACTTCCTATGACTCTTTATCCTTTGGTCATGAACTGTCTTCCAGTTCATAGATCTGAGAAGTAATTTCTTCCTTAATTCAGTAATTTACTCACAGTGACTCTCTTTATATCTATCAGGTATCCTTTTGGAGCTTATTTTGCTGTATGATGTGAGGTATTGGTGATGCTTAGTTTTCTACTAGATTCTTTTCCAGTTTGCTTTAAATCTTTTTTGGTCAATATTAAGTTTTTATCCCAATAGGGAGAACCCTTGAAAACTGTGATCTTTTGTTTCTCCACATTGTATATTTGATCCATTTTGCTGATCAACCTCTCTGTTTCTTAGCCAATGCAACATAATTTGTGATTATTCTTACTTTTTCGGAGATTTGGTACTCTAAGGCTTCTTTCTTTCCTTAGCTTTCTTTTTTTTCTTTTTCAGCATTTCCCTTTAGGCTCTCAATCTTATGTTCTTCCAGATGAACTATGGTATTATTTTTTTTCTATCTCTATAAAATAATCCTTAGGTAGTCTGGTGTGGTACTAAATAAATAACTTACTTAAGATAGTATTCTCATTTTATTATATTGTCTTTGTTCACCCATGAATAATGATCATATTAAAGTTATTGAAATCTATCTCTTTGCACAAAGAATATTTGGCAGTTACATCCATATAGTCCCTGTCAATTTAATTCATTTCATCAAATATTTATGAAGCATCTTTCATTTTCATAGGAGTGTGGGTAGAAACATGGCACTTGAAATAAAAAGAGTCATTGCTCTACACAGTCTTATTTTCTACTTGTGGAATTCAACATTGTAATGGTAATTAGGAAATTTAATAGTGTTGCCATTAAGGGAAGTTTGATTAGGGGAGATTTGTTTTGCAGGACTGCCTACAACTTTTGTTAATTTCTAATGAGACACTGGTTCTCAAAGTTTGTGACCCCTCAGTCTCTCAAAAGTGTGTAAATACTCTCTGATGAAGTTTACTTTGGGACTTACTCATTGGAAGTATTTGTTTGGCCAGACGAGACTCTGGGAAGCCACTAAAGACCCCTAGCTTTGAAAACCCAGATATTGGTGCTTCTCTCTCTGATAACTATGTATGTGTGG
>CM053769.1:167774211-167804602 GCA_028658325.1 Potorous gilbertii | reverse complement strand
GGCCAAGGCAGTGTTGGGCTCTGCTCTGGGTCCGATGCTTAAGGGACCTTTGATGTTGGTTTTTCAGGGCTCTCTGGAATAGAAATCTCCTCCACTCTGTTGTTCTGTGGCCTCCACTGCTCCAGAATTTGTTGGGAGTTCTTTTTTATAGGTATTTTATGGGCTGTGTGTTAGGAGCTAGCATATGTATGTCTTTCTACACTGCCATCTTGGCCCCTCCGAGAAAACAATTTTTAACATTCATTTTTAAGACTCTGAATTCCAGATTGTCTCCCTTACTCCCTCCCCATTCCCTCTCATTAAACAATTCAATATAGATTATATATGTGTAGTCATGTAAAACATTTCTATGAGTTATGTTGTGAAAGAAAATATACACCAGAGAAATCAATAAAAATAAAGAAAAGCATGATTCAAATTGTGCTCAGACACCATCAGTTCTTTCTCTTGGGATGGACTGGCACTTTTTTATCTTCAGAGCTATCTTGGATCATTCTATTACTGAAAATAGCTCTCATTCATAGCTGATCATCCAATAATACTACTGATAATTTATATACAGTGCTTTTCACGTCAGCTCATGTAAATATTCCCAGATATTTATGACAGGATCCTAATCATCTTTTCCTATGGCACAATAGCATTCCATAATAATCACAAAGTATTTTGTGTTCAGCCATTCCCCAACTGGTGGACATTTCTCTCAATTTCCAGTTCTTTGCTACCAGAAAAGAGCTACTATAAATATTTTTGTGCACTTAGGTCCTTTACTCTTTTTTTCTCTTTTGGGATTCAGTCCTAGTAGCAGTATTGCCAGCTCAAAGGGTATACATAGTTTTATAGCCTTTTGGGTATAGTACAAAATTATTCTACAAAATAGTTGAATCAATTAACAACTCCATTAATAGTGCATTAATGTATTATTTTTCCCACACCCCCTCTAACACTGACAATTTTCCCTTTATGTCCTAATAGCCAGTCTAATAGGCATGCGACAGTATTTCTCCAATCAAAAATGAGTTAGACCTACTCTAAAACTGCTCATGTATTTTAATCTTTTATCAGTTGGGGAATGGATCCTCTGTTTAAAAATTTGACTCATTTCTCTATGTGTTTGAAAAAATGAGGCCTTTATCAAAGAACATTGCTTCAATTTTTTTCAAAGTTAATATTGCTAACTGTATTTTCCTCCATCCTATTCCCATCTATATATTTATTCTCTCTCTCCTTTCACCCTGACCCTCTTCAAAATTGTTTTGATTTTGGCTACCTTCTCCCCCAATCTTTCCTCTCTTCTATAATTCCTCTTTCTCTTATTCTCTCCCCCTCCTACTTCCTTGTGGGGTAAGATAGATTTCTATATCCATCTCATTGTGTGTTGACTCTCAAAGAACCAATTTTGATGAAAGCAAGGTTCACTCACTCTCCCTCACTTCTCCTTTCTTCCCTAAATTTTAAAACCTTTTTCTTGACTCTTTTATGTGAAATAATTTACCCCATTCTAATTATCTGTTTTTCTTTTCCCCAATGCATTCCTTTCTCATCCCTGAATTTTATTTTTTAGATATCATCCCTTCATTTTCAATTCACACCTATGCTTTCTGTCTAGCTATACTCTTTCTAACTTCCCAATAATGAGAATGTTCCTATTAGTTACAAGTATCATCTTCCCACGTAGGAATGTAAACAGTTTTGTCTCATTATGTCCCTTTTGATGGTAAATCTTTTCATGTTTACTTTTTTATGTTTCTCTTAAATCTTCTTTTTTCAAGTTAAATTTTCTACTCAGCTCTGATTTTTTCATCAAGAATTCTTAAACATTCTCTGTTTCATTGAATGTCTACTTTTTCCCCTGAAGAGGTATACTTACTTTTGATGAATAGGTGATTATTAGTTGTTAATTGTATCTCCTTTGCTTTCCATAATATATCACAAGTTCTTCACTATTGTAATGTGGAAGTGGCATAATCCTGTGTCACTGCAGTTTCACAATATTGCTGTCATTTCCTCTTTGACTGCTTGCAATATTTCCCCCTTAGTCTGTGAGATCTGGAACTTACTTATTATTCCTGAGAGTTTTCATTTTAAGATCTCTTTCAGGGGATGATTGATGGATTCTTTGAATTTTAATTTTACCCTCTGGTTATGGAATATCAGGGGAGTTTTCTGTGTTAATTTATTGAAACATGATGCCTAGGCTCTTTTTTGATCATGCTTTTAGGTAGTCCAATAATTTTAAAGTTATATTTTCACAATCTCTTTCCCATGTCGTTTGTTTTTACTGATGAGATATTTCACATTTTATCTTCTTTGACTGTCCTGATTTTGCTTTTATTGTTTCTTGATGTATTGTGTAGTCATTAGCTTCCACTTGCCTATTTTCAAATTCTAAGGAATTATTTTCTTCAGTGAACCATCATACTTTGTTTGCCATTTGGCTATTTCTAGTTTTTGAAGTTGTTAGCTTCAGTGAATTTTTGTCTATTTTTTCTTCTCATTTTCTGTGCTTCCTTAACCATTTTTAACTTTTTCATAATGTTCTTGCATTACTCTCATTTCTTTTCCCAGTTGTTCTTCTACTTCTTATTTGTTTTTTAAATCCTTTTTGAGATCTTCCAGGAGTTCTTTTCTGACATGACATCAATTCATATTTTTTTCTTTGACTCCTCACATGTATTTGTTTTGACATTGTTTGTTTTTTCTGAGTTTATGTTTTGGTTTTACCTATTACTAGAGTAAATTTCTATAATCAAGTTCTTCTTTCTTTCTTATTGTTGGCTCATTTTCCATCCTATATCTTCATTTTTACCCCTACATTGAAGTAGGCCTTTGTTCCTGGGGCAGAACAAGCACTTTTTTTAGCTGTAGGCCTTTTTTGCTGCTTCTCTCAGAGCTAATTCTGTGGGGTCTGTAAATTTTCAATTTTTCCAAGGTGGTATAATTTCAAGAGAGGTGTAGTTATTGTCTCCTGGCTTGTGCTTTGATTTGTGAGCAATTATAAGGGTTATTTTTCACCCTAGACCAATGATCAGGTTTCCCACTCCCACCCCCCTTGACCACATACTCCAGAGTGCTTATGCTCCTCACACTAGGACTACAGCCTGAATCTTCACCCACATATCCAACTTGGCCATACAACAGAGGCCTGATACCAGTTCCATCAAATGTTTCTTATAATATCATTCTGACGAGTTGTCCAGCCCTTTAACTCTGTGTGATCTGAGAGCTTCAGGATTTTCTGTTGCAGATGGAGTTGCCCCCAATTGACTTGCTGGAGTGGGACCTTCCTGTTGCCTTGCCTTTGAGTATGAATCCATGCTGCTGGCTTGTGCTGAGTTATTGGACCTTGGTGTTAGTTACACCAGGCACTTGACATCACTTATGGCTTTTACATGGGATGCAATGCCTTGCTGCTACTTTATGCCACTCATAGGGCCTCACTAGTATCATTTTGTGGCCCATAGATGGCAGCGGATTTCTCTTCACTTTCATCTTAATGAAACAGACATTTCATGTTGTTGTTCTAAGCTGTTTTTTTTCTAAAACATGTATTACCCTGTCCTTTTTTTTTGCTTCTACCACTCCAGAATTCATTTTGATGTATGATTTTAACACTATTTGGAGGAAATTGATAGAGCTTAGGTGAGTTCCTGCCAAACTCCAGTTTTGCCTCCAGAAGTCACCTAAGAGCAAATCTTGTGTCCACAGTCAGAATGATCCTAAATTCTGTATTAACAAAAATAAACTGTAATTGGGAAGTGCTTACAAAAACAAATAACAACAAAGTAGAACATAGATAATAATTATATGATATTTTCTAAGTCAACATGCAGCCCCAAAGGATCCTTATGTATGGTTTAGTGTCTGCCCACCCTTGTATTTGAGTTTGATAGCATTATTCTAAGTTAAATACCTGTTCTACTCTAATGAAGTGTCTTCTGACTTTAAGCAATAGACAAGAAATAAAATAGGATTTTTCTGCCTTCAAGGAAAATTAAATGAAGTGTTTTTAATGCCAAGGAGTATTT
The DNA here is from genome assembly GCA_028658325.1 of Potorous gilbertii. NCBI lineage: Eukaryota > Metazoa > Chordata > Mammalia > Diprotodontia > Potoroidae > Potorous > Potorous gilbertii. The sequence continues at coordinate 167,800,574 of CM053769.1, read as the reverse complement.
GTACATGTATGCATATATCTATTATACATACCTATGTTTATATATGTATGTATTATGCACACACACGTACACACACATGCTCAAATAATTATTGTCAAAGTAATCAATGTCTGTAATCACAGCCAAAACACTCAGCAACATTGATTTCAGAGCAACCTATATAAATTATATTTTTATTAGTATCTCTTGAATAGGAATCTAATGTTGAGTCTAATAGTTAAACAAGGTAATTGGTAGATTGGAACCACTAGATTATTGGCATTTTTAAAATTTATGAATAAGGTATTTGGATACTAATTTGACTACACATTAGTTTGCCTTAATATTTAATTGGAAACAGACTACAATAAGAAAAGTTAAATATATATGCCCCAGGTAGAAATTCTTAGTATTAACTAAAACCCAGAATGCTTTCATAAGCATGGATCACACTCTAGGACAATCACATATTTTAAACATTAGGAAATCTATCAAAGATATGACATTATGTAAAATTTTGTTCCTATTGCCGGTATTGCTTTAGTTTAATAAGATATCATTTTAGTATCCCACTAATTTCATATTAAATGGAAACTAACTGGAGCACATTCAATTCTAAGTGATGGATTAACAAAGCAGGACCAGCTAGGTCTACTCTCCAAGACAGGGTGTCACCATGTGAATCTAAACAGTATGCTATTTAAATCCCCAAACTACAATCATGAATGAGATTATAGTGCCAGAATGACTATATTAAAAAAAATCTTTAGCTAATTTAAATCCTATTTACCAACTAATTTCTTAAGCAAATGGTAGTTTACCTGTATTTTATGGGAATGAACTGTACTCTCCCCAAGTGAATTTTCTATCAAGAAAAAGAAGTATAGGGAAGTGGAGGAAAGAGAGATGAAAGAGGAGCATTACCAAAATGTGACTGAGAATGCCAAGTTAGACATTGGAAGTAGGAAAGAATGAACTATACTTTAGGTCACTGTCACTAGGTGGAAGAGGTAGAAGTGTCAAAAATCAGCTTTTCCTAGAGCCTGCTAGTTGTGTCTCACAATCAATTTAACTCAATAAAGATGTGTTAAGTACCTACTGTTTTCATTGACCTCTACTAGATGTTGAAATATAAAGTGGAAGTTACACATAATAAATACTTCACACGTGAATATGTTCCACCCCCCAAAAAAAAATTGCTGTTGAAATTTTCTCATTTGTTTCACAATTAACTTATCTTTGCCTTTGGAACATACATTTAGGAAAATACTATCAACAACAATACAATTTCTTCTGTCTTCTAGTTCTGTGGGGTAACAGTATTGTTGCTCAGTTGTTTCAGTTGTGTCTGATGCTTCGTGACTCCATTTGAGGTTTTCTTGACAAAGATAATATAGTGGTTTGTCATTTCCATCTTCAGCTCATTTACTAGATGTGGAAACTGAGGCAAACAGTGTACAGTGAATTGCACAGGGCCATAGTACTAGTAAGTATCCGAGGTCAAATTTGAACTCAGGAAAATGAATTTTTCAGAATGTAAAAGAAAAGAAATGCTAAGGCAAAATATAGTTGATAGAATGATAGAGAGAGAAAGAGAAAGAGAGAGAGAGAGAGAGAGAGAGAGAAACAGATAGAGACAGACAGATAACAGGAAAGGAAAGGAAAGGAAAGGAAAGGAAAGGAAAGGAAAGGAAAAAATCATGATCCTATAACTTAGTCCATGAGACTAGGAAAATCGCTAAGAAGAGTGCCACTTGCTGTGACTGAAGGGGACCAGTACCAGACCTGAACTGTCCCTGACAGCCCAACAACAGCAAACTAGGAGAAGATCCTGAGGCCCAGGGGAGTGAAGCCCTCAACCACCAACACCAGGACCCCAGGTGTGCATCAGCAACTGAGGGGAATCAGGGAGACATTAGTGTAGAAGGGATAACCAAGTGATGGGATTGGCTATTCTCTAGTTCAGCAGAGGAGACTTCCTATGTTCAGACCAACCCTCCCTCACACTTAATGCAGCTAACTGCAGGGTAACTCCACAGAAACATAAGAAGACTTGTAGCCTCTGCTTTCCAGCACCAGCCAGCTCAACACTAGGTAAGCTGCAGCACTTTAGCTTCTAACTGAAAGAACAAAAGGCCATAACACAGAAAGCCTCAAGTTTTAGGCAAAAGATCTGTGTGACAGATTCTCCCTGCACCTTAGAAGCTGAGATCTACTTTAAAAGCCAGGAAAAAGTGATCATCATGAGTGAGAAACAAAGCACAAATGAAAAGAACATAGAATATTTTCATGGAGACGATGACCAAAACAAAAATAACAAAGAGGTCAGTATTGACTCTACCTTCATCTGAATCTTCAGAAGGGAATATGAACTGGCCTGAAGCATAGAGAGCATTCTTGGAAGAACTCAGGAAGGATTTTAAAAGCCAAATTAGAGAAATAGAAGGAAAACTAAGCAACAACTTTAAAAATTTGAAAAAAGAAATCACAGAAGAATTTAAAAGGACATTAAGACTAAAGGAAAAGGAAGTGCAAAATCTAACTGGAGAAAATAACTCCTTAAAAGTAATAATTGGACAGATGGAAAAAGGGATACAAAAATTAACTGAAGAAAACAATTTGATAAAAATAAAAATTGGTCAAGTAAAAACTAATGACTCTATGAGAAATCAAGAATCAGTCAAATAGAGTCTAAAAAATGAAAACAGAAGAAAATGCAAAATATCTAATTAGAAAAACAACTGACCCGGAAAATAGATTCAGGAGGGAAAATCTAAGGATTAGTGGTCTACTAGAAAGCCATGATGAAAAAAAATAGTCTGGACAATATCTTCCAAGGCATCATCAAGGAAAACTGCCCAGAAGTGCTATGTCGAGAGTACAAATTCATCATTGAAAGAATCCCCCATTCACCTCCCAAAAGTGGCCACAAACTAAAAACACCAAGATATATTGCTGCTAAATTCCAGAAATATCAAATGAAGGAGAAAATAGTGCAGATAGCAAGAAAGAAAACATTCAAATATCGAGGAAGTACAATCAGAATGACAAAGGACCTTGCAGCTTCTACATTAAAAGATAGAAGTAATTGAAATATGATATTCCATAAGGCAAAGGAGCTGGGACTACAGCAAAGGATCAATTACCCAGCAAAGTTAAACATAATATTTCAGGCAAGGATATGGACATTCAATAAAATAAGGGATTTCCAGACTTTCCTGAAGAAAAGCCCAGTACTCAATAGAAAATTTTATCTTCAAAAGCAGGTCTCAATAGAAGCATAAAAAGATAAACAGAGGAAAAATAAAACACACTTGTTATTCAATATGGGGAAATTGTGTATATCCTTATAAGGGAAGATGATACTTGTTAATCATGACAATTATATATTTATCAAGATATTTAAAAAGGATATACATAGATAGAGGGAGTGATATAAAGTAAATAATGTCCTGATACAAAAGTGATTCTAGAGTGTGCAGGGATTACAGTGGAGATGTGAAAAGAAGGAGTTAGAAAAAGGTAAATTCCATAACAGGAATAGACAAAAAAATATATTACAATAGAGGGAAAGAGATGAGCATTGATTGACAGCTAACTCTCATCTGATTGCGTTCAAGGAGGGGGCAACAAATTGAGCAGTACAGAAATACAATTATCTCTATAAATAGTAGGGGGAAGGGAGAAAGAAAAGAGAGGTGAGGCTAACAGGGAGTGAAGGCACAGTAAGGGAAAAAGAAGGGTAAAAGGGAAGGGAACTGAAAGAAGGGAGGGAAGACTGAGGGAGACCATGGTCAAAAATTAACTCTATTGTGGAGGGCAAGGAAAAAGTAAAAGCATAAAGGGGGAAAGTGGATGGAGGGAAAGACACAGACAGCAGTCATAACTCTGAATGTGAATGGGATGAACTCTCCAATAAAACAGAGATGGATAGCAGAATGGATTAGAAATTGTAATCCAACAATATGTTGTTTACAAGAAACACATGTGAAACAGGGGCATATACACAGGGTAAAAGTAAATGGTTGGAGCAGAATATATTGTGCTTCAGTTGATGTCAAAAAAGCAGTAGTAGCAATTCTAATCTCAGACAAAGCAAAAGCAGAAATTTGTTTAATCAAAGGAGATGAGGAAGGAAAATATATCCTGCTAAAAGGTACCATAGATAATGAAGATTTTTCTTACTAAACATATATGCTCGTATAGCATCCAAATCCTTAGAGAAGAAGGAATGGGAGTTACAGGAAGATAGAGATATCAAAACTATACTCGGGGGGAAGACCCAAGATGTTGGAGTGGAAAGATGGATATTCTCTAGCCTGTCCCCCACAGCCCATATAATACCTGTAAATATTGACTAGCAACAAATTCTAGAGCAGCAGAAGTCACAGAACAACATAGTAGAGATTTCCAGCAAGGGTGACCTAGAAGGCCAACAACACAGATCCCTCAATCCACAGGTGACAAAGACACTTCAAGGGTCAGTGAGAGGACTATTCCAGCTCATCAACAAGGGAGCAGTATTGTCCCCTAGCCCCAGCCCCAGGCAGCATCAGGCAGCAGTGGGCAGTGGCTGTAATGACAGTGACTACAGCAGGTAGTGAATAGCATCCATTGTTGGAAATCTCAGCTTAAAGCCCCTGGAAGAAGTGAGCAGCTAATCTTAATCTCACACTGAGTAGCAGCCCTGGGAGACCTCTGCCTAAATCTTCTGGGGGAATTGAGCAGCTGATCTGAATTTCAGCTCTGCTCATGATCCTGGGATGTGGAGGATCTGAAGGTCCCTGAGGAGCAAACTCCTCTCCCTTGATTGTACTATCTCGGAGCAACTGAAAACTTACAGGTCCCCAGAATATACCCTACTCTTGACAAAGGACCCCAAAATCAAGTAACTGATTGGAAAAATGCCCAAAAAGCGGGGAAAAAATAAGATTATAGAAGGTAACTTTCTTGGTGAACAGGAACTTTCTCCCATTCTTTCTGATGCAGAAGAGCAATGCTTACAACCACAGGAAGACAAAAAATTCAAGTCTCCTGCATCCGAAACATTCAAAATAAATATGCAATAGTCTCAGGCCATGGAAGAGTTCCAAAAGGACATTGAAAATCAAGTAGGGGAGGTTGAGGAAAACTTGGGAAGAGAAATGAGAGCATTACAAGAAAATCGTGAAAAACGAGTCAATAGGTTGCTAAAGGAGACCCAAAAAATGCTGGAGAAAATAACACCTTTAAAAGTAGGCTAACTCAATTGGCAAAAAAAGTCCAAAAAACCAATGAGGAGGAGAATACTTAAAATAAAGCAGAATTAGCCAAATCGAAAAGGAGATTCAAAAGCTCACTGAAGAAAATAGTTCTTTAGAAATTGAAATGGAACAGATGGAAGCTAATGACTTCATGAGGAACCAAGAAATAACAAAACAAAGCCAAAACAATTAAACAATGTAAGATAATGTAAAATACTTCATTGGAAAAACAACTGACCTAGAAAACAGATCCATGAGAGAAAATTTAAAAATTATGGGACTACCTGAGATCCAGATCAAAAAAAAGAGCCTAGACATCAACTTTCATGATGTTCTAGAATCAGAGGACAAAATAAACATTGAAGGAATTCCCCGATCACCTCCTGATGCAAAAATAGGGATTATAAAATCATAGATTGAAAAAGAGAAACTCCTAGGAATATTGAAGCAAAATTCCAGAGTTCTCAGGTCAAGGAGAAAATACTGCAAGCATCTACAAAGAAACATTTCGAGGACTGTGGAAGTACAATCAGGATAACACATGATCTAGCAGCTTCTACATAAAGGGATCTAAGGGAGTGGAATATGATAATCCAGAAGTGAAAGGAACTAGGATTAAAACCAAGAATCACCTCACCATCAAAACTGAAGATAATACTTCAGGGAAAAAGAATGATCATTCTGTGAAATAGAGGACTTCCAAGCATTCTTGATGATAAGACCAGAACTGAAAAGAAAATTTGACTTTCACACACAGGAATGAAGAGATGCATGAAAAGGTAAACTGGAAAGAGAAATCAAAAGGAACTTACTGAAGTTGAATTGTTTACATTCCTACATGGAAATATTATATTTGTTACTCTTGAAACTTTTCTCACTATCTGGGTAGCTGGAGGGAATATTCATACACACATTGACACTCACAGACACACACACATAGAGACACACACACCACAAAGACAATTACTAATCTCACAATAAACAAGAAAGAAGCTAAGGAGGTGAATAAAGCATTGGATAGGGTAGATATGATAGATCTCTGGAGAAAATTCATTGGGGATAGAAAGGAATATACTTTTTGTCAGAGGTACATAGAACATACACAGAAACTGACCATGTACTAGGCCATAAAAACGCAATAATCCATTGCAGAAAGGCAAATGGCCAATGTATCCTTCTCAGGTCATGAAGCAGTAAAAATATATGTAATAAAATGTCATGGAAATATATACCAAAAATTAATTGGACACAAACAATCCAATTTTAAAGACTGAGTGGGTCAAACAACAAATTATAGGAACAATCAACAAGTTCATTCAAGAGAATGACAATTATGAGACAACTTAACAATTCTTACAAGATTCTGCAAAAGCAGTTCTTAGGGGAAGTTTTATATCTTTGAGTGCCAACATGAATAAAATAGAGAAAGAGGAGATCAATGAATTGGGCATGCAGCTGAAAACGCTAGAAAAGGAACTAATTAAAATCCCCAAGTAAAAAGCAAATTAGAAATAATGAAAACCAAAGTAGACATTAATAAAATTGAAATGATAAAAAAAACTATTGAACTAGTAAATAAAATAAGTTGATTTTATGAAAAAGCTAAAAAAAATGATAAAACTTTGGTCAATTTGATTAAAAAAAGAAAGAAGAAAACCAAACAACCATTATAAAAAAATGACACCGGTAAATTAACCTCCAATGAGGAAGAAATTAGAACAATAATTAGAAATTATTTTGCCCAATTGTATGCCCATAAATTTGACAATCTAGATGAGGTGGATGATTATTTTTTTAAAAATGTATATAAATTGCCCAGATTGACTAAGAGGTGGCAGAGTACTTACATAACCCCATCTCAGAAAAAGAAATTGAACAAGTCATCAGTGAACTCTCTAAGAAAAAATCTCCAGTGACAGATGGATTTAGAATGAAATTCTATGGAACATTTAAAGAACAGTTAATTCCAATATTATATAAACTATTTGGGAAAGCTGCTGAAGAAGGAGTACTACCAAATTCTTTTTTGATACAAATATGGTTCTAGTAACTAAAGCAGGAAGAGCCAAAACAAAGAAAGAAAATTATAGATTATTTTCTCTAATGAATATAAATGCTAAAATTTCAAATAAGATATTAGCAAAAAGAATGCAGCAACTTATGAGATTAATACATTACAGTCAGGTAGGATTTATACCAGGAATGCAGGGCTGGTTCAATATTAGAAAAATTATTAACATTATTGATCATATAAACAACAGAACGAACAGAAACCATATGATTATCTCAATAGATGCAGAAAGAGCTTTTGACAAAATACAACATCCATTCCTATTGAAAACACTGGAAAGTAGAGGAATAAATGGAATTATCCACCACATATTAAGCAGTATCTACCTAAAACAATCAGCGTGTCTAATATGCAGTGGGGACAAGCTAGATGCATTTCCAATAATATCAGTGGTGAAACAAGGATGCCCATTATGACCACTGTTATTCAATATGGTACAAGAAATGTAAGCTGTGTCAATAAGAGAAGAAAAATAAATTGAAAGAATTAGCATAGGCAAAGAGGAAACTAAGTTATGTCCTTTGGCAGATGATATGATATACTTAGAGAATTCCAGAGAATCAATTGAAAAACTACTTGAAATAATAAACACCTTTGGCAAAGTTGCAAATCACCAAATAAACCAACAAAAATCATCTGTATTTGTGTATGTTACTAACAAAACCAACAGCAAGAGTTAGAAAGAGAAATCTCATTTAAAGATTCTGTAGACACTAAGAAATATCTGGGAGTCTACCAGCCAAAACAAACACAGGGACTATATGAACACATTTACAAAACACTTGTCACACAAAATAAAGTTAAGTTTAAGTAAGTGGAAAAACATCAGTTGCTTGTAGGTAGGCTGAGAGAATACAATAAAAATGACATTTCTACCTAAATTAATTTACTTATTCAGTGCCATGTCAATCAAACTATGAGATAATTGTATTCTAGAGCTGGAAAAAATAATTTCAGAATTCATCTGGAAGAACAAAAGATTCAGAATACCAAGGTGACCAAGAAACTTGGAATTTATTTTTTTCTGCTTCCTTTTCTTCGCATTTCCCATTACCATTCCTTTGCACCCTTAGATAACATTTGTTATCCTCGCATTATTTAATTTATACCCACCCCCTCTATCTATGCATATCCCTTTTATATTTCATAATAAATATACGATTCTTAAGATTAACAAGTACCATCTTCCCTTATAGGGATGCAATTACCCAGCAACGTTCAACATAACATTTCAGGCAAGGAGATGAACACTCAATAGAAAATTGGATCTTCAAATGCAGGTCTCAAGGTAAGTGTATAAAGGTAAATATATGGCCTTTTCTGCTTGTTAGGGCATTCTTCACCTCTTTGACTTTTTTGATCTCTTTTGTTAGATTTGAGTTATTTTTTAAAAAATTTTACTTGTTTATTTTTTAAAAATAAATTATTTTATTTGTTTTCAGTATTCAAAAATCACATCCACATCTTAGATTTTTTTTGCCATCCCTACCACTCATTGTGTCCTCCATCTCCACTACCTCACTGAGACGACATAGGGTCTTATGTAGGTTCTACATGTACATTTCTATTAAATACATGGTGCATAGAAGAATTCAAATGAATGGGAGAAACCATAAAACAAAATATAATACAAAGAAAATGTTCTGCTTATATCTGCGATCCAGTTCCACATTTCTTTCTTTGGATGTAGAAGACATTTTATCTCAAGGGTCCATTGGACCTTGTCCCCAATGAAAGATCCTATGGTCTTTTTTTTCCTGCTTTGCTTCTTATCTATGATATGACACTTTGTGTATTTTTGTCTCTGATTCTTTGAGGTAGAAGCTAAAGAACCTGATGCTGAAGTGGTTGGTGTGAGAAAGCAGAGGCCAGGTGAACATTTTTTAATGTGTATTTCTCTGGAGTAGACCTTGAGTTAGTTTCTTAAGTATGGAGGAGGGGTGGTCTGGTCAAGGGAGATCTCCTCAGCTCAGATAGAACAAAGGCAAGCTCAGAGGCTGGTGATCCCAGCTGCCTTAGGGTCTTCCCATTTCCCCTAGAGTGCTGAGGCAAGCTTGGGGTCCTTGTGTTGGTGGTTGTGAGGCTCCACCTCCCTGGAGCTCTGAGTCTCCTCCTGTTTCATTGATGTGGGGCTGTCTGGCACAGCTTTGGTCCTCTGCTGATAGAACCATTCTGAGAGCAATTCAGAACTATGCCCAACTACAATAATGTTCATACCCTTTGACCCAGCAATACTGCTTCTAGGACTATATCCTCAAAAAATCATAAAAATGGGAAAGTGTCCTACATATACAAAAATATTTATAGCAGGACTCTAGGTAGTGGCCAGAAACTTATATGATCTGATGTTGACTGAAAGGAGCAGAAAAAGGAGAATTTTGTACACAGCAACAACCAGAATGTATAAGGATTTTTTTCTGGTAGACTTAGAACTTCATTGCACAGCAAGTACTTAAAAACTTCTGAATGGTCTTTTACGGCAAAATGCCTTCCACATTTAGAGAAAGAACTATGGAATTCAATTGCAGAATGTAGCAGATTGTTTTCTTTTATATTATGTTTTGGTTTGTTTTATAATTTCTCCCATTCATTTTAATTCTTCTGTGCAATATGACTACGGTGAAAATGTATTTAATAGGAATGTTTATGTACAACCTATATAAATTTGTATCCCATCTTGGAGGGGGGTGGGGGGAGGAAGGGTGAAAGAAGAGAGATGGGGGGAAATCTAAATTATATAGTAGTGATTGTAGAACACCGAAAATAAATAAAATAATAATAAAAAAGCGTTGACTGGAAAATTGTTAAGTCCTTGCATTGCAATGAAGTACTAAGTCTATTAGAAAAATTCCTTGCATGCTATGGTTGTCGCTGTGTAGAAAGTTCTCCTTATTTTACTCCTTTAACTCAGCATCAGTTTACATAACTCTTTGCAGGTCTCTGAACTCTTCCTGTTCATCATTTCTCATAGTGCAATAGTATTCCTTAGCATTATATACCACCTAGTGGTCAGTCATTGCCCAATTGTTGGGCATTCCATTATTTTCCAGTTTTTGAATGCCAGAAAGAGAGTTGCACTTCTCTGATCTCTTTGGGATAGATTCGGGATAGAGTCTCAGAAGCGATATTGCTTGGTCAAAGGGTATGCACATTTTGGTAGCCCTTTGGGCATAGTTCCAAATTGCTCTTCAGAATTGTTGGATCAGTTCACAGCTCCACTAACAATGAATTAGTGTTCCAACTCTACCACATCTTCTCCAGCATTTATCACCTTCCTGTTCTATCATGTTAGCCATTCTGATAGGTATGATGTGATATCTCAGAGTTGCATTGATTTACATCTCTCTAATCAACAATAATTTACAGCATTTTTTCAAGTGATTATAGAGAGCTGAAATTTCTTCCTCTAAACACTCCCTGTTCATATCCTTTTGTCATTTATGAAATGGGGAATGATTTGCATTCTTGTACATTTGACTCAGTTTTGTATATGAGCCCTTTATCACAGACATTAACTGCAAAAATTACTTTTGAGTTTTCTGCTTCCCTTCTTATCTTGCTGGGTTTGTTTGTGCGAAAGCTTTACAATTTAATGTAATCAAAATTATTGATTTTTCACTTCATAGTGTTCTCTATCTCTTGGTGGGTCATAATTATCTCCATTCTCCATCACTCTGACAAATACACTATTCCTTGCTCCTCTAATTTGTTTATAGTATCAATCTTTATACCTAGATCAGGTATAAATTTGGGCTTTATTCTTGTGTGTGGTGTCAGGCATTGGTCTATGCCCAGTTTACCCCACACTGTTATCCAGTTTTCCCACCAATTTTTGTCAAACAGTGAATTCTTATCCGAGAAGATGGGGTTCTTGGATTTATCAAACAGTACACTGCTATGTTCATTGCCTACTGTGTCTTCAGTACATAACCTCTTCCACTCGTCTACTGCTCTGTTTCTTAGCCAATATCAAGTGTTTTTTTTTATGATTACTGCTTTATAATGCAGATCTGGTAGAGCATTTCTTTCCATTAGTTTCCTTGGTATTCTGAACTTTTTGTTTTTCAGATGAATTTTGACATTACTTTTTTCTAGCTCTACAAAATAATTATCTGATAGTTTGATAGGTATGGCATTGAATAAGTAAATTAATTTAGGTAGAATTATCATTTTTCTCATAATGTATTATATTTAATCTGCAATAAAGGCCTCATTTCTAAAATATATAGAGAACTGAGTCAAATGAACAAGAATACAAGTCATTCCCCAAATGAAAAATGGTCAAATGAAACTAACAGGGAATTTTCAGTGGAATAAATTAAAGCTATCTATAATCATATGAAAAAATGTTCTAAATCATTATTGATTAGAGAGATGCAAATAAAAATAACTGTGAGGCACCACATCACATCTTTCAGATTGGCTAACGTAGCAAAACAGGAATATGGGCTCAGATGCAATCCAGCTCAGTCTCCATCTAACTGAGATTCTGTCTGACCCACTAGTGAATGCAATTGTTAAAAAATGCTTAGGCTTCTTAAGAGACAACCCAATATGGAGCAATGTTAATAAACTTTGTTTTTCTTTGACTTTAAGAAGGCTTGAATTGAATTCATTTGAGCGGGACCAGAATGACTGTATTTCTAGGTTCCCCAGCAAATCCCTGAATCTCAACATATGGTTCGCTGACCAGGAATAACTGCTAATCTCAAGTTCTTCTGCCAACACTAGAAGGTAAGCAAGCGTCTCCCTCTCCCTATCCCCTTCTTGCTCTCTGAGCACCTTGGAAGCAGTTTTTGGAGCTGACCCAGTAGGTTAGGCAGCTAGAAGCCTGTCTTGTAATTAGGTTTTTAGTCCAATGACTGTGTTGGAGACCGTGGACGTAAGCACACATTCCAAACAATAGAGGATCAGAAAGTGCATATACTGGTTAGTTGCATTGAGTTTGTTAGTGCAAAAACTTTTCAATTTCATTTAATCAAAATTATCCATTTTGCCCTTCATAATATTTTCTATGTGTTGTTTGATCCAAACTTCTTCCCTTCTCCATAAATCTGATAAATACTTTACTACTTTCTCCACTAACTTGTTTATAGTATCAGTCTTTATACCTAGATCTTGCACCCATTTGGACTTTATTCTTGTGTACAGTGTCAGGTATTGGATCTATGCCTAGTTTCCACCACACAGTTTATCCACTTTTCCCAGCAATTTTGTAGAACAGTGAGTTATTATCCCAGAAGTTGTGATGCATAGGTTTATCAAATGGTAGATTGCTATATTCATTGACTACTGTGTCTTGGGTACCTAACCTATTCCACTAGTCTACCCTTCTGTTTCTTAGCCAGTACCAAGTGGTTTTGATAACGGCCACTTTATAATACAATTTGAGATCTGCTAGACCTAGGCCACCCTCCCAACATTTCTTTTGTTATTCTGGACATTTTGCTCTTTCAGATGAATTTTAATATTATTTTTCTAGCTCTACAAAATAATTATCTGATAGTTTTATTGGTATGGCTCTGAATAAGTAAATTAATTTAGGTAGAATTGTTATTTTTATTAAATTGGCTCAACCCACCCACGAACAACTGATGTTTTTCTACTTACTTAGATCTGACTTTATTTGTGTGAAAAGTGTTTTGTAAATGTGTTCATATAGTCCCTGACTTTCTTTTGGCAGGTAGACTCTCAATTATTTTACAGTGTCTACCATAGCTTTAAATGGAATTCTTTTTCTATCTCTTGCTGTTGGGCTTTGTTAGTAATACATAGAAATGCAGAAGATTTTTGTGGGTTTATTTTGTAACCTGCAACTTTGGCAAAGTTGTTTATTATATCAAGTAGTTTTTAGCTTGAATCTCTGCGATTCTCTAAATATATCATCTGCAAAGACAGGTAACTTAGTTTCTTCTTTGCCTATTCTAATTCCTTCCATTTCTTTTTCTTTTCTCACTAGTACAACTAATACTTCTAGTACCATATCAAATAATAATGGGAATAATGGACATCCTTGTTTCACCTCTGCTCTTATTGAAAATGCATCCAGCTTATCCCCGTTGCATATTATGGTTGCTGAAGGGGGTAGATACTGCTTATTATTTTATGGAAAGATCCATTTATTCCTATGTTCTCCAGTGTTTTCGATATGATTGGGTGATGTATTTTGTCAAAAGATTTTTCTGCATCTGTTGAGATAATCATGTATTTTCTGTTAGTTTTGTTGTTGATATGGTCAATAATGTTAATAGTTTTCCTAATATTGAACTCTCCCTTCATTCTTGGTATAAATCATACTTGATCATAATGTATTATTCTTGTGACTAGTTATTGTATTGATTTTTCTAAAATCTTATTTAAAATTTTTACATCTACATTGGTTAGAGAAACTGGTCTATATTTTCTTTCTCTGTTTTAGCTCTTCATAGTGTCACTAACAAACTCATATTTGTATCATAAAACAAATTTGGGAGGATTCCCTCTTCCCCAATTTTCCCAAATAATCTACATAGTATTGGAACAAACTGTTTTTTAAATGGTTGTTAGAATTCACTTGTAAATCCATCTGACCCTGCAGATTTTTTTTCTAGGGAGTTCATTAATTGTTTGTTCAATTTCTTTTTCTGAGATGGGGCTATTTAAATGTTCAACTTCCCCTCTTGTAAGTCTGGGCAATTTGTATCTTTTAGAATAGTCATCCATCTCATTTAGATTGTTGAATTTATGGGCATACAGTTGGGCAAAGTAATTTTTCATTACTGTTTTAATGTACTCAACTGGAGGTGAGTTAACCTTTTTCATTTCTGATATTTTCAATTTGGTCTTCTTTCATTTTCCTAGTCAAATTGACAAAAAAAGTTTCTCAATTTTATTGGTTTTCGTAATAAAATCAATTCATAGTTTTATTTATTAGTTCAACAGTTTTCTTAATTTCAATTTTATTAATCTCTTCTTTGGTTTTCAGTATTTCTAATTTGGTATTTATTTACTTGGTGATTTTCAATTTGTTCCTTTTCCAGTTTTTTTTTTCCGGCTGCATGCCCAATATATTGATCTCTTCTTTCTCTATTTTATTCTTGTAAGCACTCAAAGATATAAAACTTCCCCTAAGAACTGCTTTTGCAGTATTCCATAAAATTTGGTAGGTTGTCTCATTATTGTCATTCTCTTGAAGGAAGTTGTTGATTGCTTCTATAATTTGTTGTTTAACCCACTCTTTATTTAGGATTAGATTGTTTAGTTTCCAATTAGTTTTCGATTTATGTTTCCCCTGGCCTTTGATTACATATAAGGTTTATTGCATTATGATCTGAGAAGAATGCATTGACTATCTCTGTCTTTCTCCATTGGATTTTGAGGTTTTTATGGCTGAGTACATGGTCAATTTTTCAAGATGTGCCATGTACCAATGAAAAGAAAGGTATATTCCTTTTTATCCCCATTCAGTTTTCTTCAGAGATACATCATATCTACCTTATTTAGAGTTCTATTCACCTCCTTAGCTTCTTGTTTGTTTATTTTGAGGTTAGATTTATCAAGTTCAGAGAAGGGGAGGTTGAAATCCCAGACTAGTATACTTCTGCTGCCTATTTCTTTCCATAACTCCCTTAAGTTCCTCTCTAAGAATTTGGGTGCTATACCACTTGGAGCATGTTTGGTAATGAAATTGATTCATTGTTTATGCTGCTTTTTATTTTCCTTATCTCTTTTGATTGGATCTATGTCTGCTTCTGCTTTGTCTGAGATTATGATGCTACCCCACCTTTTTTTCCTTAGCTGAAGCTCAAAATATTCTCCAACCTTTTACCTTGACTCTATGTGTATCTCCCCTTTTCAAATGTCCTCTCCCACAGTAACAGGAATACTCTTTAGTGATTTTCCTAGCCTCACATGCTATGAGTCTGTTTGTCCCTTCTGCTGACTTCTCTGTTCCAGGATTTTTCTAGGGAAATATTTTATGGTTCTTTTAAGGTCAACAAGGGGAGGAGGAAAGAACACTTACCAATCACTCAACATTTTCTTCAGG
Organism: Potorous gilbertii; assembly: GCA_028658325.1. Lineage (NCBI taxonomy): Eukaryota > Metazoa > Chordata > Mammalia > Diprotodontia > Potoroidae > Potorous > Potorous gilbertii. Next base: position 167,785,255 of record CM053769.1, on the reverse strand, counting down.
CTGATAGTCACAGGAGAAGCTGCTGCAGATACCTGTGGGTCTGCTCCACTGGACTCTCACCCTGGGCTGCCACTACTGTGCTGCTGCTACCTCAGACTGCCCCGGGGCTTTCCTGCTCAGCCCTGTTGTGCTGGGGAAGTGCTGTGCTGTGTGCAGTGCGCTCCTTCACTCATGTGGAACAGATCCTTCCCTTTGAAAGGAACAAGTGACTGTTGTAGTAATGTAACTGGATCTTAGTGCCTGGTCAGAAGAGAAGTGTAATAGTTGAAGGGTAAGAAATGACCAGGTTGTGAGGATGCTTCCTTTAATAATCCCACATAAATACAGATTGTTTCCCCTCACTAGATTATAAGCCCCTAAAAGTCAAAGTTTCACTTTTTGACTACCAAAATATCTGATACATATTAGGTGATCAAATTCTTAATTTCTTGATTGAAATCAGAAGTTCCACTGGATTAAAGTTTAAATTAAATTGTATCATACAATTTCTAAAGAAAAAACATTATCTGGACTGTGAGAACTGTTATCAAGAATTGATGAATTGAGATTATTTTGAGCATACATTTCCCACATTTTCTTGCTTGTGTTTTCTTTAGTGATATGATTAATATGGAAATGTTTTGCATGACTTCATGTCTTTTAATCAATATCATGTTGCTTGCCTTTTCAAGATGTGAGGGAGAGCTGAGTGGAGAATTTGAAATTCAAAAATTTTAAAGATGAATGTTTGAAATGTTTGTAAATATGATTGGGAAATACTTAATGAAATTAAAAAATTTAAAAACCCTAAAAATACTACCAATATCAAAAATGAAAAGAGTGAATTCACCAAGAGGAAATCAAAGCAACAATTAGGAGCCATTTTGCCCAACTGAATGCCAAGAAATCTGACAATCTATATGAAATGGATGAATATTTATAAAAAATATAGAAAAGTCAGATTTAGCAATAAGAGAAGGAAAGGAAATTGAAGGCACTAGGATAGGTGATGAGGAAACAATATTATCACTCTATACAGATGATAGGATGGTCTATTCAGAGAATCAACTAAAATACTATTTGTAATAATGAACGACATTATCAAAGTCACAGCATATAAAATAAACCTATGTAAATAATCAACACTTGTGTGTGTATGTGTGTGTGTGTGTGTGTGTGTGTTTCACGAACAAAGCCTAGCATCAAGAGATGAAAGAGAAATTCAACGAAAATAACTTTAGACAATATAAAATATTTGGGAGTTTGCCTGCCAATAAAAACCTAGGAACTATATGAACACAATTACTACACACTTTTAACACAGTCAGATTTAAATGATTGGAAAAATATCAATTGCTCATGGGCAGAATGAGCTAATATAACAAAAGCGACAATTCTACTTTAACTTATTTATTCAAGGACATTCCAATCAAAGTACCCAGTAATTATTTTATTGAACTAAAAAAGTAATAACAAAATTTATCTGGAAAAATGAAAGGTGAAAAATCTCAAAACAATTAATATGAGGAAATTCAGAAAGGGGATCTAGCTGTACCAGAGCTAAAACTATTATAAAGCAGCCATCATCAAAACTATTTGGTACTGGCTAAGAAATAGAGAGGTGGGTCAGTGAAATAGGCTTGGTACACAAGACACAATAGTAAATGACTATAGTAATCTAATGTTTGATATACCCAAAAGTTACAGCTTCTGGGATAAGAACTCACTATTTGACAAACACTGCTAGGAAAACTGGAAAATAGTAAGATAGAAACTAGACCAACATCTCATACCATATACCAAGATAAGTTCAAAATGGGTACATGATTTAAACATAAAGGGTGTTATTATAAGTAAATTAGGAAAGGAAGGAATAGTTACCTGCAGGATCTATGAAGAAGGGAAGAATTTAGGACCAAACAAGAAATAGAGAGTATTATGAAATGCAAAATTTATAATTTGTATTACATTAAATTGAAAAGGTTTTGTATACGCAAAGCCAATGAATCTAAGATTAGAAGGGAAGCAGAAAAGTGGGGAAAGTTTTACAGCCAGTGTCTCTGATAAAGGCCTTATTTCTAAAACATATACAACTGAGTCAAATTTATAGGATTACACGTCATTCCCTAGTTGATAAGGAGTTAAAGGATCTGAACAGACTATTTTCGGATGAAGAAATTAAAGCTATTTATAGTCATATAAAAATGTTCTAAATCACTGCTTTGAGTATTGCAAATTTAAAAGAAATTCTGTGGTGCCCCTTCACATCGATTAGATTGGCTGACATGACAAAACAGGAAAATGATAAATATTGGAGAAAATGTGGGAGATTAGAATACTAATGGATTGCTGATGGAGTTATGAACTAATGCCGCCATTATGGAATATGGGACTATGTCCAAAGGGCTATAAAACTGTACATATCCTTTGAACCAGCAATAACACTAATAGAGCTATATCCCAAAGAGATCATCAAAAAGGGGAAAAGACACACATGTACAAAAATAGTTATAGTGGCTCTTTCTGTGGTAGCAAAGAATTGGAAATTGAGGGGATGGCCATCAATTATGGAATGGCTGAACAAGTTGTGGAATATGCATGTAATGGAATAGTATTATACTATAAGAAATAATGAGCAGGTATACTTAAGAAACACCTGGAAAGACTTAGAAAAACTGATGCTGAGGAACATTGTGAGGTGATCAATTGTGATAAACTTAGCTCTTCTCAGCAATGCAATGATCTAGGAAAATTCTTGGAGACTCATGATGGAAAATGCTATGCACATCCAAAGAAAGGACTATGAAGACTAAATGCATACCTAAGAGATCTAAGCATACTATTTTTCTCTTTTTTTCTTTCTCATAACTTTTCCCTTTTGTTCTGATTCTTCTTTCACAACATGACTAATGTGGAAATATATTTAATAAGATTGTACGTGCATAGCCTATATCAGACTGCTTGCCATTTTGGGGAAAGGGAAGACAGTTAAGGGGGAAATTCAGAAATCAAAATTGCATAAAAGTGAATGTTTAAAACTAAATAAGTATCATGATTAGAAAAGAAAAACTATTTAAAGAAGAAAGTGAAATACAGAAACCTATTTTTAAGAAAATAATAACAATAAAAAAGAAAAAGTTTGAAAGACTTAAGAACTCTGATCAACACAATGACTGATTATGTTTACAAGGGAATTATATTGAAAAATACTACTAACCTCTGGACAGGTAACAGGATCAAAATGAGGGATGATACATGAGTGTTTTCACATGACTAATGTCGGAATATTTTTCTTAAGCTGTGTATATTTATTCTAATGGTTTTATTTTTATTTTTTGTTTCTCAGTAGGAGAGCAATATGGAAATATGTCCATTTAAATAAAAATTTAATTTGAAAATAAAATAATTAATGTTTAATTAATTAATGTTGGAAGCTATCTTTACATGTAACTGGAAAAGGTAAAGTACTATTTACATTAAAAAATATATATTCCCAACAGAATCAAAGTAAATGGACACAGAGTTCAAAAGTCAAGAGCCACACACACAGAGAACATATGTGACCAAGATAAGTGAAGGATGGCTAAGTAAAAATTCTCTAATGCTTCTGTGCTACTGGTATCTTCAAACTGCCTTAAATTATTTTGTATCATCATATTATTTATTATAACAGATAACAATTTTATTCCCAGTAACCAGTTCTCTATAGTGCTCCTAGAGTTATACAATTCCAAGCAGTCCTGTGAAAAAAATAAAACTCCGATTTCCTTTTTGGACTTTTCCAATTGTCCATGTAAACAAATCTTTGGTTACATGGATTAGTATTCCTACTTTTTTATCCAGATGTTTTGGCTAGTAAGATCCATTATAACAGAAACATTTTTGTTCATTATTTTAGTATTTGCCTGGTGATTTGAACATAATAAAATAAATGATTGCTGAAATATATAACTTTGTAAACCCAATCTTGGCTGGTATAAAAAGAATATATGGAATTAGTATCATGTGTCTTAAAACAGTTCTCCTAGGTTACCCATGTAAACATTTCTAATATGTAGGCATGCCATGGTGAAGCAAATATATTAGCTTTTATTCACACACGGTATTAATTTGTGATTTGTAATCATGACCAATTGGTCTTCTGTTATTTTAAGGCCCAAGAATCTTACTGGTTTTTTGTAGGGTATGATGTGTGTGTTAGTAATGTTATTAGTAAAGCTGTCCCCAGAGACATTCACCAAAATTAGATTTCTCTGTCATGAGACATTTCTAGAAAGTTATTTTTTTGGATCAATAGAAATTTTCAGATATACTTGACATTTTGGAGCCAGATGAAATGAATGACAATTTAATGGTTGTGGAAGCAAAGACTTTTTTGCTGCATTGCTTAAGTTCTAGTCTAGTTTACTACATTTCTTTCCCTGTGCTTGAGGAAGCTTATTATCACATTTACATAGGTCATATCCAGTTTGGTAAATATTAAATAGACAAAACGTAGTTCCTATTTTTCAATGTTTTTATTTTGTTAAATATTTCCTAATTAAATGTAAATTTTAAAATATTCATTCTTTAAAATTTTGCATTTTAAATTTTCTCCCTACCCTATGCCTTTTCCTGATCCTTGAGAAAGCAACAAATTTGATATCAATTATACATGTGAAGTTCTGAAAAAATAGTTCTATATTAGTAATGTTGCAAAAGAAAATGCAAACAAAAAATAAAGCAAGAATAAAGAAAATTTTAAAATTTCTTCAGTCCACACTCAGAGTTCATCGTTTCTCTCTTAAGGTGAATAGTATTTTTCATCATAGCTCTTTTGGAGTTGTCTTGGATCATGCCTTGATCAGACTAGCTAAATCTTTCACAGTTGATAATTGTACAGTATTTCTACTATTGAACAGCATGTATTCTGTCCTTCTTTTGTTTGCTTCACTTTGCATGAGTTCACATAAGCTTCCCAAGGTTTTCTGGACCCACCTTGCTCATTACTTCTTATAGCCCAATGGAATCTCATCATAGTCATATAATATACCACAATTTATTTAATAATTCCCTAACTGATAGGCATTCTTTTGATTTCCAATTATTTGTCACCACAAAAGAACTGTGTAACTCTTTTTTTTTTATAACTTATGAAGTCCCATCAAATGAAAGGCAAGGTTTACTTTATTCATCTGCTATCACAATTTAACTTTCAAACAAAATATGTGAAGTATGCTAAATGACAAAGTCCCTATGAAACTCAGGACTCATTTTCATAGATTTTAATCTTATTGATATTAAAGTGATTAGGTATGGTAAGACTCCAAGCCTCAGTCTAAAATAAAGTGAAGATAGTTTTCAAAATCACAAAGATAGCATAAAAATCTTAAAAGTAATTGATCCATCTGAATCCACATTTTGTTTGTAAGTGAAACCTGTCATTTTCTAGGTTAATGGTAATGTTTTAGCTTTCTTGGGAATCTGTGGATAATGGTGACAATTGATTTCAAAGAGTAGCTTATTAAGGTTTCTATCACCTTGTCATCATAACATTGTAACATTTTTTTCATGTCGTGAAATAGTACTAAAAAGAATGTTTTGATTTGATATATGTGAAATAGAAATGAAATTAGAGTCACATTGAAATATCTTGTTTACAATAAGACATCAGTGACAGTATACAAAAATACATTATATACGTATGAGAAAGACTAGAATTTATAAAAATGTAACATTCAAGCACATAGGCAAGTAATAATTGACATGCAGGGAATTATAAAGAAGCAAAACATGAGTAAGAACTAAGATTCAGTGTATCTTTAAGATGGTAATGGGAATACTTATTAAAGACATTTTTCTATTTGAATTTATTTTCTGACATTAATGAGAACTAGAATAGTCTTAACGTATTATAGCTTTTTTGATCTGTTTTGTTATTTCTATCATTAGGATGATAAATGAAAAGTAATAACACATGAATATGAATCAAAAAGTCAGATTCCTTATGATATTAACACAGTGCATAAGTTGATAGGCATTATAAATTTTCATCCTTCACTCACCCCATGTAGTCCTTTATCATTTCACATCTTACCAAAGTAAATATTTCAGATGACTTTTTTATTTAGAAATATTCTTGAACATTTTTCCCCCCTGAGACAGACAAAGTACTTTTATGAAGAAACAAAAGACATACACCAACCTTTTAATATTGAGAATCTGTCTTTTACAATTTTATTGTGTCTCACTACAGTTTGGGGGAATTTAAATTATACTTTTGATAATGAAATAAAATCATTTTTGCAGCTATTTCTAAAATCTCATCCTAATTTTTACTTTTTGGGAAAATTATACATTTATACTAATGATTTGGAAAACCTTTTGCACACCTAAATTAAATGTCCAAAAACATTCCACTTATTTTACTTTAATTACTAATTTATTTCTTTATATGTGACCAATGATTTTGTTACAATTATCATTGTAAATTTAAGGTTTGAACAAGTTAAAAACAATTAGCATACATTTTGGTATTGTACAAGAGGAGTAATAACATCAATACAATTTTAAGAATGAACTAAGCCAAATTTTGTGCAGCTCCTAAGCTCTTAAATGATGTCATTTATTAACATGTATTAAAATACTTATCAAGTGCTTTCTCATACTAAAAATATCAGTTTATTTACAGAAGACATAAAGGGGAAAAGAATCATACTTTCATAGCCATGTCAGTCACCTAAGTAAAATGCTTCTTGTGGCTATTCATCATCCACAGTATGAGGTATAAGCATTTACCAAAAACCTCTATAGCCTAAAATAATCAAGCTATCATCATAGCATTGAAGTTTACTTTTATTATTTATCTGTTATAATTTCCTTTTATCTCTTCCTTCCTCTTTCTCACACTCCAACATATTCTTGTTGTCATGCTTCCTTCATTATATAATTTCTAACTCCTTGACTTTAAATAGCTCATAAGCAAGCTCTCAGCCTATCTGAATCTAATCAGTCTTCAAAATTCCACTTGTTCATTGATCTTCCTCTGTCCATTCAGTGTCTTCAACAAAGAACTCTGAATTTTCACAATCATTAATTGGGAATTTGATCATATACATTTTTAATGAAGTTGTGTAACTTTTTATACAGTGCACTGGATTAATTAGAAGATTGGAGGGGAGGGGCAGGAAGAACCAATATGACCGAGAAAAAGCAGGTACTCTCTTGAGTTCTACCAAATTTCATTCCAAAAAACCTTAAATAGCACCAAAAATGAATTCTGGATCAATATAACCTACAAAATCATGGGATAAAACAGTTTTCCAACCTAAGAGATGTCAGAAGTTTGGCAGAGTCACCAGAATAAAAGTAGAGTACAACCCAGGGCATGCTATGCTATCATAGGCCATGCCAGCAAACACTTTTTTGGCATTGAGTGTAGGGCTCTGTTGCATTGCTCATACATAGATCTAATAGGTCATCATAATGAGTGATTCATGGCTCCAAGCTAAGGAAGAGAATTAGCAAACCAGAACTTGTAGCTACAGGGCATCAGGAACTATGGTCATAGTTCCAGAGTGGAAAAAAGCACTTGTGGTTACAGCCACAGGACAGGCCAGAAGAGCAGTGACCATAGCTCTCCTTGGATTATACAACCCTAAAAGAACTAGAAAGTTATAGGCCATCAAAATTAGCACTGAGAACAGAGCAAGAAAAGCCTGAAGCTTTAGAAAGCTTCCATTGGAAGATCAGGCCCCCACTTTAACATGGAAGTGAAAGTCAATAAATAGGAAAGAAAAATGAGGAAACAATAATGAAAAAGAGCCCCAAAATAGAAAGTTAGTATTGGGACAGGGAAGATCAAAATATAAACTCAGAAAGAAGCAACAAGGTCACAAGTAGTACATGCAAAGTCTCAAAGAAATATGAAAATTCATCTTGGGCCCATAAAGAAGCTTTTGAAGACATCACTAAGGATTTTCAAAATCAAATAAGGAAGGTAGAGCGAAAATTTGGAAAAGAAAGACAATGATGCAAGAAAATCATGAAAAAGAGCTAAGAACCTGATAGAGGGGGGCACAAAAATAATATAGAATAAAATAACACCCTGAAAAAAAGATAAATCCACTGAAATGAGTAGTGCCTCAAAAAGCAGAATTGTCCAAATGTAAAAAGGTATACAAAAATCAAATGAAACAATCAACTTTTTAAAAGAGAAGTGGTCAAATGGAAAAGGAGGTACAAAAGCTCATTGAAGAAAATAATTCTTTAAAAATTAAAATTTAGCAAGTGTAAGCTAATGACCGTGTGAGATATCAAGAAATAATAAAACAAAAGAAAAAGAACAAGAAGAAAATAGAAGAAAATGTGCAGTATTCCATGGGAACGGGGAGAGAGAAACTTAACTGGGAAATAGATTGAGAAAAGATAACTTAAAAATCATTAGATTATCTGAAATTCCTGATCAAGAAGGAGCTTAGACACAATCTTTCAAGAAATTATCACATCATCCTGAATGAAATCCCAAAACAAAACCTCCTGGGAATATCATATAAATTCCAGAACTTCCATGTCAAGAAAAAATATTGCAAGATGCCAAAAATAAAAAAGTCAATAGAATGAAGGCATAGTTGGGATAACAGAAGATTTAGTAGCTTCTACATTAAAGAATTGGAGGACTTGGAATATAATATTCCATAAAGCAAAGGAACTAGGATTAACAAGAATCATCTACCAAATAAAGAAACAAACAAGTAAAAAACCACAATTGAGTATAATCTTTCAGGTGGGGAATGGATACTCAATGTAATAGAAAATCTCTTATCAAAATATCAGAGCTGAATAGAAAATCTGGCTTTCAAATACAAGACTCAAGAGAAGCATAAAAGGGTAAACGGGAAAGCGAAATCATAAGGAATTCAGTAAGAATAAAAACTGTTTACATTCCTGCATTAGAAGGTAATACTTGTAATTCCTAAGAACTTTTTTTCATTATTAGGGCAGTTAGAAGGAGTATATATAGACACAGGGCATGGGTTTGAATTGAATATGATGGGATGATAGGTACAAAAATAAAATTAAGGAGTGAGAAGAGAAATATATGCATTGCAGAAGGGAAAAGGGAGAGGTAGAATGGTGGTAAGCTATCTCACATAAAATAGGCATTAAAGAATTTTTATAATGAAAGGGAAGAACGTATCAAAATGCTTTGTAAATGTCAAGTAACGTCTTTAAGAACCACAAAAAGTTGTTCAGATAGATAACTGGGCAGTAGTTAGATGTTAACAAAACATTCCCAGACATACTTTGATGAATTTTCAGATTCTTCGGCTTTTTCCCCTCTAAACATTCTATAATCTGGCCGTAGTGGCCAACTTGTTTTATTTCTTATCTCCAAAACATTGCATAACTTGTCCTTCATGAATGAAATGTTCTTCCCCCTTGTGATGGCAATCAAAACAGGATCTTTTGCTCTTTTTCTTTTAGTATAATCAAGTACCTGTGGTTGAATCTTGCCTTCATCAACCAAGACAGTAAGTTTCTTTGACTAGAAGCACTGTATATATTTGTATTGTTAATTATTTTAATGTGATTAAAGATCTTTTCCATCCATACATTGGCCTGCCCATTGTGGGAAACTTGATTAGGGGAATTTTGTAGGAGGGTCCAAAGTACTTTTTGTTTTTTATATTGAGACACTCGGTCAAAGACTTGTTATGAACCCTGACTCTAAAAATGGCATAAATACTCTAAGGTGAGGTTTTACTTTGGAGCTTTGTTTTTGTAAGAATGTTTGTTTGGCCAGATGAGGACTCCAGGAATTTGTTATGGAGCCCCCTGGTTTTGAAAAAGCAAATGTCATGCTTCCCTCTCTGGTAACTATGGTCAGGAAGTTGTGTTTCAATTTTCTGATGAATTCAGGCAGAGGAAGCCATATCTGTTAGTTTTTGATTTCTCTGTATTTTCTTTGAAATTCTGAATGATATGTGTATGTGATTAATTGTGCTTGATTAAAGTGATTTTGAATGATATGTGTATGTGGTTAATTGTGCTTGATTAAAGTGATTCTTAATGCCTCATAAATTGCCTTTCCCCTTATGAATGCAAATCTAAGAACCTGTGATAGCAGGCCCTCTAGTGTATGTTGGGGTGCTTACTGATGCACCCCTCACTTCCAGTTCTTGGTTCCTCTGAGTCACTCAAGATTCACTCCAAGTTCCAATTTCTGTAAGAAGACTTTTCTAGCTCCTCCAGTTGCTATTGCCTTCCCTCCTAAAAGCAACTTATATATGATTAGTTATGTGTATGTTTACCTCCCTCTTCAGAGTGAACTTTTTAAGGGCAGGCATTATTTTGCCTTTCTGTTTCCCTCAGCTCTAAGAACACTTTCTAGCATATAGTAAATGCTTAATAAATGTTAATTAAATTGCTAACTGTATGTAACCTGGTTACACATACCTGATTACATCATCTATACATGATTACATGACATTTTTCCCATTAGATTATAGGCTCCTAGAAGGCAGAAACTTTTGCCTTTCTTTGTATTCTGTGTTTATAAAACACAGCGCATAGAACATAGTAGGTATTTAATAAACTGTTTATTGACTGACTGAATATTGCTGATACAATGTTGAAAAAGAAACAATTTTTTCCATCATTTTACATAATAAAGACATTCCACTTAGAATGTTTCTCCCACTAATTGTAACTAAAAATATGGTCAACTCTATATCTAGTATCTGGCTTACTATTTTCAGACTATAGAATCACTTAATCACAAATTACTAAATTTCATTCAGTAATTACCAAACTATGAAAAATAAAAATATTGATCTTTTTATATTGTTTATTTGAATTTTATTAAATCAGATGATCAGGAAGGCAATCAGTTAAAATCCTTTCAGTTATTTTTTTTTTATTTTTTAAATAAATTTATTTAACTTTTTACATTCATTTTCACAAGATTTTGGTTTCCAAAACTTTCTCCCCATTTGTGCCCTCCCTCCTCCCCGATACTCTGGACATTCTAATTACCCATATCACCAATCAGCCCTCTCTTCTTTCATCCCTTCCTTCCCTTACC
>CM053769.1:167748600-167773711 GCA_028658325.1 Potorous gilbertii | reverse complement strand
GTAGGGGGACCATTGCTCACATAAAAACTGACTGAAATTTTCTAGGTTATATGGCAAGAGGAAGTTATCCTCCAGGAGTTCAAGGATTCCTCCATTGTCCATCTCTATAAGGGTAAAGGAATTAGATTGTCCAGCAACAATCACAGGGGAAACTCTTTGTTAGTCCTTGCTGGCAAATTTCTAGCTAGAGTGCTTCTTAATAGGCTGATCCTTCACCTGGAAGATGGTCATGTACCTGAGAGCCAGTGTGGCTTCAGAAAGGGCTGAGGAACAGTCTACAGTGTGTGCTACCCGACAACGCTAGGAGAAATGTCAGAAACAGAACAAAGGTCTATACACAATGTTTGTAGATCTGACCAAGGCCTTTGACACTGTTAGTCATAAGAGCTTATGGAAAATTACGTTAAAATTTGGTTGCCCAGAGAAGTTCATCAATATTGTGCATCAATTTCATGATGGCATATTTCCTCCCATGTAATGATTTACTATTTGACCTTGTAAAATTTCTTTTAGACTTTGTTTTTGCTATTTTTGTCAAGAAGATTAAAAATAAGGAAAACCAGCAATGACAAAATCTTCTCACAAAAAACTCAAATCATATAGTTAAGAGATTTTAGATAATCATGTATAGAGTGGTTCACTGCGGTAAACCATCAAATGCACAGTGGAATCAGGCTGGCTTACCTGCAACCAGAATAAAGTAGAGCTAAAGAAGGCTAACAAACTGAATGTGTCAACAACATGGCAGTAGAGAAGCATTCACAAGTGCCACCCTGGGTTCTGTTGCAAAAAGTAAGGTCGTTATTACACTTGGCTTGGTCTGGCAAGCCTTCAGTTTGTAAACACACCTCCAAGTAGGGCACTGTAATTCAAATAAACCCTTTGGAATGAAGTCACAATAGTATGGAAATAACGAGAAATGGTGCAGTTTTGCTAAAAAAAAAAAATACTAGATTTTGAGGATCTGCCCCAAGTGCAGGAAAATGTCCTTCGCATGATCTGTGATGCTCCCCACCTCTCTATATACAGAATGAACTACAAACTCCATAAATTAGGTTTTTTGTTTTGTTTTGTTTTTTTAGAAATTATATAGTTAAGTGATGTTGATGATATGTTAGTTTACAAAATAACCTACTTTGATTAGGGCTTAAAAATCATTTGCCTCAATACAAATACTGCCTCCAGCCCCGTGGGGTTCTGGCTGATTTCCAGGATTGAGTGAGGAGTGGAAAATGCAAATCTTGGGATTGTGCAAATGGAGAAGAAACTTTGGGCTTAAATTTTCCAATGTTATCAGAGGGTCATCAGCTCATGGTGCAACAGGTTAAATCCTCCTACACATTTAATGATTTATTTGCTTCCCATTTGTGAGCTTTTGTGAGGTCAAGATTAAGGAATAAGGGCCTCATATGTATCACGGTCATCACTTAGGAGATCTGGTCCTACCATGGTTAGATCAAGTTCTTCTCTTAGCTTATTTCAAAATTATATGCTGTTTAGTTAGTGAAAACTAATTTTACCTAAGAGTCTTATTATTAGTTTGCCTTTCTTACTGGTGGAACTTTCTTGAAATATCAGGATCATCAGAGTAGAAATTACACAGAACAAAACTCTTCTAATCAACTGTAGGATTAGGCTTGTGAGCACACCTTTATTCCCTGTCTAGGAAAGAAGGAACAAAAAAGGGAAGGAAGGAAGGAGCAAGGGAGAGAAAGAGGGGAAGAGGGAGAGAGAAGGGAAGAAAACAAGTACCAGAGTTAGCTTCTTTCCTCTAAGCTGCTGTATGAATGTGTCTTCATCTTCCCAACAGACAACAAAATCTCTTTTCAGAATTCTACCTGCTGCCATCAGACATATTTTTAGTGACTAGTTTATTTTTCTATTACCTAAGTAAAGGACACAGATTCATGAATAATAACAAGAATGGAAAGCAATTGAGGAACAAATCATTTATGAAGAAACACCCACCTAAGCTGATATAGAATAGAACTGGCTTCTTCCCCTAAACTCTGCTCTCAGTCACAATGTGGAAAGCACAGGAAGAAACTGTGTGCCAATTTAGCAGAGATAAAGGCTCTGGGGTAATTCCCTTTTAACAGCCAAAAAAGGATCAATGTGATTGGGAGATGGAGGAAGTAAATTTCAGAGGTACTCTAGAGTTTCATCACCATTCTTAACCATTCCTCATCTGGAGGAAGGATCATCCATCAACTTCCCATTCCTATTTTCTGCCTGCATGCTCATGAAGGAAGGGCCCTGGAGTTATCACCTAGATATCAGGAATATTGCTCAGTTGCCCTCCAAAAATTTCTCTGAGTAAGAAGATAATTTCAGGTCCAGTCTCCCAGGAAGCCTCAACAAAACTATGTCAAAAAATAAAACAAGTTCAAAGATGTCACCAAAGAGGAGAATTCCAAGCTGGCATCTAATAAAGGCTTTAATCTTTGTAGTGGTTACAATAAAATGAGATCCTAAGTTCATAAACAGAGCTGGAAAGGAAGGAAACAAGCATTTCTTAAGTTTTGACCATTAACCAGTCATTCTGCTGTGATACATACATACATACACACACACGCATATACATACACATATTGATACATATTTAAATACATATTATACATATTATGTATAATACATACACATAAAGAGATATATTACTACCATTATAATATTAATATAATATACAATTGCTAATGCTATACTCGTTTTAGAGTTTTTGAAGACATTGAGGTAGAGTTCAAGAAATTGCCTATGGTCAAACACCAAGAGTTTCAAGCTACATTTTAATTAAGGTTTTCTTAACTCCATGTCTAATATTCAATTGCCACCTAATTGCCTCTGGAAGAAGATTCCAATATCATATGGATAAGGAAACTGAGGCCAAAAGATGATGAGTAATATGAAAGTCAGTCATAGATATGAAAAAAATGACAAATGAGATTAATATCCATTCACTGTATCCCACCCATCCTACGTTCCCCCTCACCCTACCTAATGATCCACCCCTTTGTGGCACTTGATGATTCATGGTTTCCTTTTGTAGCTAGTTCTTCAGTTAATTCAGATGGTACCTAACTCCTCTTGATGTTATGTTATATATAGTCTTTGTTGTTTACAAATTAGTTAACTGTGGAAGATCTTCCCAACATGAAAGATCTCTTTCTTTAGTTCTTTTAGTATCTTGGGGGTACCAATGATTTGTTCATCCCAACTGACATCCCAAATTATTGTCTGTCTGCATTGTTATTTCAATACACACATATTTTGATTCTACAAGTCACTGATGTTGTTGTATGTGAACATCTGTACAATATGTTTGACTCCTGTCCTCTGATATTTCCTAGGAATAGTAATATCATGAGGACTGATGTATAACATTTTACTTCCACCCTCAGCAACATGAATAAAGGAATCTCTAAAGGACCTTATTGGTTGGTGAAACTAAACAATTAACGACCAGAATCCATTTGAAACAGCATACTTGTTGTTCGCCTCCATGACTTGGCCGTTTGCCTAAATGAAACAACATATTCATTCAGGTAAAAAACAAAACAAAACTGAGTTTACTGAGGAACCGTAGAAGCATGACAGCACATATATTATTCCAATTGTTTTTTGCTCTATGTATGTGTGTGTGTGAAACAAAACACAAAGAGACACACATACACAAAACAAAAACAAAAACAAAAACTTCCTTCCTTACCAGAGTTTCACAGATCAGTTTCCTGTTTCTAGGTCACTGTTTGCTGTTGTCGCAAGCTGGCAGGCTATGAGGAAAGGGAATGAAACAGGAGTTTGAAGAACAAGGCATTTCTTTTTCTCCTCCCCTCTCCTTTCCTGATTAGTGACAGCTTCCTTTTCTGTCAGAACCAGGTGCTACCCATACAAAATAAGAACTCAGTGAAATAAAGATGCAGCTTTATTCCAGCTATTATGCATTTAAAAGAGTAGATCAAGGCCTAATTTTGTGACAATTAATACATTCACAATTTGCTAGAGGTTGACAGTGGAGAGTCTCATAATAATTGTGACATTCTTGCTTTCTTCTATGAATAGTTTCTTCTTTAAATGGGATCCAACAGGCTAAAAACAAAATACTTTTAATTCTAAAGAGGAAGTAGAATTCAAGGTTTATATTAACCAGAAGTATTGTTTTCTTTTCACCCTCTGAATGCCATTTCTGAAAACTGCATAAAATGTTATCTAGGCAATTGTACAACCTTTATTCCTACTCCAGATGTCTACTTTAGTTCCTTTATCATGTTGGTGGTTTGTGAGTAAAGGTCAGTACAAAAGGTCATCATCATCATAGTCATCATGAAAATCAATTAGAATTTTAACATTTACAAATTATTATAAATATAAATTTACATTTATTCTACACTATATCATAATTGGAGTATTTTATCCTTACCCAGCTTTCAATTTTTTTCAGGTAACTATGTCACCGAGGTTCCAAGAAGGAAGATTTTGAGAATGACGTTGCCTATTCTCTCTATTTCTCTTATCTATTCTGTTTGCGTCTCTAATTTGTTAGGTTGCATTAGTTTTAGAATCTTCTACATACTTTGCATAGAGTACCTAGACAGCACCCACAAAATAGAGTTATTTAAGGAGGATATTTAATGAAGACTCTCAGAGACATAAAATTTAGGGGAAATTCATATCAGTATTAAAAACAAAAAATTAATAGAAATTGCACTACCTAGCATATGAACTATCAGGAAAGAATATTACATAACAAATGGATATACAATTTCATTCACAATTATTGCTATACAACAAATATCGAATCATTAAAGGATGCAAGATTTAAAATTGTTCCTGGAAAGAATTCAATTGTTTAATACCTCTTCTAGACCCAATGAGGGCATACCTATTTACCTATAGAGAATTCTGAATGCCTCTTAGGGAGAGAGAAAAGGAAAAGCATCAAAAAATAAAACTACTTATTGTTTCTTTATCAGAAGAGTAAGCTTTTATTCACTACGATTCATTCTTTCAATTAGGGCTCCTCTATATTGTGTCCTTCAGAAGAGGACAAAGACCATTTACAAAAGAATCTTCCATATCATATAAGATTACATATCATATATATCATAGTATACATAACATTCTATATCATATTTCCAAGAACCTGATTCTATTATTATGACTGAGAAAAAGCGCAACAATGGGATACTAATAACTAGCATTTATATAGTGAGGACAATATGCCAGGCATTGTCTTAAGGTCTATATCAATATTGTCACATTTCATCCTCACAATCTCAGGAGTTAGGGGTTATTACTATCCCAATTTTATAATTGAGAAACTGAGGCAGAGGTTAAGAGACATACAAATTTACAGTTATTACATATCTGAAGATTTTAACTCCGGTTTTCCTACCTCTAGGCTCATAGCTCTATCTACAGAACCACCTAGCTACATCAAGGTCAATGTTAAAGAATTGAGAAGAGCTGTCTTGTGCTCATCCACTATTTCCAATCAGATTATTTCACAAATTCCTTATCTTGTACCGTCTACTCCTATGGTGAGCCAATACCTTCTCAACATTCCAACTTCTTCTAGTCAAGATGTGAGTTCTGAACAAGAAGAACTATTCCTTAAAGAAATCTGCCTTTAGGGTCCTGATTTACTGAACACCATTATTTTTTAATAGAGATAACTACCATAGTTAGGTAATTGAGTGGATAGAGTGCTGAGTCTGGAGTCTGGAGTACAAATCTGACATCAGACACCCACTAGCTATGTGACCCTGGATAAGTCACTTAACCCTATTTGCCTCAGTTTCCTCACCTGCAAAATATGATGGAGAAAGAAATGGCAAAGAAAACCACAAATGATGTCATTTAAGAGTTGGACACAACTAATAGATTAAACAACAACAACTAAAACCCTAGTAATAATAGAGTCACCTTTAGATCCTGTGGCATCTTTGATTACAGTGTATGTTATGATCACAGTAGTTTACCCTAAGTTGGGGAAGGAATGGACTATACATTTTTTTACTAATCAAATAGTGATGTACCAACTACCAGCAGCAAGGACCATGTGACTACGGAGGCTTCACACTTATTTATAAAGTTTTCATTTTTCTTCCAAATTTCCTAGTTCTAGTCTTTGACATTTACTGGTGTTTGCACAGAAAAGATAATAGCAAAATGTCCTAATAGTCTTTCTTCAGAATTACATTTTTCATTTCAATGACAAGTTCCCAGTTGTTTCTTACTTTCCCTATGATTACTTCAGGCCATAGCTCTCTGAGGACACAAATAATAGAATGTTAGATCTGGAAGGTACTGTAAAGAAGATCTAATTCAGCATCCATTTTGTAGGTGAGCAAACTAAACTTGGAAAAATACAATAACTAACATGCCCTGGGTTAGACAGATAAGATGAAGCAAAACATTATATGAATCTAGGTCTTCTCACTCTGTGACTTTCCACTAAAGTTACCAATAGATATATTTCAAAGTATCTACTATATACAATGCAATATGCTAAGGGGTCTGTGCTTGAGGTATGACCATAAAGTATGGAGACTAGGCTATTTTTGAAAATCAAAATACAAAACATTTCATCATTTCATACCACCCCTAAGCCATTAACATTCAGTGCCTTAAGACATTTGGTTAAATTTCAGTTAAATATCAGAAGAATACTGCAAAGATGGGTAGGAAGTAAGAGATATGAGAGGAGTAGGGTATATCTCTGTAAGGCAAACTTTATAGAGGAAACTAAACTTGAAATAGGTATGTGGTGTGAGTGTGATTTAAATAGCTGGCAAAAGGATATCCTCTAGAAAGAAACAATGTGAGCAAACACTAATAGACAGGAATATATAAAGTATTTTCAGGAAATTGATTAGTTTGGCTCAAAGAGATCAATGTTGAATAACCATGTGAGATAAGACTAGAATAGATGGTTTTTGAGAATTGTAAATGCCTGGCTAAAGAATTTGAGCTGTTTCTTATACATAAGGTGAAACCATTGGAGATTTTGTGATAAAAAATGAATATGGTACATGGAAGAGGTGTAGTTACTGAGTAGATAACAGAATCTTACTGAGTTTCTCCAGGTAGTTAAAGTAACTGATTTCTAGAACACAAATTTTCTGAGGACAATGAAGATAAATGATTATATTATACATTATGGGAGTAGAGAAAAGTAGCTAGTTTTGTTCTACATAGCACACATGTATGTACATATACATATGTATGTATTGTACGTATTTCTGGGTATGCTTTCAGTAGAAAAAAACTGTGGTTATTAGATACCAGAAGCCATGATTTTTTGGTCCTTTTCTGGTCTTCATCAATATTCAGCTGTTTTACTTTGGATAACTCATGTCTCAGTGCTTTTTCTATAAAATGGAGATAATGCTATGTTACATGAATATCTCAAATTAAGTAATGTTTATGAAGTACTTTGAAAAGCAGAAAATCCTGTAAAATTAAATTTATTTATATCATCTTTATTACTAATAATCTGTACCAAAAATTCTTGGATAAATCCTAATTGCAGGACTGTTAATTTCATCTTGAAGATTTAGTCAGTGAATCAAGAGTTCTGGCAAGTTCTATAGCTTATGAAAACTTCAAATTCAGTCTTGAAAATAGATTATATTTACTCCTCAAAGACTCATAGTAGGTGAATTTCAAAGAGAATTTATCAAACTTTATTGGGTGTAGACAAAGTAATTCAAACAGAAATATTCACTTAGATATAGAGACAGAAAACTGCCTTGACAAAGTGAGTGTTCAGAAGTGTGAAATCACTAATCCTTGAGGAAATTGTCACTGGCAAGGAAAATTAAAATAATATAATGGTGCTCACATATCATGTTACCATTAACAAGGGATCATGGTTTAGTTTTTCAGTATATTTGCTTTTATTTTATTCCTAATAGGTTAAAGATACTATTGATGATTGTGGTCTATTAATGTTGTTAGAGGGTCATGAATTTAGAGAACATAGGGACTTTTGAAGGTGATCAAGTCAAATCTCTTGATTTTAAAAATGAGGAAACTGAGTCCCAAAGCAATTATGACTAATTAAGAGAATGATAGATTTTAGGTGTTTCTGGTCAATATTCCAATGCCATGAGCAGTGATGTTGCTTCTTCAATCCCTTCAGCTCCCATATATCAGTGGTATTCCTATGAAATCTTTGGAATCCTCTGGGATACTTTAAGATGTGTATCTCATTTATTCTTTGTGGGTGATTTATTCAGCTACAGATAAAAGAATTGATATGGGCTGTACTGTATTTTTGCCTGAAGAATAAATATATGGTTATCAAAAGGTTATATACATTCCTTGTTTAACTTGGCAGCCTTGAGATTGGTTCTTGTTTGCTTGAAAAATAGTTGCTTTGTTTTGTTTTACTGGTGTTCTGGAAGAGCTCCTTCTCTGGAAGAAACTACTTTGATCATCTATCAGGGAGTTTTCTACATCATTAAAGTTCCCCCCGCAAAAAAAACAACGATGGAGATGCTAGATCCAATTTTATTCTTGTTTTATTTTCCTTCTATGTTAAAAACACTGTATTTTAAAGTGGGTTTTTTGTGTCTTCATTTTCTCCTATAGGCTAAATACTCCCTGCTCATAGAGAACCATCCCATACTTTTTTTTATAAAAAGGAACATGGAAAAAAATTAACAAAATCAACCAATATATATAAAAATGTGGTACGTGATACAATATTCCACACCTCTGAATTCCCACCATCGCAAAGGAGCAAAGGGAAATGTCTCCTCATATTTTCTCTTTGAGGCTATTTTGTTCTTATCATTTTGAACATTCAGTTTTAATTATTTGTGAGTTTCAAAAGTAAGAAAGAAAGAGTTGGGAAAGAAGGAAAGGAAGGAAGGAAGGAAGGAAGGAAGGAAGGAAGGAAGGAAGGAAGGAAGGAAGAAGGGAATGGAAAAGACTGGAAGGAAACTAAAGGAGGATGACAGTAAGAAAAAGAAATGAAGAAAAATAAGTTGGCTGTAACTTTTATTCTACTGCACATGACATCCTAAATAATATGTCTGTGAGTTGGCTTCCGACTTCCAAAGTACTTTTGGAAATCCCACTGTTACATTTGGGTTATTTTTTTCACTTATAGGAATGAATTGAGCTGAGTCATCCACATGCTCACACCTACTGTCCATTGCTCACAAAGTGAAAGTCAGCTGCCAGGAGATATGCTGTATTTAGCAAATATTTGACACTAGAAAAAATATAGATGACTTTTAAATATTTGACACTAAAGACATTTGCTCATTTTGTTTCATATCCTAGATCATCACTGCTGGAAACAAAGGAAGATTTAAATAACTAAGAGAATTTATTTGAGTTTAAAATTTGAGCTTCTTCCATGCACTAAGGCTTTCTGAAAAGCTAACAAACATATATAGTCATGGGAAAAGAAATCTTGCTTTTGGAGTGGGAAGGACTTTAATTTGATCATTTATCATATATCTCTAGTGATCCTACGCTGATATGTTGTATGATAGAGGAGGCTGCCCTCCTCCATATATAGCAATGCTTAGCTTTTTTATTGGTAACACTTGTAACCCTTCTAGAAACAGACTCTGACAAGCTGAAGCTTAATGGGATACTGCTATTCATTTCTTTCAAGTGTTTTATGTATACATTATTTACAGCTCATTGTATGTGTTAACAAATCCAATAAGACAACATTGCTGGTGGCATAGTTGAGTTGTTTCACCACAAATCAATAATAATTAAGATGAATCTGTTATCTTTCAATACATTATATTCATCCAGTAGACTGAGAGGCAGGGAGAAGATAAAATATTAACTTTGACAGCAGAAAGATGATAGAGCTCATGTAGCAATACTTTATTTAATATCCATTTTTAAAGACAATTGTTGAAATGTGCTTAGGGTTTTAATGATTGCATTTTGACTCCATTTACATTTTGAAGAAAGGAAGTTGGACTTTGGAAAGGAAATGGAGTCTCCCTTCTCCAGGCGTCACCTTCTGCTATATTGACACAATAAATCACCCAAGCTAGGGGCCAGGTGAAACCTCCTCATTAGGTATTTATAATTCTTTTGGCTGCTCCCTTTCTTTGTGGAGCCAGAGACAAAGCAGATGTCAAGTACACAAACACATGGAATGAATATGTATTTCTGTTGAAATGTAAAAGGGGTCTCAGCCCCTAAAAGAAACCATCTCATCACAACTCTATAAACAGGGAGGTAACTCAGCTGTCATTTTACAAATATAGATACCTCCATAGATATATATATGTATGTTTGTGTGTATATGTGTTAGAGGGATCAAAACTCATCTTGGTTTCCTTCAATCTCAATGTGTTTGGTGAAGGGTGGATGTGCAATGTTCTAATCTCTCAGGTTTAATCCAAGTCACTGCATCAGGCTGGTGTTTGATGAATCAATGGATTACTGTAGGACAACTCTATATTTTTAATAATATTTTTTCCAATTACATGTAAAAAAAGTTTTGAACATTCATTTTTATAAGATATTGAATTCCAAACATTTTTCTTCTTCCTTTCCTTCCCTCCACACTCCTCAAGACAGCAAGCAATCTGATACAGGTTATACATATATAATCATATTAAACATATTGCCACATTAGTCATGTTATGAAAGAAAAAGCAGAACACAAGGGAAAAACCAAGAGAAAGAAAAAACAACAAAAAGGTGAAAAAAGTATGCTTTGATCCGTATTTGGATTTAATTGCTCTTTCATTGGATGTGGATGTATTTTCTACCATGAGGCTTTTGAAATTATCTTAGACCATTGTATTTCTGAGAAACGTTGAGTCTATCAAAATTGATCATCACATAATGTGGCCGTTACTGTGTACAATATTATCCTGGTTCTGCTCACTTCACTCAGCATCAGTTCATGTATGTCTTTCCAAATTTTTTCTGAAATCTGCCTACTCATCTTTTCTTATAGCATAATAGTATTCCATTATATTCATGTACCACAACTTGTTCAGGCAATCCCCAATTTATGGAAGTCCCCTCTGTTTTCAATCCTTGGCCACCACAAAAAGCTGCTAGAAATATTTTTTACAGATGGGTCCCTTTTCCTTTATTACTGATCACTTTGGGAAATATACCTAGTAGGAGTTATTGCTGGATCAAAGGGTATGCACAATTGTATGACCTTATGAGCAGAGTTCCAAAATGCTCTTCAGAATGTTTGAGTCAGTTCACTACTCTAACCACAATGCATTAGAGTTCCAATTTTCCCACATCTTCTCCAACATCCATCATTTTGTTTTTCTGTCACTTTAAGGGTAACTCGTTAGTGTAACATTTATTAGTATACAAATGGGTTTATATTGCTTTTTATTCCTTTGATTATTTTTGCTTTCTCCTCCATGTAAACAAATTTCTATTTGGTTACACATATGAAAATGTTACAATGAGATACACTATACATTTTTCTGATGTAATTATTCTAATTATATCAATATGCATATTACTTCCTCATAGTATTACAAAATATTCTGAAAGCAGGGACAGTTTTTGATATTGTTTTTTTCTATCTTCGGTCTAGCACCATGTCTTCCCAATAAGAGACACATAATAAATGATTGGTGGATTGGATATCTCCATGCATGACTCCCAAAAGTGACAACAGGTGATAATCCAGTCAAAGATTTCTCATTCAAGACCTTTCTTCCTTCTTGCTAAGTAGTGGCTTTTGCATTCTTTTCTGAGACTAAACCTTCTAGTTATCTTCTCCTTTTTTAAGGTCAGCTTCAATGAAAATTTCCAAATGATTTCTGTAAAATATTTCCTCAAGAATTTAGATCAATTTTTACTTTGGTTCAAATATGCATTCTAAACTCTCCTGACTACCACTTGTTTTTTCAGGTAGGCACTTTCATTACTCATAACCTTTTAAAATAATAGAGTATACCATTTAAGGAATAAACATTGCCTCTGGTATCCAAGAACCTAGGTTCAAATTCAGTTTCTGGCATTTTTTACCTACATGATCTTAGACAAATCACTTACCTTCCTTAAGTTTTACTTCCTGCATGTTTAAAATGTAGGAGTTGCAGGAAACAAACTCTGAAGGCACTTAGACTAGTTATGTCAAACTCAATTAGAAATAAATACTGGCATGAACATAATGACTTAGAAAAACAAATTAATATCATATGGTATTATGTTTTATATACTTTGTTAAACATTGTAATCTGACTCCAACCACAAAGGATGAGCTTGACACCTCTCATTTGGAGGTCTCGAATGGTTATCTTATAGTAAGTTCGGTTCCTCAGATTCTCCATGAAGAAGAAAGACATAAATCTACCTACCTCCTAAGGGATGAGAAGTCCACATCATAAAGTTTAAATTTGTTCAAGGTTTTGAAGGGTCTGCCTTGTCATATTTCAAAAAAAGTAAACAATTAGGAGTACTTTCTGTGGTACCTCATTCTTTGAATACATGTGAGTGTTTAAGGACGTTATACACTGAGGTGTTTTCCCTAGAATTCAAAGGAGACAAATTCAATTTTAAGAAAGGAATTCTAAGAATTTTGAGTTCCCTGAGGAACTCACCGAAAAAGATGCAAGTTTTTGTGTGGGAATGAAAGATGAACTATATTGGGACCTTAATGATAAAGGGCCTGAAAATAATGCAAAAACAAAAAACAACTATACCTATAGTTTTGGTACTGCAAGTACTATTAGAAAAGGCAGCATAGTGTAGGGAAAAGAACCTGATTTTGAGTCAGAAAATCTGAACATTAAAGTTACATCTCTAATACTTTTTTTTACCTGTGAGAGTACAATGAGTCTCCTTCCCTTTACCTATAAAATAAATGGATTATCCAAGATGATCTCTGAGTTTCCTTGTAGTTGTAAAGTGACTTGATTCATATTTTCCAGGTGAGAAAACTGAGACTCAAAAAGACTCACAACTACATAGCTAATTAATAGTTACTCCTAGACTTAAAATCACAGAAGTACAGTGAGCTGAGAATTAAATGAGATGACATATATCAAATGCCTTACAAATTTTCAAGCGTATGAAATTCAGTTGTTATCATACTGACATCAGCATCAACTTCCCATTGAATTGTAAACTTTATTTTTTAAGCCAGGTTCCATTCTTTTCTTTAGGCTCCTCACATAGCATGAATGAGTCACCACCATAGGGGACTAAGGTACCAGTGAGTATTCTTCTCTGTGAGGAAGGAGCCATGAAGAGAGGATTAAATTTGGAAGCTGGAACTTTTGGCAACTTTACCACTTTGCCTTGGGCTGGCCCTCTGGATAGCTGATGAGTTTGCTGCTTTAAGCTTCAAGATGTGCTGGTTGCAAGCACTGCAGTAAATTTTAAATTTATACCTTCCCATGCACGTGTATAGGCTCATTGAGGATTCAATAATGCATAACACAGCAATGTATTATTTATTTCTGAAACTGTCACGTGCCCAGTGCAGCTCAAGAATGTATACTAGACCAGTAAAGTAGCAGCTGAGAAACAAGAGAGTTGTTTTAAGTATATTATGGTATTTAGGAAGCCATCTGGTGAAGTATAAAAAGGACTAGACTGGGAATGAGGAATCCTGGTGTCCAGGCACCCCAAACCTTGTTATCTCTGTCTGGCATTAACTAGCTATATTAACTCAAGAAAATCAATTATATCAGAATATTATTTTGTTATTTATAAATGTCAGTTGTCCTAAATCAAAGGTTCTTAATCTTTGCTAAGTGAACTTTTCTCCCTCATTTTGATAATTATGTTTTCTTTTTAATCCTATTTGTTTTACTACATACATACATATTTTATATATATATTTAAATCATGCAGAAAAGCAGTCAAGACAGCTTACAAGACTTTCACCAAACATGATTGACAAAAATAACAAAATAGGATTGGTTGATCTCTATGTTGCCACGTTTCTATGAGAAAAATCTATTATAACAGGCATGTTTTTTAAAGAATTATGAGCTTAGCTTTAAGCAAAAAGAAAATTATGAGTTTAGCTTTAAGTAATACTACTGGTCATCAAGGATGCTAGGCATCTGGGAGTTGGATATACATGACATTTTGTCTGGGACAGTACTCAGGTTCACACAGGCTTTGGGGGAAAGTGATAACAACTTTACAACCCCCAAAAAAATAAAGGAGGATGAAAGTCATTGAATTTGAAGTCTGTGGGGATTTTCAAGGTGGATCCAGAACATCACCCCCAGCTAAAGCCCTTATACTCTACTTTACCAGGGTGGTTTAAGCTATGTTACAATTGGCTTGTGGTTCGTCAATTAAGACCAGGGGTCATTGTGATACAGAACAAACAGTTTACAGCTTTCCTTTTCATAACTGATGAATAAGAACAGGTGTTCTTGAAGAGTTCCCACTGTTTCTTGTCTCCAACTCTTTCCCTCTGCCTCAGCTCCCTGTTTAAAGAAGGATTGAGGAGCCTCTCTGGAACAGTTGTTTCTTTAAACAGTATTGTTTTGGGTTTTAGTGTTATGTTTGTGACTTTATATTAAAAGTTAGAACCATTTGGATATGTGCCAATTCTACTTACTGGGATACATTCAGGAGCCTGAGAAGAAAAATAAGAAACTCAAAGGTAAGCAGATTTAAATTATTCTGCATTTGTAAATCTAACTTAACAGTGCCAGAGCAATCTAACTGAGGATTCCCAAGCCATATATTTAACTGAGGTGAGAGTACATTAGAGAAAGAGAGAAAATAATCAGCTAAATTCCTTTGAGATGTGAGATGGTAAAATAAATAAATAAAATAAACATATATAAAAGCAAATAAAACAAAAACAAAAACACACAGGTAGTTGTGAACTAGCTGGAGGTTTTTCTGTGTCCTCAGCCTTTCTTAGTGCACTGAATTTGAAAGAAAGCCATACTTTGATAGGGAGGGGTATAAGTGGCCATGGTGTCTCGGGTTCAGGACATGACTGATACTCAGAATGTCCTGCTCATTTTTTAAACTTAGGATAAATGTACAGCTGCTCATACAAATATATCAGTTATTTATTATGCTCTTAACAATTATTTTTTGGTCATCCATCTCTGTTTCTGT
Organism: Potorous gilbertii; assembly: GCA_028658325.1. Classification (NCBI taxonomy): domain Eukaryota; kingdom Metazoa; phylum Chordata; class Mammalia; order Diprotodontia; family Potoroidae; genus Potorous; species Potorous gilbertii. The sequence continues at coordinate 167,758,645 of CM053769.1, read as the reverse complement.
GTATACATTTGAGGGATGAAGTGTAGGGGAAGTGTAGGGAAAGGATTCCTAGAACTGAGATCATAAAACGCCAGGCATTGTTTCCTTCTTCCCACACTTTGCCCTGCTTCTGTGAGGAAATCACTTCATGTCCCTGAATCTCAGTTTCCTTTGCAGTAAAATGTGAATACAAAATAACTTTAGTATCTACTTACCCAATATAATAAGTAAAATGCTTTTGCAAAATTTAAAGTTTTATAGTTCTATCAGTTTTTGTTATTCCTGATTCCACCAAGGGATAGGCAGGGTGTAGCTCCAAAGTGCCAATAGCTAAGGACAATTAATCACCAGGGACTTAGAGAAGATTACAGCTGAGGAAAATAGATGCCCATAGTGTCAAATCAAGCCAAAAAGTGTCATCCGAGAGAGGGCTACCTAGAAACTCTGTCAGGGCAAATCCATGGTCACAAGGAATATCAAATCCTTGAAACAAGATAAAAACCATCAGACAAGAAAGCACAAAAAGCTTAACTTTCAAAAGGGGAAATGAGTGCTGTACCTCAGGGGAATATATGACAAAAACAATACTGGGCAATGGCAAAATGGTGGTACGTGATTTACCTCACCAAGTTTGTGTGTTTATGATGCTTCTTCCTTATCCAGTACTTTGGAATGCCTATAGTGTACTAGGATGCAGATAACTATGGACAATGTGTACAGTGTTCTTGAAGCTCTGTTTTATTTGCTTTGCATATTCTTTCTAAGGTGTCATCAAATGATTCTATACCTTGATTTTATTTGTGTGTATATATGTGTATGTGTACATATATATACATACATATATACGTACATATTTACATATACATATACATGCATATGCATTCCTGATGATATTGTTCCATTATGTTTATTCATAATAGCTTGTTTAGTCATTTCCTAGATTTTGACTGAAAGTTCACAAGAATCTTCAACTCAACACAAACAAAACATGACTCATAATTTTCCATTCTAAGCCCATGCTACTTCTTAAACTCATTTTTTCCTATGAAAGATGCCATCACTCCTTAAGTCATGCAGGTTTACAGCCTCAAAATTATCTCTGACATGTCCTTCTTACTCTTACTCATTTATCATATCCAATCAATTTCCAAACCTCAGTCTTACCTTGGTCCTTAAAGTGTTGAAACAATTCTTTTATACTTCCCTAGTCAATCCACCTTAGGCAGTAGGTGTCAGAGTAGATTAGAGTACTGGGCCTAGAGAGAAGACCTGAATTCAAATCCAGCATCAGACACTTATTAGCTGTGTTACCCCAGGCAAGTCATTTAAAGCTGTTTCTCTTAGTTTCTTTACCTGGAAAATAAGCTGGAGAAGGACATAGCAAAGAATACCAGTAACTTTCCTGAGCCTACCCCAAAGGGGGCATGAAGAGTCAGAAACCACTGAAACAACCGACAAACAATAATTAACTCACCACAATGGCTTTTCCAAACCTTTTCTCCTCTTCTGAAAAGGTGCCCCCTCCCTAACCCTATTCATCTGGGAACTTTGTCTCATATTTCACTGAAAAAATTAGACTATTCCCCTAGAATTCCCTTTACCTCATGTAACTTCATCCAGATTCTTTCTTCCACTATATCTCCCTTCATCTTTGACTTATCTGAAGAGGTGGCTGTACTTCTTGTCACAAACAAGTGGTACCACTCTACTTTGTCTTCTCTAATTGATTGCTCCCTCTATCACCCTCATATTCTCACCAGTCTTCCATTTCCCTATGTACTGGCTACTTCTTTCCTGCCTACCATGCCCATACATTCTCCATCTTCAAAAGACCCTCTTTTGGTCTGTCCGCACTAACTATCATCCCGTAGCTGTCCTTCCTTTCATGGCAAAGTCAAACTCCTTGAGAAAGTGATTTATAACCAATGGCTCAAATTTCTTTTCTCTCCCCCTCTCATTCTCTCTGCAGGTTGACTTTCAGTCTAGCCATTCTACTCAGACTGCTCTCTCCAAAGTTACTGAAGATCCCATAACCACTTTCCTCAGTTGAATAATTCGTGAGTTCTCTGTAACCTTTTAGTCTGGCAGCATCCTCTTTCTCACTGATATTCCTTATCTCTAGGTCTTTGCAGCAATGCTCTCTTCTGAGACACTATCTCCTAACCTTCGCATTTTTACTGCAATGTCCACTGAAATTATCCAGTTCTCCATTTTTGCCTCCTGACTTCATTGGCTTTCTTTAAATCCTCAATAAAATCTTACCTGTTACAAAGAAGACATTTTTCTCAAAGCTTTTGCTTTCCCTCTTGTGATTATGTCCAATATAGCCTGTCTAAATCTTCATTGTTCATACTTGTTTACATATTATATGCCCTCTTAGATGGTGAGTTTGATGAAGAGTAGGACCTACTTTTTACTCCTTTTTTGTTTCTGTAAGCCTTAGCATAAAGTGTAGTGCATGGCACATAGTAGATATTTAGTAAATAATTTTTGACTCTTTACCTCATTCAGTCAATGAATTATTACTGTGCTAAGTAATGGAGATATAAAGACAAGAAAATCCTGACCAATGGAAGACAATATATAAAAAATGTACAAACAAGCTATGTACAAGATAAATAGGAACTATTTAACAAACAGAAGTGACTGGAATTCAGAAAAAAATGAGAAAGCTTCCAGGAGAAAGTTAAATTTTAGCTAATACTTAAAGGAAACCAGAGAAGCCTGGAGGCAGAAGTGAGATGGGGAGAATTCCAAGCATGGGAGACAGACAAGGAATATGCCTGAGTCAGAGAGAAAGACTCCTATGGAAACAAATAGCAAGGAAGACACTGTCTCTGGATCAAAGAATATGTAAGTAGAGTGTAAGGTATAAGAGGCTTAGGAAGATAAGCAGGTGGGGGAACTAGTTTATGAAGGGCTTCGAACACTAGAGAATTTCATATTTGATGCTGGAGGTGATTGGGAGTCACTGGAGTTTACTAAGTGAAGGAATAACATTGGCAGACCTATATTTTGAAAAGCCACTTTGATGGTTGAATATAGAATGGATTGCAGTAGGGAAAGACATATGACAAGCCACAAAATGAGCAGGCTATCACAATTCCCCAGGCATGAGGAGATGAGAAACTGTAACAGGGTGATGGCAGTAACCAAGAAAGAGGGAGAAGGCATTTGAGGGATTTTGCTAAGACTATCAAATCTCTCTGCTTCAAAATATCCACATGGCTCCCTCCTTAATGCATTCTGTCATTACTTCTCTCCTCTACTATTGCAATAGCTTCCAAATTTGTTTCTTAACCTCTAAATGTTCCCCCTCTCTGAAGACCTCTCTATTCCCAGTGGCTACATTGATATAGCACAATACCATCTTCAATGTTTCTCTTTTTGACTCTTAGATAAAACATAGAATCCTATCTGTAAAACCCATCACAACCTCAAATTCAGCCTATCTTTCCAGGTTAATTCTTATTATACCACCTCACACATTTCACATTTCATACAAATGTGACTTCTTGCTCTTCCCTGCAAAATGACATTTGATATCCCATTGCAGTGCCTTTCCTAAGGAATTTGTTCTCCAAATTGGAAAATTGCTCTACCTTTCTATAATCCTAAAATTCCCTCAAGACTCATCTTAAGAACTATTTCCTATAAGAGAACTAAGTTGATCTTTTTTTAGTCACACCCCAAGAAAAGCCTTTTAAAATATAGTTTTATATTCATTTTACATTGATTTATTTATACTTACGACGTTTCCAGGAGGACTCATTATTTTTACATTTATATCTCTAGTACCTAACATACTACCTTACACCTAATAGATAACTAAGAAATGCTTGTTGAATAAGCGAATGAGCTCTGTAAAGATATCAATTAAAATTGCTTGTGAATTCATTAAAAATAGCTCTTATCCTAGGCAAGCAGGTCCTTAGGTTAAGTGAGGAATTTATTGATAACTTGCTTTTTATTGTATTTTATTTTAGTTTATAAGTAAAATTTCACTAAAAATTTTGTTCAGTCTGCAAAGTGATATAAAATGATTGGGATGATAGAAAGAATGTCAACGATATATTTATGCCTGGGACTTTGTAGTTGATTGAACTGTGAGTAGCTAATTACCTTATTTGATCTCTTACACACAACCTTGTGAGTTAGGTGCTATTATTTTCCCCATTTAACAGTTGAGAAATCTAAGAAAATAGGTTGCATGACTTCTGCAGGCACACACAGCTATTAAGTCTCTGAGTTGTTGAGTCATTTTCAGTCATGCCCAACTCTTTGACCGAATTTGGGCAGAGACACTGGAGGGGTTTGTCATTTCTTTCTCCAGCTCATTTTATAGATGAGGAACTAAGCCAAACAGGGGTTAAGTGACTTACCCAGGGTCACCCAGCTAGTAAGTATCTGAGACAAGATTTTAATGGATGAATATCAGTCTTTACTGACTCCAGATCTGAGGCTTTATTCACTCTGCTACTTACCTGCCCTAGCTGTTTGAAACCAAAATTTAACTGAGGTCTTCCTGCTTCTAGACACAGTTCTGTATCTACTGTGCCACCAACTACCTTCTAAATATTAAATTGTATCAAAGGGAGGCATGCTATCATGAAAAGAATATTTAACTGGGAGGCATGGGATCTGAATTTAAATGCTACTTCTGTGATTTTGAGTAGATTACTTAATTTGGCCTCAGTTCATCTGTAAAATGAGGTTGTTGGATGGCTGAACTCTGATATGCCATCTAGATCTAGAATGATCTTCTGACTATATTGTTTATGAATAAACAGAATTACCTTCATTCAAAAGATCTAAAGGAACAAGTTTATATCTCTTTTTCAGTCTATTTGCTTTTAACCTGGAGACCAGTTAATAATATATATTGAGGTCTTTCACAGATATTTAAGAGAAAAGAAAGTTACATTGCAACTGAGTGAATTTGTGACTCTTCATAATCATAAAAAACACATTTTTATTTGTCTTAACTTTGAACCAACTTTCTTTATAACTAGATTTAGAAAAATCCAACGTCTGCTACCTGTGGGCTTATTGATTATTGGATTCTCTGTTTCACTTCAAGATTAATGCTGTCCTTTGAATTGGTAAAGTAAGGAACATGGGGCATTATAGTTCCATATCCTTAACTCTGAAGTGGACTTAATGATACTCTTGCTAAATACCACCCAGAGTCATTATAAGGTGTAATGAATGCCTCTAAAATTGGGATAAAAAGTTATGCTTAAGTGCAAGAGATTAACTTTGGTGTTATTTTTTACCTTTGTTATTGCTTTTGCTTTCTTGGTGGGTGCAAGGAAGGTGGGAAATATACCTTAAAGAGGCTTTTCAGTACCACTGAATATAAACAACTCAAAACAACTCAGGTTTATTTTCTGTTCCTCTTTTATTTTTCCACACCTTTGGTGACCCAGAACTATGAAGGAGCACACAGTAGGAAATTATAACAGGTGGAAAGAAAAGGAAAGCTTTCATGTTTTCTCTTTTCATTCGGCATCTTAAAGTACATGATGTATAAAGCTTCAATACAAGCTTATGGGTGTGGAAACCATTCTATGCTATTTTACACTGAAATAATATAGTCCCTGGTGTCTGATAATACCTCTCAGTAGTAGATTCAGATCTTTGTTTTTTGGGAATGTAATGGTCATGATTTAGATTTGTGAAACACTTTAAGTAAGGGTCCCTGTATCTTCTTCTTTACTTCTGTTAGATATTTTAAGACAATTTATGTAATATCAACTGGTTAATGAATAAACTACAAGCTACGGACATCTGTCTCTGCCAAATATCATGATTCTATCTCTTTAAAGCATCATGAATTAACAATAAGAGTAGAATAATTCATCTGCTTGGTATATCTTCTATTAAAAAATGATTTTAAAGACCCCAAATTTTGCTAATTTTTTTTCTCTCTCTCTCCCTCTGTTTCCCTCTATTTTCCTTCTTTCCTCCCATTTCTTCTTCTTTTAAGATGAAATCAGTAGAGGGAATAGTGTTTTCCTATAGGCAGCTGTGTTTTCAAACTATAATAATAACATGGAAAATGTGAAAATAATCAGGTTCGTTTGCTTATACAAAGGGAAAAGTGATATAGTTTCCTTTGTATTTCTTGGAGTAGACAGTATTAACTATAATAAAATTAAAAGAAATATAGACTATCAGTCAAGAGACCTAGTTGCATAGGAAAATAATATATACCTCAGAAAGAAAACTTGGATATCATCTATTCTAAACATTTCATATTGTAGAGCAAAATAATTTGTACCAGATCGCACAATTAATTAGTCAACAATCATTTAGCTTCGTACTATGAGCCAGTTACCATGCTAAGGGCTAGGGATACAAAATTAGAGCAAAAACAATCTCTGCCTTCAAGGCATTTCCATTCTAATGGCAAAGACAAAAATATATACAAATCTATCAAGATAAAACTAGAAGAGATGGCATTAGCATTCTGGAGGAATGAAAAAGGACTCCTGAAAAAGTTGAAGCTTCATATGAATTTTTAAGAAATCCAGGAATTCTATACTCACTAACAAAGAATTAGACAGTAGGAGCTATATGAAGGACTCTATTTCATCACAGATAAACATAAAGAAGCTATATGACAAAGAAAGAATTGGGCTGTTAGTAAATTGAGAAGGGGAATAGTATGATACATTGATATCCAAGAAAATGATCTAGAGGAAGCTGTCCCATTGAGTGGACAGCTTCCCCCAGAAATTAAGGAAACATAAGAGGACATGGACAAGAGCAACATGGAATGAGAAAACACGGGTGGGTTTTCATATTATACACACCTAGTAAATATACCTATATCAGTATAACCCCATATCCATCAAACAACTAAGGGGAGAACAAATTGGTTTTGCCATTAGTTTATATGTAAGACATTCAGGAATTATCAGATACCTGTATGCATGTATGTGTGTATCAATACACATATCTACATATAGAAAGGAATGTACATTTGCATGCTTGTATTCCTCTACAGGATGAAATCAGGACTGACCCATTATTAAAAGAGGAAGGAAGGAAGGAAGGAAGGAAGGAAGGAAGGAAGGAAGGAAGAAAACATACCAGATAGGACATCTAGGTGGTGTGGTTGATAGATACCAGGTGTGAAGTCAGAAAAACTCATCTTCCTGTCATGTGACTCTGGGCAAGTCCCTTAACCTTATTTGTCTAATTTCCTCATCTGTAAAATGAATTGGAGATGGAACTAGTAAAGCACTCAAGTACCTTTGACAAGAAAACCTGAAATGGAGTTATGAGGAGTTGAACACAAATGAAAATGATTGAGCAACAGAATATAAACTAGGCACTGTGCTAATAATTTTACAAATATTATGTCATTTGTTAGTATTGACCCTACTTTTCAGTTGAGGAGAAAAAGAAAGTTTAAGTGACTTGTCCAAAATCACAGAGCAAGTGAGGGACTGATTTGAACTTAAGTCTTCCTGGCTCCATGGCCAGCACTCTATTGAAAAATAGCCATCTATGCATTTTTTGCAACCTTGGGCAAATTATGTAAACTCTTCAGGTATCATTTTTTGCCTTATCTTAAATAAGAGAATGGCAATAAATAATGTACTTTATGTCACTTTTATTTCTAATATCCTGTATGTTTAGAAATAGACTAATCAAGGACCTTGAGTATATTGAGTATTTACCCAATCACCTATAAGCCAGTCCTCATTTTTTTTGTCTTTGCAGTGGTTACATGTCAATCATTTAAGCCATTCTAAGTGCTATTGTATATACTAGTGACATACAAGCTCTCTTTCTAATTCTCTTTATTTGAAACACTGTGTGGATATCTTCATAACCTTCATTAATGATTCTTTGGATTTATGATTGTTGAGTTATTTCAGTTGTGTCAAATTCCCCATGACCCTATTTGGCATTTTCTTGGCAAAGATACTAGTTTGCCAAGTGTTTCTCCAGCTCATTTTACAAATGAAAAATTGAGACAAAAAGGGTGAAGTGACGATCCCAGAGTCACACACATAATAAGTGTCTGAGGTCAATTTTGAACTCAGGTATTGCTGACTCCAGGGCTAGTGTTCTACTCACTGTGTCACCTAGTTGCCTTGGATTCATGCTATTTTATGTAAAAGAAAAAATAAGTCTGTAAAGTTACTTTCAACTTGCTTTTGATAATTATATTATATTTTCTATGTTTGTGACATCACAAATGACAAAAACTTATTCTTTTGAATCAGCCTCTGCCCAGATTTCATTTTACTTTTGTGCATCTGGGATATTACTCTACATTATATCACATCGGTTTTCCAAAAAAACTTTTTTGCTGGATCCACCAATCACTGAACAGTTTTCTCAACTAATTGTGAATATGGATGATAAGTATTTGAAATCTTAGTTAAATTCCACAAAATATTTTATAAGTAAATTATTGTCTCTCATTACAAGATTCTAAACAATATTATCTCTTGCTCAAAATTCTTTGAAAGGTTACAAAATAAAAATGGAAAGCAAAAGTCTGTTGTCCTCTTCTCCAGGCCAAGTTAGAAGAGATAAAGGATAGCTTCTCCATGGAAGATTTTGTGTTTCTGTTTAACATGACTATAAGTAAAACAGGAGAATTTATTTTTACTCATTCACAGTTCTGGAGTATACTTGGTATCCTAAGAGTTATACAAAAACAGACATAATCACAATTGAGGATTACTGAACTTTTAACTTAAGAGAAGAGACAAGTAGTATCTTGAAAATGTTCACTAATATTGAATAAAATATTTTCTGGAAAAGCAAATATGAATGATACAGGGCTGCCCAAAAGTTAGTACTGAGCCATTCAAGAGTGAGGAAATTTTTGGCTATACTGCACAGAAAATTCATCTAGATACAGAGATTACCAAGAAGGGATTCATAAGTATGAGAGCAGAAAAATAAAACAGTGGGAGAGGGTACAAAGTCATTTTAATAAAGACAGAGAAAAGTGAAGAAAGAGAGAAAGAGAAAGAGAGAGGGAGGGAGAGAGAGAGAGAGAGAGAGAGAGAGAATAAGAATAATGAAGGAAGCCAAAAGCAAAAAGGCCAGGATTCTTGACATAGTTTGATGGTATGATGGAAGTAAAATTTAAGGGTGATTCAGGGTCAAGACCATTGACAGTAACGTAGTGACTGGGACAGTAAAATTTCTAGAGATAACTTTGTCAGCATTTCATTTTTAAATTGAGTTTTAATAGAAGGCCTCCATTATTCTGGGCAAGTTCCTCAGCTCATCATTGCATAATAGAGAAAAAGTGAGTTCTCAAAAAGCAGCAGGAAAAAGGCAACATCTGTCACTTTTTACTTGATGTTTCAATATAGGCCCAGGAAACAGACTGAAGCGCAGAGCACCTGCATTTCTCCGAACATTCTAAACTGTCTCATTTTTTCATCTAAAGCCCATCACTTTCTATTGCTAACCCTTCATCGGATCAGGATTTATCACTATTTTTGTCGTCATGATTGCTATTATGTATCATTAGACCCTCCATCACCAACAAGAGCTCATTATAGCTTCATTTTCCTCCCAAGACTTCAACTCTTTCTAAAAGGTAAATGTTTATTATTGCTTCAGAGGTAGACAGCACAGTGTTCTATTCAGGAACTCTTCCAGACTTCCAATCACTCTCTACACATTTCCTGCTGGCTTCTATAAAGCAGATAAAGAGTAACAATACAGATTTAAGCAGGAAACAATAACCTTCCTTAAGTTTATACTTAAATGCTTAAACACTCCTTGTTCAAAGTAGATCCTGTGCATACGAATTTGAGTTGAAAACAACTCCAGAAAGTACTGTGATTTAAAATCACCTGACTTTAAAGAAATGAAATATATTGTTGAAATGGGGAAAGAAGTAATGTTAGAAAACCATGACCATACATGGACTTTCAAGCCTCCTTTTTGGTGCCTGACAATGGGAGGGATCGTCCATTCCTTTAATAAATAGATAATAGAGAAAATAATCTTGCTTAAAATTAAACAGTTGGTGTAAAATGGTATATGAGTGGCATTACCTTCTAAGAGTTTTTTTTAA
>CM053769.1:167730277-167748100 GCA_028658325.1 Potorous gilbertii | reverse complement strand
GAATTGTTTCTTTCTAGCTGCTTGCAATATTTTCTCCTTGACCTGGGAACTCTGGAATTTGGCCACAATGTTCCTAGGAGTTTCTCTTTTTGGATCTCTTTCAGGCGGTGATCGATAGACTCCTTGAATACTTATTTTGCCCTCTGGTTCTAGAATATCAGGGCAATTTTCCTTGATAATTTCATGAAGGATGATGTCTGGGCTCTTTTTTTGATCATGGCTTTCAGGTAGTGCTTGGGGTCTGGGATTCAAATGCTCCGCTCCCATCCAGGGTACCTTTGCGGTCGGTTTTTCAGGGCTCTCTGCAACGCAAATCTCCTTCACTGTGTTTCTGCATGGCTTCCACTGTTCCAGTATTTGTCAGGAGTTCTTTTTACAGGAAATCTATGGGCTGTGGGTTCGGACCTACCATTGGTGAGTCTTTTTACTCCGCTATCTTGGCTCCGCCGAGCTAGTCTATTTTTAAAGGTGCTAATTTCTTCACCACTTTTGGGGTCTCCTTTAGCAAACTATTGACTTGCTTTTTATGATTTTCTTGCTTCACTCTCATTTTTGTTCCCAATTTTTCCTCCACCTCTCTTACCTGATTTTCAAAATCCTTTTTGAGCTCTTCCATGGCCTGAGACCTTTGCATATTTTCACTAGAGGTTTTGGATGCAGAGGCCTTGACTTTTAGGTCTTCCTCTGATGGTATATATTTTTCCTCCTCATCTGAAAGGATGGAAGAAAATACCTGCTCACTAAGAAAGTAACTTTCTATTGTCTTATTCTTTTTCCCTGTTTTGGGTATTTTTCCAGGCAGTTACTTGACTTTTGAGTTCTTTGTCAAGAGGAGGGTATTCTCTGGGGACCTGTAAGTTCTCAGTTTCTCTAAGGTGTCACAAGCAAGAGAGAGGAGTTTACTCCTCTCCTGATCTGCACTGTGGTCTGTGAGCCAGATTCCCTCTCCAGAGCCTCCACCAACTCCACCAAGTCAGTCAGCAATCCTCCTCACCCCAGGGCCACCAGTCAGGACTGAGATTCAGATAAGCTGCTCAATTCCCTCAGGGGCTTTAGACCAGGACTGCAACAATGGAAACTGCCACTGCCTGGGACTCAGGCTAGAGGGCTGCATTCTCTTCTCCCTCAGGTGAAGGAGCTTTCTTATTGACCTTTGAAGCTACCTTTGGCATTTGTGAGTTGAAGACCCACAGATGCTGCTGTTGGCACCTTGAGGTCCGCTGCCATTCTGTCCTTGCCACAGTGCAGCCAAGGTTGGGCTGTGTTGTGCTCTGCTCCATGCCTGGTGTGATAGACCTTTCCTGTCAGCTTTCCAGGTTGCCTTGGGCTGGAAATCACTTTTACTCTGTCATTTTGTGACTTCTGCTGCTCTAGAATTTGTTTAGAGTCATTTTTACAGGTATTTTATGGACTTTGGGGGGAGAGTTTCTAGAGGTGTATCCTTCTACTCCACCATCTTGGCTCCACCCCCTAAGATTCTTTTATTATGGTAGCTATCATACTTTTTCAAGATAACCTGAAATTGAAAATTTTATTTTGAAATTTCATATCATTCATCAGAAATCTAAGTGGAATCTTCTCTTTCTCCCACCATTTTATAGGCACTACAAGATTTTAGGTTTTACCTAGTATGAATTATGCTATTCATTGTCATTTATTGAACAAAAGGACAGAGACCAGGGATCCAAGGGAAATTATAGCAAAACTTTGTTGACTAAAAAGATCCAGAGAGCAGAGACAACTAGGGAAATAGTAATTCTGGCACCTCACTTGCTGTTGGTGCAAGTCCCATGTAATATTACTCCATCATTGTAAATAAATTCACTGTGACCCAAACTTAGAACCTAAATTCTTTCTTTGTCTGGCTAGAGAGTTATCCTTTAGTTAGCTTGCATTCTAGTGAGAGAAAATGTCATTTCTCTTTTGTACTTAATAACTTATTCTTGAATTATGAGCAAAGTTTTTCACATTTTCTACTCTGTCATCTGGAAATCAACCAGTAGGGAAATCTTGAGGAAAACTTAACCAACCAGGCTGAGAGAACTGATGAATTCCTGTCATTATGCTTGGACTCTTTAACAAGTATCTTTGACCAAAACTTGGGTATTTGAAGTTACTACCCCCAAGAACCTTATTAGAATGGACTCACATCCCATCATAATGTTCATTTCTCAGTAATTGTTAACCAATTATCATTGATTGCCAACCTCAGGAATACCTACTTTTCCAAGGGCATACAAGCTGTGAGCCCACCACCATGAGGGTCTTTAGCCACATACCTATTTTATTAAGAAAATGCTAGCATTATTAATAAAATGGCTCATTACCCAGAAACTATGCCTCTTGAATTTTTAAAATGTCACACTGATTTATTTCCCTTTCAACCTTCTAGACTTTTCTCTTTCCCCAGAAGGTGTTTCGGTGGTCTTGGGGTAAGGTGGGATAGAAAACACTTGATGCCTCTTTTTTAGAAAACAAAATCAAATTTCTGTTCTTGAAACCTCTTTTGATTACTATTTCCATTTATCTTTCTCTGATATTTTATTATTTCATGTAGGCATAGGCCTGTAGAGAATATCATAGTGGGTTAGCTTTTCCCAAATGGTTCTAGGATCATCTATATAAAGAAGTAATATTGGGTTGGTAAAAGTAATGCTAATGGATTTTAGAATATGTTATTATACCTGAAAAGGTTCTGAGTATGGGAACTAAGATAAAATATTTGTCTCTCCTCTAATGACAGACTTTGCTAATGTTGCAAAATCTCATTGACAGTTTGGCTTTGAGGTAATGACTTTTTCATCCCTGACATCTCTCAGTTGGAGACGAGTGGTGAATGTTGACAGAGAAGGGAGAACTGATTCCCATGAAAGCATAGGTCCTTGACATGTCAAAGTAGTTGATTGCTACAGGAAAGAGAGGTAGTGTGTTATAGTGAGAAAAGCATTAGGTTTGGACTCAGAGGATTTGGGGTTCAAATCCTGGTTCTATCACTTACTATCTATGCAAACTTTAGGAAGGCATTGATTTTATGGGGATTCAAGGTTCACCTAAATAACTTTTAATCTCTCATTTGTAAATGTACAAACCTATAAGTCATTACAATTAAATAGAAATGATAGCTTGTAAAAGAATGAGTCCATTTAAAAACAGTAAAATAAGCAATAACATCAACCACAAAAGCAGTAATAAGAAAGCATTAAAATTGATCCTGTCATTTGAAGCATATGATTGAATCGTTTAGTCTTGGATGATTCCACGGAGGAAGCTAAATAATCAGATGCAGGTGTCTAAATTATGGCTGCTGATTCTTTTCTGGGACTACAATTTTTTGCAGAATTACAATGTTCATTAATGAGAAGAAATATACTTTTATTTTTAACAAGAAAAATCTTTTGTCCATATCTGAGATTTCATTAATTTAGGAAATCACTTGCATAAGAGTTTCTTCTGTGCTACACAGATAGACACGTTGTCCACAGCTTGCAGTCTTAGAATGTCTTCTTTGTGGGAACTGAGAAATAAAAACATTTGCCTATGGTCACACAACTTTAGATACATGTCAGAAGCGCAATTTAAATGCATCTCTTTCCAATTGCATAGCTGGTCCTGGATCTACTATGATGGGCTGTCTCTTTTACCTTTATTATAAGGATATTTTAACTCATGAGGTAAAGCATATGGCTTAACATTAAAGGTCCAAGAATACAAGGAGCAAGCAGGGAAAGAGAGGCCAAGAATATAACTAGGTAACAGTTGCCAGTAAGACAAAAATATGTCAGAATCCAGAGAAGGCAGGATATAAAGGGCCTAGGTCACAGACAATAAGGAAATAGCCTGCAGAGGTTCAGAGAGGAAAGAAAGAACATTCCACATATGGAAAACAGGGTGTTTGTGAGGCTCAAATGAGATAATGAATATAAAGAACTTTGTAAACCTTAAAGTGCTATATAAATGTTATTTATTATTGTTAGCCTGTAGTCACCCAGCCTCCAGGCTAGTAGTAACTTCATTCCCTAATCCTTCGGAAGCACTCAGCTTTCACCACTTAGAGTTGATTCCAAGACATGCCTGCCTGATTGGCTCCACAAGACTGAAGAGAAGGTGTAAAGGAAATAAATAAGATGGAGTCAAATTATAAAGGTTTTTAAATGTCTAAATGTCCAGAGAGAGTTGCTGATGTGATATGGAAAAAAACTACAAGTGTTACTGAAATTAGAGTAACTTTCGTCATGCATTTTCTCAATGGATAATGCAACTACTATCATATGGGGGTGAACGAAATTTTGACATTAGAAAGAGAAAATGTGAAAAAGAGTTGAGAACCACAGATTTCAGCAAGGGAGGTTCCCAAAGAACTCTTGCTAGTATATCCTATGTCCTGTAGAAAGGAGTATTTTTGCTTCCTGTGGGACAAAAAGTACATCAAACTTCCTATCCTTTTTACTGGAAGGGAAGACAAAGGAGGGTGTGGGTTTGGGGACAAGGAGACTGCTAATCTTTTTTTCTTTTTAAAATATTTTATGGATGTTCTTCTCCCTGCTCGCACTGCCTAATCACTGTCACTTCCTAAATAATAATTCTGTCCCATATGAAATCCTACCTTGAAACAAAGATGTACAGTTAAGCAAAAAGAAAAGATAAACACACTGGTCATATCTTACCTTAGTGCCTTATTCCATGCCAACAAACCTATAATCTACCACTTTTTTTTGCTAAGAGGAGCAGAGGTATGCTTTCCTGGGGTAGACATTTTTCTTTCTTTCTTTTTTTAAGTTTTTCTTTTATTCTTTGAAACTCAGACTCTGAAAAGGCAACCATGTTGAAATGGATAGAGTAGTGGTCTATGAGTTAGGAAGATATAGCTTCCAGTCCTATCTCTGAGAAACACTGGCTATTATACCTTAGTGAAGTCACTTCATCTGTCAGTGTCCATAGGCAACTATAAGACTAGAAACTGCAGAATAGTTGCTATTTTGTATCAGTAGAGAGAATATTTTTCTCCAAGAGTTTCCTACATAGATAAAAACACATTTATGCTTGGACAGTAGGGGAGATGACTCTACAGACATTATATGAGATTGCAGAATCTCAGAATTAGAAAGAAGTTGAGAGATTTCCTAATGCAACTCATACCTGGACAAGAGTCTTCTCTTCAATATCCTAGACAAATGGCCATCCATCATCATCTTCAAGGCTTCCATTGAAGAGTTCACTCTAATTGTAATAATACCCTTCTTTATATTGAGCCTAAATTATTGACATCTCTGAAATTTATATTGACTGGTATTAATTCTGTTCTCCCTCTCTCAAGAATGTGAAAGAAATTTTGTCATGCCAGTGACAATTTCTCAGATATTTGAAAAAGGGATCATATTTGAAAACATGTTTTGTCCTTTCCAGGTCATCCACCCGTATTTCTTCCTACTGATTCTTACATGGCATAGGGTGATATATATCTCCATATGGGAAAAAAAGCAAGAACAAAGGAATTTTGGCCAAATATTTATAAACTATTTTGTGTATCAGTGACATTGGTCAACTAAAATAAAACTGGAAGAGAATACCAATTCCTTAGACATTATTTTGTTTATGAACCTCCATTTCCCCTTCTAATTAAGATATAGACATAAGATATAGACAATAATTTTCAATTTTTTGGGACTGCCTAATCAATCTGTGAACTATTATATGTTTCAGTTTCCTAACTACTCAGTTTTATGGTTATTTTGATACTCATTGATACCTTCATTTTAAGGTAGACCAGTAGAAACAAAAACAATGAACACTCAAACAAGGCAACCTGATTTAGAATGAATATATATATATATGTATTGGTATAAAGGTAACTACACTAACATATCCAGGAGGGCTGCTAGCATAGGTTCTTAGATCTGCTTTACTAGTAAAGATAGCTGTTTAAGGGGTCAACAGTGTTTTTTAATTTCACTAGTTCAGGGGAAAAGTCAGTACCCTGAACTTCAGAGAAAATACAGAGAAAATAAAAGCAGAGAAATAAAGACCAACAGACAGGGTCCTACATCCCTGGATCAAGAGAGCCTTTACATATGAGTAGTTGTTGGGGGGAGGGGGATTTGAGCATACAGCTACTCAGAGTCTTGACCAGGAAATCACAAGAGCCTTCTCATAAATGAGCCCCCCCCACACCCAAAAGCAAAATACCAACTCAGTATACATAACAAAGATGTGACTCCTGATTGATTCAAAATCAGTAGGCATAAAACCTACATGATTCATCACAGTTGTGAATTATCAAGGTTCAATGGAGATCAATCTTTCATATGTTTTCAAAAAGCCTGAGCCTGGGAAACTGAATTCCAAAAAGAAAACAGCAAAAATCCCACTTTGCTTGCTTTTACACTTCTGTAAAAGGTTTTTTGGTTTGGTTTTTTTGGTGAAGAATCTGAAATCAAATTTGGAGATAAAAAGTCTTATTTCTTCAGTTGTATACCTCTCCAGTCATCTATCCTGGTGATCTTGCTAAATGCCCTACTTCTCTGATTCTGTTTTTCCTGACTTTCACCAACTCCTTTGCTATTGGTTTACTAGAACCCATGCCCTAGTCCCTGCAGAAATTAATCTGTTCAGTTTTGGAGCTCACATCCTGGAGCTAAGTCACATTGGGACTGAGTGAGTAATAAAGTTATTTTGCTCATTATATCATATCAGACCCTAGATGATAATCCAGTCAGTCAAAAAAACATTTAATTAACACCAACTATGTGCCAGGCATTGTGTTAAGTACTGAGGATAGAAATATGAAAGAGAAAGCTAGTTACTGCCCTCTAGCAGGGTGCAGAACAGAAAGGGATGAAAAAAAGTGGGGGAAGATACAGTACCTAGCTCAGTGGCATAATGGAGTCCAAAGAAGTGCAACCAGATGGTATATTAAAATATCCCTTGCTTGGGAACCTTCCAGAAACTTTTTGTTCCCCCATCAGCTATCTTATCAGAGAGGCAGAACATACTGAGGGTACTACCCAGCTTATGTTATCTCATAAAATGATGAGTTTCTTGATGATGAGGTTCCTGGAAGAAGGATGGAAGACAAAGAAATACAGCCAGATAGGGAAAGTCTGTTATTTGCATATTCCTGTGTTGGGCAACGGGGATACAAATTAAAGTAAATAATGAAAAGTGATAGCAAGATTCACTTACTACCCACTCAGCTACCTGAATGTGATCTTGCCATCCACACTGCCCCAAACTTGTACTTACCCACCTCAAAATTTTTGCTAAAAACACCCAACAATCTAATCAATAAATGTAATTATTCCTGAGGAGTAGAGGGGGCATGTCAATTTATTGTCCTTGAAGACATCAACTAGCTTCTTTTATAGAATGTTTTGTTGCTGTTGCTGCTAAACAAGGAAATTCACATTCACAAGTTCTTTATTGAATAAGTAAACAAGACTGGAACAAAGGACAATATAATTACTCAAAGGAAAGATTCCAATAAATTTCTACAAGAAATATAAAGACTTAGATCAACTAGGCCTTCTTAAAGCAGGCACCTCATCTTTTCAAAAAGTTTCAGCAGCTTATCATTTACTTCAGATAAAGTCCAAACTCCTATTTGTTTGGCATTTAATACTCTTCAGAATCTGATTACCTTCTATCTTTCCAGGATGATTACCCATGACTCCCTTACATACTGTATACTCCAACCAAACTGGCCTTCATGCTGTTCTCTCTGTATGATATTCCTTTGTCTCTATACCTGCCAAGGTCACCCTTCTTACCACCTTTTCCTGGAAGCCTTACATAGCCTTTAGTGGTGTAACTCAGGTACAATCCTCCTTCAAGCAGCTTTTCCAGATAGTTCCAGAGTTTGAAATCCTCCCCTCATCCTTCACAATTTGATTATTTTGTAAATGAATTGTTTTAAGTATACACTTCAGTATACACTGCATACTAGTAAAATGTAAGCTCCTTCAGGAAAGGGATTGTTTCCCTTTTGTATTTGTGCTTTCAGTGCCCAATACAGAATTAGGAACATAGTAAGCATTTAATTAATGCTTGTTAATTTCCATTGGGTGGGATAAAAGATAATTTGAGAAAAACTGGCACATAATAGGTGCCATGTTAATGTTAGCTAGTTATCTATTTATTATTGTGCTATTAGTATTATTATTGTTAAATGGAATGTCATGTTGGGTGAACATCAAATAAACCCGTTTGAATGGGCCATAGGGTATGTAAGGGGAGTCATTGGGTAATCATTCTGGAAAGATAGAATGGACCAGATTGTGAAGGGCATTAAATGTCAAACACATTGGAGTTTAGATTTTATGCAAAGGTAACTAGGAAAACAGCTGAAACTTGATCTCTTTTTGTAGTCATTATATTATCCTTTGTCTCATACTTCTTTTATAGGTATATTGATTGATCTCCTTGAAAACATGGATGTTAGCCTTTTTACAATGTCTGGGAGATACACATATACATATATATGTATGCATATGTAAATGCATATACATTTATATATATCATATTTACATATGTCTATTTAAATGTAATTTTTTATTGATATTTTGTTTCTTACATCACCATAATATCCCACTACAGTATCTTCCTGAGATCTGAAAGTCATTCCATATGACTGATAGTACATTTTTTGAGAGAGGAAAAAAAGACTATGATTGATCAATACACTGAAAAAGTTTGAAAATGTATGCAATATGTAAGATGTATGGACTTCTCATCTTCAAAAAGGGATAGAGTATGTCTTCTCATAGGAGTATGACTTCTAATATCACTTCCTTCAAGTCTCACTTGATCTTTATAATTTTGTTACAGTTATTTTGATTCTTTGGTATGTTGTTCTTTCCACTGACATTTTTGTACTCATTGTATATATTGTTTTCTTGACTTTATTTACTTCACTCTGTATCAACTCGTATAGATCTTTGCATGTTTCTCACTATTCACTATACATATCATAACATGATAATATTTTATTACATTAATGAACCTCAACTTGTTTACCAATTCCCCAGTGGATGGGCATCTATTTTTTCCTGATTCCTATCACACACACAAAAATGCTGCTATAAATATTTTTTCAGTATGTAGGGCCTTTTTGTATCCTTGTCAGTGGCTTCCTTGGTATATTAGCACAGTAATGGTATCTCTAGTTCAAAGGGTATGAACACTTTAGTCACTTTATTGGCATAGTTCCAAATTGCTTTTCAAAATGGTTGTGTCACTTCCTGGCTCCACCAAGTAATTAGTTTGCCTACCTTCTCACAACCCTCCAACATGAACTCTTTCTATTTTTTGTGGATTTTACCAAATTGCAGGATGTGAGATAAAAGTTCAGGTTGTTTTGATCTGCATTTCCCTTATTATTAGTCATCTGGAACTTTTTCATGTCATTGTGAATGCTTGCAATTCTTTTGAGAATTTCTTGTTCATATCTTCTGACCATTTATTTGTCTTTTACAGAATGGATTTAATCTTATTATTTCTTGTTATATATCATACATACCAAGTCCTTATCAGAGAATATTGATACAAAGATTTACTTTTCCCATTTGACCACTTCCCTGCTTATTCTGGACATATTAATGTCTTTGTGGAAATAGTCATGTAATGATTTTATTGGTGAGCTCCAAGTTTGGAAATACCTACGACCTATACATTTCTTCTAATCTTCTGTACTTACGGTTTTAGAGAACAGCCTGAGGCACTGAGAGTACAAGGGATATTTATTGACTGTGTTCACATATTCAGTATGTGTCAGACACAGGGCTTGAACCTGAATCATCCTGACTCCTTTGCTGATCTTCTATGAACTACTCCTCTCTTATTTATTGAATTTGTTGAATCAGAATTTATGGAATTGGGTTTCAAATCCAAAGCTATTCCTAGTGAAATGCAATGGTGTACACATTTTACCATTAATGACTACAGCAAATATTAAAAGTAGGAGATGAAATTATTTTGTATTGTAAAAAGAGCTGGGATATGTCTACCATCAAAAAAAAAAAAGAAAAAATAATTATTTTGCCTCAGCTTCCAACTTTTTTTTTACAAAAAGCTGTATTTCCCTTAATTCAAATGAAAGAGCCCCACTGTATTACCTTGTATTCTATCTACTTTGCAATGCCTTCAAACATGGTGAAATTAGCAGGTCAAGTCAAATTGCTAATTAAACACACAGGTTAAACACATAGATCTGGAGTCTGGATTTAGAAGTTAAACCCAGTCTTAGAGCCACTAGCTATGGAGAATTACAAATTTAAAGAAGAGCACTTAAAATGTAAGGCACATGCTGGGCCCACAAAGCAGCCATCTCACCATCTCAGCTGACAGAACTTCCTTTCTAACAGGAGCACGTTTTCTAAATCAATGAACCCAGAATCTTTAAAACACACACACACACACACACACACACACACACACACACCAGAGCTCTCTCCATCCTGTAGGTTTAAAATGGACAAACACACAGCAAAAAGCTCTATTTATGGAAATAGACAGCCTTTCCAAAATTTATGCCTTTGATTTTCAAGTGTTCAGCAAATATTCAATCCCCTCAGGTGATTCTCACTCATTGCCTGAGGCATCAGGAATGAACTCAAGTTAGACCCAGTGAAATGTTGTGATTATCTACAACAAAGAAAAACAACTGATTTTAAGTGGCAATCCTCTGATTCCTTCAACCCTGATTAAGTTCTTGACCTTGCTTCATGGCATACACATAACACCCACACATCTTTCAATAATCAGCAAAACTCAGAGTCTAAGTGAAGATCTCCTCACCAGGTGCCATTATGGTAAAGCAGTAATTTGGGATCATGAGTTTGTAGCATTGTAGAATGAACCTATTTCTCTTAAGAAATAACACAAATTATCTGAACAAAATGAATTGTAATTCACTTCCAAAATCTGTTAAAATTGCATTCACCTCTATCTAAGAAAGCTCAATATACAAAGATTTGAAAGACAAATAGAGGAAGTAATATAGCATGTATATTATGGTTCATGCTCTCAAAGTCAGGTTACTATATTTCTGCCTAAGAATGCCAAAGTTCCCTGAGTGGTTTGAGGGTATTGCTGTTTTTCATCATCTCAACTGCCCACCAGCTGGATAACCTGTATTGTGAGATGACAAGGATTAATGCTTTATTTAACCACTTAGCATCCATTAGCTTTTTCATAAAAGCATATTTACTTTAAGAATACACCAAGAACAAAAACACAAAAAGTTATTCAATACTTCATAGGCATAATCTACCCTACAGCACTTTGTCTCTGGAGAGGAGTAGGATCATCTTGGTTCTGTTGCTATGTAGGATTGGACATATTAAAGTTAGAGACAACTGTAGCTCGACTTCTGGATGAGTTTTGGTCTTATTTTCCACTGAGGCAGGTCCAGAAGGTAATTCTGGGCAATGATACAGGGCTAAGTGGAAATCCTAGCTACAAATTCTTTAGCACTTAGGTTCCCTTTTTACTTTCCAAAATTGGGTGCTAAGGTACCCTTCAGACCTTTAAAAAAATACACAAGGATTTACTTTATCTAGAATGGTAAAGAAGAAATACAGGTCAATGTCCAAGTCCTATTTTTCAAGTCACATAAGAGCAGAGGCAAAAAAGCCCATCTTTTCCTTTGTGTGTGTGTTCATCTTTCATTGCCAAAAAAGACCATGTCATCAGAGAAATGATGATATGACTTTCACAGGACTTTGTTTTGAGTGAGGGAGGGCTGTGTAGGTCACCAGCCTCACTTCTTCTCCAGAGCCATCTGAATCCAGTGATCAGATATCCATTAGGATGACTGGAGATGACCCAGGATGAGGCAATTAAGGTTAAATGACTTGCCCAAGGTCACACAGCTAGTGAGTGTTCAGTGTCTGAGGTGAGATTTGAACTTAGGTCTTCCTGATTCCTGCACTGGAGCTTTTTCCACTGCACCACCTAACTGCCCCATCTTTTCCCTTAACGAATGGTCTATAACCAGATACTGAGGGTGATGGAATAAGAGAAAGGACTGAGCCAAGAGAGATATGAAGAGTATAGATTAGACATTTTGAATTTTTTTGAAGCCAATTAGAGAGCCTCCATTTCACCATGTGATTTATCCAT
Organism: Potorous gilbertii; assembly: GCA_028658325.1. Lineage (NCBI taxonomy): Eukaryota > Metazoa > Chordata > Mammalia > Diprotodontia > Potoroidae > Potorous > Potorous gilbertii. The sequence continues at coordinate 167,735,986 of CM053769.1, read as the reverse complement.
GTGAATAAGTTATAGACTTTCCACGTGTGTTTCATAGTCTCTCAAAGGCACCTTCCTTAACACATTATTATAAATATTCTGGAAAATGCCTCCTCCCTTCTCCAAGTGGGGGAAGTTGCATCAGGCAAATAAGCTGATGGGGTCTTCTTTTATTTTTTCTAGCTCACAGTTATAGGAGGAAAGAATGATTCCCTTTTTTATTTAAGTGTCCCACTTTGTTGTAGAGAGTGTATTTACTTGACAAAACAATTACTCTCATATTTAAAACATGATTGAATTAGCTACAATATAGCTTACCTTTTTGGGATTATAGTGTGTGTACATCCAGGTGTGTATCCATGTGTGTGAACATATTGTAGACACTTCAGAAGTTACCAGATAGAAAATAGCTGGAGTGAGAGAGAGAGAGAGGGAGAGAGAGAGAGAGAGAGAGAGAGAGAGAGAGAGAGAAGGGAAGGAGAGGTGTATAGGTATAAATAGACATATAGAGATGTGAATCTATAGATACAGATATTGATTAGATATAGATTTAGATACTAAGAAGGTAGAAAGGGCAGTTACAACATCATAACAAACATCCAAACATTTTGGGGTTTTGTGATTCCAAAAGTATCTATTAGATACCACAAATTGTAAAAGTTCCCTGGAGACTTCTTGGAACCCAAAATATTTAGAGTCTGTCCTGGGGGGTGAAACCCAATCATTTTTTTTGGCCAAAGATTGAATTTCCATAGAACTAACTCAAAGTTAGCATTTTTATTTGCAAAAAACATATCTTCAATATCTTTCAAATATTGGTTTCATTAAATTATTCAACACAAAAATGTCCTCTTTTTTCTCAATAAACAGTTGGACTGGTTTCCATAGTTTTTAATGAAGAGCAAGTCACATTTAGGCACAACTATTGAACTACTGAACTCTATTTTGTCTCCTTCAGAAAACAACTCAGAACAAAAAAGAATTTTTCACAGCATTCATTGATCTTTCATCATCCTTTGACTTTATAGACAGTTACTGTCTATGAACCAAATTGTGTAATTTCAGTAGAAGTGCCAGACTATTCATGGCTCTTCCAAGTCTGTGCTAGTTACAAATCAGAAGAGAAATAAAAAGTTTTATAATAACTGAGATTTCAATAATAAGTAGTATAAATGGAAAGGGAGGGGTTAGGGTGTAATCTTGAACAATTTGTAGTATTTAAATGAGAAGAATATTGAATTGTAGAAAGAAAGCTAAGATCAGGAAGGACTATGGGTTGAATTCCACCTCCCATGTTGACTTGAAATATGACTACAGCCACTCACTTAAATTTTTGGGCTCCAATTGTCTATTTTGTAGAGATAATAAAACGTGATTTAAATGTGGTAAAAGGGTTAGTGTAAAGTGTGGTGTAAGCTTATGAATTATAAGGAATAGAGGGTCAAATGACTTACCCAGGGTCACACAGGTGTTCCTGACTATAGGCTTAGTGTTCCATGTATTATGCCTAGCCAGGTATCCAAATATTTCCATACAATTTTAAGTTTTGATAGTTTCACTAGAGTATTATTCTTACTTCTCATTAAATAACATTACAACAACTATTTGAATATGATGAGGCTCTCCAGTTGTAACACGCAACCAACAAGTGTTTGTTAAGCTCATAGTGTACAACTGAAAAGAAGAGAGCCCAACTTCAACATAAAGTTCAAAATCAAGAAATAGGGTAGAAAAATGGACAAATAACCACAGCAAATTATCTGACCATGAAAATCTATTATGCTGACAGAGAAGATCAAGATACAAATGCAGAAGAAGACAAAAAAGTCAAAATAGCTACAAGCAAAACATCAAAAGAAAAAGAAAAGAAGTCAATTGGACACAAGAGGGAGTCTTAACAAGAATGCCTGGAAGAGTTAAAAATGCAATGCAGCCAGCATATTTGATTTTCAAAATCAAATAAATGTGGTATAAGAAATATATAAATAAATAAGAGCAAAGGAAGAAAATTATGAAAAAGGCAATAGCTTGGCAAAAGGGGTACAAGAATATTGTAGAAAATGACACCTAAAGCAGAATGAGCTTTACAGAAAGGAGAGTACAAAAATTCAGTGATGATAAGAACTACTTACAAAGTAGAACTAGCCAAATAGAATTAGAGGCACAAATGTTCACTGAAGAATATAAATCTTAAAAATTTCATGTTGGACAAGTAGAAGCTAGTGACTCCATGAGATATCAAGAAACAATAAAATCAAAAAGAATAGAAAACTAGAAGAAAATATAAAATATTTCGTTGGAAAAACAACTTAACTGGAGAGAAACAACTTAATTGAGGAGAGAGATTAAGAATAATTCCATTTCCTGGGAGCCATCACCAAGAAATAGCCTAGACATCATATTTTAAGAAATTATCGGAGAAAACTGCTCCAGAATCACAGAACCAGGATGTAAAATGGAAACTGAAAGAACCAACTGGTCACCATCTGAGAGAGATCCTATGTATATTAAAGCCACATTCCAGAAATCAAAGGTCAAAGAGAAAATGCTTCAAGAGCAAGGGGAAAAGAATCCAACATTGTAGAGCCACAGTCAGTATCATACAAATTTTAGCAGTTGTCTCCCTAAAGGGACCTTGGGATATGATGCAGTGGAAAAGTAAAGGGCTGGGAATACAAGCAAGAATAACCTACCCAGAAAAACTAAATATAATCCTTCTAGTGAAAAATGGATATTTAATGAAAAAGACTTTCAATGATTTCTAATGAAAATACCAGAACTGAATAGAAACTTTGACTTTCAAATACAAGATTGAAGAGAAGCATAAACAGGCAAACATGAAAGAGAAATCACAAGGAATTCAATAAGGTGAAATTGTTTCCCCTTCTATATCAGAAGATGATACATGTCATGTCTAAAAATATTATCATTAGTTGAGCAATTAGATTCTTTTTTTCCTCTTTTTTAAAAATTAATTTATTTATCTTTAGTTTTCAACAGACACTTCCACAAGATTATGAGGTCCAAATTTTCTCTCCTTCTCTCACTTCTGCTCACCCCACAAGACAGCATGCAATCTAATGATTACTTCCTCCAATCAGCTTTCCCTTCTATCACACCCCCATTCCCTTATCTCCATATCCTCTATTTTCTTGTAGGGAAAAATAGATAGATTTCTATACCCCATTGCCTATATATCTTATATCCCAGTTGCATGTAAAAACAACTTTTAACATTTGTTTTTAAAACTTTGAGTTCCGACTTCTCTCTCTTCCTCCCTCTCCACTCATCCCTACTGAGAAGACAAGTAATTCAACATAGCTTATACATGTGTAGTTATGCAAAATACTTCCATAACAATTATATTTGAAAGACTCTGTTTCCCTCCATCCTATCCTGCCCCTATTTATTCTATTCCCTCTTTTGATTCTTTCCTTCCTCAAAAGTGTTTACTTCTAATTACCTACTCCTCCCATTTGCCTTCCCTTCTAATCAACCCCCCTCCCACTTATCCCCTTCACCCTACTTTCCTGTAATGGAAGATAAATTTTCATACCAAATTGAGTGTGCATGTTATTTCCTCCTTAAGCCAAATGTGATGACACTAAGGTTCAATTTTTCCCTCTCACCACTCGCCTTTCCCCTCCATTGAGAAAGCTTTTTGTTGCCTCTTTTATGTGAGATAATTTGCCCCATTCTATTTCTTCTTTCTCTTCCCAATATAGTCCTCTCTCACCCCTAAATCTTATATTTTAGATATCATCCTTATGTATTCAACTAATCCTGTGCCCTCTATCTATAGGCATATAATTCTTCCAATTACCCTAATGATGAGAAAAGTCTCAACAGTTATACATATTGTCTTTCCATGTAGGAATGTTAACAGTTCAATTTTAGTAAGTCCCTCATGATTTCTCTTTTCTGTTTACCTTTTCATGCTTCTCTCAATTCTTGTGTTTGAAAGTCAATTTTTCTATTCAGCTCAAGTTGTTTCAACAAGAATGCTTGAAAGTCCCCTATTTCATTGAATGATCATATTTCCCCTGAAGTTTTATACTCAGTTTTGCTGAGCCAGTGATTCTTGGTTTTAATCCTGTCTCCTTTGACTTCTGGAATATCATGTTCGAAACCCTGTGATCCCTAACTTTAGAAGCTTTTGTATTATCCTTGATTATAGTTCCACAATACTCAAATTGTTTCTTTGTGCCTCCTTGCAATAATTTCCCCTTGATATGGGAACTCTGGAATTAGACTATAATATTCCTAGGAATTTTCCTTTTGGGGTCTCTTTCAGGAGGTGATTAGTGAATTTTTCAATACCTATTTCACCCTCTGCTTCAATAATATCAGGGCAGTTTTTCTTGGTACTTTCTTAAAAGATAATATCTAGGCTCTTTTTTTTGCTGATAGCTTTCAGTGCCATAATTTTTGATTGTCTCTCCTGGATCTATTTTCCAGGTCAGTTTTCTCAATGAGTTATTTTACATTATTTGCTATTTTTTCATTCCTTTGGCTTTGTTTTGTAATTTCTTCATTTTTGATGAAGTCATAAGCTTCCTTTTGTTCTATTCTAATCTTTAAGGAATTATTTTCTTCAATGAGATTTTGTACTTCCTTTTCATTCTGACCAATTCTGCTTTTTAAGAGATTCTTCTCCTCATTGGCTTTTTGAATCTCTTTTGCCATTTGAATGAGTCTTTTCTTAAGGCGTTATTTTCTTCAGCATTTCATTTTTCATGATTCTCTTGCATCACTCTCTTTTTTCTTCCCATTCTTTCCCTCTACTTCTCTTACTTGATTTTCAAATTTCTTTTTGAGGTCTTCCATGGCCTGAGAACACTTTTCTTGGATGCTTCAGATGGAGGAGTTTTGACTTTGTTTATATACACTGGTCTTCCTTGTCACCAAAGTAAGATTCTATAGTCTGATTCCTTTTTGCAGTATTTTCTCATTTTCCCAGCTATTTTCTTGAATTTTGAGCTCTTTGTTAAAATAATTGTCTGCTTCCAGTGGTGTTGGGGGTTGTAATCTCAGCTGCTCGAACCTCCCACAATCTGGGCTTAGAATTACAGAAACAGTCCGTGCTGCTACTGTGGCTGCCCCTGCTACTGCTGCCATGGGCTCCTCCTCAGGGTAATGGCTCCTCCACACCCTCTGCCACACTGGGCCTGGGGCCCAACCATTCTGGTCTCTCACAGAGGTCCCACCAATTTTTTTTTTATTAAATAAGTTTATTTATTTAACTTTTTACATTCATTTTCACAAAATTTTGGGTTCCGAATTTTCTCCCCTTTTGTTCCCTCCCCCCTCCCCAATACACTGAGCAGTCTAATTACCCATATCACCAATCTGCCTTCTCTTCTGCCATCCCTTCCTTCCCTTACCCCATCTTCTCTTTTGTCCTGTAGGGCCAGATAACTTTCTACTCCCCATTACCTGTATTTCTTATTTCCTAGTAGCAAGAACAATACTCAACAGTTGTTCCTTAAACTTTGAGTTCCAACTTCTCCCCATTTCTCCCTCCTCACCCATTCCCTTGGGAAGGCAGGCAATTCAATATAGGCCATATCTGTGTAGTTTTGCATATGACTTCCATAATAGTCGTGTTGTGTAAGACTAACTATATTTCCCTCCATTTTATCCTGCCCCCCCCTGTTGCTATTCTCTCTTTTGATCCTGTCCCTCCCCAAGAGTGTTGACTTCCAATTGCTCCCTCCTCCCATTACCCTC
>CM053769.1:167712136-167729777 GCA_028658325.1 Potorous gilbertii | reverse complement strand
TGAGAAAGGAAGAGGTAGAAGGGGAAGAATAACTTCACATAAAAGAGGCAAACAAAAGCTTTTATAGTAGAGGGAAAGTGGGGGAGGTGAGAGAATGAGTGAATCTCATTCTCATCAGATTTGGCTTAAGGAAGGAATAACATGCACGTTCAATTGGGTATGGAAATCTATCTTAATTTAAGGAAAGTAGAAGGGAAGGGAGGGAAGATTGGGTGAGAGGGTAATCAGAAACAAACATTTTGAAGAGGGAAAAGGTCAAATGAGAGAATAGAATAAATGGAGGGCAGAGGAGGATAATTATTATAGAAGTGTTTTGCATGACTACACATGTATAAGCTATATTGAATTACTTGCCTTCACAATGAAGGTGGGTGGGGAGGGAGGACAGGTGAGAATTTGGAACTCAAAGTTTCAGAAACAAATATTAAAAACTTTTATATGCAACTGGTAAAGAAGATACACAGGCAGAGGGGTATAGAAATCTATCTTGCACTACAGGAAAATAGAAGGGTAATGTGATAAGAGAAAGACAGGTTGGTAGAATGGAGGGCAGATGGGGATAAGGGATGGCCAGAATGCATGGATTCGTGGAGTGGGGGCAGAGGAAGGAGAGGGAGAAAATTTTGAACTCAAAATCTTGTGGAAGTGAATACTGAAAGCTAAAAATAAATTAATTAATAAAAAATAGTCACATTAAACTGTTCCAAATCACTGATGACTCAAGAAATAAAAATTTAAACAGCTCTGAGATACTACCCCACATGTATCAGATTGACTAACATGAAAGAAAAGGAGAATGACATATTTCTGGAAGGGATGAGGAAGAAATGGGACATTAATGCACTCTTGATAGACATGAATTAGTCTAACCATTCTGGAGAACAATGTGGAACTCTGCCTAAAGGTCTATAAATCTGTGGATTCCTTTTGCCCCATCAATATCACTCCCAAGTCAATAAACTGAAGAGATGAAGGAAAATGGAAAAGGATCTATGGTATGAACGATGTTTATAGGGTCTTGTGTGTGTGTATGTGTGTGTGTGTGTGTGTATGTGTGTGTGGGCATGTGTTGGGAAAGAATTGGACATTGAGAGAATGTCCATCAATTGAGGAATGGTTGAACAAGTTGTGGTAGATGACTGTGATAAAATTTTTTTATGCTATCAGAAATGACAAGTAGTGTGGTTTCAGAAAAACCTGAAAATATTTAATTAACTGATTCTAAGTAAGCAAAACTAGCAGAATGTTGTACATAGTTGAAATAATATTATATGATGATCAGCTGTGAAAGACATAGTTACTCTCATTAAAAAAAAATGATCCAAGAAAATTCCAAAAGGTCCATGATGCGCTAGAAAGCTAGAGAGAGAACTGAGTGCAGATTGAAACATACTTTTCTTTTGTCTAGGTTTTTTTTTAAACAACATGGTTAATATGGACATATGTTTAAAAAGTGTTTACAGATAGTAAAAAAAACTTAAGCAAATTAAAGAAAATACACGAGGGAGATAAACCCTTTGGGGCAAAGGTAAGCCAGTTAAAGATATGGGAGGGAATAGTGTTTTCATCCTTTGTTGCCAAAGAAGATCATCAGAGAAATAATGACATGGCTTGTGCTTGACTTTGTTTTGAGTGAGGGAGGGGTGATCAGGTCACCAGCCTCACTTCTCATCCACAGTGATCTGAATCCAGTGACCAGATATTTATCAGGATGACTGGAGATGGCCCAGGATGAGGCAATTGTGGTTAAGTGACTTGCCCAAGGTGACACAGCTAGTGAGTGTCAAGTGTCTGAGGTGAGATTTTGACTTAGGTTCTCTTGACTCCTGCACTGGTGTTCTATTCACTGCATCACCTAGCTGTCCATGACAGAAAGGAGACACTTTCTTTGGGACATAAATTTGTTACTTTTGCATTTTTTGCTGATCCTTACTTCCCTTGTTTCCTCTTCTAGAACTTTATTGGTGAATAGGGACTAACAAAGTGAAGGACTCTCCTCTTCTCAATCCCTTCATCCCACACACTGTTATTTTCATTGAACATGGAGACTGCCTTTAACAGAGTTTTATTATTCCCTCTCCAGTGGAGATAGAACTCAAACTAATCCTATTAATATTCATAGTGGGAATATCTGAGAGAGGAAATTCTCTCTATCACTGTTAAGTTAGGAGTTTCTTCTTTTCTTCTCTTCTTTTTAAAAATTTTTAAAAATATTTTTTATTTCTCATTTTTAACACAGTTCATATCACACAAAACAATTCCAACTTTTAGTCAGATGATACTTCTTTTAAAGCATTCACAATATAGATCAGACCACAAATAAATTTTTTTAACATTAACCAAGACACTATGTATGCCAATTTCATAAGCCCTTGACCTAATTGTCTCCACATTATTACCAAGAATTAAAGGACCCTAACTTATTGTTGTTGGTCTAAAGTCCTAAGTCTAATAGCTTAATTTTAGACTTAACCTTGGATGTTCACCTATCAACAATCTACAATTTAATGAATCTGGTATTAAACTTATAAATATTTTGACTATAGGAAATTGCCACTAAGAGTAGGAAAATTGCAGAAAAACAGTACCTCCTCAATTTCATGTTAATTTCAGGCAGGATTAGATTGTCAACTTGCATTCAGTGAGGCTTAAAGTCTGTCAGGTGACAGTGAGGAAATTGAGTCAGGAGAATCCTACCTCAACCCAGGATGAGTAGTCGTTCTCCCATCTTTCCCATGAGATCACCTTTTTCAGTTCATACCAGCATCTCATAGGCTTACTGGTATCATGGATTGGAGGCTCAAACCACCTTTCTTGCTATCCATACCTGGAGTTAGACTCAGAAGAACAGTCAGTTAATAGTCCCATAGAATATTAAAATAGTAAGTTCCAATAACCAGGTTTCAGATATGACTATACTTCCACATTGGCTAAGCAACATGTTTTGAGGCAAGTCTTAAGTGGTTTACATGCCTTTCTATACATGCTCTAGTTTCTGGTTAAATAACAATCATAAAATCAAAATTACCATTAAAACTTTAACTTTTCCATCAATGCCAAATTTTACCCAAAGTTACCTGCCTCTAGGAAACTTAGACTAAAATGCTTTTCCCCAAATGAAAGGTGTCATTGATTTATTCTCAGCAATTAATTCCATCAACTGTCTTAATAGTAATTACTTTTACATCACTTTATAACATGTCCAATTTTTCTTCCCATCCCTCTCCTCCCCTCACCCCCTAATACCTTGCATTTTGATTACCCCTTCCCTCAATATACCCTCCTTTCTATCACATCTCACTCTTCCCTTTTCTGCATCTTCTCTCTTTTCTTGCAGGGCAAGAAATATTTCTATACTCCATTACCTGTGTTTCTTATTTCCTGGTTATATGCAATAATAATTCTCAACATTCGTTTCTAATACTTTGAATTCCAAAGTATTCTCCCTCCATCCCTCCCTCCCTACCCATCCCCATTGAGAAGGCAAGCAATTCCATACAGACTAAATATGTGTCATTTTGCCAAAGACTTTCATAATAATCATTTTGTGTGATACTATGTTGTCCTCTATCGTACTCTATCTCTCCTTGTTTTTTTATTCCCTCATTTGACCTTGTCCCTTCCCAAAAGTGTTTATTTCTAGCAACTCCCTTGTCCCATTTGCCCTCCCTTCTATCATTCTCCTCACCCAACTTGTCACCTTCTCCCTTACTTTCCTGTAGTGTAGGATGGATTTTCATACCAAATTTAGTGAGCATGTTATTCCCTCCTTAAGCCATATGTGGAGAAAGTAGCCTCACTTTTCCCCTCTCCCTTTCTCCCTTTTCTCCTCCATTGAACACAATTTTTCTTATCTCTTTTATGAGTTACAACCTGCTCCATTCCACTTCTTCCTTTCTCTTCCTAGTATTTTTCTCCTTTATCCCTTAATTTTTATTTTATTTTTGTTTTTTTGTGGCTATTATCTCTTCTGATTCAACACAACCTGTTCTCTCTGTCTATATGTGTGTGTGCATGTGTGTGTGTGTATGTACAATCCCTCCACTTACCCAAATACTGAGAAAAGTCTCAAGAATTACAAATAATTTCTTTACATGTAAGAATGTAAGCAGTTCAGCTTTATAAAGTCTTTTATGATCTCATTTCTATTTCCTGTTTACCTTTTTCATGCTTCTCTTGATTCTTGTGTTTGAAAGTCAAATTTTCTCTTCAGTTTTGGTCTTTTCATCATGAATTCTTCAAAGTTCTCCATATCATTGAATGACCATTTATTCCCTTGAAGTGTTATACTCAGTTTTGCTGAGTAGGTGATTCTCGGTTTAATCCCAGTTCCTTTGACTTCTGGAAAATCCTATTCCAAGCCATTCAAACCCTTAATATTGAAACTGCCAGATCCTATGTTATTCTGACTATATTTCCACAATACTTTAGTTGTTTCTTGCAGTATTTTCTCCTTGACCTTGGAACTCTGAAATTTGACCACAATATTCCTAGGAGTTTCTCTCTTCAGGTCTCTTTCAGGAGATGATTGGTGGATTCTTTCAATATTTATTTTAACCTCTGGTTCTAGAATGTCAGGGCAGTTTCCCTTGATAATTTCATGGAAGATAATGTCTAGGTTCTTTTTATGATTGTGGCTTTCATGTAGTGCCATAATTTTCAAATTGTCTCTCCTGGATTTATTTTCCAGGTCAATTGTTTTTCCAATGAGATGTTTCACATTATCTTCTATTTTTTTAAACTTTTGGTTTTATTTTTTAACTGCTTGGTTATGTCATAGTTATTAGCTTCCCTGAACTCGTCTCTCTTTTAAAGAACTATTTTGTTTAGTGAGCTTTTGAACTTTCTCCTCCATTTGGATAATTCTGCTTTTTAAATCCTCCTTCACCTCACTGGCTGTTTTTCAATTGAGTTAGCCTCTTTTTAAAGGGGTTATTTTCTTCAGTATTTTTTTTGGTTCTCTTTTAGCAGTCTAGTAAATCACTTTTTGAGCTCTTCTATTTCCTAAGCTGAGTTTAGGTTCCCTTTGGAGGCCCTTTAGTCAGGGGCTTTGATTTCCTGTGCTAGTATGCCTTGTTCTTCCTCAACTGAAAGGATGAGAGGAGACACCTGTTCACCAAGAAAGTAATCTTCTTTGATCTTATTTTTCATCCCCTTTTTTGGGCATTTTCCTACCCAGTTACTTGACTTCTGAACCCTTTGTCAAGAGGATGGTCCTATTGCCCCTTCTCTCCCCTGTATGGTGTTCAAGGCTGAGACTGGACTCAGCTGCTTGATTCCCCTGGGGCATTTGGTGGGGGCGGGGCTGTCACCCAGCACTGAGTTTAGATCAACTGTTCCCTACTGTCAGAGGCTTTAAGTTGAACTGACTAGACAATGGACCCAGGTTGCTTCCTGGCCACCCTACCTGCCTGCAGTCTGCTACTGCTGTTGCTGCCATCAGGAACCCTGTTTCTCTCTTGCCCTACTGGGAAAACCCTCCCACACTGACCTTTGAAGCTTTCTTTATTGCTTGTGGGTTGAGATATCTGGCACCCACTTTGCTGGGAACTCTGCCTCAGAGGTCTGTTCAGGTCGTGTTCCTCCCAGTACCATGTCGCCAGGGCTGGGCTCTACTCTGTTCAGTCTCCTGTGACAGACCTCTCCTGTCAGCCTTCCAGGTTACCTTTGCCTGGAAACCTCTTTCACTCTGTTGTTCTGTGACTTCTGTTGCTCTAGAATTTGTTGAGAGTCATTTTTTACAGGTACTCTCTGGGCTGTGGGGGAAGCGCTAGAGTATATGTATCTTTCTGCTGCACTGTGTTGGCTCAGTCCTAGGAGTTTCACTTCAATTTGTAACTTCCTCATCTGACGATGTTGAACTAAATAAGCTCTGAAGTCTTTTTCAGCTAAAAATCTATGATGCTATGTATTACCTGATAGACTAGACCCCAGGTTTTCTGTATCCTTTAAGTAGGAATTTGTATCAGTTTCATTATATTTTGAGTATCTTAATTTTAATAGAACTATTTGGAGGAGGAAGCTGATCAAAAGATCCACTGAAGCATCTGTATCAGTGAGCACCCCAACATACACAGGGGAGGCCTGCTATCAGAGATTCTTAGATATATATTTTTGAAAGGAAAGGCAACTTTTGAGGGGTCAGTGATCACTTTAATTATCTTCAACGTACAGGGACAAAGAAACAGGCTTCCAATTGTCAGACAATTATATACATACATATATACATAGCTACCAGAGAATGAAGCACCAACATCTTCATTTTCAAAGCTGGAGGGCTGCTTAGCAGCTTCCCAGTGTTTCATCTGGCACATAAACCTTCTTCCAAAACTAAACCCCAAAGCAAAACCTCCCCTCAGAGTGTATATATATATACATATATATATATGTGTATATATATATATATATATATACACACACATACATAACTCGTATATATATATTTAAAAGTATATGTGTATATTATATGTATATATATATATACATGTGTGTATACATGTATGTATATATACATGTGTGTGTGTGTATACACCCAAAGCAAAAAGGTATGGGCCTTCATAGGAAACAAGGCTTCCCAATCAAGCATTCCTCAATAGCCCCACCTGAGGTCTATCAATGGGCAGGGGAGATTTTTAACTCCTTTCACAGTCTCCTTAAATATACAACTCAGGCAATAGTTTTAAATCTCTTTCTTTATGACATCTGTGCATATTGCTTTTCATGAATCTGTAGCTTACAGGCACATTGTACAATCTGGGAGTTGAGAATAAGGAATATTCATCATGGAGGCCATTCAGTGAGTCTTCCTGAATTTCAGAATCTAGGTAGGAAGCTTGTAAAAGAGGTAGGTTGGAGAAATGACCAACTCCATATCCATCAGAGAAAGCCAACAGAGGAACAGTGGTACTGTAAAACCTTCACTGGGACACTCATCAAGACAACATATTTGTCATAGCACCTGTCCTCAAAATTAATTCTCACCCTTTTCTTTTTATCACCAAAATCAGATTTTTCCTCCCCTTGACATTTCAGGAAATATTGCGAAGCAGTAATCTTTTTCAGGGTGCAATGAGTTACAGTGCATCTTATCCTTCTTTTCCAATGGTAACTTAATAGCAGTCAAGTCAAGCAACATGCTACCTGCCTGACAGTGAGATAAATTCACTCAGATACTTAAATAGGATTTAATGTATGTAAATTAAGTTTCCGTCAGATTTTCCAGGAACTTAACATATATAAAGCAAGGTGTATGGTATTCAAATAGCTTTTATTCTTTATGGATAATCATTGTGGTTTTCTCTCAATAAAAGCCTGTATCTTTTCAAGGGTCATCTCATCAATATGCTTTCTTTGTTTCAGGCACCTACATTACAAGCATCTTATTTGTCATTCCAAGTAATGCATATAGGACATTAGTGACCTCTGGAATCACACAATATACTGAGGGTACTTACAATCAAAGAGGTCAATACTTACTGGAATCGGCAATAGAGCTTGGGGGACAAAGAGGGCAATATGTATTTACAACTTTTAAAAATACTTTAATAGGAATAGTATATGCTCTTAAATCTCTAATTTGTTTCTGCTAAAGCTTCACAAAGTGAAACTTCTACTAGAGAAAAAATATATTAAAATTTACCCCAAATCATGTAATTGTCTTAAAATTCTAATCAGTACACCAAACTGTGAGTAATTTCAAAGAATAGCAGTATGTTTTTACCCAAAATACTATAATCAATTCCAGTCTCTTCCCTTTGAAAAGACATATGTAGAACATTAGAAAAGATCTATGAAAGAGAAAAAAATTGACCAAAAGCCTGGAGGTCTCTTCCCACACAAAGACTAAAGTAGAGTAGCATATACTGTGGAGATAATGGCAAGAGTGGGTTAGAAGATGGGGACTATGAAGATAATACACCAATGGATAGCTTAGGAAAGGATCATTGCGATCTGCTAACATAATTTTTTTCAGGGCCATGATATGAGAAAAAGTTGTTATTTTTTCTGCTCCTTTGGTATTATTTGTCACTGGAATTTCAAATAATCCAAATGTGTACTTACTGTGTTGCATAAACAATAATTCTGTTTAGTGATTTACGAAAGTTTTAGAGTGATGGAACTAAACTCAGAGAAAACAGTGTTAGCTGTTAATGATAGAGGCTGGGGACAAAATAACATTTAAGCTTACAAAACATTTACAAAACTTCAAATCACCTCAGATGATCCCACTGCCCTTATGCCTGTTTTAAACAAATAGCTAAATAAATGAAATTCATACTCAACTATACATCACTCACCCTGGTCTCTCAGTGATTATACAACAGTGATAGAGTTGTCTACACACTGCTCCTAACCCATACTTTGCTCCTACAGTTTCCAACTTCCTTTCCTGAAATGAATAAAGAAATTACTTTAATCACTTCATATCAGGAATCCACCACATGTACTGAATACCTCCTATTTACATAGTACTGCTGAACATTATAAGGGAAAGAAAATAATTATTTCTACTCTCATGGAACTTACAATCTTATAAAGATAAAAATAGTCCATGTTCTTCAGGAGAATATGAACACCTAACGGTGTTGCTGCTAGAGTCCTGCTAATGAAGAACTCCCAGGGCTTGAGGGCATGGTGGTAGCAGCTAGAATCAGGTATGGTTAGTCAGGGAATTCTTTAAAAGGGTCATTTTGCATGACTGTTTTGAAGGGCAGAATCAATATGTAGCATGGGATGAGTCTGAAGCATAAGGACTACATCTCACCAATTGTTATATCTCTCGAGGTGTCAAGTATAGTGCTTTATGCAAAATAAATACTTAAAGTTCATTGAATGAATTATTCTAGTCCCGAACTTGCCATTAATAAACTGAAATTTTTGCTTAGATCTGTGAAATTTAATTTTCTCATTTGCTAAATAGATGAGGTAAACTGTGTGAATGTAAAGTCCTGTTCCATGAGGCAAAGACATGAACAACAATTGTCAATCATCAGTAAGCATTTATTAAGTATCCACTGAGTTCTAGTCATCATGCAAAGCAATGAGGATACAAAGAGAAAAGCCAAATACTCCCAACCATCTGAGTTCATATACTAATGGAAGATACAGAATGTACATATGTAGGTACATTCCACCATGCTAAAAATGGTACTTGAGCTCAATCCAAAAAAGAAGAGATTTTATGAGACAGAAGGAGTGAGAATTCTAACTATTAGGGGATAGTCAGTGAAAAAACATGAATAAAGGAGGTAGAAATTTTGTGTGTGAGTTGAAAGGTTAAAAAAATCTATCAAATCTGATTTTTGTCTATAGTGATTCCAAACCATTAGATTTTTTCATCCTATTCTTTGGTAATCCATGTGTATGGCTTCTCTCCTTTACAAATTAATTTAGAACTATTATCTAAGGACCTTTACCCAGATTAATCTCACCTTATCTTGAAAATGGTCCCTTTTTTCACAACTTTCATGGTGGTCTTATAGAAAGAATGAGAGAACAATAGAAGACATTGGTTCAAGTATTAGCTCTGCCACTTAATAATCATGTGACTTTTGGTACACCCTTAACTTCCCTGGTTTTAACTAAATTCCTTTATAAAATGGAGGTGTTATTATGTATATTGTTTATTCTTTACTTTGGACCAATGACATCATGGGTGATAATTTGACTTGCATGTAAATGATTTAAGTGAGACAGAGTTACTCAAAGTCATCAACCTCACACTCTCTTCCAGAGTCATCATAGTCCAATGATAAGATAAAATTGAGGTTGAATGGTGGTGGCCTGGAATGCAGTGGATGACCTTGGTTTCTTTGATCCCTGACCAAACTCTAAGCAGTCAGCTACCTTCATCATCACTGGAACAAATTGTTCTCATCCACTCATTCCACATGTTTGTGGTAGACATCACCCTGCCTCATGAATTAATTTGTGTGGGTCTGAGGGCTGTTGGTTACCCTCAACCTGATTTAGTCTGACTGTTGAGATGGTTTACCAGGGTGTGGCTGCTGTGCATGCTACAACTTCTTGGAGCCACAGATATTGAGTAGCAGAGGGACACTAATAGTAGATGAGTAGCTCTCAAAAGGGCTTGGCAAGTTCTCGCATTAGAGGAGCTAGTGTTCCTGAACACCCCAAAGACTAAGTAGATAATGAATGATTATTAAATTTAAGTAATGACTTTCAAGTTTTTTAGTTCTTTCCTAAACTACTGCAAAGGTTATTTCTCATAGAGTCAACATGAGAGGTGATTGTGTCAACTTCCACATGTTACTGATATCTGTTGTTAATATCATTAAGTAAAAATGGAGAACAGGCTGCTAAGTACCCTGATTACAAGGGACTAGGAAGATATAAAACCCAATCACTACTAAATGCATCCTTAAAAGTATGGCAATAAGTATATTATCTACATTGTCAAGCTCAAAGAATAATAGTAACCATCATTTTATATAGTGTTTTCCATGCTCTACATGATTTGAAATTATGGATACAGTCAAGAACAAAGACGCGTTACCAAGAAGGAAAATTTATGGATTACATCATTATATAGTTTCTTGAAAGACAATGAAAGAAAAATTCAACAGGAAGTCATTGGAATATAATATGGATTTAAAGTCAGATGAGTACTTAGAGGTCACTTAGTTTAACCATTTTCTTTTCTGAGTTTGAAAATTGAGACTTAGAAGTTAATTGACTTGCTTGAGTTCATACTACTTAGTAAGTAGGAAAGTAAAGATTCAAATTCATATCCTCTGACATCTAAACCACTGCTTTCTCCATTGTAGAGCAAGGAGGAGAGGATATGATAGGAGAAAAGAGGAGTGGAGAAAAGAGGAGAGGAAAGGAGGAGCACCTCTCTTCTCCTCCCCTCCCCTCTCTTGCATTCCTCTCCTCTCCTTTCCTCTCCATCCTTGTCTTGGTACTCTACCCAGGTAGCATACACTAGCATGGCCAAAAGCTGCTTTATTTCCTTTAGTTTTTGTACAATACTTGAATTGCTTCTTCCTGCCTGCTTCTAATATTTTCTTCTTGACCTGGGAACTCTGGAATTTGGCTACAATATTCTTAGGAGTTTTTCTTTTGGGATCTCTTTCAGGAGGTGATCAGAGAATTTTCTCCATTTCTATTTTATCCTCTGGTTCTAGAATATCAGGGGAGTTTTCCTTGATGATGTCTATGTTCTTTTTTGATCATGGTTTTCAGGTGGACTAATAATTTTAAAATGATCTCTCCTGGATGTATAGTCCAGGTCAGTTGACTTTTCAATCACATATTTCACATTGTTTTCTATACCTTCATTCTTTTGGTTTTATTTTATAATTTTTTAAATTTCTCATAAAGTCATTAGATTCCATCTAATTTTTAATTTAATTTTAATTAATTTAATTTAATTAATTTTAATTAACTTAATTTAATTAAATTAATTTTAATTAATTTAATAAATTTTAATTAAATTTTTAATTTAATTAGATTCCATTCTAATTTTTAAAGAACTATTTTCTTCAGTGAGTTTTCAAACATTCTTTTCCATTTGGCCAATTCTGGTTTTTAAATATTTTTCTCCTCATTGGCTTTTTGAATCTTTTGCCATTTGAATTAGTGTTTTTTTTAAAGGTATTATTTTATTCATCATTTTTGGGGTTTCCTTTAGCAAGCTGTTGGCTTACTTTTCATGATTTTCTTGCATTGCTCTCATTTTTTTCCATTTTTCCCCTCCACCTCTCCTACTTGATTTTCAAAATCCTTTCTGAGTTCTTTCATGGCCTGACACCACTGTATTTCTTTCTTTTTTTGCTTTTTTGGAAGACTTGACCTTGCTGTCTTTCTCTGATTTTATGCTTTGCTCTTCATCATCTGAAAGGATGGAGGAAAATAACTTTTCACCAAGAAAATAGCCTTCTAAAGTCTTTTTTTTTTGCCCATTTTGGGCATTTTCCTAGTCAGTTACTTCACTTTTGTCAAGTTCTTTGTCAAATGGAGGATATATTACCCTAGGTTTCAGAGATTTTGTACAGCTATTCTCTGAGATATCTCTAGGGATGTGTAAGTTTCCATTTCCTCAAAGGTGGCACAATTGAGGGAAAGGATTTTATTCCTCTACTGGCCTGCATTCTGGTCTGTGAGTAACCAAAAGCACTCTTTTCTGCCTGGAACTGCAAGTGAGATTCCCTCTCTACAGCCACCACCAGCTACACCACACCAGCACTCCTCCTCACCTCATTCAGGGATGCCATTCAGGACCGAGACTCAGATCAGTTGCTGGAGTAACCAGGGTCTCTAGCCCGAGGGCTCCAAAAGTAGATGCTGTTGTGCTAGTAGTTGCCACCACCCTGGGGCCAGAGCTAGGTCCAGGCCTTGTTCCCCTCTCATTCAGGGGAAAGAGGTTTCTTACACACCTCTGATACTTACTTTGGCATTTGTGGTTGAGAAATCTATGAACTGCAGCAGCTGCCCATGATTCTGGGCCCTGAAGCCTGATTCAGTCTTGTCCATGGTACACAGCCTATGTTGGGCTGCACTCCACTCTGAGCCTGGTGTGATAGATCTTTCCTGTCCACCTTCCAGGAAATGTTGGGTTGGAAATCTTTTTTAATTTGTCCTTTTGTGACTTTTGCTGCTATTAAATTTGTTTAGAGTCATTTTTTACAGTTATTTTAAGTGCTATGAGCAAGAGCTACCATGAGTCTTTTCTTCTGCTTCTCCATCTTGGATCCTAAAATGAACACAATTTCTACCAGTTTTCCACAGTCCTACACTATTCCAATAATTTTTAAATTAAAAAAAAGTATTTTCAATTTCAAATTTTCTCCGTTTCCACACATCCCCCACTTATTGAGAATCCAAGAAATATGATACCTGTTACACATATTAAGCCATACAAAATATATTTACACATTAGCCATGTTGAGAGAGAGAGAGAGAGAGAGAGAGAGAGAGAGAGAGAGAGAGAGAGAGAGAGAATATGATACTAGTAGTGTTGCTGAGTTGAACAGTAAACACAGTTTTATAGCCCATGGGAATAGTTCCAAATTGGTCTCCAGAATGGTTGAATCAGTTCACAACTCCTTCACCAGTGAATTAGTGTCTCATTTTCCCTCAAAATCCCCCTCAGCATTTATAATTTTCCTTTTATATCACGCTAGCCAATGTGGTAGATGTGAGGTCATAGATCAGATTTGTTTTAATTTTCATTTCTCTAATCAGTGATAATTTGTTTGCAATACACAGAATAAAACAAACATTTCCATCTTGAAATATTTGATAGAATTCACTTGTAAATTCATCTCATCCTGATGATTTCCTATTAAGATGCTCATTTATAGCCTGTTCAATTTTTTTTCGAAAATAGGCCTATTTACGTATTCTATTTTCTCCTTTGCTAATCTAGGAAATTTATATTTTTGTAAATACTGTTCCATTTCACTGAAATTGTTAAATTAATTGGTATGTAATTGAGCAAAATAACACCATATAATTTCTTTAATATCATCTTCATTACTGTTATATTAATCCTTTTAATTTTTGATGCTATTGCTTTGGGGCATTTTCTCTTCTTTAAAATCACATTAATCAATTGTCTATGCATTTTATTTTTTGTCTTAGAACTAAGACCAATTTCATTTATCAATTCATTTTTACTCTTGTTTTATCAATCTCACCTTTAAATTTTTATTGTTTTTAATTAATGTTTAATTGAAGACTGTTAAGGAACTCAGTAATTTTAAATTTTACACTACTACATGGGAAGATGATTTATGTAACACTTAAGAACTTTGTTATTATTAGGGCAATTAGGTATCTGCACAACATAGGGCATGGTTGTAAGTTATGTTGGGTTGATGTCCATAAAAAATGGTGTATGTGAGAAAGAGAGATTCTTTGGGACAAAGAGGAAAGAGGAGGTAGAATGGGTCAAGTTTACTCACATAAAGGAAGTCCATAGGAAGAACTTTTATAGTTGGGGTAGGGGTGAGAATGGAGGGCAATGTATGAACCCTACTCTCCTCACAATTGGCTCAAAGAAGGAAGAATATATATATATATATATATATATATATATATATATATATATATATATTCTTCCTTCCTATATATATATACACACACTCATTCATTTGAGCATAGAAATCTGTCATATCCAATAGGAACAAAGTGGGGTAAGAGAGCAAGGGAATTGGGAGGTTGAGGCCTAAGGGGGGCAATTGAAATAGGCAATGGTTGAAAGTAAGGCAGACTTTTGAGAAGGGAAAAGAAAAAATACAGGATAAAAAGAGGGAAACAGGATAGAAGGAAATCGACAGTTAATATTCATAACTGAATGTGA
The DNA here is from genome assembly GCA_028658325.1 of Potorous gilbertii. Classification (NCBI taxonomy): domain Eukaryota; kingdom Metazoa; phylum Chordata; class Mammalia; order Diprotodontia; family Potoroidae; genus Potorous; species Potorous gilbertii. Next base: position 167,715,451 of record CM053769.1, on the reverse strand, counting down.
ATGTAATGAATTAACTCATAGAATAGGAGCAGATAGAAGAATAGATTGGTAAATACAATACAACAACATGTTGTGTATAACACATACATCTGATAGAGAAAAACAGACACAGAGTTGAAATAAAGGGATGGAGGATAGACTATAATGCTTCAGCTAAAGGGAAGAGAGCAAGGGTGTCAACCATGATCTCATACAAAGGAAAAGCAAAAACAAACCTAATTGATAGAGATAATCAAGGAAACCAAATTTTTCTCAAAGGTACCATAAGCAATGAATACACACACACACAACATACAAGCCATAGATTTATCACATGTTTCTCTGATAAATACCTCATTTCTCAAATATACTGGGAACTGAATCAAATTTAAATAAAATAAGAGTCATTCCTAATGTTTAAATGGCCAAAGCATATGAACAAGCAGTTTTAGAAGAAAAAATCAGTCATCTACAGTTACATGAAAAAATGCTCTAAATTACTATTAATTAGAGAAACACAAATTAAAATGCCTAACACCTATCAAAAATGACAAATGCTAGAGAGAATTAGGGAAAATAGATATATTAATGAACTATTGGTGGAATAGTGAACTGGTCTAACTATTCTGGAGAACAATCAAATTATATAGAAAGGTCTATAAAACTGTATATACCCTTTGTACCAGCAATATCACTACTAAACCTGTTCCACAAAGGGATCACAGAGAAAGAAAAAAGTATTTGTACAAAAAATAATTATAGCAGCTCTTTTTGTGGTGGCAAAGAATTTGAAATTGAAGGGATGATCATCAGTATCTGATTTCAAATCCATCCTCAGATACTGGCTATATGATCCTGGGCAAGTCACTTAACCCTAACTGCAAAACCACCACCACCACCACCACCCCACCACCCCAGCCCCCCAAAAAAGAAAATAAAAAATTATGGCAAGAAGAATTATACAAACTGATGTAAAGTGAAACTGAAGAACTGGGAGACGATTGTGCACAGCAACAGCAGAGTTGTAATGATGATTTACTCTGAAGGACGTGTTGTTTCTGACCAATACATTAGTGATATATAACAACAGCGAAGGACTTATGCCAGACAAACAAACACAAAAAAAATTCTGTCAACATCCAGAGAGAGAATAAATGAACTCTGATTGCAAAGAGAAGGATATATTTAGCTTTATTTTTTTTTATTTTGCTAATATGGAAATCTAGTATGAAAATATGTTTTCCATGATTTCACATGTATAATTGTTTTAATATTCTTTGGCTTTTCAGTGTATAGGGGATGGGTGGAAGATAGTGAGGATATCTGAAACTCAAAATTTAAAAAGAATGTTAAAAATAAATTTTAAAATGTTTTAAAAAGAAATCTTAAGAATGCTCCCTCCCAAAATACATTTGTTACTGAGAATAGGAGAATTCAAATGTGCTATAGAAAACTGGACAAATGAGTTTTATATTATGCCTATTTGTATTTCTCCTTCCTGTTTCATCTGTAAATTGTATTGCGATAATCTAATTTTAGTTGAGAATCCTTCATAGATTTATATGAGTTGTCTCAGCGACCCGTTTTTCCTTGTTCTTGTTTGTTTTAGCAATAACGATTGCATTTCTGTTCTATAATGTGCAAATAAGTTTATGCAAAGGAGTATTACACTTTGACTGCCATGTCTCTTCATTTTGCAAAGATATTGAGTGTTTGCTGATAGAGTTAATTGCTGAAGTCCTTTGCCTTTCTCATTGTGGCAACTAATTTAAATTGATTAAACTTCACATTCATAGTGATTATAATCACAACCAACATGTTTACCTTTATCCATTTTCTATTTTTCAAATTGTATTGTTAAATGTAAACTTAGAGCTATTGTAATTGTGTGGTCTTCCCATCTTTTCCTTTCTTTTCTAATATGTTATTGATTTTTTTTTTTTACTTTTGGTGTAACTACTTGATTTCCTGATAGCATAGATGGTTCAGAAATTACTACAGTGTCAGGACAGTTTTTTTCCCATATATTTTAATTATGGACAATTTAGCATCTTACTACTTTGTCTAATTCTGTCAATAATCAGCTTCCTCAAACTATTATACAGAACAGCTAGTTTTAAATAATTTTACTCATCAATGACTCTCCCTTTTCTCTCTCATTTTCCTTGCTCCATGGAGAAATAAAACCATCTGTTTTAAACTTGTATATTCAAGCTAAACCAGTTCTTTGGTGCCTATGACTGTGGGGCCAATACAATATTCACAGTGCATATAGAGTCCCTGCACATGCCAGCACAATTCTGAATCATGAAATACAACAGTCTCTCCACATGGAAGAGAGAACCAAAACATTTATTCAGACACCAGAGTGCCAATCCCAACACCAGAAAGCCCAATGCATTGTAGTAACAAAGAAATCAATACAAAATAACAATAGAGAGGGCAAGACACCAGTCACAAACCTTCCCTCTATTAGGCTTCTCACAAACCAGCTTCCTTAAACAAAATCACAAACAAGCCCATTCACTCATGCTAAACAGCTGCCGGCTTTTCTCTCTTTCTTTGCTTTTTTAAATATAAATGTATTTATTTAACTTTTTACATTCATTTTCGCAAAATTTTGGGTTCTAAATTTTCTCCCCTTTTGTTCCCTCCCCCCTCCCCAGTACACTGAGCATTCTAACTACCCATATTACCAATCTGCCCTCTCTTCTGCCATCCCTCCCTTCCCTTACCACATCCTTTCGTTTGTCCTGTAGGGCCAGATAACTTTCTATTCCCCATTACCTGTATTTCTTATTTCCTAGTAGCAAGAACAATACTCAACAGTTGTTCCAAAAACTTTGAGTTCCAACTTCTCCCCATTCCTCCCTCCTCACCCATTCCCTTTGGGAAGGCAGGCAATTCAATATAGGCCATATCTGTGTAGTTTTGCAAATGACTTCCATAATAGTCGTGTTGTGTAAGACTATATTTCCCTTCATCCTATCCTGCCCCCCATTGCTTCTATTCTCTCTTTTGATCCTGTCCCTCAAAGAGTACTGACTTCAAAGTGTTCCCTCCTCCCATTACCCTTCCTGTCATCATCAACCCCCACCCTGCTTATCTCCTTTTCTCCCACTTTCCTGTATTGTAAGATAGGTTTTCATACCAAAATGAGTGTGTATTTTATTCCTTCCTTTAGTTGAATGTGATGAGAGTAACTTTATGTTTTTTTCTCAGCTCTCCTCTTTTTCCCTCCAGTAAAAAGTCTCCTGCTTACCTCTTCAGTGAGAGATAATTTACCCCATTCCATTTCATCCTCTCTCCTCCCACTACATTTTTCTCTCACCGTTT
>CM053769.1:167680380-167711636 GCA_028658325.1 Potorous gilbertii | reverse complement strand
GTCCCATAATTTTAAATTGTCTTTCCTGGATCTATATTCCAGATCAATTGTTTTTCCCATGAGATATTTCACATTCTCTTCCATTTTTTCGTTCTTTTGGTTTTGTTTTGTGATTTCTTGGTTTCTCAGAAAGTCATTAGCCTCCATCTGTTCCATTCTAATTTTGAGAGAACTATTTTCTTCAGTGAGCTTTTGAACCTCTTTTTCCACTTGGTTAATTCTGTTTTTGAAAGCATTCTTCTTCTCATTGTCTTTTTGAACCTCTTTTGCCAATTGAATTAGCCTGTTGTTCAACGTGTTATTTTCTTCAGCATTTTTTTGGATCTCCTTTAAGCAAGGTATTGACCCATTTTTCATGCTTTTCTTGCATCTCTCTCATTTCTTTTCCCAGTTTTCCTCCACCTGTCTAACTTGAGCTCTTCCATGGCCTGAGCCCATTGGATATCTATTTCAGATGTTTGGGATACAGAGGCCTTGACTCCTGTGTCTTTAACTGATGGTAAGCATTGCTCTTCTTCGTCAGAGGGGAGGGGTGGAATCATCTGCTCCCCAAGAAAGTAACCTTCTATTATCTTATTTTTTTTCCCTTTCTGGGCATTTTCCCAGCCAGTTACTTGACTTCTGAGATTCCTCTCCACCCCATCTTGCCTCCAAATCTGCCCAGCTAGTGCTTGGGGTCTGAGATTCAAATGCTGCTCCCCACCCTCAGGGCTTTCAGTAGCAGGCCTGGCTGCTATTCAATGGCAGCTTAAGTTCGTGTTCTCAGTTTGGGGCAGGGCCGCCTCCCATGCTCAGTTCCCTCAGGGTGTTTATGGGGAGACCTTCTGTGATGGAGCTCCTCCCGAGGTCCTGCCTGCTCCAGGAGCCTCTGACTCCTGCTGCCTCTGCCTCTACAGCTGCTCCCGAGGGGGCCCGAGCCATGGAGACACCCCACTCCCCTCTCAGCCTGTCCAGACGTCTTTCTCACTGACCTGTGCATCTGTGAGTGGAGGGACCTTTGGAACAGCTGGAGATTCCATCCCTGAAGCCTACTCGCATCTGCTCATCCTCATGCTGAGCAGCCAGGGCAGGGCTGGGCTCCGCTCCTCTCCGGTGTGCAATGGACCTTTGGAGTGTGTTTTTCAGGGATCTCTGGAACGGAAATCTCTTTCACTCTGTTGCTGCGTGGCTTCCACTGTTCAGAATTTGTTGGGAGTTCTTTTTACAGGAAATCCATGGTCTATGGGTTCGGAGCTAGCATATGTGAATCTTTCTACTATGCCATCTTGGTTCCTCCTAGGAGTTCTTCTTTACAGATATTTTATAGGCTGTCATTTCAGAGCTAGCATAAGTGTGTCTTTCTACTCCACCATCTTGGCTCCTTCCACCCTGAACATTTATTTTGGAAGTTTAGGTTACAGAAGTCTTGACTTTTATGTCTTTCCCTGATGGTAAACATTGTTTTTCCTTATCTGAAGGGTGGGAGAAGATGTTTGCTCACAAAGAAAATAACCTTCTCTAGTCTTATTTTTTTTCCCTTTTTTGGGAATTTTCTCAGCCAGTTCCTTGACTTTTGTGTTCTTTGTCAAGAGTAGTGTATACTATTGGTGTCTGTGGGATCTCAGTTCCTCCAAGGTGGCACAGTCAAGTGTGTTCACTGGTCTGGGAAATGGAGGAGATTTTTGTACCTAGAATCTTGGCAGTTTCCTCTCCACAGTCAGGTGGTCTCCAGTTCTGCTGCCATTCAGTGTGAGATAAAGACCAGGTTCCTCAGGGCCTCTAAACAGGGCTGAGGTAATAATAAGCTCTCAGTGTTCCCAGGAGTTTTATGATCCAACAATGGATACAGGCTGCTGTAGGGGCTCCTGTGGGAACTGCTTCTGCCTGCCAGATGTGGCCTCTGTGGCCACTGTCTAAGGCTGGAGCTATAGGAAGGCCCTTCTCCCTTCCTGACCAGCTGAGAAATCCCTGTCACTGACCCTTGGAACCTATGGGTTGAGGGATCTGCCAATCTGCTACTGCTGGGACTGGGGATTCCCCAACTGGAGATTCCATCCCCCAAAGTGTTCTCCTCCTAGAGCCACAGCCAAGATTGGCTGGACTCCGCATCGCTTCTGGTGTAACAGATGTTTCCCCTAGGCCTTTCAGGTTACCCTGGGCTGGAAATCTCCTCCATTCTGTTGTTCTCCACTTCTGCTACTCCAAAATTTGTTGAGAGTCCCTCTTTACAGGTGTTTTGTGGGCTATGTTGGGAGAGCTTGCATATGTGCATCTTTCTACTCCACCATTTTGGATCTGCCCCCAGCATTCTTGTTTAAAAGACCAGAGCTGAATAGAAAATTTGACTTTCAAATACAAGATTCAAGAGAAACATGAAAAGGTAAACAGGAAAGAGAAGCCTTAAGGAACTCATTAAAATTGAATTGTGTACATTCGTACATGGAAGGATGTTTTTGTAACTCATGAGATCTTCTTCATTTTAGGGTAGTTAGATGGAATATATGTACACACATATATTGTATGTATGTAGGTATATATGTAGGTGTGTAAGGGTATGTACGTATGTATATATATATTAAATTTGGGTGGGTATGTACATGTACATGTATGTATATAAGTGTGTGTATATGTGTATATATATATATATATATGCACACACACACAAACACACACACACACACACACACACACATAGCCAGAGGGCACAGGGTGAGCTGAATATGGAGGGAGAATACCTTAAAAGATAAAAGTTAACTGTTGAATAGAATGTACTAGGAGTAAGAGAAAGGGAGAGGTAGAATGTAGCAAATCATGTTACATAGAAGAGAAAGAAAGAACTTCTACAATGGAGAAGAAGAGAGGGGAGATGAAATGAAACAATTGAACCTTTCTCTCATGTGATTTGGCTTAAAGAGGCAATAATACACACTCAGTTGGATACGGATATCTATTTTACCCTGCAGGAAGGCAAGGGGATTAGGGAAGATAATAGGAGGGGCAACAAATTGAAGAAAGAGCTAATAAGAAACAAACACTATTGTGGGAGGACAGGTCAAGGGAGAGAATGGTATAAATGAAAGGCAGGATAGGAGAGAGGAAATTTGGTTAGTCTTTTACAGCATAAATATTATGGAAGTACTTTGTATTATTACACATATATGACATATTGCATTGCTTGTTTTCTCAATGAAGGTGGATGGTGAGGATGGAGAGAATATGGAACTCAAAACCTTAAGAATGAAAGTTAAAAATTGTTTTAGCATGCAACTGGAAATTAAGATTTACAGACAATGGAGTACAGAAATTTATTTTGTCCTACAGGAAAATAAAGGGGAAAAGGAATGGAAGAAGGGTGCGTAATGGACAGGAGGACAGACTGGAGGAAGGGGTGGATGGGGTGCATACTGTTCTGGGGTGGGGGGTGGGAGAGATAGGGAGAAAATTTTCAATTCAAATTTTTCTGGAAGTGAATGTTAACTGAAAAATAAATGAGTTATTTAAAAAATTAAAAAAAAAGAATTGGGTCAATGTCTCACTATGGATATGTTGAAGTCTTTACTTGTTTTGGGTTGATCAGTGTGTTTAAGATGTTCTAAATTGTTATTATTGTAGAATTTGTTCTATTTGACTTCCTCACTTCACTCTGCATCATTTTATAAAATTCTTTCCAGGTGTCTCTGAAGCCATCCCCTTCATCTTTTCTTAGAGCATAATAATATCCTGTTATATTCATATACTATAACTTGCTCAGTCATTCCCCAACTTATAGGCACCTCCTCTGTTTCCAGTTCTTTGCCTAACTGACTCTAAACAAAATCTAGTTACATACAAAAATATTAATAACAGCTAGATTTGCTTTGGCAAAAACTGGAAACTGAGGGAATGCCAATCAATTGCCTTTGTAAAGTGAACTAGAGAAGGGAATGACAAAAAACTCCAATATTTTTGCCAATGAAATTCTAAATGTGGCCACAAAGTGTCAGACACAACTGAATCAAATGAACACCACCACTAAAAAGAGTTTGTTTTGTTTAGAATTAATTCCTCCCTTTACACATCTCCCTCTTATTTCCTCCTCTCTCCTATTTCTATTCCCTCCTGTTTCTATGTTGAATGAGTAGTTCTATACTCAAGCATTTGTATATTCTTCAATACTTCAAGAAGTTTGAATGAGCAAGGCTCAAATGTATCTGTTCTCCCACCACCCACCCCATGTACTTCCTCTTATTTTATATAAACTTCTATTGGTGAACCCAAATTATGTGAAACAATTTTCCCATCTTTTTTTTTCCCTCCCCCCTCAGTATATTCCTTTTCCCCTACCTTTCCATCATTCAAGGTCACCACAATGTAACAGAATCATAGATCTTTCATCTAATTACACTTACTTTATAAGCCATCATGATGGCTCTGAAGGGATATTGAAGGGATCTCCATGCTGGAATAGAAGCAGTTTTCCTTTGTTCATGTTTACTTTTTAGTTTTTTTCTTAATTTTTTTTATTTCAAAATTTCTATATAACTTGATTCTTTTCATCAAGAATTCTGGAAAGTCCTGTATATCATTAAAGGCTCACTTTTTCTTATATAAGATTATACCCAGTTTTTCCTGCTAAGTTAGTCTTGATTGTAACCTTATATAATTTGCCTTCTGGAATATCATAATGTAAGATCTCTGCTTTTGAATAGTAATTACTTCTAAATTGTGTGTGATTTTGATCATGGTTCCTTGGTACATGTTTTCTTTTTTTCTTTTCCTTCATGGCTGATTCAATTTTTCTTCTTTGAACTGGAATTTCTGGAGTTGATTATAATATTTCTGGGAGTTTCATTTCACGGTTTCCTTCAAGATGTTAGTTGGGGATTCTATTTCTATTTTGTCTTCTGTTTTTGAGACAAATAAGCAGCATATTTTTATGATTTCATGAAATATGGTGTTTAGATTTTTTTCCCTCTTTGGTAATAGATTTTTGGATAGTATATTGATTTTTAAGTTTTCTCTCCCCAGTATATTTCCCAAATCAATTTTCTTTCTCCTATGAAATATGTTGTATTTTCTTCTATATTTTGTTATTAAATTTAGTTTTATTATTTATTTTTTGTCTGTGAGAGTCACTGAATTGTATTTGTGCCATTCAAATTTTTAATAGGGCAGGTAGATAATTCAATGGATAAAGTGCCCACCCTGAAGTCAGGAGGACCTGAATTCAAATCTAGCTCAAGACACTTACTGACTGTGTGACCTTGGGAAACTCACTTAATTATATTTGCCTCAGGTCTTCATCTGTAAAATGAGATGGAGAATGAAATGGCAAACTACTCTGGCATCTTTTTTTTCTTTTTAGAAAGAACTGAGTTTTATTTCTTTCTTTTTCTTTATTTTTAGTTTTCAACATTCATTTCCACAAGATTTTGAGTTCCAAATTCCCAACCCCCATCACTCTCCTCCCACCCAATCCAAGATGGCATGCATTTTGGTTTCCCCTTGCCCTGTTTGCCTTCCTATTTACTATCCCCCACCCTCTTCCCTCTTCATTTCTTGTAGGGAAAGATAGATTTCTACACACCATTGCCTGGATATCTTAATTCCCAGATGCATGTCAAAACAATTTTTAACATTTGTTTTTAAAACTTTAAGTTCCAAATTCTCTCTTCTCTTCTCTCCCCATGCACCCTCATTGATGAAGCAAGCAATTAAATATAGATTATACATGTGTAATTATGAAAAACACTTACATAATAGTCATGTTGTGAAAGACTATATTTCCCTCCATCCTATCCCATCCCTCACTTATTCTATTTTCTTCGTTGAACCTATCCCTTTTCAAAAGTGTTTGCTTCTGACTATCCTTTCCCCAATCTGCCTTCCCTCCTATTATCCCACCACCCTTCTCCCCTTCTCCCTTGCTTTCCTGCAGAATAAGATACCCAATTGAGTGTGTATGTTATTTCCTCCTTAAGCGAAATCTGAGAAAAATAAAGTTCACTCATTTCCTATCACCTTCCCCCCTGTTCCCCTCCACTGTGAAACCTTTTTCTTGCCTCTTTTTTTGTGTGATAATTTACCCAATTTAATTTCTCCCTTTATCCTTCTCCCAACATATTCCTTTTACCCCTTAATTTTATTTTTTAGATATTATCCCTTCATATTCAACTCACCCTGTCCCATCTCTGTCTCTCTGTCTGTCTGTCTGTCTGTCTCTCTCTCTCTGTTTCTCTCCCTCTCTCATCTTTCCTCCAACTATCTTAATACTGAGAAAGATTTCATGAGTTACAAATATCATCTTTTCATGTAGGACTTTAAACAGATCAACTTTCATAAATCTTTTATGATTTCTCTTTCCTGTTAACCTTTTCATGCTTCTCTTCATCTTTATACCTGAAAGTCAAATTTTCTCTTTAGCATTGGTCTTTTCATCAAGAATGCTTGAAATTCCTCTATTTCATTGAATGTCCATTTTTCCCCCTGAAGGATTATACTCACTTTTGTTGGGTAGGTGCTTCTTGGTTTTAATCCTAGCTCCTTTTACCTCTGAAATATCATTTTCAAAGTTCTCTGTTCCATTAATGTAGAAGTTGCTAGATCTTGTGCTCTCTTGATTGTGTTTCCACAATACTTAAATTATTTCTTTCAATATTTTGAATATTGCAATATTTTGCTTACAATATTTTCTCCTTGACCTGGGTACTCTGGAATTTGGCTACAATATTTGGAATCTTGTTCAAGAGGCAATCAGATTCTTTCCATTTATATTTTCCCATCTGTATGTAAATGAACATACTCAGAGTCCATAAAGAGACATAAGTGTATATGTCTCTATGTGTGTATATGGGAGTGTGTATGTGTGTGTGTATGTGTGTGTGTGTGTGCGTGTGTGTGTGTATGACATGGCCAAAGTGGAAATTACTTTTGCTTCACTACACGTGTGTGTAACAGGAGTCCTATTTTCATTTTTCAGTTGGAGAAAGGCAGTTAGAGGGAGATAAGATGGAGTTTTACTGATTGAAAAATACTTTTTAAATATTTTTTGTGATTAAGAAGCTAAATAGTCTCTTGGTTTATAATCTACTCATAAACCTTATGTTTAAATATATTGAATATTTCATGGAAAGGGTTTCATTTAATAAGGAGGGAGAACCAAAATATGAACAGAAAGTAGAGTTGAGTTTTACCCTAATATTCACAAAGATCTAGAAAATGCACAAGGTTCTCCTGATTGGGAAACCCATGGGAATAAACAAGCAAACAAACATACCATGAATCACTTGTCTAGCCTAAATCAGCAAAGGGAGATTGACAAAGATTTGTGGGCATTTTAGCACAGGGAAATGGTGGGTAGATGGGTAAGAATAGGTCCCAGATGTAGCACAAACTGGTCTGATCTTATTTATTGTTACTTTTTTTAATCTTTTCAGTTGTGTTCAATTCTTTGTGACCCCTTTTTGGGGAGTTCTCTTGGTGGAGATACTGAAGTGGTTTTCCATTTCCTTCTGCAGCTCATTTTATAGATGAAGAAACTGAGGCAAACCAAGTTAACTAAATTGCTCAGGGTTACAGCTAGTAAGTATCTGAAGTTGGTTTTGAAATAAAGTCCTTCTGACTCCAGGTCTATCTATTATGCCACCTAGTTGCCCTACTTTGTTTCAGATGCAGAAATAGATGTCAAATCATAGCTGTCTTCCTCATCACTCATTTCTAGGTCCTACCACTGTTCAGCAGCATTCCAGAAAGAAGAAACATTATTTGTTGTACGCTGAGAAAGTCAGACATCCTGAAAAAAAACAAATAGCTGCTTTGTCACTCTCTAACCCGAGGAGCAGAGCAGGCTTTCAATTTTAGCCTCCAGCCTAGTCCTAAAACTGAAGTGGGATAATCAAAGCAGGAATTACTCTTTTAAAAATAAATCAAGAATTTGCAACCTTATTGGTTACTAATTAGTGTTCAAGATGGTATTAAATGGTTTCAATTACACTGGCCAATCTGTATATCATTAAATTTTTCTATTATTCTGTCTACTTTGTCTCAAAGTTTTCAATGAACATGATTCATAACTTAAGGTATATGCATCTTCATCAATGACTACATTTATCTATAATTATTTAAATTCCTATGTCAGAAAGCACCCCAACATACACAGAAGGGGATGCTATCAGAGGTCAGAAGGAGATTGCAGGGGTCTTTTTGCTAGAACTAAGGCAGGACTATGTTGCTTTGCCCATACTTGGATCTGGGTAGTAATGCTGGGTGGAAGTTCCAGGGCAAGAAGTAGCACTAGTATAGCACAGTTTTTGTACACATTGAGGGGAGAACATTCTCATTGTTTTAGGGCAGAAAAGAGTACTTGTGGTGTTCATAGAATAGCACACAAGGCAGGAGAGTTCTAAGCACCTCTTCTTAGATCATATCACCTTGAAAGAACTGAAAACTTGCAGATCCCTAGAAGTATCTCTGAAAATAGCTGTACAAAATTCAGTGAAGCTTGGGAGACTGTGCCTTTTACCCTGGTACCAGAGCCCTACTTTAATAAAGAGTTAAAAGTCAAGTAATAGGTTGGTAAAATGAGTAAGCAACAGGAAAAAAAACATCTGACCATATGAAGTTACTATGGTGACAAGGAAGATCAAAACCAAATGATAAAAGAGGCCCAAAAAACCAAGGAGGGGAAGAATGCCTTAAAAGTAGATCTGATCAAATGGAAAAGGAAGTCCAAAATTCACTGAAGAAAATAATTCCTTAAAATATTAGAATGGAGCAAATGGAAGCTAATGACTTTGTGTGAAATCAAGAAAAATAAAACAAAAAAATGAAGAAAAAAGAAGACAATGTGAAATATCTCATTGGAAAAACAACTGACATGGAAAATTAGATCCAGGAGAGATACTTTAAAAATTATTGAACATCCTGAAAGCCATGATAAAAAAAGTCTAGATACCATTTTCAAGAAATTATCAAGAATAATCCCCCTGATATTCTAGAACAAGAGAGTAAAATAGAAATTGAAGGAATAAGATTGCTTAATGAAAACAGCCAGGAATAATATAGTCAAATTCCAGAGATCTCAGGTCAAGGAGAAAATCTTGCTAGCAGTCAGGAAAAAGCAATTCAAATATCATGAAACCAAAATTAGGATAATACGAGATTTAGTAACTTCTATATTAAAGGACTGAAAGATTTGGATTATGATATTCTGGAGGGCAAAGGAAATAGAATCACAAACAAGAATCAGCTTATCAGCAGAAGTGAGTGTAATCCTTTAGAGGAAAAACCTGCCAATGAGATAGAGGACTTTCAAGCATTCTTGATGAAAAGACCATTCTTGATGAGAAGAAAATGAATAAAAAATTTAACTTTCAACACAAGACTCAAGAAAACCATTAAAACATAAACAGAAAAGGCTAAATATAAGGGATTTAATAAGGTTAAGCTGTTTACATTTCTATGTGGAAAGATGATATTTGTAACTCATAATAACTTTCTCATTATTAGGGTTGTAAGAAGGAGTATACATAGGTGTGAGTTGAATATGAAGGGATGATATCTAAAAAATAAAATTGAGTTGAGAGAGGACTGTACTGGGAGAAAAAGAAAAAGAGAGATAGAATGGTATAAATTATCTCACATAAAAGAAGCAAGAAAAATATTTTTGCACTGGAGTGAGAAATGGGATAGGTGAGAGAGAGTGAGTGAACTTTACATTCATCAGAATTGACTCAAAAAGAGAATAACATATGCACTTGATTGGTTATAGAAATCTATCTTACCCTATGGGAAAGTAGGGGAGGAAGGGGATAAGAGAAGAAGGGGTGCTTGATGGGAGGATAGTTTGGGGGAGAGTGTTGTCAAAAAGAAGAGAGAGAAGAAAATTAATGGAGGAGGGGAATAGGAAGGAGAGAAATACAGTTAACAATAGTAATTGAAAATAATTTTGAAGCAACTATTTTTATATAAGCCTCATTTCTCAAACTTATAGAGAACTGAATTAAATTTGTAAAAATAAGAGCCATCCCTCAATTGAAAAACAATCAAAAGATATTATGAGTTTTCACATGAAGTAATTAAAGCTATCTATAGCTATATGAAAAACATCTAACTCACTATTTAGTGTAGAAATGCAAATTAAAATAATTCTGAGGTACTACCTCATACCTATTAGATTGTCTAATAGGACAGAAAAGGAAAATGACAAATGTTGGAGGGGATATGGGAAAAATGAGACATTAATTGGTGGAATTGTGTACTGATTCAATCATTCTATAGAGCAATTTGGAACTATGCCCAAAGGACTATATAATCATATATACACTTTGAACTAGCAATACCACCACTAGGTCTGTGTCCCAAAAGATATATTTTTAAAAAATGGAACAGGACCCAAAGGTAAAAAAAAAAAATTATGGCACTCTTTTATGGGGACAAATAATTAGTAATTGAGGGTTGCCTATTGATTGGGGAGTGGTGGAACAAGTTGTGACTGAACATGTTTGCAGAATAAGAAATGATGAGCAGGACACTTTCAGAAAAACCTGGAAAGACTTGCATGGGCTGATGCAAAGTGAACAAACTAGGTACAAAGTAAGAGCAATGTTCTCAGATAGTCAGTTGTGAATGACCTATCCATTCTCAGCAATACAATAATCCAAGACAACTCTGAAGGACCTATGAAGAAAAATACTAACCATGCCCAGAGAAAGAACTGATGTTGTCTCAATACAGATTGAAGCAATTTTTTAGCTTTTCCTTGGGTTTTTTGTCCATGTTTTTTTTCACAACATGACGATTATGGAAATGTTTTGCATGACTATACATGTATAACCTATATAGAGAGGTGCAGGTGGGGAGGAAGGAAGGGAATTTGGAACTCGAAGTTTTAAAAACGAATGTTAAAAATTGTTTTTGCATATAGTTGTGGAGAATAAAATACTAAATGAAGCATAATATAATCTTCATATATACAAATATATGCATTTATATATTCTATTTGGTATAATTAAAGGTGCACTGAATTTGAAGTCAAAAGTCATATTTTGAATCCTAGCTTTGCTGCTTAATAGCAATTTGATCCAAAAGCAATCACTTGACCCTTATATGCCCAGTTTTTTCAACTGTATGAAAGAGATAATAGAACTTGTGCTATATACTTTATGATATTGAACAGAGACTTAAGAAACTTTATATCTTCCTAAAAGTTTTTATTATGTCATCAGAATTGCATCATATTCACCCTTTATGTTCACCTATCCAATCTATTGACCACCTGCAGTATCAAAGTTCATTGTGCTATGTACTGAGTGGGATACAAAGTTATGTGATGGTTACTCTTCCCATGCAAGGGAGAAATGGACAGAAGCTATACTTTGTAACTAGATAGAAATTTTGCTAATGAATTGTCAGGGTACTAGACTACGAAGCTTTACTAGAAGGATCATGTTCTCACTGTATTACAGAGTTATTAGAAAGTGTGTGTGTGTGTGTGTGTGTGTGTGTGTGTGTGTACAATTCATCAATTTGATGTGACTCTAGAGTAGAATGTGCAATTCAAATTTTTTGGGTGTTGGATGCTTTTTTTCCTGATGTAAAGGTTAGCAGCTTCTATATCAAATTCCCTAGTGAACAATGACATTTTTTGCACAGTTTGCAGCTTCATGAGGAGTGACTGTCAGGCTGTGCAGCCTGTGTAAATGGCTCTGTTTCCTAAGTAATGAAAACCACCAGGCAGTGATGAAACAGCAGAAGTGAAGTGGAGAAAAAACACCAGAAGAGTCTTTTCAAAGAAGAGTACAACAGGAATAACTTTGAGGAATGGTAGGCAAAAGAACAGCAGAATCCAAATATTGGATAATTTCCACAGGCAACCTGCAGAAAGCGTCTTAATCTCAATATGAGCCCCAAGGTAGGGGAAAGATCCATAGCTCTCACTGGCTTCTGAGAAATCTAAAAGTATGAGAAAGGAGAAACCAAAAAAGGTCTGGCAAGAGTGGCAGGAAGAAATGAATGAGACATTTTGAGATATTTTACTCAAGGATCTCTGTGTTTAAGTATTTTTGGAAAGAAGATAAACTGAAACCTAGCTGGTCTATGTTTAGGTTAATTTGTAGTCTTATTCCAGATATTTACAGAAGTGAGCAGGAGCCAGCAGGGAGTATAGAGCTCATATTTTCAAGTGGCCACCCCTTGCTCCCCATTATAGTACTTGTTGGTTTGCTTGTATTAGATTACAAAAGGAAGTTTTCAGAGGACACCATAAGGGACTGTAGCTCCATGTCACACCCAGAACATAGGAAACTTAATAAAATGTTCTACTGAAATGCAGGATATCCTTGTCTTCCTACATGAGGCACTCACTGATATATTTACTTTTACTCATCAAACAAAAGACAAAGATTTTTAGGAAACAGCAAAAGAAGGAGGGTAGCAATGGTTTATTTCCCTGATAAATGGGGCAGATCTTCCCACAGATTAATAAAGCATTTGGAAGAGTGGCTATGCATAGGTATCACAGAGAGGTATTCATATAGGAAACATATATGGCCAAAGGAAAGGTCATACCTCTGCTGCTTCTGAGTTGCCTATTTCTTTTGGTGTTGTCATTACGTTTTTCCCTCTGGGCCTATGCCCTATTAATAGCTCACATTTATGTAGTGTACAAAATAAAATGCTTGATCTCATCATAACTTTCGTGGGAGGTAGGTGCCATTATCATTGCTATTTTATAGATAAGGTGACTGAGGCTGAGAGAATTTGTATGATTTTCCAGTGTTACATAGCAAGTATTTGAGGCAGGAATTCAACTCAGATCTTTCTGACTCAAGTTCATAATTCTAGTCACTCAATCATCTGGCTGCTTATTTCATAAGAGATGTTGCTCTTGTCTAGGCCTGCTCTTGGATATTGCATCATATCTCTCTTGTTGCCTCTCATTCTGTCTTGGGTTTCTCAAGTTTCTTCTGAGTGTTTGTGTGTGGTGATTAGAAAACCTCTCCCTCAAAAAGGTAGACTGACAGTTCGTTGTCCTAGTCAGACAAGATAATACAAAATCCAAGTGGTGTTCCCAGTCCCTTGAGAGAGAAAGATATTTGAAATACTGTCAGAAATTCCCTCAATCATTTCTGGATCAGAATTTAAGCCAGAACAAAAGGTAAACAAATGAAGAAAGGTTATTATTTTCCACTTACCTATTGCTGTTGTTGAGTCATTTCATTCACACCAGACTTTTCATGACCCTATTTGGGGTTTTCTTGGCAGAGAGTCTGGTGTGGTTTGCCATTTCCTTCTGTGGCTCATTTTATACATAAGAAAACTGAGGCAAACAAGATGAAGTGACTTGCCTAGGGTCACAGGGCTCGTAAGTGTCTAAGGCCAGATTTGAATTCAGAAAATGTCTTCATGATTCCAAGTCCATGCCCTATCCATTGCATCATTTAGCTACTTCTTCACCCCCTTATCCTCTGTTTATTATGTACATAATCACAAAGGCAATGATAATTTATGTGGCACTTTAAGTTTTGCAAAAGACTTAAATGGTATCCTATTGGGTTCACACAACAACCTTGTGAGGTAGATCTTATCATTAATTCCATTTCATAGATAAGGAAACTGATGTTGAAAGAAGTTAAATTACTTGCCCAAGGTCACAGAACCAAGTAAATATCTGAAGCAGGAATCAAACTTCATTCTTCCTGGTTCAAAACTCAAAATACCATGTACTATACCACCAAGATACCACTAGCAAAAACCTTTAGGTCTAAGGTTGCACTTTAGCCAGTGCAAAAAAGTAATTTTTCCTACAAATGTAGACTTTTCTCTTTTGGGAGGAAATAGAAAGTTAAGAGTTCAAGACAGGGGTGGGGAACCTGCCACCTCAAGGCCACATGTGGCCTTCTAGGTCCTTGGGTATGGCCTTTTGATTGAGTTCAAATTTTACACAACAGATTCTATTATTAAGGGGATTTATTCCATGAAAGTTGGAGTCAGTTTATACTCTGGATTATTAGAGAGGATGACAGCCTTCATAATGGGATGGAAGAAATAATTCAAGGACAAAAAAATCAAGGAAGACTCAGAGGATTATTTGAACCTGTATAAAGGAATCAGAAAATGAGTAAACTTCATTGAAAAATGGAAAGTGGTATCTCCATAACCAAATATTTTTTTAAAGATACATATAAAGCAATTTTTATAAAGGTTGAGTCTAGACTTTCCAGATGCTACTTGAAATAGCCTCAGTATCTCATGCACCAGAAAATAAAAATTCATTTGCACTTTTGCGGATTCCAGTTATTGCATCCTATATGATAAGAAGCATAATGGCAGCCAGTGATGCCTTGTTGAACTCTTTGGGGAAGGGGGTGCATATAAATCTGACTTTACATAATAGATTTACTTGTGTTGAAACTCTAATATGTACAGTGGAGAAGCTGAGGATACCTATTAAATTCCCTGATTAATATCAACTTCTGTTCAAGTGAAAATGAATGATAATGATAGCAGCAGAAGAAAATCAGAAACATCTTGAGCATCTTTAAAATCCTATGTAGGAAACTGAAGGAATTGAGGTCACTGATAATGTTTTCTTCATTTCATCAACTTAGAGGTCATGACTTTGGAAGAGAAATGGAAGGATACAGGAAATTAATAGTTTAAAGCAAAGATGGTGTCTAAGAACAGTACTTTTCAAACACTTGACTTTTAAGACCAGAAATGATGGAGTCCTGGCAAGGGAAAGAGTGAATTTAATGGAGATTGAGAAGAGTCGTTATGTCCAAGGATAAAGTAACATTATTATAAGGATAATAAATTAGCATTTTTCATAAAAAAAGAAAAATGTAGGGGGAAAAATGAAAATAAAATCTATGCCATGGAGGAAAATATGTATGATATAGAAAGAATAATAATATTATGGGGGTGTTTGTTAATTAACAAGAACATATATGATTATATATTATATATGATATGTCTATATAGAATTATAAATGAAACCACTATTACCTTATATTTATATAGTACATCATCACTTTCAAAGCACTTTATCAAACATTATCACTATTAGTCTTCACAACCACTCTGTGACATAAATAATATAACTATAAAATTTTCCTTACAAATTCTATTAAATTCAATTTAAAAAACATTTATTAAAACAGAGTATGTGCAGGACATTTTATGGTGAGACAATGACAGAAATATAACATCTTCTCTCAAGGACCTTATATTGTATTAGAGGAAAATATAATTATACACACAACTAAATATAGTGCCAAATCATATTTTCCAAAATATTTTCCTTGTTTTATTCTGTATTCACCTTTAAATGAAAATTGTTGTCAGGGGTGTAAACGTTTAACAATAGCCTCTCTGGGAAAAAAATAGTACATGTGACACATTTTTAGATTTAATCTGTATTGTTAACATTTCTCCCTCACTTTTTTTTTTGTTTTGACAATATCCAAATGAATAAATTATCCTTGGTTTGTAACCTTTGGTGATTCCCAAGTGTAAATGCTTACATAGAAAATTTAACAACTGTGAAATATTACACTGCTTTAAGAAAGTATAAACAAGTTGTTTTTCAAAAAACATGTAAAGATTTGCATGAAATAATGCAGAGTGAAGTGCAAACCAAGAGAATATTGTATACAGTAACTGATATTCGAAGAGTAGCTGTGAATGATTATACTATTTTTAATAATGTGATCATTCAAATCAAAAACAAAGGACTCATGAAGGAAAAGGCTATCTACTTCTAGGGGAAAAAAATACAGTATAAATGTATATACACACCTATACATACATACATCTATGTGATATTGGCTTTCTTTAATATGGGATTGGGGTGGAGGGGGAGAGAGAACTTGAAACTCAAAATATAATAAAAATTTTTTAAAAAGAAGAACATTTCTCTTCTTTTTTTATACTTATGATTGGTCTGTAAGCTAGATTGGACATGAACTGATCCTGAATGAAGTGAGCAAAACCAAGAGAAGACTGTGCACAGTAAAAGCAACACTGTGTGATGATCAACTTTGATAGACTGAGCTCTTCTCAGCAATATGGTGTAAGATAATTCCAAAAGATTACTGATGAAAAATGCTATCCACATCCAGAGAAAGAAATATGGAGTCTGAATGCAGATCAAAGCATAATATTTTCTCTTTTTTTCTTGTGGTTTTTCCCTTTTTTTCTGATTCTTACTTCACATGACTAATGTGGAAATATGTCTAATAGGATTGTACATGTATAGCTGATACGACATGCTGCCTTGGGGAGGGGCGAAGTGATGGAGAGAGAAAAAAATTTGGAACTCAAAATCTTATGAAAGTAAATGTTGAAAACTATGTTTTCATGTAACTGAAAAAAAACACGAAATATTATTAAGTGGGAAAAAATGATAATGAAGCTACCCTAGAGGCTTCATTGGTCCAGGGGAATAAGGACTGACTATTGATTGTGTGACAGCAAGAAAAGTAGAATCTTTTGTTATTTTTGTTTTGGTATGAAGTGCCTCTGATTGAATAATGTGATTAGGGAAAATTTATAGGTAGACCCACACCTTTTGTTAATTTTCTAATGAAGCACTGGTTCTCAAGGATTGTGATGCCCCTTGGCTCTAAAAAAGTGTATGAAAACTCTGAGATGAGATTTTTACTTTGGGGTTTAGTTTTGGGAAGAAGGTTTGTATGCCAGATAATACTCTGGAAAGCCCCTTAGCAGTTCCCCCTCCTTTGACAACCCAGATGTTGGTGCTTCCCTCTCTGGTAACTATGTATGGTCAGGCAATGAGAAGCCTGTCTTTTCATCTTTATTTCTTGTCTTGTATTTTTTTTATTGGTGAATGTGCTTGATTGAAGGAGATTGTTAACCCCTCAAAAGTTTCCTTTCTTTTAAGAAAAGCAGATCCAAGAAGCTGTGATGGCAGCATTCCCCCATCCCCGTGTATGTTGGGATGCTTACTGTTACAGATGGTATTTCTTGGTTGCCTGAGCAGGAATGCACAATACAAGAGGAGCTGGGCACTCTTCAGGTTTGATGGATTCCTTTCTTGGTAGCTAACATACCCTTTGCTTACTATGGCAAATGAAGAAAAGATTATAGCTGATTCCACTTGAGTTAAGGCACTGTCTTTGCAGAGTGTCTTCTCTATGTTATTATTTAGTACATTTCATTTTTGTTTCATATGGTCCATGAGTAATTTTACTTATATCTTGATCTGAAATCATTAGTCCACTCTGAGACAGGCCTAGACCAGAATAAAGCCCACCCAAAGTAAAATTTTACTCCATTTTCCTTCATGTAATTTCTGCTATAGCCTCCTTATACTATTGGCTGTTTTCTGGTCTGATAAACAGAAGGGATAGTAGCAGAGGGAGATTTTTCCAGATGGAAGACAGAATAAAATGAATTTGAAAAGCAAACAGTTGAGGATAGGAGAAGAATTTCAATGAGATTAGAATGAAATATCCCAAAAGGAACTCTGGAAAATGTAATACGTACCAGTGAGGAGATAATTCAATATCACTATAATTTAATCACTGTTGGTTAGCATTCCACTAAGAAAAATCACAATCCTGTAGGTTTCCAGTACTGATAGGATGCTATAGTTAAAATATTTATCACCCAGTGGCCAATGTGATGATATGTATCTCTGGATATAGATAGATGATTGAAGTCAACAGATATACAGTCATCATTACAAACTTCTTTGAATCCTTTATAACTTACTAAGACCTTTGTAATGGAGGGAAGATGAGTGAAGGGATGCTGACCAGTGGGGGTTTAGGGTCAATTAAAAATGCATGGATTTCTACTGCTTGGTTTCAGTCCTCAAATGGTGCATGGGTATTTCCTATCTATCTCTAATCTTTCCTCATGGAAATTTAGGTGAGACTTCTTTTGGCTAAGAGTAACTAAAGGATTACTATGTGATGATGAAAAGACTTTCAATTAGCTCCGGACTCAGAAGAACTGATGAAAAAGGAGATTCTGAGCCAGGATGAATATGCAAAGAAAGGCGGGGGGGTAGGATTTCTGAGATCCCCTGAGGTCTAATCAGTGGGAATGCCAGTGAAAATTTGAATTGATATCAGAATTCTCCAGCATAGTCTAGAACTCCTAAGGATCAAAATATATACCTAAACTGCAACTTTAAGATGGACATATTCTAAAAACAAATATTTGGGCATTTCAAGTTCTGGAGAGATTGAAGAGACATAGTTGAATAAACTTGTTCAAAAGTAGCAGAGCCAGAACCTGGCAAGTAGGTAGTGCCATGGTCATGTAAGAACTGAAGTCTTTCTTTCCCTTCGTCATCCCCTGAGCAGGAGAGGAAAATCAGTGATTGGAATGCTACATTTCTGTAGGTTCTTAGAATAACCCTAAGGAACTGTGGCTTTTGGGCCACGCTACCCCTATTGTCTCCATTATCAATCAACCATGAACTAAATTAACTTTTACGAATAGGATTTATTTAAAAATATGTTATGAACACCTGAAACCATTTTCAACAAACATGGTCCTTGTAGAGAATAGACTCTCTTCATTTCATATTCAGTTTCTCTTAGTTATAGCTATATGCTAGGTGTGTCATCTACCCTTGATCAATAGGTTGTGCTACTACTGGAGGCATTCTCTTCCAAACATCTTCTTTGGTGCTAGGGAATGGAAAGCCAATAAATATCTCCCAGTTTCTTTAATGGTTCCTCTCTAGGCTCAGCTGCTTCTGAACAAGGCCACTCAGCTGCCACACTACCATCTCTACAGATCTTGAAGGTCACTTCCCTCATCATATCCATTTAACACTGTTATATTTGGTGACCTCTAGACTTCTGGTAGTTCTGCTACCTCCTCTGGAAAACTCTGCCATCCATTATAATCACCAGTGGCACCTTTGTTAGACTTTAGGATATCCGAAACTCACACACTTATTGGAGCACTCCTATCACAGAATATTTATTCACCAGAAATCAGGAAAGAGGAAATAAAAAAGAATAAACTTCCATGTACTCGCAGACATGTTACAGTCAGTTGAGAAATACAGCTTGTTTTCTTTCCCCCCATCCAACATTTCAAAGTAGTCCTCCTTATTGGAAATTGACAAGGAAAAAGGACTAAGAGATGGGTAAGTTAGCTCTATTGTATACATACTCAACACTGATTCAACAGACTTTGAGTTAATAGTTCTTCTTATACAGCCTTTGAATATTCCACTTAACAGTAAACATAGACTCACCCAAGCTTCCATACGGTTGAACTAGAAGTAGGAAGAAAATATGTATGCATACTTTCAAGTACTGAAACCAGTCAGGGCATATCTGTGAATGGTGATTTAAGGACTAACTCTTCCAATGGGTAGTGCCCTACTCTTTTCCCCATTAAACTTCTCTAAATTATTATGTGCTGTTATGGTCTTCTGAGTTTTGGCATTTTCAGGTGGCATAAAAAGTAAGAAAACATGAAGAAAATAAAGTGATGCGATGACAGTTTACTTCTGTCAAAGAGCTTTTACAAAAGACTTTTTTGCTTTATTTCAAGAATATTAAAGAACATTTCCTCTTTATCACTTAAATATAGAATTTGAGCTCAAAGTGGCTCATTAAAGGTTAGTTCATTGTTTTACAGATGGAGAAATTGAGAGGTTCTTAAATGTTAAATGATTTAAGATTTTATGGACAGATCTATGGACAGGTAGGACTAGGACCCAGATCAGTCAGCTTGCAATTCATTCTTCCCACCACTTTATCATGCTGTAGAATTTTACATGGCTTCACAAATTTGCAGGACAGAAAACTTTTAAGTTTTAATTTTATCTGAAAAATCTGAATTCTTATTTTCAAGCCAAAAATAAGTGAGGAACAAATACCAAAGACATTTCTGGGATGAAGGCTTGATATGATGTAAATGGCGAAAAAAGACCTTGAAAATATATAGGATTTAAAATGAAGTGAAAATATATTTGAAGAGAGTGATTGCTAAAGTCAAAAAACTGTCAGTTTGCTAAAATAAAAGGAACTGAGGACATATCAAAACAATATAGTGGAGTCAGTGAATTGAGAGGAAACATTTTTTGTTGTTGCAGACCATTCATATTTCTCAGCAGAAGCAAGATTGTACATGAAGAATACAGTTGATGTTAGTCAAAGTTGACAGAGGTCAGAAAGGAGAAGCAGTATTCAGATGCAAAGCAATAACTAGCCATTTTTGCACTTGAATCAAGTGGCGTAGAAGGTGCCATGAGTTTATAGCAAAGAAAAGAGACCAGATTTAGATTTGGAAGGCACCATCAAGGCCACCTGTTCCTTATCCTTTATTTTATACAAAAGGAAACAGACTGAGCCTGTTTTTAATGTTTAAAGCCATACTAATGTTTGTGGTGAGATATGGGGGATACTATTGGTTGGAAACCTAGGACACCAAATAGTTTTAGAGGGAAAGGAGAATAAAGTTAAAGGAATAGTAACTCCTTAAGGGAGGAGTTCCCCTGGGATGTGGCGTCAAGATAGTACAGTGGAGTAAAGAAACACTTCATCTTGCAAAAACTTATTTATTCAATTTTTGTTGTTTTCTATGCTCAATTGTTTCTTTAATATCAACAGGTTGCAGATGGTGTCAGTGCCTTATAAATTTTGGTGCTTAGTGGCAAAGAACTAATCACTCAGCCTGACTCTGATCTAGTATAGTCTACGTAATTCCACAATCTGTAAATGTTGTTTTGGGAGAGGGGCATAAATACTCAGTCTATATACTCCATGAAGCTTTTGGTTTATTCTCTTCCTGCAAGCTCATTAAGTTCTGGAACTTCAACTACTCCTTTCTAGGTAGATCCCTCACAAATCTGTATTCCAAGCCCTTACCTTGTTTCTATGCCCCAGGGGCCAAGGTCTCCCAGTGCCTCCTGAGTCATCTCCAGTTATCCTGATGAATATCTGGTCACTGGATTCAGATAGCTCTAGAGGCAAAGTGAGGCTGGTGACCTGCGCAGCCCTCTTTCACTCAAAATAAAGTCAAGTGCAGGTCATGTCATCATTTCTCTGATGGCGTGGTCTTCTTTGACAACGAAGGACAAACACAACTTATATTTTCAGAAAAGCGTATTTATCTGTATATAATATGGGCACTAAAAATTCAACGTTTCTTAAAATGGATGCTCCTAATGACTTTAATATATAGGTTGGTGATACCCCTCATGTCCCTATCTCCCATGTTCATAACATGGAGGTTTTCTTTGGCTTTTATGTCTCCCCCAATGTATTGTATGAAGTTTGATTTAAAAAGTCCCGCTGTCCCACTTTTATAATATATCTTATATTTCTTTCTTCTTCTTTATTTCTCACTCTCACAGGATGGTGTCATTCCCACTCACCTTGACAACAGAAATAACCTCCTTTCAAGTCTTTCAATTTCTACTTCTCTGTCTTCCAGTCCCGTCTTTATATTGATGGAAGAATAATCTTTCTTTCATATAGATCTGTTAATGAAATAATATCTCAGCTCAAAAACAGTCAGTGACTCTATTGCATCCTGAGGAAAGTTTGAACTCCTCTGTCTAGGATCCAAAGGCTTCTAGAATGTGGTACCACCCTTTATCCCTTGCTTTTCTGTCATTATTCACCTTCATATGTTCCATGCTATTGTTAACCTGGACGACTCACTGTTCTTCCCCTTTCCATAAAGCAAAAAAGGAAAAAAAAATCCCTCCACTAAATCTCTCATTTCTGTACCCTCTTTCACACTGCTGCATGAATTAATTTCTCTTCCCTCATACTCTGTTCAATTCAATTAGACAAATATTTATAATTAAAACAATAGCCTTTCTATAGCACTTTAAAATTTGCAAAGTGCTTTACAAATGTATCATTATCCTGAACTGTAAAATAGGGGGGGGGTGGGGGTTAATAGTAGCACCTTCTGTTTAGAATTGTTAAGAGTGTTACATGAGATAATAATTTTAAAGCGTTTATTGCAGTGCCTGGCACAACTACTCTGGCAGAAAGGTACTAGAAAGCACATTTTAGAGATGAGGAAAGTGAAGAGCAGATAAACCAAGTGATCTTCTACTTTTCCCCTTTTCTTCCAGTCTCTGTAGTATCAATAGCCCACCAAACCTCATTTTCACGGACCCTCTGTATCTACTGGTTCCTGACTTAAGGACTTCTAACACTCCCAAATATCCCTTTCTAAAAAATGAAAAAAAATGTATCACAACTCCAAGCTAGCGCCATATATTTCTCAATCTTTTCTCCATTAAACACCTAGAATAAAACGTTTCTGCACTCTTTGCCTCTACTTCTTCTCTCCTTCACTCCTAAACCCTTTGCAATCTGCCAATCTCATCACTAGACTGAAATTTCTCTCTCCAATGATCTTTTAATGTTCAATTAAAAATTTCAGTCTTATTCTTTTAGACTTCTATGCTGAATTTGCTCATTGTTGATAGCGTGCAGGCGCACACACACACACACACACACACACACACACACACACACACGCACACACCCACATACATAGTGTCTGGCATAGAAATATTTATTGATTGATTTTGATGTTAAGGGTCAGAGATGGGTTTTGAGCACATCTATTCTGATCTGGATGAAAGCACTCTTTTCACTCTCTCTATGTTACCTTTCTTACAATTAGTGTTTTCTTAAAAACAAAATGTTCATAAAACAGATCTTCAAATGAAGACTAGATGAAAAGTTTTGCAGAGGATGAAGAGACAATTCATTTTTCAAAGAAATTAGGCTAGATAATATCTGATGTCCCTTCCATTCTGAGATTCCATGGTTCTAATTAATCAACACATATCTACTCAGCATTTCCCAATGTTCCATGTTAGCCTTGTAGCAGAAAAGAACTCTGGGCTGTAATTTAAGTTTTGAAATCAGTTCTTGATAGTAACTAGTTGTATAACGTTGAACAAGCCATTTTTGTGCATGTGTCAGTTTCCACATTTGATTATGAAACTGAGTTAAAGAATCTCAAAACTCTAGTACACCTCAAAAGATTCCATGATTCACAGAGATGATTGAAAGATATTTAAATACACTTATTAGAGATAATAGGATTGTGGCTTTAATGAGGAAACATTTCTGGAGGTATGAGTTTGGGAGGCATTGCTCTAATGTGACAGTAATAATGTGAAAGTAGGCGGCCTCAGTCTTGCATGACAAAAGAAGAAAGAAGAGCCACTGGAGAAAAAAAAAAGAGGTAAAATACTATCCAATTTAGCGTGTTATAGAAGACAGATAGAGTATTTTGGGAAGGAAGAAGTTGCTAACAGCCTCAAATACTCCAAGGCTAGTCAGGGAAATGAATTCAGAAAGGGCAATTGGGACTATGGATAAAGTATTCCTTGTAAACGATAGTTTCAGTGACTTACTAGAAAAAGAAGTCATTTTGCAAAGGATAAAAGATGGAGTAAGGGAAAGGAAATTAAGGTATCCAGCATAAGCATTCTTTTGAGAAATTTTTGAATAAAAAATAGGGAAAATATCCTACAGTAGGCAGAGGCAGACAAAGTTGAATCTATTTATATTTTCACCTATTTATGTGCCACATTTTGGGATAATTGGTTCCATAAGTATATTTCTGGCGGTGTAAAAATAGAAGATCTTTTCATTTATCCTAAAATAACCTTTGTTTTTCTTCAAATTTATGCACAAGTCCCTAGTTCTAGTATTCTGGAATTTAGAAAATTTGTCTGTTCTCACAATATCCATGTGTTAAATGATCTTTTATTTATGATACTAACCACATCCGCCCTTTCTCTGCCATTAATTTTCCAGATTCTTCTTACAATCTTCTTTATATATCTACATACATCATCTGTCTTTGAGACAGAGAAAGAGACAGAGAGAATATTATTTAGATATATACACAAAAGTAGTAGTAGTAGCAGCAGTAGAAGCAGTAATAGTATTTTATGTGTGTTATCTAAATAGGTCTCTCTTTCTCTCACTCCCTCCCCCCCCTCCTCCTCCATCTTTCATTCTCTCTCTCCCTCTGATTTGGTTTTTGGTTAGGATATTTGTTTGATTTCATTGGTCCAAAGCTTTACATTTTGTTGGAGGCTTGACACTAACTCCAGTATTCTCTTATTTCACATTTAATTTTGTGATGAAATGAGGCAATCTTAAGTCACTAAATATTTTTAAAAGGAGTTTATTTTGCTCCAACACAGCAAAAATACGCAACCAAGGTACATTTGCGTTCAGTTTCTTTGGATACCCTCCTCAATTTCCACAGGAAAACATGTCTGATCAACAGATCATCAGAGGTGAATCTGATGGTTTTTCACATCCAATAAATCTGAGGAGGGGTCTAGATTATACATGATTGAGGTTTTTCTGTTGTTGTTTATTTGTTTGTTTTGTTTTTAGGAAGAAAAACATTTTTCTTCCTAAATGTCCTAGGAAAGTAAATCAGAAAAGCTCAGGGCAAATCATGTCATAAAAACACCTTTATCTTCCTTTAGTGTACATGGGAGAAAAATACTGTTTCAGGGAAAAATGCATCCTGTTATACTTGAATTAATACATCAGAGCCTCACAACAACTATGTGAAATAAGGCTATTATTGTTCTCATTTAACATAGGAGGAAATTATGGCTGAGAGATATTAAATCACTTGCCCAGGGTAATGCAAACTCAATTCTTCCTGACTCTGAGTCTTGCAATCTATACTGAGTCACTTGGCTGCCAAAATATTTTTTAAGTGTCTATTTATTTCCATTAATTTTGGGTTTTTTCATTCCTCGATAGAATTGTGGTCCCTAACATATTAACAGGATTTAAAAAAAGATTGTAGAACATCCTCCACACAGTTTTATTTTAAAAGTTACTTAAATGTGTGCAACTTTCATTATTTTTTCTTCATCTTCCATTATAGTTCTTTGGAAGCATCCCTGCACTGGAATCCAGTACATTCCATCTGTTGGTAGACAGCAACACTCCTACATCCTTTCTACCTCCTCCAACTTCCCTTTGGCAGGATTTCCCCTAAAGGCAAGTACTGTCAATTGCACTTGTCATAAGAATGACTATTCTGTCATAAATTGCTGCAGTAAGTTTTCTTCTCTCATCTCTTTGGATTCTGTTTTGATGGTACACTACTGACCACTTTGCTGTAAGTAAGTGTTTTTCCTCATTAACAACATGACCTCCACCTCCTTACCCAAATTTCTAAGTCTATTCCCACCATGAACTCCTTATTAGTATAAAGACTGTCCCCACCAAAATTGTAGAGAATTACTCATTGCAGATCCCAGATTCACATTCAAGGAATCTCTAGTTCTTGAACATATGGCTTCTCTGGCATAGAATACTAGGAGAAACCATTTTGCAAGATATTTTAAATACAATTTCAATCTCAATCCGGACCATGAAATATGATAGTACTTTCTTGTGTTAAAATGTCAATTTTACTTTAAGTTTTTTCATAATCTGCGCATTGGAGTAGAGCTATCAGGAGAGGCAGCACAATGCAATAGAAAGAATATAGTCAGTTTTGCTCTATAAGGTGATATATGCATTCCTCCAAAACAGTGGACTATGCAAAGGCAGGGAAGAAAAGATGTTGGACCTCACAAGCAAAATGAGTTAGGGGCATGACTCTCAAAAATTTCATCAGTGACACTAAAAACAAAATTTAAAAAAAAAATGTAGTACTGTTTTAAACATGTTAAATGGTCAAGAAATACATAACAAGTGCAAATGAAAAATGGCAACTCCTTGGCCTCCAGGTTTGGTTGGCTTGGAGGTTCTGTGGTCTGGGGCTGGGAGCTATCCAGCTGCCTGGGAGTTGGGAGTGGGTAATCTTGTAGGAGAGGCACAATTCTGAACCTTGGGAAATCCAAGGTCTCTGCAGGATCAGGGTGGAGAGTTTGGTAGGTGGGTATTACAGACTAGCCCTTCTTGTACTACAGTTCTTATTTCACTAGAAGACAGCAAAATGAATATTAAACTTCACCTTGACAAAGACCTGAAACTTCCTTGTGGACATGTTTGTCCTATGGGTTGCAGCTTATAAGTTATTGTGAAGATGTGCTTGTAGTTATTCAGTTGTTCTGAGTTGTATCTGACTCTTCATGAACCCATTTGTGGTTTTCTTGATAAAGATAGTGAAGGGGTTTGCCATTTCCTTCTACAACTCATTTTGCAGATGAGGAAACTGAGGCAGATAAGGTTAAATGACTTACCCAGGGTCACACAATTAATTAATATTTGAGGCCAGATTTGAATTTAGTAAAATGAAACTGTCTGCAGGCACACTGGCACTTCATCTAGTGCCACCTAGCTGCCTCTATGTTGTACAGTTTTCTGTATTCCCATTGATTCTGGGGAAGAAAACCTCAAATAAGCATTTAAAATTCTAATTGTGCTCAAATTGATCCTGAATATATCATTTGGATTGTAATAAATTTGTGTTTTCAAAATAAGCATTACTGAATGTACTGCTATTAGAGTTATAGGATCTGGATTCAAATTCCAATTAAGTTCTTTTCTACTTTGATTACACCATTTAATGCCTCTGGCTGACAATTTTGTTACATGTAAAATCTGCTTGGACTGGGAATAGGTTAAGTTCCTACTAACACTATGTCATTACTGTTCCTAGCTGCTATCATTTTTGTTATTTGTTATCAGTTGTCCTGGAAGCAGAAAATAGTGAAAAGAGACCTTGAGTAAGAGGCAGAAGATGTGAAGGAAGAAGACATTTCTTCAGTTCTCCTACTTTTTAGCTTACCTTTTGACACTGGGAAAGTTGCATCAAATTTCTACACCTCAAAGTGGCTTGCATCTATGCCTTTTTCTCTGGTTTACGTCTTCCTAAGTTTGCCATACTTGTTTCCCTGTTCCAATTTCTCCCTCAATACATCCTCCATATGAAGGATGCCAGTTGGATATTCCCAAAATGGAAGTCTGATCATTGTGATGTATAAAATGTTTGAGACATAGTTTCTGAGTAATTAGTCATTTTATTAATCATGGTAGCAATAATTAATAAGAAGTTCATTGGCACCTTGAATGCCAAAGACTCCTCATGGAACCCACTCAACACTTATATGCCTTTGGAAGAACAGGCATCCCTGAGCATGGCAATCAATTCTGATTGGTTAACAAATAATGAGAGAATGAACATTATAATAAGAGGTATGCTTATTCTAATGAAGGGCTAGGGGACAGTCTGATCTCTCAGTTTGGGGTAAAGAGACTTATCGCTTGTTCAGGTTATCCCTGCTGAGGGCAATCTAGACAAAAGGTGTCCACCTTTGCTCCAACCTGGTTGAGTGCAACAAAGTGTGCCAGAATTTGACTTAGATTTAATTTTTGTAAAAATCTCTAGTTTGGTGGGATAACAATTCCAAGAGTCATCTCATCATCCACTCCACCTTTCAGAGAACTAAACTTTGACTTATTGTCCAAATGAGTAAGGGAAAAAGTCCTGGATCTCCCCAATATTTGATTATTTAATAATCATTTATCTTACCATGTCATAACTCAAAAATTAGTCACTCTCCTATTACCTCTAGCTTAAATACTCCATAGGTGCCTTAAAAGATTATTGAAGCCTTTCACAATCTGTTTCCATCTACTTTTCTTTTTTAGTTTCATATTATTCTACTCACTTTTTTTCTGGAAAGTCAATCTTTTACACTAGCTTTTTTTTATATATTCCACCTCCATGTTTTACACATGTCTATATTCAATTCTCCCTTATTTTGCCTCAATTTCTCTACCTTCATTCAAAGCATAGCCCAGGTGTCATCTCTTATTGGAGGCCTTTTTCTGACCTTACTTCAAGTTTTAGTACTCTGATCAGCTAAAAATTACTCTGTATAATTTACCTTTATCTAGAATTTACTTAGGATCACGTATTTCAAGCTGGAAGGAACCTTTGAAGCCACTTAGTACAATCTTTATTTTAGAGATAAGTAAACTGAGCATTTAATAGAACGAGAGATTAAGTGAATTGCCTCAAGTCACACAGAGTGAGGATTTAAATCTGGGGCCTCTAATTCAATAGCCTGAATTTTCTCCATTGTTTTATATTTCATTTTAAATTAAAAAATGATGGAATACATTGATAAAATTCTTGAACAAATGTAAATAGGTGAAAAAAAGGAGCATTTAATGAAGTACCCTAGAATTTTTCAGTGAGGGTTTTTTCTTTTCCTTTTTTTTTTTAACCACATTTTACTTCCATTACGTTTCAGGCATTTTCACTATGTTGTGTTATATATCATCTCTCAGCTCAAACTCTTTGCTATAATACGGAGCTACTCTCAAGAAGAGAAAAAAAATTACCTAATCTTTTCACTGAAGTTGATTTTGTTTAGAGCTACAGCAAATTACATCAGAGTTATTTGGTGATCTGGTTTGCGTATTTGAAAGGGAATAGATTAATGGGCCCAGTGTGGCACCATATCACTCTGGTAAATATAGCAATGAATTTTGGATATGTAGCATCTTCCCTCATTCCACATTGGCAGAGGGCAAGGTGGTGGAAAAGAGCAAACACAATATGGATTTGGGATTAAGAAGTGCTCTGGATGAGGGATTGGAGCTAGGAGGAAAGCAGAGTTAGTCTGGAAGAATCAGGGCAGAGGCTATTCAATGACAGTAGAGAGCAACTGTGATTCCCTAGGGTGACTGATATTATCTTTCAAGGCAAAGAAAATTGAAAAACAGCAACCTGATTGGAGAAAGGACATGAGCTTTACTTGTTCTTCCCTTCCTCCCTCAAAAAACCTGTCTCCCAAATAACCAAAAGGAGTCTTCTTTATTCTCACCTTTTTCTTCATTTGTTAATCGCAGAAATAAAAAAAAATCTTATTTTCCTATTCTCCCCATTGATTATGATAATTTCTAAACCTGATTCTCTTTTTACAAAAGAATTTATTCTCATAGTAATAAGTGAGATAACATTTGTAAAGTGCATAGCACAGTGCCTGAATAATAACTTAATAAATAAAAATAAATAAATAATGACATTCATTTTCTCCTTTTCCTTCTTGTCTATAAATATGTTGTTATATGACATCAAAGTATTTAGGAGTGCCCCAAGGATTGTGTGTTTCAATAAATACTGTCTTTTCTAGTTCCACCCTTTCTTTAAGTAAATGTGATAGAATATTTAAAAGATCTGGCTCACTAACTCAGTGATCCTAGGACTATAATTAACACATTCTTTCAGGGCAGCTTTTTTTTTTACCATAAAAATAATTGTTGATCTCATTGGCAGTCTAATGAAGCCATCGGTCCCTTTCTTAGAGAACTTAAAAAAATATATCAATAATAAAGCTAAGAAGTGATGAGGGCCTGAATTCAGGTTGTGGTCATGAGTGCAGAGAAAGGAAGTATATAGGACATGTTATGTGGGTAGAAATGACAAGATATAATAAGGATTGCCTCTATTGGGCAAGAATTGAGGAAGATATAAAAAATATGGACACTGTTGACTCTAGAAGAATGATAACTTTTTAAATAGTAATAAGAAAGCTTGAAAGGAGAAAGTGTATACTGGAAAAGACGCTTTTAATTTTGGACATGTGGAGTTTGAGATATCTATGGGGCATCTAGAAATGTCCAAGAGGAATGTTAAGATGCATGAGGGATTCCTCAGGACACAGAGATCTAAGAATTATTGAGGTGAAAAAATAATTGAACACAAGAGAGCTAATGAGATCAGTGAATTAGATTGTATTAAGCAAAAAACATAAGATGGCACAGTACTCACAGTTAGTGAGTATGTCATGGATCAACAACCTGCAAAGGAGACTAAGGAGTGTTTGGACAGTCAGGAACAGAATCAGTAGACCACTGTGTCATAGAAACTTAGAGAGAAAGGTGTGTCTGTTTCAAAAAGCAAGTGTTTGTCCTTCATTTTCTAAGAAATGATGACATGACTTGCACTTGACTTTGTTTTGAGTGAAGGAGGACTGTGCAAAGCCACCAGACTTACTTTCTCCTCCTGAATCATCTGGATTCAGTGATGTGATATTCATCAGGATGACTGGATATGGCTCAGGTTGCAATGGGACACCTTGGCCTTTTGGCTGAGGTCTTTTCAGGTACTTAAAGTGAGGTAATACCCATTCAGGGAATAGGTCTCTTTAAAAGGTAGTGAGGGGGATGACCCCTTTAGTAGGAAAGAGAAAATAAATAGATAAATCATACTGGGAGAGGTTCAAAAAGTCACTCTGCTGACAAAGAAAATATCATTTCTAAGATCAATTACACATTTTCCTCTAACTAATGTCTCTTCAAAATTGAATAGGTCATATGGTACTACTTAACTAATAACTTACCTGCCCAACATTACCTCCATCTTGACCATTTAAAATTATGTTTATTGGTGTTTGTTCTATATTAAAAAAAACCATTTGTTTTCTCTTTCCTTCAAATTCTACCCCACTGGAAAACAAGACAATGTTTGCAAAATATGTAGAAAAACATATAACATCAAGCAAAAGAAATTCCTGCATGGAAATATTCTCAAACTTACGGCTGATTCTGTATCATAAGAGAATCACCTTTCTGTAGTGAGACGTATAAATGCTTCCGTATTTGTCCTGAATCACGATTGGTTGTTTCTTTGATGAGTCTTCTTCAGTATTGCTGAATTTTCTTTATAACTTCATTGTTATTTAAATTGTTATCTTGTTTCTTTTTCTCATTTTTCTCTGCATCAGTCTCTATCACAATTCTTTCCAGTCTTTAATCTGAAATATTCACTGGCATAAATTTTTTGAGCATGAAAGCATCTCATCACATTTATAGG
This sequence comes from Potorous gilbertii, assembly GCA_028658325.1. Taxonomy (NCBI): domain Eukaryota; kingdom Metazoa; phylum Chordata; class Mammalia; order Diprotodontia; family Potoroidae; genus Potorous; species Potorous gilbertii. The sequence continues at coordinate 167,680,886 of CM053769.1, read as the reverse complement.
CCATAATTTGTTTAGCCCAATTGTTGGACAGCCTCTTAGAATTTTTAATTTCTTTGACATCACAAAAAGAGGTTCTATAAATATTTTTGTACATATAGGTCCTTTTCCTCTTTCTGTGACTGTCTTTGAAAAGCCATACTTTCAAGGATACTTTCTTCTGTGTTCCCTTGAAAAAGTTTGTCACGAATGTTAAAAGGTCAAAAGATTTCAATTTTAAGTGGTTTAACTGAATATGCATGAAAATGTATCTCACCTACCAAAACCACTATTTTGAATAAACCATCAAATACTTTCAAAGAACTTACCTTAGCAATTCAAAATACTTTTAAAATAATTTTATTGGAAATATGGACATAGATCAATATAGGCTCTCTTGAGAAATATTGGAAATCTAAAAAATGTAATGGACACATTTATTAAGAACTGTCTACATGTGTGAAACCATATCTTAATTTCATTTGTATCTTGATAACAGAAGGACTCTTTCCTGCTAATGAAGGACAATC
>CM053769.1:167664032-167679880 GCA_028658325.1 Potorous gilbertii | reverse complement strand
TTGATCTCCTCCCTATTACTTCATCTAGGGGATAGGGGTAGGGGGTGGGAGCAGGCTTGGAGGGCAGGTTAGGAAAGACTTGGATTTCCCTCAGGAGAGGGCCTTAGCTCAAACTGACTATAAGAGTAAACTGAAGCTAAGAGGCTGAGCCCAAGCTAGTTAATGAGCAGATACCTTAGGGGTTGGGACTATCTATCTTACTAAATTAAGCCCTTCAGAAACCCTCGGAAGGCTGGAGTCTGAGAAAATGGATGGATTCACATAGAAATAATGGTAATAAATAATAAAATGCCACATTAATTTTTTTTCAGTGCAATGTTATCCTACAGCATGAATTTTTAGAAAAGAAAAATGAAGTACACCAATTTGGAAGGTGTTTAATTTGTGGTATTACTAGGGGGAGCTTAAACAGTAATGCAGTGTGACAAACATCTTACATTTACATGGTGGTTTGTACTTTTTACAATTTATACGACTATCATCACATGATAAGTACGACTATACAGCAATTACACTACAATTATCATAGGGAACAACAGAAAGACTCCTCTTCTTTTGATCATGGACCTTGCCTAAAGCATGGCCTGAAAGTGACTGTAGGAGTCTCCATATCCTAAAAGGAGCTTAGTTGAAACTCTGGAAGGTACCATCAGTCAATAAACATTTATTAAGTACCTACTATATGCTAAGCTCTGAGTATATTAGATATAAATAAAAACAAAATTGTGCCTACTTTCAAGTAGTTTAAAACCTAATACGGCATGATAATACAGAAAAGGAAATTGAAAAGGGGAGTAGATATGAGGGGAGAGGGTGCGCACCTGGGAGTATGATAGAGAAACCCAAATAAATCCAAAAGCTGTGTACTGGTGGAAAATGAGAAGTCTGTGCTAAGCCTGGTTCTTAAATAGGGGCCTGGGGCTCATGGCCCTGCCTTCTGGTCAAAGGATACTAAAGATATGAAAGTGTAGAGCAGATTAATCCTATAGGACAATGAATCCATATAAATAACAGCCTGGTAAGAGACTGTGATTTCCTTCTTAAATTCCAAGAGGGCTATCATGAGAAGGTCAATTAAAGACACTAATAAATATTTATTGTCTAGTAAGGGCAAACTCAATTGATGGCGTATTTGTTTGAGAGGGAGAGGTATGATAGATCAGGGCTCACAAGAGAGTCCAATCACAGGGTCAGTTACTTCAGGTGCCAGAGGGGGCTGAAACTCATTACCTCTAGATCTTTGTGGGGGAGGCGGGGGAAGCAAGCCCCAAGAGAATACAGTCTTAAAAATGGGCCCTTGCTGGTGGTCCGAATAGTTGTAAGTAAAACTAGTATGAGTGAAGTGGATATAAACCTTGAATGCCTTAAGAGTTAAAAATAATATTAAAGATTGACTTTTTGAAGCCCTTGGGTATTTTCTAACCTGAAGGTTCCCTAAAGTCTATGCCCCTTATCTTGAAACACCATAAAACTTCCACCTTATCCTTGACCATAAAATTTCTTGTCTCCCCCCCTTCCTGGGTCACAATTTCCCCTTTCTTCCTTATCTTGTCACCATTGAATTCATCCTGTCCCCAAATCTCCAACACCCTTTAGAAACACTAAAAATTACATCTTTTCTTTCTATATATGTCTGGTGCTTTTCCTATACCAGGGCCTTAGTTTATCAACTTACAAATCTCAGGCATGCTGCTTTGGCTTCAATAAAGCTCCCAATGACTACAGAGAAGGTCTAAGTAAATTCATTCACATCTGAACCAGCTCTCCCATTTCTCTCCTCAACATGGGGATTCATAAGGAATGCAGCATGAGACTCAAATTCAGAAAAATCTGATTTCAAATAATGCATCAGACATTTACTACATAAGGAATTTTGAGAAAATCTCTTAACCTTCAGCCTCAATATCCTCATTCATAAAATTGAAATGATAATAGCAGTTAGCTCAGGGTTATTATGAGGAACAAAGGAGATCATGTGTGTAACTTGCCATAGTCTTAGTCCTTAAACTTCTGAAATCAGCCCTAAAAGAAGACAGGTGATCGCACTAGAGTCAGTTACCCTTAAAAAAAGATAGGCCTCCACCCACCGGGACTGTGCCTCAGTTACAACTTTTTATCTTAGATTCCCACAAAGCAATGTGACTGGACTGGTAGTTATCAACTTCTAATGCCAGGAATACAGCAGGGCACAAACTCCTACAGCAGGACACAAACTCCACTCTAGCCAGGGAATATTATATATATATATACACATACATACATACATACATACACACACACACATACACGTGTGTGTGTGTATGTGCGTACTATAAAAATGTAGATTCTTTGACAGAAGGGACTGTTTAATTTTGTCTTCAAAATCTGACACCTAGAATGTCTCTTAGCACATTGTAGGTACTTAATAAAAGGTTGATTAATGGAAGGACTTCATTAAAGTTACCTATAATATAACCACTGAAAAATATCAGAGCTCATTGTTTTTTTCCCCAAAGAAAGCCATACCATCTTTGTGTGGCTTGCGAGTGATGTCATCCTTAATTTTCAGAGTTCAGCAATGGAATTTAGGTCAAATGTCCACAGGTAATAGTCCAGAACACCACTCTCTTCTCCCCCTCAAACCTTTCCCCCTATTGTGCTACACAGACTGTCAGCTGTAGGGTTTCAAAGAGTCTTTTTTCATGAATCTGTCTCATAAAAAGCATGGTAATCTGCATGAAAATGAGCCCCAATGAATATGGAACATATTTAGGCAAACTATGGCAAGCAGACTAAAAACGCCTTCCTCAGCAGCATCTAATGTAAGGTTTAATTTTCCTATTAACTGTGCTAGGGCAGACTGCCTTCCACAGGTGTAAGCAATATACATAATTAATGCTGCCCCACCTCCCACTTCTCATAAAGGTCATTGCCCATATTAACCCTTTATGTGGCAAGCTGAATTCTAAATACATTGGATATTCTCTTTTGAAGTTACAATGACAAAAATGCAATTGATAGCTGTATGTGCAAATGAATTTTATCTCCCTCCCCTTTTTTCTCTCCTCATTTAAAATTTTTTTTTTATTTGAAAACTCAGTTTCTGAAAGCCAATGTACAATACTCTGGGGACATGGAAGAGGGGAATGCTCAAATTACTTCACAAGCAGCAGGAATTGTGTAGAATGTTAAAACATCAGTGAATGTGCATAAGATTGGGCTGAATAATGGCCTTTAAAGTAAAGCAGAAACATCTTCAATTTATTTGCTCAGTTACTCTCACTGAATGCATACTTAAATTGCAGTTATTTGGAATACGGTGTCGTTTTAAAGACAATCCTTTGGTGTTAAAATCATTTCAAACATATTACTCTATATCTATGATGTTTTCAGAGAAAGTTTTTTTTTTTAATATTTTTGTTTTTTCAGGGATTTTTGAATTTTTTTTTTTTGTATCAAGCACAAATTCAAAACAAAGTTAATTGGTAGGGCAAAGGGTTCCTGACTGCCAAAATGAATTTCTATAGTGGATGTGAAGAAAGCAAAAGAAAATCAACTATATATGTCATTATCATACATCTATGTTCCCCAAATGGGTTTTTCTCTATGCATTGTGGGTAATCACATGGGTAGTTCCACTATAACTCGGACCTCTCCCCTGTTACCTAATCCCTTAACAAACCTCTCATGCTTTTTTAATGTTAATAATTTCCATTATTTAATCGTATCTTTAACCTATAAAAATCCATTTCACTTTCTCTGAAGTTGCTGGATCCCTTGGAACTTAGACCACTTCATGAGAGACTTAAATCTCAATAAAGGCCTATACTTGGATTAGAGGTGGTTTGACTCTGAATTCCTTGAGATCACTCCACCACAACAGATCATGAAACCACAACAATACAAAATATATTGCTGGTGTTCAATTGTGACTGACTCTACTTGACCCTGGTGGACCGTACATTCCATGAACTTTTCTTTGCATAGATACTGGACTGTGTCCATTTCCTTCTCTAGTGTATTAAGGCAAAAATAGGGTAAGTGATTTGCCTAGAATTACATAGCTAGTAAGTCTCTGAGACTGTGGATTTGAACTCAGGTCTTCCAGTGCTCTATCCACTGAGTGAGCTAGCTGTTTCCTAGGCAAGCAAAGGTTAAGTGACTTACCCAAGGTCACATAGCTAGTAAGTGTCTGGAGTCTGATTTTGAACTCAGTTCTTCCTAACCCCAGGTTCAACTCTAAAAACACATAAAACGCAGTTACAAGGCACTCTTAAAGACTCTAAGTAGCTAGGGGAGACCAGGAAGTGGCATGAGTTGAGCTCTTGATAGAAACTATGATTTCAAATTGGTGTAAGTGAATAGTCAGTAAATCTAAAGCATGGAGGACAGTTAAATTCAAAGCGACAGAGATAGGAAATGAAAGGTACTGCATGAGCAACTGCAAAAATGCTTGTTTAGATTCATCATAGAATCTATTAACTTTTGTTGGATAGCGTATCACTCACATGGGTAATTGTTACTCAAAATTCTCTATCTTTAAAAAAAATTATTATTCTCAAACATTCTATTCCTTCTTGAAATGGTGTAACTGATAGTGAAATCAGGCATAAGACTTTACACTTATTCGTATCAATTGTCCTCTTATTAAACCTGTACAGTGCTCCAGATTGTCATGAGAGTTGGTTTGTACTTTTTTTTTTAGATTCTAACACTGCCATCAAGTAGATTCTCTGCCTCTGCCAAATTTGTGCCATGTGCAAATTAAATAAACATAGCATCTATACCTTGTCCAAGTCATTGATAAAAACATGAAATAGTAACAGTTCCAGAATCAAATCCCTGAGGAATTCACTGGAAAGCTTCTTGCCAAAATGACATCATTACTCTTTGAGTAACATTATAAATCAGTTCTTAATTCAACTTATACTATTTTTAGCCATCTCGTCATTTTTTCCTCAAGACCATAGGGAGCTTTACCAAATGCTTTTCTGAAATCTAAATCAACAATATCAAAACATTCCCCTAATCAACCAATTTAGCAAACTTGTCTAAAAAGATTAATCTAATATGGTATATTATTTATGAAGTGATACTTTTCCCTGGGACTGCAAAGTCGTTACTGTTGGACCTGGAGTCAAGAAGACTCATCTTCCTGAATTCAAATTGGACCTCAGAAATTTTCTAACTATATGACCCCAGGCAAGTCACTTAACCATGTTTGCCTCAATTTCCTCATCTGGAAGATGAGCTAGAGAAGGAAATGGCAAACTGCGCTAATATTTTTGACAAGAAAACCCCCAAATGGGGTCACAAAGAGCTGGACATAACTGAAATGACTCAACAACAGTAACAACAATCCTGAGAAACCAAAGTCCAGTTCATTGAAAAATAATTTTCATAAGCTGTTACCTGAATGTGGCTCAATTATCATGTCTATTAGTTCCTTTATATCTTTTTTAAATTAATTAATTAATTTTAGTTTCCAACATTCATTTTCACAAGATTTTAAGTTTCAAATTTTCTCCCCATCTCTCATGTCCTCCCCCATCCATGCAGTGTAAGATAGATTTTCATACCATATTGAGTGTGCATATTATTCGCTCCTTATGCCAAACGTGATAAGAGTAAATTTAAATTTCTCCCCTCTCCACATTTTTCCTCCATTGAAAAACTTTTTCTTGCCTCTTTTATGAGAGATAATTTGTCCCATTCTATTTCTCCCTTTCTCCTCCCAATATATTTATCTCTCACCCCCTAATTTTATGCCTTCCTATTCAGCTCACTCTGAGTCCTCTGTTTATATGTATATAATCCCTCCAACTTCCCAAATGGTGAGAAAAGTCTCAAGGGTTACAAATATTATCTTTCTATATAGGAATGTAAACAGTTCAACTTAGGAAGTCCCTTATGATTTCTATTTCGTTTACCTTTTCATGTTTCTCTTGATTCTTGTGTTTGAAAGTGAAATTTTCTATTCAACTCTGGTCTTTTCATCAAGAATGCTTGAAAGTTTTCTATTTCACTGAATGACCATTTTCCCCCCTGAAGTATTATATACTTAGTTTCCCTGGGTAGGTGATTCTTAGTTTTAATCCTAGTTCCTTTGACTTCTGGAATATCATATTCCATGCCCTTTGATCCCTTAATGTAGAAACTGCTAGATCTTGTGTTGTCCTGATTGTATTTCCACAATACTCAAATTTTTTTCTTTCTGGCTGCTTGCAATATTTTCTCCTTGAACAGGGAACTCTGGAATTTGGCTACAATATTCCTAGGAGGTTTTCTTTTCAGATCTCATTCAGGAGGTGATCAGTGGATTCTTTCAATATTTATTTTAGCCTTTGGTTCTGGAATATCAGGGCACGTTTCCTTGACAGTTTCATGAAAGATGATGTCTAGGCTCTTTTTCTGATCATGGCTTTCAGGCAGTCCCATAATTTTTAGGTCTTCTCTCCTGGATCTATTTTCCAGGTCAGTTGTTTTTCCAATGAGATAGTCCACATTGTCTTCTATTTTTTCATTCTTTTGGTTTTGTTTTGTAATTTTGTGGTTTTTCATAAAGTCATTGGCTTCCATCTGCTCCATTCTAATTTTTAAAGAAGTATTTTCTTCAGTGTGCTTTTGAACTTCCTTTTCCATTTGGCCCATTCTGCTTTTTAAATCATCCTTCTTCTCAGGGACATTTTTGTCAATTTTGCCAATACCTCTTTTGCCATTTGGGTTAGTCTATTTTTAAAGGTGTTATTTTCTTCAGCATTTTTTAGGGTCTCCTTTAGCAAGCTGTTGACTTGCTTTTCATGATTTTCTTGAGCTGCCCTCATTTCTCTTCCTAATTTTTCCTCTCCCTCTCTTACTTAATTTTCAAAATCCTTTTTGAGCTCTTCCATGGCCTGAGACCATTACATTTTTTTTTACAGGTTTTGTCTTCCTCTGATATATGCTTTGTTCTTCTTCCATTCGAAACATGGAAGAAAATACCCATTCACCAAGAAAGTAATCTTCTATAGTCTTCTTTTTTTTCCCTCTTGGGGCATTTTTCCAACAAATTACTTGACTTTTGAATCCTTTTTCAAGTGAAGGGTATATGCTAGGGACCTGTAAGTTCTCAGTTTCTCCAATTTGGCACAATCAAGGGAGAGGAGTTTCCTTCTCTCCTGGCCTGTGCTCTGGTATATCAGCAACCACAAGGTTTTGTGCCCAGGATCTGTGAGTCACATTTCCTCTCCAAAGCCTCCACCATCTTCGCCATACCAATACTCTTCCTCACCCCAGGACCTCCACTCAGGGCTGAGATCCAGATCAGTTGCTTGATTCTCCCAGCATCTTTAGGCTGACACTCCAAAAATGGATACTGCTGTAGTGGTTGAGGCTTCTCTGGGGCTGGGGCTTGAGCTAGACCCATGCCTCGCTCTTACCCAGGTGAAAGAGCTTTCTTACTTGTTGGGGGAGGGAGGCGGCACTTACTGACCTTTAAAACTATCTGGTGTTTGTGGGTTGAAAAATCTGAGAACGAAAGCTGCTACCCATCATTCAGTGCCCTGAAACCTGCTCCAGTCCTGTCACAGTGCTGCATGCCCAAGACTGGACTGCACTCTGCTCTGAGCCTGGTGCCAAGGATCTTTCCTGTCAGCCTAGTTTGGGGTTAGATTATATATACTGTTCTTGTAGTGAGTAATTGCCAATGGGATGAATATTTAGGAGAGTACTATTGGTATGTAAGGAAAAAAAGGATTCTGATGAAAAAAACATTAACATACATGGATTGACAACAGTCTAATCTATAGGAAAAATTCTAACATGCATGTATGCACTTATGTACATTTTTAATTTTAGATTTTATTGTATCATGTGTGTTTGTGTTATCTATGGAAATGTAAAATTAATAATATGATTCAGGACTTGTAAGTGACAATCATTGTATTGTATAAAGCATCATATTATTATTATTTTCATCTGTTACTAGGATCACTTTATAATCTATTACTTAATATTTGATTTCCTCAATGAGATCATAAAGTTCTTAGGAGGGACCCTATTGTATAATGCTTCATATCTTCCACAGTAGAACATATGTTAGGAGCTTAATAAATATTGCTGAATACAATTATATTAGGTCATACATTTTTAAAAATCCATGTAGGATTTTATTCAGCCCCGGAAATCTTAAATATAATTCTACATTGACAAGGAGAAAGAGAGAGATGTAGTCCAATTTACCTTTTCAAAAGGGCTCCTCCCCACATGCATTTTTTAAAAGCATACCAAATGAAAATAATTTATGAGAACCAGACTAATAGATTTTTTTTTCAGGAGATCAGCAATAAGTCTGCACAGAAACCACAGCAGCTTTAGTACACTTACCTCTAGACTCGGCATCTCATCAAAAGTAGGTGTGCTTACATTGGATTTCAGATCTATGAATGGTGGATTGTATTTCACATCTCCTTCTCTTGGAAAATCCAAATGAGACTGAATAAAAGAGCCATACCCTTTTACTCATCTCAGTAAAGGCAACAGCATTAGAAATGAGAAAATGACTGGATGACTTTTAATCAATACAATGAAGAAAGCCATGTGGTTCTACCTTTTCAGATTTAGAGAAGAAAAACATCTTCTAATTGCTAGTTAATCCTTGTGAAAATGTCATCTGCTTCTAAGATATTCCTCTTTAAGTGTATTTCCCTACTTTGGTTAGACACTTTTTAATGGGCTAACCTGCTGGGGTCAGTGTGCAAGTAAAAATAACAAGTAAAATTATTTCAATGTGAGTTTCCTTGAATATATAATTGAAGACCCATTGGGCAATTCTTTCAGAAATGGTTTCAAATGGTCAGGAAACATTTATTAAGTACCTATTATTTATTAAATACTTGTATTTATATACTTTCATCTCAGGATAAAAATAAAGACAGAAATGGTTCCTACCCTCAAGGAACTCACAATAAATGAAGGATGATATGGATCAGAGAGAATATACATGGGTCAAAAAAAAGAATAAACTAAAAAAAGGGAAACTAAACAGAAAAGATTTGTTTTTCCTCTTAAACAAACAATCAAGATTTTTTTCCCCGCAAGATGAAAATAAAGTTGTATATGGATGTTGGATTGTAAATAGTATATTGCTAGGTAGGAAAGAGGATTCAACAGAAGACCTCAGAATATTACTTTCTATGAGACTGTATTCAGGTCACTTCCCCTGTTTCCTTATCTGTAAAATGTGTACAATAGTAGCACCTACTTGCCAGGGTTATTTGGGGGGATGCAAAGGGATAATATTCATACAGTACTTTGTAAACTTGAAAGTGCAGTTAAACACTAGTTATTATTTCTGCCAAGAGAATTAAAGATCTCAATATTCTCTGCATTAAAAGGACTTCATTTCTTCACTGAAATTAGCATCAAATATGCTAATTATTATGTCTTTGTTTATATGGCTTTATAGTTATGACACTAATTTAAGTGACTATTCTGTTCTTGACTAAGGTTTATTAAAAGATGCTTAACTTAAATTTTCTGTCATTTAAAGCAACAGTCTATCTCTACTAAGCATTTGCTGGTTTCATATTTAAAGTTTTTAAATTCTAGATTCCTTTTTTAAAGAACATTACAGATAGGATCAAATAAGTTAAGTGGGGGGCGAAGATGCAGTATACCTCTTCTCATGGAGCTCTCAGTCCTAGGATACAATAAACAGGTGCATTCATTAATGTGGTTATGACCTCCAATAGTAGAGATCACAACCATCCATGCCTTTCTGTCCTGTGTGACTTTCATCTATATATTCCTATAAGTTTGCCACAGAGGAGTTTTCTCTGAATAATATTGGGGCCCTTTCTTGAATAATCTTCCTAAGCATACCTTTTGCAGTACACAACATGTCCATTGTACATTCTTGTTAGATGGTGGGCTTATTTTCATTTATACTGAGAAAATAAAGATTGATATGATTCATTTCCTTCAGGAGTGTGTCTGCTCATTAGTCATTGCATGAGGATCTCAAATTTAGTGTAGCTACACCTGACTGCATCAGCAAGGACCTCAGTATACACAGGAGGACCTGCTGTACAGATTCTTAGATATGTACTTTTTAAAAGGAAAGCAATTTTTGAGCGGTCAACAGTAACTTTAATCAAGCCCATATATCATTCACTTAGTTCCGGGGGAAAAAGCACCCTGAACTTCAGAGAAAATACAAAGAAATAATAATCAACAGACAGTGCCTTCAACTGTCTGACCATAAGCAATACTTACATCACAGATCAACAGATAGATCCAACTGTCTGACCATACATACATACATACACATATAGTTACCAGAGAGGGAAGCACCAACATCTGGGTTTTCAAAGCAGGAGTGGGAACGTGGGGGGTGGGGGGCTCCTTAGCAGTTATGCAGAGTCTCATTTGGCTAAGCAAACAATGAGTAAGACCCAAAGTGAATACCTCACCTTAGAGTATTTATATACTTTCCAGAGCTGGAGGGCAGGACTCCCAGATCCAGTGCCTCAATAAAAATTAACAAAAAGTACTTGAGGCCTTGTAATGGGTGGGGAAGATCTAATTAACATTACACTGACCTGATATTTCTAGAGAAGATAAGAACAGTTTCTTTTTTGTTTGTTCATTTGTTTTGAGACTGGATCTCCTTGTTTCATACAGGCTAAAAATACAGTCCCCATTCATGAGCTTCACGTCTGTGGAAGTTTGACCTTGTCATTTTTGATCTGGGCCAGTTTGATCCTCCTTATGCAGGTGCCTTCCTGCTCCAAGGGGTTCACTATATTGGTACCAGACTTAGTGTAGACTGTCAATGGGCTTAGTTCAATACAGCTCACCACTCCTGAGCCAGAGCCCCACCAGACTCATTTTTCCCTGTCACAGAAATTACCAATTATACCACCATACCTACTTAACAGTGTAATTCTTAGCATCCAACGCTCTCTATTCTTTCTGTGCCACTCTCACTGAAGAAATGCAAAAGAGAGAGGGTCTTCTCCTACTGCTCTTAGTTTTATGAATTACCACAGCCCCCAGCCTCCTGGGGATAAACCTCTCTCTACTTGGCTGGGCTTGACCTCAAAAGGTAGATGAAGTCTTTTACTGGAATAATGTGCATGTGTATGTATGTATATACACACACTTATGCCAGCATATATGTATTTGTATGTATGCATATATATGTATGCATGTACACATATGTGTTTATACACATATAGGTGTGTGTGTGTGTGTGTGTGTGTGTGTGTGTATAAAAGTTCCTTTCCAGTATGGTGGAACATTGTAAGGGAATTGCCAACCCCCAGCCTCTTAGACGGTGTTCTCTAGTCACAACTCAGGTAAACTGAGGGTAGACTGGTAAGGCATGAACAAGATGGCACTGGGAGGAAGGGTTCTGCCCCTGTTTTGCTCAAGGCTGTTTCCTGGACCCTGGGAGAACAAAGAAGGCCCAAGATGTTTTGCTAACTAGGGCCTATGTGGCAGTCCTGGTCATAGATATAGGGATTTCTTTATTAGGGCAAACTATTTGCTAATAGGTCCACTAAGGGCTCTAGTGTAGGGAAAGAGATAAAAGCACTGCTTGCTGTTACAATAAACAGAGTTGATCACTATCTTGTCTCCCGCCTCAGTCATTACTTACAGCTCACTCCACCAAGGCCAACAGGCCCTGCTGGTTAGATAAGGCCTGTTAGTCTGAGAGCTCAGGCCCAGACACCCTAACAGAACATTCCCAAATGTTTTTTTACTACTTTTCCTTTAAAAATTTAGTTAAATCTCCATATCATGATGAGCTATCTGCGAAGGAATTTGAGGTGACGTGCACATAAATATAAGTTAGATTACAAATACTTGAGAGAACAAAAAGTTTTATGAATTCAAGTGTGGGAAACAGATGGCCACTGACTTGGGGCTTGGTGGGTAAACAAATCAGGGTGTTTGATTTTATAATTTTACCATAGTCTTTGTACAATGCTGAGTGTGTAGTAGACGCCTGATCAATACCTACTGATTTTCACTGCAAACTAACTGACCTGGGCTGTGTCAACCTAAGGAAAACAGAAAAATTGAAACAATGCTCTTTTAAGATCACAATATGCCATAGAATGGCAGGATGTAAAGAATATGGGAATTGGAGTTGGAAAAATCTGATTTATATTTGGAATATTTCTGCTTCTTTATCATTGGTTTCCTTATCGGTATAATAAGGAGACTGAACTAGATGATCTCTAAGATTCTTTCTGGCTCTCAATTTATCATCCCTTCCTGTACTTAAGGGGAAGTATAGTATTTCACGTTAAAATGAGGAAAACTATCTGCCTGATTTAAAACAAAAACATAAAATAGCACTGGTTTTGAAGGCAGATATGTACTAGCTAGCAACAAGTTCTGTTGCAAATACAGAGAAGTGGACATTTTGCTGTCCAGGAGTTTCCATTTTTATCACAGTGCTGCAGGGTTTAAGATTGATGCCATCTTTAATCCAGAGATACTTATAAAAAGCTGACTAAACAATACTCAGCTCGACCATATGTCTTCATTCATTTCCCAGTGGCATAATCGTTGCATTAATAATGTGAGAGAGAGTGAAGTTTGATTTAGAAAGCATGGCTGCTGGAAATATCAATTGCCCAAAGGCTTCAAAGTAAGAGGATTTCTGGGATCTTTCCGGAGTATACAAATGTGGAATTGCCATAATTAACTGCTCAAATACAAATTTGAAAGGCAATTCTTATCAAATTTCACTGAAATTTCATTTAGCCTGAGATTTCTAATCCAGTAAAAGTTAATGTATTTGAACATTGCTCAATATATGCATTTGGTAGGCTTGCATAGTTTTATTCACTACTAATAGTAGCACTAACAGAAATAATAATGAAAAATATTCATCTACTCCAGGAAGTCTTTTGTGTTTAGTATCATAGAATTAAATTATGAGCTAGAGGAAATTTAAAGATTATCTATTCCAGGGTTTTTAGCATCCATGGAGACTTAAGGAGTCTGAATAGAATTCAGGACAAAGCTTGTATGGGAAAAACAATTAGAGGGGAGAGCATAAAATGATATAATATTTTAAAATCTCTTTGCAAACCTTTAAGTACTAGATAAATGCTGATCTTCATCATCCTTCTTTGGATTCCTTTGTAAGCCTCTTTCATTTTATGAATTTAGAAACATTATTCTTAGAAATGATCCTTAGTATTCACCTGATTGCTAAATGGACCCATGACACACACAAAAAGTTTGAAAACACTTGATCTCATCTAACTCATTTAACAGTTGAATACACTGAAGAACAGAGAGATAAAAATGACTTGCTCAAGATTTCATAGCTAAGAGGTTAGCAGAGCTAATATTTTTGTCCTTTCACCACTGAATTATGCTGTTTTAGCATGGTATCACATGAAAGGCACTGGGTATGGAAGCAACTCAGATCCATTCTGATCACTTCCTTATTTTATGTACTCTTGTCACTTTTCTATACAGTTTGGACAACATATTATTAACTTGTTATTCTTTTCCTAATTAACTTTGACCTTTCCATATTTAATTAAGGGCCAGAAGTCACTATCTTCTGTGACCATTTCTATAGCATTAGAATAGTAATTATTCCCCTTAATAAAAAAAAAAGATTTGTTCTATCAGACTTGGATTCAGTCAAAAGACTGGAACCAAGGACCTAGAATTCCACATTTATCCTCAAGGCCATAGGTTCCCTACCACTGGATATATTTGAGTAATTAATGCCTATTGAACAGACAAAGCAAGTTGAAGCAAAAAATATGAGATATTGAATAGTAGGCAGGAAAGCAAACTGTATAAATATCATAAAAGGAAGAATGATAAAATCATGGATCCAGAGCTGAAAGAGACCTCTGTGACAATCTAGCCCAAGTTCTTCATTTTAAAGAAGAGGTGGAGATTTCTGCCTCTATGTCAAAGAAAGATTTCAAAGAGTCACAGTGGGCTTTAGTACAAATGAAGTAGAAAACTAGCACTGTTTCTGTGTATGCTTGTGTATATTTGCATATATACACAAGCATATAATACTTTCATTATTTCATTATATTACATGAAATAAATTTCATATAATACCTATGACCACATACATGTATGTGCATATATACAATTTAAAGTGGAAATGCACAAGAACTCAGTATGTAGACATACTCATATGAACCATATAGATAGATATAGATATATATCCCATTGTCAGAAAGAAATTCAGCAAGACATAAAGGAATAACCATCTTTAAAAAATTTTCAATGGATTTAAAGGGAAAATTTATCTAATATTTAAACCATAATTAATCACCAATGTATAGAAATTGTTCTCAGTAACAGAATAGGAACACATTCTGCTAAATTCCTTTTATGGGAAGAATATGATCCTGATATCCAAACTTTATTGAACAAGGAAATGGAATGGACTTAAGACTTCATCATTATAGGCAATTCTCAACTGAAGAAACTCCTGCCAATGTTGATTGTCAATATCTCCACTCCCACTTAGAGAATTATACAGAACACTAATAGGTTAAAATGATTTGCCCAAGGTCACACAGTCAGAATTTGTCAGTGGCAAAACTTGAATACAGGTCCACCTGATTCTACTAGTGACTATCCACATGCAACACCATCTCTCATCATGACTGTGTACTGATGAAAGCAAATTAAAAAAGTCTTTAACAAAGAGACTTGAACAAAGCATTTCATTTTAAAAAAATGTATATTTCTTTAATTCAGCAAAAATCTGCCATCTCACCTTTAACTATTCATAAGTAAACCAAGGGCTATTACCAACATGTGTAGTGAATCAAAATAACTTTCCACTTTGCCCATTGCCAAGTATATGTAATTTTGCATTCTGAGTCTATTTTTACTTTTATTGTATAATTCTAAGTAAATAATGAACAAATTAGAATAAGAAGTTCTAGCATTACCGATTGTAAGCATCACACTTATATGCTGCTGTGTCCGGCCTAACTGCCATGGGCTGCCGGGTCGTCTTACATACTCCAGTCCTTCAGTGGCCAACCAGATAAACGTAATGAGAGAAGAGACCTCCAGAGTCAAACAAAAGTGTAGGCTTTACTCTGGATACCAGCTACATGTGAGCATGCAGGACAAGATCTCCCTGTGGAGTCCCCCTCTCCTTCTGGAGGAGAGAGGAACCCAACCCTTAGGCTTTCCTGTCCCCATTTAAGCTCTCCCAGCTGCATAGTTCGCTGGTGGACAGCATGCTCTCAGCCCCTTAGCCAATCAACAACAGGTGTGCCCAGACCATGGACCAATCTCAAGGGTGGGATGCTCTCCACAGCAAGTTTCCACTGAGAAGAGGTGGAAAAACAAGATAGCTCATGATTCTTTCCTCAATTCCCAGCTGTTCCCTGGGGGGGCCTCGTGAGAGCTCTGAAGTTTAGAAGCCCTTACCTTTATCTAACCCGAGACTGTTCATGTGAAAACTGAGCTTACACCCCAGCACTGCTGGTTTCAAAACGGGAATTATCTCACTAGAAAGGACTAGAAAACTAAGATCTATAACCAAGCAGTACAGTGTTCAAAAAACCTAAGAATGACATGGGGAAGTACTCTACTCAAGAAGAACTATTGGGAAAACTGGAAAGCAATTTGTATGAAAAACAATTTGGACCAATATCTTATGCAACTTAAAATTAATTCAAAATGGGAAAAAAATTTATATATTTCTTAATATTTCACATCTATAAGTTAAGAATGAATTCATGACCAGAGATGAAATAAAGAACCAAATTAAATCAGGACATATTAGACAAATGAATTTTATATAATTTAATTTTCACATACTTATATAAATGCAACAAAATAAAATGAGAATCTATGGGTTATAG
>CM053769.1:167642590-167663532 GCA_028658325.1 Potorous gilbertii | reverse complement strand
ACAGACCTTTGGGATTGGTTTTTCAGGGCTCTCTAGAACGGAAATCTCTTTCACCCTGTTGCTGCGTGGCTCCACTGTTCCAGAATTTGTTGGGAGTTCTTTTTATTGCTAATTATGGGCTGTGGGTTGGGAGCTAGCATATGTGAGTCTTTCTACTCCACCATCTTGGCTCCGTCCCCCATGTTCCAGTCTTTCTGACTCCAGTTTCAATTTTCTGGTAAAAATACTGGAGTAGGTTGCCATTTCCTTCTCCAGTTCATTTTTCAGATGCAAATATGGTCACATAGCTAGTAACTATCTAAGGCTGGGTTTGAATTCAGATATTCCCAAGTCAGATCCAGTACTCTATCCACTGCATCCTTTAACTGACCCATGCAATAGTCTTGTTCTATTCAAATGTACTTTCCTTTGTATTTGAATGTTTTTTTTCTAATGGCTTGGAGAACTTCTAGTTTCTGAATTGAATGATTAAATGTAATTCTTGGAGTTTGCTGCTTTGTTTATGTTTATTTTTCTAGAAGCAATCTACAAATTCTTTTGACCGGAATTTCACTTTCTCTGTTGTCTTCATTATGTTCTTAAGAGTTTTTTGTTCTGTTATATTCTGGGAGACGTAATCCTGTGAATTCTATCTTCAAGATTCATATATTTTGCTTGTTTAGGGAGCATGTTTTCTTTTAATATTTTTGTTTCTTGCTTCTTTTTTTCTAGGTGGTCTTTTACTTCTGTGTATTTGCATTCCCAATCTATTGTTACCTTTTTTGCTTCTTTGGTGAGGTTTACCATTGCAGATTCAAGTTTTTCTATTCCGTTTATTATTTTTGCTGTACAGGACAAAATTTTTTCTCTCATAATTTTCATTTCTCTTTTAAACCACTCAGAAACACTGCATTGTAGCTTCATGTTCTCCAAAAATTCTATCGGGTCTTCTATTTCATCAAGTGTTTGATTATTTTCTTTTATTTTGCAGTATTTGTTTATAGATGTCTGAACTGATTTACTATTTTTGAAGGTCATATTTACTTCTATTGTCACTGTTTTTTCTTGTTGATTTATCTGTTTATATTCAGGGTCTTTGAGATTTCTTCTTCCTGAAATTTTTGTTGCATCCAGTCTTTTTTTGTTTTAACTCCTTTTTCTCTTTATTATTCACTTTTGACTCTTACCCTTCAGACTGTAGTTTCCTTGAGGTCAGGATCTCCAAGCATCTCAGGATCTTCACACACTGGTCAATTGATTCACTGGCCTAAACCTCTGCTCCAACTAACTTTTGAATGATCAGAATTGGCCCAGTAGGATGCTGTGCTCTTCTCTCAGGTTTAGTGGAGTGATATACATCTCCCCATATATACAGAGTCCTATTCTGGTGACCAGTCCCACTTCCTCTATCCCTTAGTTCTCTGACTCAGACCTGGAAGTTAAGAGTCTGTTGATACTATCAGTTCAGAATCTATAAAAACAAAAGCAATTTTATCAGCAGCTGCTTTCTTGGACAGCAGCATTGGTATTTCTAGGTTTCGGTCCATAGCAGACTTTTGATTTCAAAGGGCTATATTTAAAGTTGCTGTTGAGGCTTCAGGAAGCTGCAACAACGGGGGGTCAACAGAATTGGAAAGAGAATGGACCATGTATGTAGGGATGGGTTTTGATGTAAGTCTATGTTATATTCTTGGGCCTGCTAGGACAACTTCACTGATAGGAATTTCAGGATAGGTAGATCAGTGCGTGTCAGTTTCTGGGAGATTTGTTTTTAACATTTTCTTGTATTTTTGGTATCCCAGACTATGGAAACAGTTAAAGTTGCCCTATTTTTCATGCTTAATTTCTGTTTTGGAGAAGATTGAGAGATTATGGTGATAAAAGACAATGTCTTGGATGAGTTCACAATTCTACCAACAATGAATTGTGTCCCAATTTTTCCACATTTCCTCCAATATTTCTTGCTTTTTCCCTCAATCAAAAAATGTCTTGTGCTTTATCTTGTCACTCATGTGACCCTCAATTCAAATCCTATCAATTCTATCTCAGCAATATCTCTCACATTTGCTTCCTTTTGTCTTACAAAACTGGCACTCCCCTGGTATTGTTAAGTGCTATCTTCTTGATTTCACTGCCTCAAATCTGTCATCCAGGACTTAGTTATTGAAGTGATCACCAAAAGACTCAGGAATGACCACATTACTTTCTATCTCCATTCAAATAACTCATGTCTCCTCCCTATTGCCTCTATGATCAAATATCAAATCTTTCATTTGGCTTTTAAAGTCTATTACAATGTGATCCCTTCTCACACATCTGCCTTATTTTCTTCCACATATTATGTCATCTCATGACACTGCTCTGCTATTTATCACACAAGATTCTCTCTCTCCCAATTCCATGAATTCTCACTGGTTATCTTTTAAACCTGGAATGGTTTGTATCCTTTCTCATCCTTTCCTCCTGACTTACCTGGATGCCTTCAAGTCTCAGATTAAATCTCACCTTCTACAATAAGCCTTGTCCCATCTCCCTCAATGTCTATGCCTTCAATCTGCAATAACTTCAAATTGACATTTGCTATTGCTTCCAATCAAACTAGAAATATACAATCTTGTTTGCATGCTGTTCTCCTCTCCCCCCTGCCCCCACTATCAGGTTGTAAGTTTCTAAAGGGGAAGAATTCTTTTTTACCTTTGTATCCTGTGTACTTAACGCAAGAGTCTAGTACATAGTAAGATCTAAATAAATGTTTATTACCTTGGCATCATTGACTTAGTGAAGTCAATGTGATTTCAGAACTGAAAAAATTTGAGACAAAAGTAATGTACATTATAAGAAAAAATGCTCATGACAATATTCTGTTATTTTGGAGCACAGTAATCATTGCAAAGTTTTCTTTTTTTCTATTTACCCTGGATAGATAAAACTGACTTTCCAGTAGTTTGGTGTCGAAAAATAATTAAATGAAGCATAAGATCAATGATATTATTCTTTTACCAGGTGTCTGCCTTGGTTTTGGTTGATGTTGTTTGAATTTGTTTTGTTTTCATTCGTTTGTTTCTTGTTTTAGTTATTGCTTTTTTTTTAGCTGAAGAAATGGAGTACAAGCAACACTCAGGGTAGTCTAATCCAAAGATTTTGCAGACTTGATCTTTCATTTAAATGCAAATAGTTTTTTTTTCTTTCTGAAATGTTCACTTTTCATTTCATAGGCAATTATAGACAGTGTGAATTTGGAGGCCATCCTTCAATTGTCATTAATGTACCTTTTCAGCTACAAAAGTATTTCTTCTTGAACATTTAAGACTCCTGCAATTTCTGGGTTGTATTTGGATCCTCATTTCCCATTTCACAGGCTTCAGTGCATTTCAAAGGCAATTGGTTTGCTTTGTGACTACAGCAGATGATTTACTAATAGGTAAGTCCTAGGGATAGACCTCTGCTTCTGGTTCTTCCATGCATGCTTTTCTGTTCTTCCTACTACCCCTCATTAAACCCCTCTGCCTGACTGCCACTCAGCCTAGTCCTTCATTTATTTCTTCCTTTGGTGTCTCAGGAAATGCTAAAGGAAAAGATTTACTCCAACATTTCTCAAATTTGAGTGAGAAGTTAATTATATGGCTTGCTATCTTCAGTTAGGGAATCTGTTATACATGATAAGGTCCCTTTAGCACAAAATAATTCCTGTTTTATACCTTATCCATCACCCCAGTCTTAAAGAAATGCAGGAGAGATGTTGCCCAGTGGCACATATCCAATACAGATCAAAAGATAGACTTGAACCTAGATCTCTTATCTGCTACACCAGGTGCCTCTCATTCTGTGTGTACACTGCTTTTTTCCCCCTGAACTTTCCATGAAGACTGAGGACACTTTTCCCTTTTCCATCCTATTTATCAATAACAACAATACAAACCTCCCCTCCACACACAATGTGCTTCCCCTGTATACCTGTTTTTATATTTCACTATCCCCTTTTATCCCCTAAAATCACCCAATTAAATGGATGGCAAAAGGATTACTGTGATTGCAACCAATAAGGAAAGATGAGAAAAAAAGCACACAGCCAAATGATCAGAATATCATGGAGGCTAAGTCATATGGGTTCACTTAAGCAATAAGACTATACTTGAGACCTTAAACCTCCAATGATACTAAAATGACATGAAATTGCATATTTTTGGTAGCAGAATCTTATTTTCTTCTGGTGATTACTTTCAGCTGTCTCCTATGTTTCTGCATCTTCAGTATGATACCCTACACTGTAACAGATATGCAAATAATATTTAAATTGAAAGGGGGTTAAAATAGAAGGCAATCATAATGAAAGCATAAGGAAATGTATCACTGAGTAACATTAACTCTTGGGGTTTCCTTCCTAGAGCCTTCATACACTTAGAGATCCCAGTCTAAACAATCCCAAGAGACCCAAAGATGAGTCTTTTCTTCTGGTTTGAATGGGGTCAACCCAAAAGTCATTAGACATTTTACTCAGCTAGGCAAGCCTCACAATAAAACTTACTAAATTTTTTGTATGTTTTCTTCCCTGTATGAGAATCTATGCTCCTTAAAAGCAGGGACGACGTGTTTGCCTTTTCTTTGTTTCTTTAGTACTTAGCACAATACCTGGAACATAGTAGGTGTTTCATAAAATAAGTTATCAGACCAGAGGACTCACTTAACTGGGACTCTCATCTTTACTTCAAGGTAAAGGCGCATACCCAGTGAAATGAAAGATCTCTTTGTCATCATAGAGAGACAGAGAATTGCTGCTTCCCTCAAGATTCTTTAGGACACCAAAGCAATAACTTACTACATTTTTCCACCTCTGCCTGCATCTATGCTTGGCTTCTAGAGTTGAACAGTTGAATAAGTAATTGATATACTCCCACAGATAGATTTGAATTTTAAAGCTCTGCCTATTGAAGGGCACAAGTCATGGGTGGAATCCCACAATTACAAAGCAAACTCCTAACTCAGAGCTGACATTAGAAAGAGAAACCATTTCTTACCTCAGTGGTTAAAGGATATATGGGACCTGCCTTCATTTTTAAGACAAATATTACAAAAAATAGGAGTTAAGCAGCATTTATATGCTTCATCTATTGTACTATTTAAATCTTAGTTCAGAATAATTAACAATGATATTAATAAGCCCTTATGAACAACAACAAAAAGATAGTGAGATGATAATATGATTTATGGTCTAGAAGAATGCCCAAATACAAGGATATGAAGTTACTGAAAAGTTCACAAAAGATAAAAATCAATAAGGCCTGAAGGAGTCAGGGCTTCTACCCTTCATAAAAGAAAGGAGACTTGAACAAGCCATCTAAGGCGAGTAAAATTAGGAAACTTAGAAGGGAAAGCTGAGTCTGTTCTAGCGCTGGAGGGTACAGAAGTGAAAGTATGAAAAGTAGATGGGTGACACAATAAATTTGGTATGTTGTGAGATAGTAGCCTGAATTATTCCTATTGTCATGTCCATACAGATACAAAAGGGAAGGTAGGTGACCCAGTGGATAGTATACTGAGCCTGAGTCAGGAAGATGTATCTTCCTGAGGTCAAATCTGGCCTCAGCTAATTACTAGCTGGATAACCCTGGGCAATGATGTCACATAGCTACTTGGATTTCATCACCAATTCTCTGTGAACCTGATTGGTCATTATGTTTACCTTAGTATACCATAACTTGTTCATCCTTCCTTTTAATTTATATGCTGCCCTCTAGTTCAAAAAGATCTGAGTAAATTTTCTGTTTAGATTTCTAAAAATGGGATGTCTAGGCTCTTTTTTTGGTCATGGTGTGTATATAGTCTAATGATGCTTATTCGTGTTTTTCCCCTTTTCCATCTGTTGTCTAAGTCAGTTGTTTTTGCAATGAAATACCTTTCATTTTCTTCCATTTTATTTCTGAGTTTTTATTTTGTTTGAATATTTTCTTGTTGTGTCATAGAGTTATTGACTTCTATTTGGTCCATTCAAAATTTGTGACTTGGCCAAACTTTGTTTCTCTTGTGCAAAGCAATTACTTTTCTTTCTAATTTTTTCTTCCACAGGTCTCACATTTCTCTTCCAAATTTTCCTCTCAAGCTTTCATTCCATTTATAAAAACTTTTTTTCAAACTTTTTGAAAAGCTCTTGTTTCATCTCTTCCAGATAGTCTATTGGAGTTTGTGTCCAAGCTATATTTTTTTTCCCTCTGAGGTATTGCTTACAGATATTTTAGGATTATTCTCTTGCTTTTTTTTATTTCTTGAACCTCCCTACCACCTTTATAACTTGTTATGATGGTGTGATTATTTTTTTTGTTTGCCTACTCCAAGCTTATTTCCTGAATTAAAAATTGATGTTAAGACTTCTGGAGGGAAGGTGTTATAGCTGTTTTCTTGGGATATTAGGGTATTATTACAGGATCTCAGCCCAGTTTGAAGACTTGCAAACTTTTAGTGCTTTCAAAGTAGTCTAATCCAAGGAAAAGTCTGATTTGTGTCCACCCTGGTCTGGGATCTTCAAGTTCCTGACCTAGATTTGTTTCTGAACAAGAGAAGGTAGATTCTGCCCCTTTCAGCCATCTGAAACTATTGTTTCAAATTGGTGGAACTGTACTACCATGCAAGAATTGAGATCTTGCTTTACAGCTGAGGTTTGAGTCAACTGCTGCTGCTGCTGGCTTTTAAACTTCCTTATTTCACTTCACACTGCCCCTTACAGGGCTTCTGCATGCTGTCCCTTTCTCACTCCAATCTAGATCTGTGACCTAGGACCTAGGATAATGAATGACAAAGCTGTTAGTTCACACCTGTCCCTTTTATAGTACCTTGGTATTCTGTTTTGTGTTGGTATGCATCATCTCCTTGAGTGCAAGTGCTCCATTCATGTTCCAACCCTGCTTCTGTATCATCCTTTCTGTAGACCTCTTGTATCTTCATGTGCTGACCTGGGCAGGACAAAGGATTAATTTCAACTTTTTTCTGGATTTCTCCATTAGAATTTGGTCTGATACATTTTATAGATCTGTTTGGAGGCGTTAAGGATGGGAGTTTAACTATAGTGTTTCCTTTATTCCACCAATTTGGTTTCACTTTCTCAATATGAAACTTTCAAATGGTCCTGCTTGTTTGTAATTTCCTCAGAAATTCTTTGTGTTCCAGTTTTTTCATTTTATGAGATATTTAATGACTTTTTTCTCTCCCTCCTTCCTCCTTTGTCTTCCTTCCTTCCCTCTTTCCTTCTTTCCTTCATTCCTTCTTCCTTCCTTCCTTCCTTCCTTCCTTCTTTCCTTCCTTCCTCTCTTTCTTTTTCTTCCTTAATACAAAGGTAGGGTAGTCAGGTGGTCCAGTGGATAGTATATCATTCTATTATATCCAGAAATTTATGTCTCATTCTTCGCCTTGAGTCCCTCACCCATTTGTCAAGAAGGAGGTAGCATGTTTCATCATTAGCCCTCTGGAGTTGTTGTTGGATGTTATTCTGATCAGTTTTTCCAATTTTTTTTTAATTTTTAAAATAGTGTTGCGGTTATATAAATTATTCTCTTTGTTCTGCTAAGTCACTATGGTTCAGCTTAGACAGTTTTTTTCAGTTCCTCAAGTTTTTAGGTTTCTCCAAAATTGTCCTTTTTATATTTTATCATTTACTTTTATGACACCGAGGAACATTTTAGGTTGGATGCACTTGATCACTTTTGTACTGTAAGAGAGTATACATACCTGCTGGTGTGAAATTGATATATTTGTATTAAACAAACTGATTTTTTTTTAAAGTAAGTAAAAATAAATATTATACATACCTGAAATCAGGAAGAAGGGAAATGTAGCTCTTAATAGTTTATATAAATCTCAGCCAAAAGAGCAGTCAAGCTGGAATTTTCTCCCAAGGGCAATGGTAAAGGCCCTCATTGGTTCAGTCATTAAAAATAAGTCTGGTTAAAACCTCCCAGACAATGCAGTGAGATGTGATCCTGGGTTGTCAGGGAGACGAACAAGATGACCCAAAGGGCCTTTCCATTGTTAAAACTTCTAGAATCTCCAGTTACATGACTGGTTTTTTTCTCACCATCTTCATTTATCAGGTTTCAGTAAGAATTGGTGGTGTCAAAGCTCTCTAGTTTATCTCTACAGTCATATGCCTGATACCACCTTTGAATGCCAATTACCTTTTTTGTTGAATTTCAAAGGAGGTTTGCCACTTGCTTGAAGTAATATTTGTAAAGTTATATTAAAATATATACATAATAACAGATGAAATTATATTTTTAAATTGTCTGGCACATAGTAGGTACTTAACAAATGCTTATTAATTGATTGAAAGTTCTTAGCACAGTGCCTGGCATAAAGAATGTATTTAATATAATAATTTTTCCCTCATTTCCTTCCACTTGTCCAAATGAATTAAAAATAGGGAAATCAACTGCTTGAGAATTTTGATTATAAGGTAGTTTGTGAGATTTATTTATACAAGACTACATGGGAATTTTTATAATTCTCTCATAGATCACATTCTGTTTATCACTCTCATCATATCTTCAATAAGCACTAATTGTTACAGGGTTCTAGGCTGCTCTTCTATAGTTCCACGGACACACTTTCTGTCTTTGGGGAGCTATCTATCACAAACACTGTTCAAACACAGGCTAATTATAAGCAATGGATAGAGCTACAGATAAGGAATAAGTTCAAGTACTTGCATTCATCTAGGCTGAGGGGTGATACATTAGTGTAGGTAAACTCATGTTTAGATTGAATAGTGCTGGGAAAACTTATTTCTTCCTGCTTGCTGAACCTTTTTTGACTAGCCATGACCTATTCTTTCTGATGCATTCACTACCTCTGTGTTTTAAAAATGCTGATCCAAGTATTTCTGGAGAATATAACCTAAGCCATAATGTTGAAAGACATGCAATGCATTCTCTCTACTTTGCAGACAAGCTTCTGGGTGCCATGGGGTTATAACAGTGTATGCAAGATGAATACATTATAAAGTACCCTCATACCTAATGGTAAACTAAGTCATAAAGATTCATATTTATAAAATGTAAATGTGTTAAGGGTTATAAAAATGACAAAATGCCCATGAGAACACCTCATGCAAATGTAGGATTTAACCCCTCTGCTATAACAATACAACTGTAGTATACCTGTGAGTATTCCAGCACTTTTTGAAATATCTTTTCAGTTTCCTGTCCTTTGAGATTCATAGGTACTAGCACCTACCAATAACCTATGTAAAATATTCATGATTTCTTAGCTTTTCCCATCCAACATTTTTCCTTGAAATTTCATGTTATTACCTTCCATAAAGAGATTGCATTTCCCAGGCCTTTACAGTTACTACCAGTTAGCTTATCAGCATTGATGGAAGCCAGACTTCATCTGGGACAGCCTCACTAATCAATGTGCAAATTTTGGTGAAGGTTTTGGAATTTCTAGCCTCCCACATATTCTTTAAGGTTAGCTTACTTTTAAGTAGTTTCAAAATAATAAACTAAGATTTCAGATTTATTAATACTTCTTTACATATTGCAGTACTGCACCCTCTTCCTCCATAAAGAAAGCCAAAGACTTGGTTCAATAGTAAGAGGTAGATGGGGGGTGGGGAAGGTATATGTTTCTGTATACAGGATTTAAATTTAAAAAAATGTATTCATCTGCAGGTCTTGTCTTTCAGCCTTAGATGAAAAACACTGAAGCCACTTTTTCCTTTTTTTTTTTTCCACTTTCAGAAAACCCAAAGTTAACTGGTAAACCAAATGAACATGGGATAAATTTTCACATACTTCACAGGCAGCTTTGAGATTTATAAAAATAACCATCACAGAAATGATCATTTTAACTATTTGTTAAGACTCATTTGCTTTTAATTGTTTTCTGCTGAATGATGAAAAGTAGAAATAGGAAATACCATCTGCCAGTTCAAATTTTCAAAAATGATAAAGAGTTGCCTATCACCCCCTCTTCAGAGCGCTGCCCTCAGCTTTTAAACATCTACAGCTTCGGATTTGCATAGTCAGGAAAAGTATTGAAGATAAAAGGGCCACTTTAAATTGTTTTTCTCATTTTCTATTTTGCAACATGAACATTACAAAGTAAGTACTCCATCTGAACAAAGCTAAGCTAGCATTTATCAATATGTGTGTGTATAACTCAAATATCAGCATGGCTTTTTACACTAAGTATTAATTAATTAGTTATAAATTTTTGTATACTCATCTGTGTATATGTATAATGTAACAAAAATCGAAAATTTAATGCATTTCTGCATATATTATTAAATAATTGTTGATTAATTGTATTTCTACATTTTTTTCTTTATACTCAGATATACAGAAAAGCAATAGTTATTTGGTATTATATTCAAGAATGAACTAATGCATTTCCCTTCTCCCAACACTGAAAAAATGTGTCAGACAATCTTAAAGACAAATTAATTTAAATAAATCTGAGTTTGAGTGGATCCTCATACCATAATCTGTAAACTGTTTGCCAGAGAACCAAGGCTCAGCAAATCAGATAAAAGTGCTTCATACAAATATCTTATATCCATTTATTCTCTCAACTGTTTTTCTTACTGTCTTTCTTCGATATTACCTGGGTCTAGAGAAAATGCTCAAGTGTCTTGATGTATGACAAAGGGTAGATATCTCACTATCTTTAAAGTGACAATATCCCCACAATATCTGAAAAAAGTGAAAATCTCTGTATTTAAAAATGAAGGTGAATGCCTTTGGAAGATAGACTGCTAAGGAAATGTCACTTGGGGAAGAAAAAAAATGGTGATGCTAATCAAGAAAATGCTTCT
Source organism: Potorous gilbertii (assembly GCA_028658325.1). Taxonomy (NCBI): domain Eukaryota; kingdom Metazoa; phylum Chordata; class Mammalia; order Diprotodontia; family Potoroidae; genus Potorous; species Potorous gilbertii. The sequence goes on along the minus strand of CM053769.1, from coordinate 167,652,749 downwards.
GCTGCAAATAGTGAGGCATGATCTGATGGGTCAAATCAAATCCACACCACTTCTCTGAAGAAAGTTAATCTCCTCTTCTCATTTGTTAGTGGTCTGGGAAAGGCGATGTGAAATTTGAAAAAGATGATCTGGGAGATTGCTTTTAAATCCTCTTGATAAGGTCTCTCCTGACAAGGGGCTTCAAGAAAATAAGCCTGCTAGTTCATATTCCTGGATTCCAAATGAGTTCTTGGCTAAGAGCACCTCATAATTTTGCATTTCTTACCACTCAAATGGCAAATCAACTGAATGTAGATTCTCAATCTAGCAAAACCAAACTATTTTAATTTGTTATTTTCTTGATCTAGGGAAAATCCTTTCTGTTTTCACTATCACCTCTCAATTATTCTATAGCTGTGACCATGGAAAATATTTTAGCACCTTGTCATACTTTTAAAATAGGGAATTGCTCAGGAGGGGATGAAAAGAAGATGGAGCCTATAGCTACATAGCAAATGGGGTTGTGATCAGGAGAAAGCATTAAAAAAAGATTCCAAAGTGTTTAGTTTTTTATCAGCTTAATTTACCAGTAAGTCACAGAAAAATTAGACCAATCTTTCTCTTAGCCCTCAACCAACAAGTGATAAAAATGATACTCAATATTCTGCCACTTGAAAAAATCTGACATATAGACAATTCTTTCATTCATTATTTCATTAATTCCACAAACATTTATTAAGTACCTAGCCTGTGAGAGTCATGCATTGGACACTGAAGTAGAATGAGGATTTAGATAGAACACATGTAAAGGAGGGAAGCTGTTCCTATCACTAACACAACTGATAGGGTCACAGAAGACCTAGAATGTAATCAGGAGGAAAAAAGAAAAAAATTAAGAAGTTGCTAAGGAGCATTTCTATAACCCCACAATAAGGTATGAAGCATTTTCTTAATTAACTTGAAAGGATTATATTGGATGAACAAAACTGAAACTACACAGAAAGTATTTTGTGTTTGGATGAGAGAATCAATAATTCAATAATGCCCCATGTGTACATGGTACATGTTTATATATGTATACACACAGAAAATATGCATATTCATAAGAGTATATATATATATATATATGCAGATGTGTGTGTCTGTATGTGTGTGGTCTGTGTGTATCTTTCTATGTATATCTAGATAAATATGCATTTAGGAATTGAACAGTTTGAGTTTAAGATCAGGAAAGCATATTAACTATTTGGCTAAGATCTTCCTGTTTTGGAAACTTCAATGGGGATAGGGAATTTTTCTCTAACACCCCTCCACTCCATCCCCAGTCATATAGCTTTTAATGGGAGGTATTGGAGTAGTATCAGGTAGATTGTTTCCTCCCAATTTTGAAACAAGGACCTTTTGTGTGTAAGGCAAACATGACAACCACTACACTACTAATTTAGTAAAGGGGTGTGTGGCATGTGCAGGGAATGTGAGAGCTTGCCAAGTACTATAAGATCTTAGACTCTGAGGATTTAAAGATATGACTGGACCAAAAGGTCATACAGAGGCATATGGTGCTTGCTAGCAGAATGGAGCATATTTTCAAAGACGATCTATGACCAAGAAGTGGTATAATGTATATTCAGAAAAAAAAATAAAAAGGTGGATAGATTGTCTAGTGAGAGTGAGAAATTAGAGATTGACAGTCAAAGTGTTCCACTGGTACTCATACAATGTAAGATGAATTATAGAAAGACCTCCAGGATGTGGGGTATATATATATCACAGGATGATGGAAAGTTCCTTGGGAGCTATCTAGTACGTCCTGATCAAGTTACAGAAGAAGAAATTGAGGATGAGAAAAATTAAGAGACTTGCTCAGTGTCAGAATCAAGATTTGAACCCAGGTCTTCCTGACTCCAAGTTCACTCTATTCATTACTTCATAGCCCTCTATGGAGGATTTGTGAAAGAACATAGACTAAGAGTGAAAACACTACATGCAACTATACCGTAGAATTTTAGAACATAAGCCCCAAGTCAGGAAATTGTTTCCAAGTGGATGTAAAGTAGTAATGGATCAGGGAGAGATTCATGGAAAGAGCTGTATGTGAATTGGTAATAAAAGAAAAAGATAGGAAATATAAGGGGAAGGGAAGACATTGAAGGCATTGGAAGAGTATTAGCAAAAGTTCAAAATCTGGAAAGTGCAGGGCATGTTTGCACTACAAGAAGTCCAATTTAGCTGTGATACAGTTAGTGGAGAAGGGTTGTATTAGATAAACTGGGGAAGGTATCACCTACTAAATAGGGTGTCTAGAAAGTCTTAGTGAAGTTTTAACTTTAATAGCTTAAAATTGCACTAAATCTTATGACATATATTTTATAGGTCTATGAATGCCTGGCAATGAAGTTTCAAATTTTCCTAGTAGATAATAGGAAGCGCTGAACATTTTTGAATCGAGATGTGATAATACTAGATTTATGCATAAGGAAGACTAATCTCTCCCTAATAGGAAGGATGTATTTAAGAGGGAAGAAAGAATAGGCATTCATACCTTTCTAAGACATTTCTTTTCCCTCTTCATTCCAATTCTTAGTGTTAATATCTAAAGTTTTGGAGACACAATGGTCAGATGATTCTCACTCATATTCGATTATATAGAATCACAGGTTTAGAGATGGAAGATGCCTTAGTGGTCTTCCATTCCAAATTTTTCATTTCAAGATGAGAGAATTAAGGACCAAGAAAGTTAAGTGCCTTCTCTAGGGTCACACAGTTCTCAGTGTGGCAGGAATGTGTGCCTCTCCTGAGGCAGGAATGCAAGCTTCTATATATCATATTCCATCTCAAACCCTGAATAAGCAACACTCATCCCCTCCCTCTTCTCATTCTCATATCTCATTCCATCTTTTCAAAAAGTGCAGTGTGAATGGTGTGGTCAGTTTATGGCATAACACAGAATTGAAACCTGTTAAGGTAACAAAACTATTTAATGAACATGAGTAACAGATTTCAATGCATCAAAGAATCTGTGATTTCAATGACCTGAGTATTACTTCCATTGATGTAAGTACCAACTTATATATGCCTTCTCATTCTAAGTGACTACACTCTTTAATATATTATTTTACTATATTGATGTTCACATAAAGAGTTCTGAAAGAAATCTATATTCCAAAACAAAACAAAAACAACCAAATCTCTGTTAACATTACTGTACAGGACTCTATTCTCTCTTTTTTCTGCTCCTGCCCCTAGGCTTAGCACACTGCACACACCTCCCTGCCACTCTACCCCAATAAACAGATAAATGAATGAATGAACTTTAAAGAAAAACCTCTGACTGAAAGGTGAAACTTACTGAAGAAGGACCACCACACTGACAGTTCATTTCGCCAGCATGTCTGCCTTCTATCCTTCTCTAGGACCATGTGTCTGTCCAGATTCCAGTGTATTGCTCTTGCCCTGTCCCGTTTATACCCAGCCTCCCCATATCTGCAATATTTAGAAGATCAGTTGGCTTGGGGCACAAATCTCATACAAGAAAGGAGGGGAAATTAAATTGGAAACTTAGATTACCATATTTGAATTCCAGGTACAGACAATTACCCTTAATCCCAACATGGTTAGTTTAAAGCAAGAGAGGATGGTAGAATGATTTCAAATAGCCCTGGCCAATCCCATAATTCTAGCACACAGATTATTTTTGTATTTGCAGTTGCTATTGATTTACTTTTACTCCTAAAGTTCTGATTCTTGTTGAGATCCATTTTTGTTGTTGCTGTTGTGTTCATCCTTTGTTTTAGAAGAAGACCTTGACATCAGAGAAATGATGATATGGCTTTGCACTTGACTTTGTTTTGAGTGGGGGAGGACTGTGCAAGGTCACCAATCTCACTTTCTCCTCCTGAGCCATCTCGATCTAGTAACCAAATATTCATTAGGATGTCTAGAGATGGCCCAGGATGCAATGGGAGACCTTGCTCTTTTAGGCTAGGATCTTTACCAGGTGAATGAATAATTGGATTGATCTGTAGATCCCAGAGATAGCTAGTTTCATGATTTTTGCAGGTCTCTGGTTTAAAGAGAACTGTTATATAGATTAAGTAAAACTTTTGGAAAATGAGAAGACCTCTATGAAAACATGCAGAGTAAAGTGAGTGAAACTGGAACAATGTACACAATTTACAGCAACACTATAAGAAAAACATTGAAAGGCTTTAGAATTTTAATCAATGCAATGGATAAATATGATTCCAGAAAATTCAAGCTAAAACATGCCACTCCCCTCCTATAAGAGAGGTGATGAATTTAAAATGATGATAAAGACACAGATTTTTGGGGTACAGCTAATGTGGGAACTGTTTTTGTTGGACAATGAATGTTTATGTAGATGGTTTTGTTTCAGGTTTTAAAAAAAGTTCAGTGGTGGAATAGTGGGAGGGACTGATTGAAAATGCAAAGCAAAATAAATAAATGCTTTTTACAAAAAAATAACATTTTAAACACCTTTTTTAATGATAAGTGTAAATTAAAATCTGTAAAAGTTATGTTCGAGTAGTGAAAAGAGGATTTTCCCAGCTGAAGGAGGTAGGGACCAAAAGGCAAGCAGTGAATAGAGAAGCAATTTCCTGTGGATCAAAAACATCAAAGCCTGCAGTCCAGAGTTTTAAGTTACCCAAATACATAGGTTTTCCTTCTTCTTGTGCTTTCCTGCCACATTCTGATAAGGGTATGCTTGCCCTCCACCTAACATTAGTGGAAGAGTGTGATCCAGATTTATATGCATATTGTGATGAATTTTATTTATGCATTAACTTTAATATATTAGTAGTTAAACTGTAATTATTTTTTCTTTTGTCTTTTTGTCAAATAAGTGTTTATATTTAATATCTAAATGGGTCATTGTGAGTGCTGATTGTGTAGCTAGAATTAATTCAATGGGACTCAAGAGCTAGAGTGGCGAATAAGGGAAATATATTTCCCCTCCAAAGAGTTACTGCTAGGCCTTTGAGAGAGCTTGAGTGTAATCATATAATGGTTGTCTATCTTTGGGCAAGTTAGAGCGAGTGAGCCAACTCAAGAGAATGAACTAAAGGGGAAAAACAAATTAAAAGAAACAAAAACTTTTCCCACATTAGACTTAGCATAATGTCAAAAAATTATGGTATAATAGGTTTGATTGAATATTCCAAATTTGAGAAGCACATCCATCAAATGAGATAATAGCTTCAAAGCACTTAACACAGTGCCTGGTACAAAGTGGGCCCCTAAGAAATGCTTGTTTCCTCCCTTCCCCAGGGAAAGGCAGGAGATTGAGGCATAAATTCATGGTAACTTCAAATATATAGCTCCAATACTTTAAATCCCATGTCTTATCAAAAAATCTTCTATCTTAGAACTTAACGCATTACTTTGAAGACAATGAGAGATTAATACTTAAACACACACATACATATATATATTTAATACATCTAGGGGGTTTATATAGTACAGTAATTCTTAATTCATCAAGAGCTTTCCTCACAATAAATCCATTGTATAGCCAGGGAAAGAATTATTACATACTTCAAAGATGAAGTAACTGTGTCTCAAAGACATTAAATCCAAGACTTACATAAGTGAGACAAAAGTAAATAGACACACACACACACACACACACACACAGCACATCTGATTCCAGTTCCAGGTATCTCTCCGGCACTCCACAGTGTCTATCTATGATCCATGAAGAATTGTGATTAAGGAGGTAACTAGAAATTCTCTACTAGGAAAATATAAAAAATAGATTTAATTTTCCAGTATGAGGAGACAGCATGTTACACTGAAGAGACCCCTTGCCCCTAGCTCTAGAGACAGATCCTATATCCAAATGTCACCTCTGAAGTTTCCAACCCATGTGACCTTGGACAAGTTACTAATCACCCTGGACCTTAGTTTACTCATCTGTAAAATGAGAGACATATACTAGATGGGCTCTGAGGTTCCTTCTAACTATAGATCTATGATCCTTTGAAAAAATTAGAATAGACATAAAGAAGCAATTTCAGACAATGATAACTGTCAATTCTGGGAGGGTTTCCTAAAAACAATGATAATGGAGTATTAAACAGATTCTCTTCTATTTATGGCAGATTAGATATAGTCCTCTTTAGAGTTGACTTTTGAAGATATTTTCTAGTATTAAGAATATATAAATTCACAGGATTTCAAATTCAGAAGCAAGGACTTACAGGCTTTGACTGGGTCTTTATGTGATACAGTACACTGGGCAAATCAAATAGGGATGCTTAGCTGTCATAAAAGGAAAGAAGTAGAAAATTAATAGAGAAAGATGAATATGAGTTTGATTTAGTTTCTTTAGCTATTTGAAACTTTTTCAAATAATTTAAACTCAATAGATCTGCAAATGCCTTCTGCTAAGCATTGTTCATTAGCATATCTCTTTTTAGACTATGGTGGTTAAAAAGGAATTGGATGTTTATGATTTTTATTTGCTTAGTTTGAAATCACCTTGATGCTAGCCTTTTCTGTCTCTTCACAGTGATTATACTGAATCACCTTTTAAACCAATTTAATATCAATCCATTTTGTATCTTCAGAGGGAATACTGCTGCCAAATATCAAATTCAAAATGATTCAAAACTCTCAACCCACAATTAGATCCTTGCTCCAGTGAAGGAAGCTCTCCCTTCCTGGGGTGGGGGTGGGGGAGGAGAAACAATAAAGAAAATCATGTACCCAGCTGCTTCCAGGTTTCTCAGTGCTAAAACTTTCATAAAGAAGAAATTGGTTTAAGCAGTAGCAATTGCTACAAATAAAAGGAAACACAGTAAGATGTCATTTACATTTGATGACTTCTGCTGCAAAGCTCCAAGGTAGCATCCTTTGACTTTAGACCTTGAACATAAGGAGAATGTGTATTAAAACCAAATTAGAAAGAACTATGGCAATTAGAGACTGATTAGGAAATGCCTAACTCCCCAGATGTAAGGCTTCTACTAAATACAAACATTTTCTCTTCAGCAATAGTCATGCCATCAATGCTACTACTGGGATTTCCATTTAAAGCTCCTTTTATTCAAAGCCTAGATAATTTCTCTCATTCCATTCAGATAAACACAGGTTTGTGAAAAGATTAAAAACAAAACACAACTAAAAAAAACTTTTCACATAACTTAATTCTCATACACAGTGAATTACTATATGAGACAACTGTGTCAAATAGAGTGCTTTCCTGTTATTTTTTAATATTTTTAACAATCATTTTATTATATTAATTTAGCAGTTGGTAGGCCATAATCAAGAGAAGCTTAATTCAACCATATATTTAAAGTTTATACTGGAAAGTGGAGATGAGAAGAGCCTTCCTTTGAATAGATGGATGTTATTCACTGTATGTATAAAACAGTATGGCCCTGAGAAAATTATTTAACTGCTCTCTGCCTCAGTTTCCTCATCTGTAAAATAAGGCTAATAATAGCACCAGCACCAGAGGTATTGTGACGATAAAGTGACGTAATATTTATAAAGTACTAGGTAAATGCTAGTTGTTATCACTATCTATGATTCTCATCATATTGAAACATAGCATGATTCCTTATATTAGTTATCATTTTAGCTTATGTGGATTAAATTACTTCCTTTATGGACCACTGAAGTCTAATCCTTTCACTCATTAATTGTCTATATACTTAAAGGTAGTATTTGTGAACCCCCTAAGTCTTCTCGTCTCTGGAATAAATATCCCCATTTCTTCATTTAGTTCATTCCCATGTAGCATTGTCTTCACACTGGCTTTACTATGCTGTTTTTTGCTAGAACCTTTTCAATTTATTGTTATTCTTCTGAAAATATCACACCCAAATCTAAACACAAAATGCTGAGCATGATGTGACTGGGGCAAAACATAGTTGGACTAGGTGATGATTTAAAAAGTTTGAATGACACAATTTTTGGGTAATTTAATCATTTTATTAATAATGTCAGCATTTTAATAAAAGAATGGTCATTTTGTTGTCTCTCTCTTAGACCAAAGAAAATCTTGGAGGGGATGGCATCTCCAATCTTCCTGCCACTGGACCCAGATGTCCCTGAAGGAGAAAGTGAGGCTGATGATTTTGGATAGCTCTGTCTCACTTAAATCCAATTCACTTGCAAATCAAGACATCGTGTTCAAGCTGTCTCTGGTTCTCTTCAAGAAGGAAGGGCAAAAACAATAAAAACAACCCATTAATGACTCCAGCTAATTGCAACTCCAGTTAATTGCAACTAATTCTTTATTAACCTAACACTACCATTATAAAACTCATTGCCTTCACAAGTATAAAACATGGGAGATTTTGTCAAATGCTTTGCCACACTATTCATAAACTGTATCTACACCATCACTCTGGTGATCAGTAGACTACTAGTATACTGAGCTCTTTAAAATAGAAGGAGAAGGAGAAGAAAAGAAAGAAATGAGTTAGTTTTATTTAAAAGTATCATAATAGATCCATTCTGGGTTTCTGTGTAACCACTTCCTTTTCTAGATATTCACATGATGCATGTTAATACTTTGCAAGGAACTGAAGTCAAGATCATTGACTTAGAGTTTTCAGGTGCTATTCTTTTCTCTTCCTGGAACCCTGACCTACCGTAATTCCCTGTTCCCCATGACATTAAAACAAGTACAATGACAAATGCATTCATAATGACTTAGCAATCTCATAGGCCAAGTGATTCAATAACTGAGTATATAGTTCATCTGGACCAAGTAAACTGAATTCATCAAAGGCAACTAAGTTTTTTACCCCCCAGTCTGCCAGAAACAGTTTTAATGAATTTAACATTACTCTACTTTCAAGCCACGTCTAAGCTTAGAGAAGGAGATGTCCAAATTGATGTAATTTTTTCCTCATCCTCCTCCCCTACATGATTCTGTCTCAAGACATTTCAAGGTAACATTTATGGGGAATCTTAAACAAGACAAAGACCATAATATGCTAAAATACAATTTTGATGTTGGTGAGTAGTCACCATTCAGTTTTTTCCTAGAGTATGTCTCCTTAAGGTTTTCTTTCTTTGACCAATATCTTAACTTTCACTTTCAAAAAAGGAGACACTCTTCATGGGTAGGTCAAATCACCAATAACATCAGAGAATGGGGAAGCAATCATCTAATGTAGACAAGAGGTAACTTTTGTTATCACATTAACTCCATTTCAAAGGAAGATTCTAGCAGATAGGACTAGGCTAGACTAGCTTTTGTTCACACCTTTTTCTTTTTTTAATAATATTTCCCCAGTTGCATGTAAAACAATTTTTAACATTTGTTTTTTTTTAATTTTGATTTCCAAATTTTCAATCTCTTCTTCACCACCCTCCCCAAGACAGCAAGCAATTTGATATGGGTTAAATATGTGCAATAATGTAAAGCGTTTCCATATTAGTCATGTGAAAGAAAACACGGACCAAAAAACGTGAAAAAAAGTGAAAAATAGTATGCTTCAATCTGCCTTCAGACACTATCAGTTCTCTCTCTGGAGAAGGATAGTATTTCTTATCATAAGTCCCTTGGCATTGTCTTGGATCATTATATAGCTAAAAAATAACTAAGTCACTCACAGTTGATAATCATACAAGAGTGCTGGTAAACTGTGAACTTGGTTCTTCTCACTTCACTTTGCATCCATTTGCATAAGTTTTTCTTTTTTTCCTGAAATTAGCCTTCTTATAATTTATTTTCTATTACTATCATATACCATAATTTTATAAATATTATCTCACTTTATCCTCACAATAGCTCCGGTGCTAGTGCTATAATTATTTTGATTTAATAGATGAGAAAACTGAGGCAGAGAATAGTTAAATAATTTTCTCAGGGCCACACAACTGTTTTACACATACAGTGAATATCTATCTTTTCAATGGAAGGCTCTTCTCAACTCCACTACCCAATATAAACATTTAAATATATGACTGAATTAATCTTCCCTTGATTCTGGCCTACTAGAAAGAACTACTATAATTAGAGACTGATTAGGAAATGTCTGACTCCCCAGATGTAAATGCAACATTTTCATTTCAGGAGTAGTCATACCATCAGTGCTACTACTGGGATTTCCATTTAAAGTTCCATTTATCTAAGGCCTAACCAATTTCGACCACTCTATTCAGATAAAAACAGGTTTCCAAAGACAGCTTCAAA
>CM053769.1:167617245-167642090 GCA_028658325.1 Potorous gilbertii | reverse complement strand
TTCATTCCAAATGCTATGGAGAAGTAGTATGGAATGGTAGGGAGTCTTTAGACCAGGAGGACTTGGGTTTAAGTTCTTCCTTTGACACATACTGGCTGTGTGACTGACCCTGGGCAAGTCATTTATCCTTTTTTATTTCTCTAAGAAAGTTCTTAAGGTTCTAACTTGCAAAGAAAGTCATGATCTGTATTAATACAGGGAGGCCATCACCAGAAGATCCCTATACTAGTGAGATCACAGGTATATTCATTCTCTCTCTCCTACCTTACCTGTATGTTGATGATGGTTGAACTACTGGAAGTGGAAGATTATCCAGATAAATAATTGGAGGATATCATTCAGAACTTGGGAAAACATCATGAATCAGTGGAACTAATAGATAAAAAGTTCTTGGTATGTAGTAGGTGTTTAATAAATATTGATTAATAACTAGTCAACTGGACTATTACTTTTTAGGAAAAGTGTTGAATGAAGGTATTTCAAGTGCTGAATGCTTCAAAGAGGCAATGAATGGCAGCTGGACCATATTCTATTCATGCTTATTGATGGAGAATAAGGATTAACTTAAGATCATTGGTTTTACAAATAAGGAGGCATTTGATAACCTCTGAGAGAATCAAATTACAAGAGATGAAGAGTAGTGAGGACAAAGCAGAGTCAGTGAGTATAAACTGACTATACTTTCAATGAATTTCCTTCAAAAGCTTTTTTTTTGTGTTTGATTCCACGTACTTTGTTTTCAAATTGCATGCTTCCCAAAACCCACTCAGTTTTCTTTTGGATACTTCCCCTGATTTCATAATAGGTAAGTTTTGGTACAATGAAAAATAATTTAACATTAGGGGAAAATATGAATATCATTGTTGTGGAAATTTCTTAAGAGATAATTAGAAAGAATTTTTTCTACCCAACATAAATAACGATTCACTGATATGGAATGGATGCCCACATAAATGTCCAGACTTATAGAGCTAGAATGGGCAATGTACAATAGAGGTGACATGAAAACTCACCACACCCCCAAAGCCACCCCCACATCAATGTGAAAATGCATGCAAAGTTTTGTCTTTTGCTTTAAGGAATATTTTTTTCCCAGAAGTCTCCTATCAAAATCCAAACCCATAGTCTAGGCAGCCTCTAACTATTAGGAACTATTTTGGTTAGATATCACAAAACTCCACATTCTCCAAAGAATCAAAATCATATGTCAACCAAAGGAGACACAAAGTGTGCTTCAGAGGGCCATAGAGAATTTTTCTCTTCCTCATAAAGGGAGCTAAGAATCAAGAAAAAGTGATGTGGCTACTGCAAGTTCATTGGTAAGGAAGTTAAAGATATTTAGAAAATGATGAATGTTGGAGGCTTTGCAAAGATTCAAAGCCAAACAGTTCAGTACATTTAATAGCATAGATATTCTGCAGTAACTGAAGAATATTAACAGACCTTATGTATTTACTTATTGTTCTTTATGTTAGCCACTGATTCCTTGGGTTAAGATTCTATATAATTTATTCCTAAGCCATGAATTTTCATTCCACAATGCATATTGGAAAGATGTGGTAAAAACTAGTTATTAATCAGTGTATTCCTTTTCTCTAGGCTATTCTATCACCTTGCATATTTATCAGGGAAGTGGAATTATTCTAGACAATCCAATATCTGGCTATGTCAGAGTAATGTGCAACATCACCTCTTGACCTGAGTTAATTGGAATGAATTTCTGAAGCACAATAGGGATTTAGAAAGCTAAGCATGGTGAGAAATAGAATTCTAATTGAAATTCTTGGTTTGGTGATGAAAGATGAAAAAAGGAGACAGTTTCAACAGTAACCTAATTAATGACTCTCCTTTTTTTATATCTTGGTAACTTGCTAAATATTGAATTTTTTTAATCAGCTAGTTCTTTTCAAGGAACTGGGTGGTCTTGTCTTTTCCACTGAACTGATTACTGAGGCTCAGAAAGAAAATTATTTATTACTTTATCATGATATAAATGGTATCAATGAAATTGTTGCCTGAATCTCTTACTTTTACTTATTCATGTTTGCTTTAGGAGAGATTTTGTCACATTATGTGAGAGGAAAAACCAAGATGATTTAGTGTAAATATATTATTTCTCTACTAAACACTGTGATTTAGTTGAGAAAGAAATAAGGGATTGTTTTTAGAAATAAAAAGGATTTAAGAGATCTTCTAGTCTAACATTGATCGAATACCTCTAAGGAGAGAAAAATCCACCATCTCTTGAGGCAACCCAATGTACTTTTGTATAGCTTATTTCACTGACAAAGAAAGAGACCCAGAGAAGGACTTCCTCCAAATCACATGGCTTTAAAATGACAAACACAATTTGGAAATAAGTGGATGTAACAGAAAGAGAAGAGGAGAGGAGAGGATGAGAAGGAAGAGGAGAAGGGAGGGAGAGAGGAGGAGGAGGAGGAGGAGGAGGAGAGAGAGAGAGAGAGAGTTTATGTAGTAAAGTCATAAAATTTGGAATAACTTTCCTTCTTATCACAGAATTTGAGAATTGGAGAGGGACTTCAAGAGGCATCCAGTCCAATACATAAATGAAAGATTGCACATTATAACAATACAAGTGATTGTATAATCATTAGAGATAGCATGGCAGTTTATAGAGAGCTATCCAAGAAAATAAATATGTTGACTGGAGATTATGTGACTCTAGGCAAGTCTCATAACCTCTCATTTTTCTAGATTTCTCTGAAAGTCTAAAAGTTTCAGATCTTCATTGATAAATGCAGTTTCCTCATTGAGAGGTACGTGTTAGGTGATTCAGTGGATAGAGCACTAGAATTGGAGTTAGAAAGACCTCAGTTTAAATCTCTCAACTACTTACCAGATCTGTGGCCCTGAACAAGTCACTTAATATCTGTCATCCTCAGTTTTCCATCTGTAAAATGAGGACGATAACAACATTCTATTGTTATGAGCATCAAATGAGATACTTGTAAAACTGAAAATGCCATAAAACATTATAGGAGTCATGGTAGTAGAAGAAGAAGTATTCAAATAAAATCATGGTTCCAGTCAATTAAGTGCCTACTATATGTAGACACTTCAATAAAAAAGTACAACTTTTTATTTGTTGTTTTGTGTGTGCACATATATACAACATTTTATAATTTATTACTTTTTCATCTTCCCCACAAATCTATGACTGCAAGTATCTCCAGAAAGCTGAGTTCTGATAAGGTTAAGTGAATTACCCAGAGCCACACATAACTTTGAAAAACCAGGTCAAAGAAAGAGATTTTACCTGCTAACATATAGTACCAGTCAGGAAAGAAGGGAGATGTCAATGAAAGGGAATAATGGGAAAATTCAGGGACTAGAACTAGGAAAGGCATGAGGGAGTGAGCATAGTTGGCTTAAATAAAAATTTTTTTTAGGTTGATTCACAGTCAGTCAATTTTTTTTTCAGAATAACTCTAACTACTAGGTTAAATGAAATATGTAGACATGACTTGGAAGTCAGGTTATATAATTCAAATGTCATGTAACATTTTTCCTATTAACGCACAATACTCAGTAGAATGTGTGATGGTCAATATATTTTTCTTTTAACTCAATGATCGGATATATACAACTCTTTATATGTTATCCCATTTGTGGAAGAGAGACTGGTTTCATTATTCTCTGTACATCAGAACTGGGAGAAATATGTCAAAAATTTCAGAGAAGTAAATTTTAGTTAGCTAAAAATTAAATAAAAGTTCCTAGAAGTTAGAGCTATCCTGAAAAAAAAGACTAACTGAATCAATTCAACAAACAGTTAAGTATTTACTATGTGCTAGGTAACACACTAAGCATGGAAAATACAAATGTAACAAAAAAGAAAAACAGTTCCTCCCACCATGGAACTTACATTCTAATATAGAAAGACAAGACACAAAAGGGGGCTGAAATTCAGGTAAAGGGCTAAGATATCATTACAACGGAATAATGGAAAAACCTGGATGTTTGGCAATAGAAGTAGGAGAGGCCTGAAGGAGTGAGCATAGCTGAATTGGACATTTACTCAAAATGAAGTTTCTGAGAGGAATTTATCATCTAGAAGAAAAGATTGTAGAGACAGTGAACTTTCCAAGCATGAGAAGGCTACGGTAGGTAATAGTGAGAGAGCACTGAGAGTTCGGAGAACTGGAAGAAAAGTAAAGTAATCTCTAGCTTTTGATATCTTCAAGTGGAGCCTGAATGATCACTTGTCCAAGACAACAAAGAAGGGATTCGCAATCAAAAAAAAATTGTGAATCTACTATGTGTCAGTAATTGTACTAGGCTCAGGGAATATAAGTACACAGAATGAAACAATCTTTATTTATAAGGAGTTTACATTCTAATGTAAAATAGGTAGGAGGGTAGACTAGATGGATTCTGAGTCCCCCTTTAGTATCATGAGATTCACAATTTTTAGGAAAACTTGCATATTTGTCAGTAATCAGATGCTGTTTAAAAAAAAAAAAACACCTGATAAATCAATGGTCCTATTTTATCTTGGGGGTAGGAAGGAAGGCTTGGATGATTTGATCAAAGCTTAAGTCAAACTTTTTTGTTAGTAAACATTAATAGAATCTTTTACTGTACTCATTTGCTTTTTTTTCTCTCAGAACCTTGTGAAACTGTCATATGTGTACTGTTAAAGATGTAGCATGGTAAACTTCCTCATGGATAAAGCTTTAATAAATACCTGTAGCAACCAACAACTGGCAGGTGCTCTGTTGGGGTGCAGAAAAATTATTTCTCATAAATAAGGGTTTATAAGAAAAGGCAAAATGATCATTTTATTTAAAAAAATTCCAGGGTTGTTCTCTTTTTAAGTAATTGCCAATAATTTATTTTCAAACATTATTTTAGTTTTTGAATGAATTATATAAATTTCTACAGTTTCCTAAGCCCTTCTCATCTCCTAAATTGCCTAGCATTCCATTAAAATGATGTTACTTCTTCAGCCAAGAATGCTGCCACTTTGTTAAAAGTCCCACAAAGGGAAGGAAACCAAAACATAGGGGAAAAGTATCAAATATGAGACACATGGCCACATGCGTCATGCTTCATGAAGCCAGTGGTGCTCTGGAATATAACCAGAACCAGAATAAAATATAATTGGGATACTTAACAAAAGAAATGAAAATGCAATAAAATATGATATTAATATGTTGTTTTCCAAGTCAATATGTGGCCAATTGGGATCTTTAAAAATGGTTTAGTGGCCTCATTTCTATTTGATTTTGACACCACTGTCATAAGAGATAGAAAACTGACCTCACATCCAGAAAGATCTGAAATTAAGTCCTGTCTCTGAAATACATTAACTATTTGATGTTGGGCATGTCACATATCCCCCTACTGACTGAGGCAATGCTCTAAAGCTTTGGATTGCAGAGACATTACTATTCTGAATTTATAGAGACAGTTTTCTCTTTGGAGAGTTCCCAATAACAATTAAATCAGTCATACAATCTCTGTTCTCTCTCTTTACAAAGGGAAGTAGAGCTAAGAAAAAATGCTTAAAAGGTAGTGGGGACATTTTATGAATATTTTCCCAAGTATCATTTGGTCTGTAAGTCATTTAGATTTAGCTTGCAATATTAAGGAACTCTTGTTTGTGAACATGAGAAATCTCAAAAATACCTTGTATATTTATTTTTAAAAGGAAATAATTATCATGCAGGCGAGGGGATTTAAACGGAAAATCTTTTCTCTTGTAGTGAAAAATATTTTGGGGAGAATAGAAGGATCTTGTTACCTTTTGTTAGGTGCCATATGTCAGACTAATCATGTTTAGAGATTGCTATCTATTCACTATTTGAGAAGTAGTTTACTCAGAATTTTAAAGAGAAGGCCACAGGTGCCTGTGATGCCAGGAGATGAAGAGTACAAAACATCATTTAATTTTCAGAAGAATGATTGTTATCAAAGACAGAGCCACAGCTAATGCATTTAACATTAAATTTACCTTGGCTTAAAGGAATGAAGTTTCTTCCATCAGGACTGTGACATAAATATTGTCAAAGGATTAGTTAATATGTACTACTGCCAATCATACTTATCAAGACACAGAGACATTTTTATAACCGGTTCATTTTATATGGAACATAAACCCATGATAAACACACACACACACACACACACACACACACACACACACACACACACACACTGACTCTAAACCTTTATTTTCAGAAACTTTATATAGGTTTTATTTACATCAACAGAATGAATATTATGGAATTTTACAGAGGGCCAGAGGGGAAAGTAAATATTTACACATCAAAGAACAGATGACACAAGGGGAAGATCTGTGTCAGGTAAACTTATAAATTAACCAGTAAACAGTAGGGGATTGAACTGGAATTTATAGACTAAACATTAATACTAGAGAGATACCTATTTACTTGGCATGGTCTTCTTAAGTAAATGTAATAAATGTGTGTTAGAAATTCTCCTATCACTAACCAGTGAATCACTGTAGCTAAAATTGAATTGCAGCTTAATTCTGCAAGCTCTAGCTTGTTAAGACATCTAGCTAGATATCTTAAGGGAATGGAGATCATAAAGTCAATACAGAAAAAAAAATTACTGCATCTGTTAAGAACTGAAATAAGGAGGCTAAGGAGAATCTAGAAGAATTCAAGATGAAATTGTAGATCAACTAACCATCTAAATGGATTTAGTCTCAATCATCCTGTAGACATGACTGTTGCCTCTAAATTCACAGGCAAATGCCTTGTACTCCAAAGAAAAAAAATTGTAATTATTGGTTTTGGAGATAGGGAACAATCT
The DNA here is from genome assembly GCA_028658325.1 of Potorous gilbertii. Taxonomy (NCBI): domain Eukaryota; kingdom Metazoa; phylum Chordata; class Mammalia; order Diprotodontia; family Potoroidae; genus Potorous; species Potorous gilbertii. The sequence goes on along the minus strand of CM053769.1, from coordinate 167,635,286 downwards.
AATCCCATCTCTTCACAGGATGAACCTTTATCAGCTTTACCAGAGAAAAATTTAGTTGGAGTGTATGAAATGATTGAAATTGAGTGATAGGTTATTTGAGAGCATCTCACTTATCTTTTTGCAGGTGGAGAATCTGAATGATGTCAAGGGATGTCTAGTTGATTGACAGAACCAAAACTAGAACCTTGGTCTCCTAACTCATAAGTCAGTACTTTTTCCATTATAAATTGCTGGTGCCAATGAATATTTTTCATTCTGAAAAAGTAATGAATGTGATTTAGAGGGTAAATCCCATTTACCAGTAGAAATACCTTCTATATTAAACAAAGTCTTATAACATGAAGGACTAAGTAGCACAGTGGATAGAGTACTGGTCCTGAAGTTAGGAAGTGCTGAGTTCAAATCCGACATCACAGATTTACTGGCTCCATGTCCCCAAGTAAGTCACTTAACCTCTGTTTGCCTCAGTTTCCTCAACTATAAAATGGATATAGTAATAGCCCCTATCTCCCAAGGTTGTTATGAGGATCAAATAAGTTAATTATTATGCGCTTAGAATGTTGCCTGGCACATAGTCATAAATGCTATTTAAATATTATGTATTAATAGCAATTACAATAATATTAGTAGCTAACCTAAAGTAATTTAAAGTTTGAAAAGCGCTTTACAAATATTATTTCATTTGATCTTTACAACAACCCTACAAGAGAGGCACTATAATTATCCCTTCAAAGCAAATATGTAGTGATTTGCTTCGGATGGCACAGTAAGTAGGTAGATAGGTAGGTATCTGAAGATTAATTTGAATTTGCATTCTCCTGACTACAGGTCCAGAATTATACTCATTAGGACTCCTAGCTGTTTCATAGTAGCCACTTAGCTGAGATATATAGAGGTGGCCTTGAAATTGCATCATGTTTCATTGCATAAATTGTAACCACTATTACTTTTAGTGTTATAGGATTTATTCTGAATAAGGAAGGTCCTCAAATATTAGTCAATTCAATTCACCCACTATGGCTAAATCCATCCAGATGTATTGGCAATAGCCTCTCTCAAAGATAGGTAAAGACATTTCACTCTCTCTAGGTTGTTTCTAAAGAGAACAATCAAAACTCCAAAGAAGTAAACTGACTTGCTAAATGACCCTGGTGATCCAAAACATAAGGCCCATTCATAAGAAGAAAAGATGGCAAATTTCTAATGAACTCCTATTTTCAGTCTATCGAAAATCATTTATTGAGACCACCATTTTGCAAAGCCCTCTTGTAGGTGCTAGAAATATCAAAACAAGAGACAAAATTCAAAAGCTTTATCTCAAGTAGCCTACTTTCTAATTAGGAAAGCAAAAGGGACAAAAATAATCATATTTTTAAAAAAATGAAGGTAACTGGAGTTGGGGGATTAAGGGAAAACCATAGGTATGGGTTTTATCTCTTTTAAAACCTTTATCTCAATACAAATGTTAAGTATTTTTGATATTGCATTCAAACCAAGAAAAGAAATTCAAAATAGACATTATTTCTATAAATTAGCAAAGTCCTGTCCTGACAACAACATTATATTCTCATTTTAAATATACATACTGACATTGAAACAAAGTCTTTAAGGTCAGCCCTGGGATTTCAATCTAGGTCTTCTGATGTCACATTCACTGCTCTGTGCACTACTAAACTCCACCCACTTCAGTATTTCCCATAACTCATTTTCTGAGGCAGTGATGGTTCTCAGGACTAAACCTGAAGCTGCCTCAGATCCTGGGTCCTGAATTATGGGGGGAGACAATCTCAAACCTCCTTGCCTTTTCAGTTCCCCTGTGTTCCAAACAGGATTTTAAATAAAATTCAAGAGATAAGGAAAAAATTCAACCAAGTAGTTAAGTAAATGTAAACAAGCAAATAAATAAGAGGAAGAGATTTGCAATCAAAGTAATTGAAATCCTCCTATCCCAACTCTGTTGCTAAGATTTGCCTGGGAAATTGACGCTATTGATACATTTTCTGTCAGTTATCACTCACTGCATTTAGCGTCCTTTCAGAAATGTTGATTAAACCTCTTTTAAGGGTGAAAAAAATGTGGATCAGATTGTCTAAGTACTGTTTTGGGAAAACCTCCAGCAATATAGTTAGTTTTTCATTTATGAATATAAACATTTCCTCACCTCTTAAATCTCTAGCTTTCCTTCAAATCACAGCTCCTAGATAAGACTTTATTTAGATTCTCACCCATTAGAGAATTTTCCTTTCTCAAATTAGGAAGAAAAAGCTTATTAGATTATACTTTTTATCCTCCACTCCCACCCCATTCACACACAAAGTTGAATGTAAGCTCCTTCAGGACAGGGATTGTTTTAAGGTTTGTCTTTGTGTTGCCCAACACCTTGCCTCATGACTTTCACATAGGAATTATTTGGATTTCTTGTTGGAATTCCTTTTTAGAGATGATTAGTATAATTCCTTGGATACAAAAGGTACTCAGGATTATAATGGAAATCAATCTCCTTAAGTACATTGGTGTACTGGAAATAGGAAATTTCATATGAAAAGGAATTTGGGACTGTTTTCAAGTAGCTTACTTGATTTCAGACACTAGTAGGAATTAGTACAACTTTGTACGAGGGAAACCCTTTTTGGATCAATGACTTGGTGGATCAGTGTCCTTGCCCCTAGGAAGAACAAAATGACCTCATAAGAGCAATGTCAGGGCAGCATGGTGAAGGAACAGTGTCAAAAACCAAAACCTGTGTCTTGTCACTCTCTATCTCTGGTTTGCTCTCTGTTTCATCCTGTAACTTAATTAACATCTTCTCTGATAATTTGGATCTTATAACCACTTCAAACAAATAAGTTTAATATTGATATTGATATATTTAGTATTGATATCTCTTCATTGTTTACGGTACATTTTAGCAAGATGTAGTTTCCTTTCTTATCTCTTTTAATTATGTCTATTTTTGTTTTTGTTTTGTCTGAAATCAGAATTGCTACCTCTGTTGCTTTTTTTTTTTTACTTCAGCTGAAGCATAAGAGATCCTGCTCCAACCCCTTACCTTTACTGTATTTGTGTCTTTCTGTTTCAAATGTGTTTCTTGTAAACAACATATTGTAGGATTCTGCTTTTTGCTCCCTCTGCCATCCATTTCTATTTCATTTGAGTTCATCCTATTCACATCCACAGTTATGATTTTAGTGTATTTTCTCTAATCCTCCTGTTTGTCCTCTCTCTCCTTTCACCTTTTCCCTCCTCATCAGTGTATTGCTTCTGTCTCCACCTCCCCTGATCTGCCCTCCTTTCTGTCAGTCCCTACTTCCCCTTACTTGGTCTCCTCCCCTCCCACTTCCCTATTAGGCAAGATAGATTTTTATGTTCATCTGCTTGTGCATATTCCCTCTTTGAGCTGATACTGATAAGACAATTTAATAATTTTATCAGTTGATACTGATGAGATGGGCATGAAGAGATGCCCATTGCCCACCTTCCCATTTTCACCTCCACTGTAATAGATATTTTGGCCACTTAATGTGAAATAATTTACCCCATTCTACTTCTCCTTCCTCTTTCTCATCCCTTAAATTTTTATGTCATTTCCTCAAATTCACTTATGCCCATATTCTCTATGTATGCTCCTTCTAGTCATATTATAAGTGATACAGATTTTAAGAATTAATAGTTTCTTCCTCCCATGTAGGGATGAACATAGTTCATCTCTGAATTCCTTATGTTTTTTCCTCCCTTTCCTGTTTATTCTTCTGTTGGCTCTTTATATTGGAAGTCAAATTTTTGGTTTAGTTCTGGTCTTCTTGTGAAAGCTTGAAATATTTCTATTGTGTTGAATGACCGTTTTTTTCCCTTGGTGTGTTATGTATAAATTAGCCAGGTAAATGATTCTTGGCTGTAGTCCTAGCTCCTTTGTCTTCTGGTATATTATGTTGCATAACCTTCAGTATTTAATATGGTACCTGGCAAGTCTTATATGATCTTGATTGTGACTTCATGATATTTGATTTTTTTTTCTTTCTAGTCACTTGTATTTTTTCATTTACCTGGTAGTTCTGAAATTTGCCTGTAATGTTCCTTTGGAATTTTTAATTTTGGGTTCTCTTTCCTGAGGTGATTACTGGATTCTTTCAATGCCTATTTTGCCTTCTGGTTTCAGGACATCAGGGCAGCTTTTATTGATAATTTCTAGAAAGTTGCTTTCCAGGACCTCCTTTTGATTATGATATAGACCAATATTTCCCACCATATACAAAGATAAGGTCAAAATGTGTGTGTGATTTAGACCTAAAGAATAAAACTATTAGCAAATTATAAAAGCAAAGGATATTCTACCTGTCAGATTTATGGGGAGGGGAAGAATATATGAGCAAACAAGCAAAAGAGAACATTACAAAATATAGAAGAAATAATTTTTATTATATTACATTGAAAGCCTTTGTAGAAACAAAATCAATGCAACCAAGATTAGAAGTAAAGCAGAAAGCTGGGGAAGAATCTTTACAGTAAGTATATCTGATAAAGGCCTCATTTCTCAAATATATAGAGAACTGAGTCAAATTTATAAGAATACAAACCATTAACCCACTGATAAATGGTCAAAGAAAATGAACAGGCAATTTTTAGATGAAGAAATCAAAGCTTCTATAGGCATATGAAGAAGTACTCGAAATCACTTTGGATTAGAGAATTGCAAACTAGAACAATTCTGAGATACCACCTCATACCTATCAAATTGGCTAATATAACAAAAAATGAAAAGGATAAATGTTGGAGAAAATGTGGAAAAATTGGGACACTAATGCGCTATTGGTGGAGTTGTGAACTGATCCAAACATTTTTGGAGAACAATATGGAACTATGCCTAAAGAGCCACCAAACTGTGCATACCCTTTACTCCAGCAATACCACTACTAGATCTCTATCCCGAAAAAAGACCTACATGTTCAAAAGTATTTATAGTAGTCCTTTCTGTGGTACAAAATATTGGAAATTAAGGGGATGTTCATCAATTGGTGAAGTGGCTGAACAAGCTATCGTATATGAATGTAATGGAATACTATTGTGCAATAAGAAATGAACAGGCAGATTTCAGAAAAATCTGAAAATACTTGTAGGAGCTGATGCAAAGTGAAATGAGCAGAACCAGGAAAACACTATACACAGTAACAGGAACATTATGTGACGATCAACAATGAATGACTTAGCTCTTCTCAGCAACATAATGATATGATCTAAGGCAAATACAAAGGACTCAGAAAGGAAAATGCTATCGACATCCAGGTAAAGAATTGGACTCTGAATACAGGTCTAAGTATATCTTTTTCACTTTATTCTTTTTTGCATTTTTTTTCTCTTTTATCTGTTTCTTCTTTCACAACTGTGACTAATATGAAAGTATGTTTTACATACTAGAACATAAATAACCTATGTCAAATGTCTTACCATTTTAGGAATAAGGGAGGGGAAGGAGAAAGGGATAAAAATTTGGAACTCAAAAGTGAATGCTAAAAAGTGTCTTGACCTTTAATTCAGGGGAAAAATAAAATACTATAAAAATGATAAAGAGATTACAGGTAACTGTTGTCCTATTGTTGGGTGCAGGACCAGATGCTATTAGGTAACTGCATTCCTTATACGAACATCCAGATCACAGTTGAATAAAAAAAAGAAGTATGTTCATCACAAGAGAACAGGAGTCTTTAGGAGTACTATGGCTTTCATTCTCAAGGAAGCAGTTGTCCCATCCTCGGTGAAAACATCACATCAGGAGAGTAACGACCACACCTATCCCTGGATGACACCACCTTGGAAGCACAAACAACTTCTAAACCCCCCAGAACTAGATCAGAAAACAGCAATTCAAAGAAACCTGATGCTTGGTACAGTGTCCCTTTCCCTTACCCAAGTTTTAAGCTGTGAAATAGGCTGAAAAAATGAATAAAAAACAAAAATAACCTGACCAGACAAATCTAATATGGGTACAGAGAAGGTCAAGATTCAAACTCAAAAGACAGTGGTGTCAAAACAGTTGCGAGCAGAGCCTTAAAGGGGAAAAAAGTGATTTTGACACAAACCCAGTGGAATTCTAGGAGGACATAAAAATGATTTTCAAAATCAGAGTGGTAGATAAAAAATGATTGAAAATGAGAGTAAGGGAAGATGATTATGAAAAAGACAGCAGCATGATAAAGAGGCACAACAAATACTGAAGCAAAGAATGCCTTAAAATATAATTTGTCATATGGTAGAAGAGGCAGAAATGCTCAATGAAAAAATTATCTTTTAAAAATTAGAATTGGACAAGTAGAAGCTAATGACTCAATGAGACATCAGGAAACAATAAAACAAAATCAAAAGAATGAAAAAAGGTAATACAAAATCAACTGACTCAATAAAGAGATTGAGAAGAGATAATTAAGAATTATTGGGCTAGATGAAAACCACGATCAAAGCAAAAGCCTAAATATTTTGTTCCCAAAAATTATGAAGGAAAACTGCCTTGATTTCCTATAACCAGATGGTAAAATAGACATTGAAAGAATCCTATAATCATCAGATGAAAGAGATCCCAAACTGAAAACTCCCAGAAGTCCTATAGGCAAATTCTAGGTCTCGCAAATCAAAGAGAAAATATCTCTAGAAGCCACAAAACAAAAATTAAAATATCATGGCACCACAGTCAAGATCACACAGATTTAGCAGCTGCTCCAGAAATGTGCAAAGACCTTGGAATATGGTAGTTCACAAGGCAAAAAGAGCTGGGGTAACAACCATGAATAGCCTACCCATCAAAACTGAGTATATTCCTTCAGAAGAAGAAATCAATAGTTATGACAATGGAGGATTTTCCAGCATTTCTAATGAAAAAACCAAAGCTGAATACAAAATTTTATTTTCAAATATAGGGCTTGAGAGAAGCACAAAAAGTTAACATGAAAAAAAATCATGAAGCTCAATCAAGTTAAAAGTTTTGCATTCCATATGAGAAGCTGATACTTTTAATTCTTGAGAACCTTATCTTTTTTAAGGCATTTACAAGGACTCTTGATAGAGAGCCCCGGAATAAGTCGACAATTTGGAATGATGTAAAAAAAAAAACGTATGGGTGAGAAAGAGGGATGCACTGGGAGAAGGAGAAAGGGCAAAGAAGAGGGGAAATATTATCTCACATGGAAGAGGCATTCACAGGAACTTTTATACTGAAGGGGGAAGGGTAGGGTAGGCAATACATGAACCTCATTTCTCTAAATTGGTTCAAAGAGGCAATATAAATGTGTGTGTGTGCGCATGTACATAGATTCAATTGTGCACAGAATTTATCTTGTCCACAGGGAAGTAGGAGGGGAAAGGAACAAGAGAAAAGGAGGAGTGATAAAAGGGTGCATATATAAAGGAAGATTATGCTTAGAAGCAAAATAGACTTTAGAGAAGGAATAGAATAAAAAGAAAGAGAAGGAAAAACAGAAGAAAATAGAAGAGAGGGAAATGTGCTGTTATAATCATAATTGAAGATATGAATGGTATGAATTCATCCAAAAATAAAATGGTTAGCAGAATGGATTAGAAACCAAAATCTAACTATATGTTGTTTATAAGCAACACACATGAAACAGAGCAGAATTCATTATGGTCCATTTGAAGCAAAAAAGTACAGTGGTAGCAATCCTGATCTCAGACAAAGTAAAAACAAAAATTTAAAAAGGGAGTAAAACTACATCTTGCTGTACCAAAGACAATGAAGTAATATCAAGACTAAAAATATGTACCCCATAAACATATATGCAGCACTCTACCCCCACCAACCACAGTGACAAATTGGTACCAAGGGAACACCTAGGGTTTGCTATATCATACCAACTTACAAATGCCTTTTAGCACTAGGACATCACAGGATAGAGTGATTCCCCAAATTCCTTCTTGGTCAATCAACTCAGGAAGGCTAATTCTGAGTACGCTTTTTGGGATGCATTTGTTACTATGGTATTTAATATAAGGAAGAGTCTGAAAAGAAACAAGGAAGTTCTTTGAGAGTGTAAAGACTTAATTTGTGTAAAGGACTCAAATGCAAAATAGGGTATAGCCACAGTGATTATGAGTGTCACTGGATTTAATTTGCATGAGGTTTGGTAATTAGGGGAGGTTACTTAGTGACACCTGATGCAATATCCATGAGGAGGCAGAGAAGTGAAGAAAGGGAGACTTAGGAGTAATAACCAGCTTATTTTACAGAAAGTTGTGAAAGGATTTGGAATAGATAGGTGGCTCAGTGGATAGAGCACTAAGCCTGAGAGGACTAGTGGGACCCGAGTTCAAATCTAACATTCATCTGACATTTACTGGTTGTGTGAGCCTGCACAAGTCACTTAACCCTAGAAGAACCTCAGTTGTTCACTTGTAAAATGAGCTGGAGAAGGAAACATTACTCTTTGCCAAAAACATTAAATGGGATCCTAGAGACTTGGACATAACTGAAACTGAAATGATTCAACAACATGAAATAAGTTAAGGAAAAGTCCTGACATGTGAGAGAGATCCCTCAGGGATAAATGTGCATGAGAGTTTAAATAGTGTAATGGATATCAGTCCATTGATAAAGGACCCTGAATTCCAGGGTTTGAAGTCCTATAAATAAAGAAGTTTGCTTAGCGGCACAAATTTACATGGCCTTTGAAAAGTGTGATCTACAATATTTAAAGAACAAGGTTTTTGAGAGATAAAGTGCTTACCTTGCATGAAGGTCCAAAAATGATTCTGATTATGTGTGTATATATATATATATATATATATATATATACACACATAATCAGAGAATATTATTGTTGTTGTGTTCATCCTTTGTTCTAGAAGAATACCATGGCATCAGATAAATGATGACACGATTTGCACTTGAATATGTTTTGAGTTAGGGAGGACTGTGCAAGCTCACCAGTCTCACTTTCTCCTCTTGATCAATCTGGATTCAGTGACCAGATATTTATCTGGATGACTGGAAACAGCCAAGGATGCAATGGGAGACCTTGGCCCCTTTAGCGAAAGGCTTATTCAGGCACTCACTTAGGATGAGGTAACACCCATTCAGTGAACATACCTGTATAAGAAGTAGTCAGAGGATGGCCACTTTAATGAGCAAAAGGAAAATGATTAAATCAAGCTGAGAGGGAAAGAGCAACAGTTACTACTGAAAATCACTCAACCCAAGAGGGTGCAGAGAAAAGCCCTTAAGTAGAGCTTGGGCAACGACCTACTATTGTCCTATCTATGGGTTTCAGAGTGCAGTAGTTTTAAGCTTTTGGGGAAGGGAAAGGGAATGAGAAGGGGAAGGAAGAAATTTAGCCAGTAAACCCCAAGTTAACTGGGCATCCTCTGGCCATCCAAATTTACCTTCCTTTGGAGAGGAGAAGGAAGAGGAAGGGTGAGAATGAGCTGAGTTTCCCAACTAGCTGGGTCGCCATTCAGGCAACTGGGTCTACTCACAGGTCGTGTTCATCCTTCATTTTCAAAGAAGTCCATGACAGTCAGAGAATAGGAAAGGTACTTGAGTAGCCATGGGCTTAATTTGCATAAAGCCCTGAAAAATACCATGGGAAAACTCCAATAAGAAAAGGAGTTCTTTGTGTCCAACTAACAAATCTGAACAAATGGTTGAATGAAGTAATGTAGATAGTGCCATTAAATAAGAAAGGCACTTGAGTACCCAAAGGCTTAGGCTACATATTGGTCTGAAAAGGATGATAGAAGTAAAGGATGATATAATAAAGGAAATGGCTTTATTTTAAATGGATTATTTATATTAGTCTATAAATAATCATTCAAGGAACTTCAGGTCCTTAAAGAACGATGGGTTTAATGTACACAATAATCTAAAAGTAATGGTGGGAATAAGGCAGAGGAATTGGGGAGGTCCCCAAGTGACCTAGGACTTAATTTACATACTGATATTTAAGAAATAATGAGGATAATTCTAAGCATCAAGTTCTGTCCTTGAGTGTTTTGCATAAGTATCCATAAGGCATAATGGAATATCTCCAGATAACAAGAGATATTACTAAGTGATCAAGAGTTTAATTTGCAGTATTGTTTTATTGATATCATGGAATTGTTTCAATAAGCAAAGAAAATCAGTCATTAGGTCAGTCAGACTGACACCGACGTTTAATTTTTCTTAGTCTTTCGGTAACAATGTCATCCAGATTTATGATGATTCTCATTTTCTGTAGATTAATCCAATGTTCTGAAGACTATTCCTCTCTAAGGGCTACTCCATCACCTGAGGGCTAATCTCATTTTCGAATAATAGAGTAATGGGAAAGAGCCACATCCTCAGTGAAAGTTCTCCCAAATAGGATTGTATCACTCTCATGTGTAATTTGTTTCACTCTTATCTACCAAAAGCAACTTGAAGATGAAAGTAGGTGACTAGCCTCACTCCAACTGCCTTGGGACATCAATAAATTCCTTTTTTCTTATTTCCTGAGTTTTCCTTTAATTGACTAGGGCAAGGCCTGATTCAGGATCATCTTTCAGCAAATTTGGCAACCATGAAGGAAAACTTTTCTCACATGGCTATAACTAGTTCAACCCACCATTCATATTTCAGCCTGTATATAGACTTTTGTCTGATCATTGCTCAGAGCAGATTCTCTCAGCAGTTAGTCAATCATGAAGTTATTGGAGAGTTAAACTCCTCAAACTTTTGAAGGATAATGAGAAATAGGTCCTCCACCCAAAATTGATTCTTTCTCATTTGTGCATGAAGAAAAAGAGCATGTACACAAAAAAGAAGCAGTCATGAGATCATCTTGCCCAGCACCAGATATGCTAGGTTGGCTTATTCTCTTTGACCTTCTGGGTAAGGTGAGGTTTCCTCTTTGTCCATCATCTTAAAGTATCGGTTGTTGTCCTTCATTCTCTAAGAGGACCAAAATGACATCACTATGATAAAGTCAAGTTTCAATGTGTCCAACTGTGGCTGATAAGACAAATATGAGTTCAGAATACTCTACCACAGGTCAAGCACAAATAGTTTGTGTGAACATTTGAGGTGAATACTCTAAATTTGTGTATCCCATATTTCCTTAGAGCTGTTTCAATTCTGCTTTGCTAATAGAACATAGTATGTTCTCTGATGGGAGCGTGCCATACTGAGCAGTCCTGTGCCAGTATCTCCCATGTCACACAATCAATTCCAAAGTTCTTGAAGCAGAGTGTTGTTGTATGACTTCTGATCACCATGTGATGACCAGTCTGTGTTAATTCTTCATAAAATAGTCTTTTTGGCAAGCTTACATTTTGCATTTGAACATGGTCAGCCCATCAGAGTTGCACTCTCTGAAGCATGGTATGAATGCTTGGCAGTTTAGCTCAAGTAGGGACCTCAGTGTCTGGTACCTGATCCTGCCTGGTGATCTTCAGAATCTTCCTAAGACAATTCAAGTGGAAGTGATTCAGTTTCCTGGAATGATGCTAGTAGACTATCCATGTTTCACAGGCATATAACAATGAGGTCAGCACAATACCTCTGTAGACCTTCAGTTTGATAGTTAGTCTAATACCCTACTCTCCTTCAGAGCTGCCCAAACACTGAGCAAGTTCTAGCAATGTGTGCATCAGCCTCATCATCAATGTGTACATCTCTGGAAAGTACACTACTAAGATAAGTGAACGTATCCACAGCACTCAAAACTTCTCCATTTACAATGTGATGGTTTCATGTATGGATGGTGTGATGGTAACTGATGGAGCATCTGTGTTTTCCTGGTGTTAATTGTTGGGCCAAAATTAGTATAAGCAGCAGAGAATAAGTCCATATTTTATTGCATCCTAGCTTCAGAAGCTGCATTGAGTGCACTATTATCTGTGAACAGAAAGTCATACACCAACACTCCCTTCACTTTGGTCTTGGCTTGTAGCCTTTTAAAATTGAAGAATTCATTATCACTGTGGTAACTAACCTTGATTCTGTGTTCATCCTCACTGAAAACATTTGATGGAGGATGAAGCCAAGATGGCAGAGTAGAAGGATGAAACTGCTCTAACTCTCTCCCCGTATCCCATAAAATACCTGTAAAAAATGACTCTAAACAAATTATACAGCAGCAGAAGTCATAAAATAAGAGAGCAAAAAGTATTTCTAGCCCAAGACAACCAGGAAGGCCAACAAGAAAGGCCCAGAGCATACTGCAACCTCGTGTGGGCCCCAGCAGGGACAGGATTGGAGCAGGCATCAGGGTGGCAAATCATGGGCAGCTGCTGGGGTTCCGAGAATTCTCAGCCCACAAACGCCAAAGACAGCTTCAAAAGATCAGCAAGAAAACTCTTTCAGTTGGATGAGAGGGAAATGCAATCCAACCATGGCCCCAAGGGGTGACAGCCACTGTGCAGTCCCCTTTTTTGGAGCTGTAGGTCAAAAGACCCTGGCGGAATCGAGAGGCTGATATGGGTCACATTCCTGATAGGTGAATCTGGGATGAGGAGGAGTGCTGGCATGGTGGAGCAAATGGCATCTGTGGAGAGGGAATCAATCATACTCACTGTTTCAGGGCAGAAAAGAGTGCTTTGGTTTGGTCACAAACAAGAGTACAGGACGGGACAGGAATAAACTCATCTCTCCTGATTGTACCACCCTGGAGGAACTGAGAACGGATAGGTCCCTGGAGATATCTCAGAGAAGAGCTACACAAAACCTGTGAAGCCTAGGGTAGTATACCCTCCACTTGACAAAGGACTCAAAAGTCAAGTAACTGACTGTGAAAATGCCCCAAAAGGGGAAAATACAATACTATAGAATTTTACTTTCTTGGTGAAAAGGAATTTTCTTCCATTCATTCAGAGGAGAAAGAGCATAGCATACAATCAGAGGAAAACAGCAAGGCTTCTACGTCCAAAGACTCCCCCCGCAAAAGAAATGCAATGGTCTCAGGCTATGGAAGAGTTCAAAAACAATTTTGAAAAACAAATAAAAGAAGCAGAGAAAAAATTGGGAAGAGAAATGAGAGCAATACAGGAAAATCATGAAAAGCGAGTCAACAACCTGCTAAAGGAGACCTAAAAAATGCTGAAGAAAATGACACTTTTAAAAATAGGCTAATTTCAACATCAAGAGAGGCACAAAAAGGACAAAAATTCTTTAAGAAGCAGAGTTGTTCAAATGGAAAAGGAGGTTCAAAAGTTCACTGAAGAAAATAGTTCTTTAAAAATTAGAATGGGAAATCATTCCCCAGTTGATAAATGGTCAAAGGATATGAGCAGGCAATTTTCAGAGGAAGAAATTAAAGATATCTGTAGTCATATGAAAAAATGTTCTAAATCACTTTTAATTAGAGAGATGCAAATCAAAACAACTCTGAGATATCACAACACACCTATCAGATTGGCAGACATGACAGAACAGGAACATGATAAATATTGGAGAGGATGTGGAAGAGCTGGAACACTAATGCATTGTTGGTGGAGCTGTGAGCTGATCCAGCTATTCTGGACAGCAATTTGGAACTATGCCCAAAGGGCTACAAAAATATACATACCCTTTGACCCAGCAATATCGCTTTTAGGACTGTATCCCCAAGAGATCATAAAAATGAGAAAGGGTCTCATATGTACAAAAATATTTATAGCAGCACTCTTTGTGGTGGCCAAAAACTGGAAATCAAGGGGATGCCCATCAAGTGGGGAATAGCTGAATAAATTGTGGCATATGAATGTAATGGAATATTACTATACTATAAGAAATAATGAATAGGAAGACTTCATTCAGAGAGGCCTAGAAAGATTTATATGATCTGATATTGAGTGAAAGTAGCTGAACCAGGAGAACTTTGTGCACAGCAATGACCACAGTGTGCGAGAGATTTTTCTGGTAGACTTGGAATTTCGTAGCAATGCAAAGACTTAAAAAAATTTCCAAAGGTCTTCTAAGGCAAAGTGCCTTCCATATCCAGAGAAAGAACTATGGAATTCAAACACAGAATGTAGCAGAGCATTCTTTTTTGAGTGTCTGTTATGTTTTGGTTTGTTATATGATTTCTCCCATTGAATTTAATTCTTCAGTATGACTATAGTGAAAATGTATTTAATAAGAATGTTTGAGTAGAACCTATATAAAATTTCATGCCATTTCAGGGAGGGAAGGAGAAGGTAAGAGGGAAGGAGGGAAAAATAACAGTCTAGGTTATATGATAGTGATTGTAGAACATTGAAAATTAAAAAAATAAAATGTTCAAAAAAATTATAATGGAGCAGATGGAAGCTAATGACTTTAGGAGAAACCAAGAAATTACAAAACAAAACCAAAAGAATGAAAAAATAAAAGAAAATGTAAAAATATCTCATTGGAAAAACAACTGACCTGGAAAATAGATCCAGGAGATCACAATTATTGATCTACCTGAAAATGATGATCAAAAGAAGAGCTTAGGCCTCATCCTCCATGAAATTATCAAGGAAAACTTCCCTCATATTCTAGAACCAGGGGGTAAAATGGAAATGGAAAGAATTCACCAATCACCTCCAGAAAGAGATCTTAAAAGGAAAGCTCCTAGGAATATTGTGACCAAATTCCAGAGTTCTCGGTTCAAGGAGAAAATATTACAAAAAGTCAGAAAGAAACAATTCAAATATTGTGGAAATACGATCAGAATAACACAGAATTTAGCAGCTGCTACACCAAGGGCTTGGAATATGATATTTCAGAGGTCAAAGGAGATAGTTTTAAAACCAAGAATCACCAACCCAGAAAAACTCAGTACAATATTTCAAGGAGAAAAATGGAATTTCAACCAAATAGAAGACTTCCAACATTCTCATTGAAAAGATCAGAGCTGAAAAGAAAATTAGACTTTCAAATACAAGAATCAAGAGAAACATGAAAAGGTAAACAGGAAAGAGAAGCCTTAAGGAACTCATTAAAGTTGAACTGTACATTCTTACCTGGAAAGATATAATTTGTAACTCATGAGACTTTTTTTCAGTATTAGGGTAGTTACAAGGAATATATACATACATACATACATACATACACATATGTATATACACATACATATGTATGTACATACATATATGTAAGTGTGTATGGATATGTATGTATGTATGTGCATATTTTATATGTGTAGGTATGTATATATCCATGGGTGTATGTGTATAGATAGATAGATAGACAGATAGATAGATAGAGGGCACAAGGTGAATTGAATATGAAAGGAACATACCTAAAAAATAAAATTTACTGTTGAGTGGAATATAATAGGAGTAAGAGAAAAGGAGATATAGGATGTTGCAAATCATCTCATATAAAAGACGGAAGGAAGAGCTTTTACGATGGTGGGGAAGAGGGAGGAGGTGAAAGGAAATAAGCGCCCCTTACTCTCATGGGATTTGGCTTAAGGAGGGAATAACACAAACAGTCAATTGGATATGGAAATCTATTTTACCCTGCAGGAAGGCAGGGAGAAGGGTATAGGAGGGGGAAGAAAATAGGAGAGACAACAAATTGTTGAAAGGGATAATGAGAAGCAAACATTATTGTAGGATAGCTCAAGGGAGAGAACAGTTAAGGGCAGCATAGGACAGAGGGAGATGTGGTTAGTCTTTTGCAACATAACTATTATGGAAATGTTTTGCACTGTTACACATGCGTGATCTATATTTAATTGCTTGTTTTCTCAATGAGGTTGGGTGAGGAGGGAGGAAGGAGGGAATATGGAACGCAAAGCTTTAATAATGAAAGTTAAAAATTGTTTTAGAACGCAATTAGAAAATCAGATATACAGGCAATGGGGTAACCTATTTTTCCCTACAGGAAAATAGAGGGGAGGGTGATAGAAGAAGGGTGGTAATAGAAGGAAAGATAGACTAGAGGAAGGGGTGGATGGGGTGCATCCTCTCCTGGGGTAGATGGTGGGGAGAGATGGGGAGAAAATGTTGAATTTAAATTCTTGTGGAAGTGAATGTTGAGAACTGAAAAATAAATGTTGCATATTTAAAAAATAAAACAAAAGAAAACATTTGACAACTTGGCTGAAAACATCATCCTAAAAAACATGGGAGGAAACACCCAGCCTTGTTTCACTCAAGTGGTGAACAGGAAGGCATGAGAGTATTGTTCACTATCCAAAACCCAAGCAAATTATGTAAAAAAATTGGTTGCCTAGAGAAGTTCATCAGTATTGTACATCAATTTCTTAAGACATTGGGATGAGATTAGTTCAACAATACAAAAGGAATTGATTTGGTTCATTGGGTGATTTTAAAGAGAAAAGAGAAAGTTGAGGGAATTTGGGAGTGCCATCACAAAACTTTTGGACATGACCACCCTTGGGAAAATTAAGATTTTCAATATTACCATTAGTGATTATAAATCTAGATTTGATTTTGTCAAAATTTATTCTGAAAGGAAAATCATAATGAGGTCTTCTTTAGAGTGAAATACGTTCTCTTAATCAGATAACTGTGGTAAATCAAACCTTAATGCAAATTACATTTGCTGAATGACATTCAGGAAAGATACTAAAAAATTCATGAATCAAGAAAATTTGAGTTTAAATCAAGTATCAGAAGTTTCTTGGATATGCAATGTTAAGTGAATTATTTCACCTCTATTTACCTCAATTTCCTAATCTGTAAAGTGGATAGATAATAACACAACCCACTCCAAGGTTATTTCAAGGATCAAGCAATAGTGCATAGCACGTAGTAAGCATTATATAAATGATAATAAATGTGAGTATTCTACATCGGTCTGGAATTCAATCAGTATGGAATACTGAAAGTGTTAAAAGGGTGATTTTCTATGTAAGATCATTTGGAAATGCATTCAACTGAATTAATGTCATCTGACTAGAAATAACTTTTGTTTCACATTTTAAATATATGAAATTGGATATTTTTTCTTAGATTTGGCAAATCATTACATCAGAAATGCTATTAGAAGTGTAATTTCTCTTTTAATCTGGATGTTCTTATTATTTATCTTTATAAATTTTTTTAAAGTGGATAATATAGTAAAGAGTGAGTTTCAACTGAGATTATTTGCCTGTAATATATGAAAATTATGAAATTATATCTGTCAAAAATAGTATGTATTGAAGTTATATCTTTGAATCAATTTAGTAATAATAGACTTAAATTCAAATACTTCATTTTGCCTTACAAGTTAATAATCATATAGATATGTTAGTCTGGAGGTTTACGATTCTCAGAATTTTTCTGGGACCTTGATTCAACAACAGTCACATAATCACTGTATATATGAAACTCCAGAATGTGATTATGCTTAATTTATAAATGAAGGATAAACATTTCCTTATATGTACTTACTATTAACTAATATTGGAACGTGAAAAAAATAATAACCTAGCCCAAACTATGATTAATTAAATTTTGTTATTGGAAGGAATATCTCTTGGCATTATAATTTGACCTTATTCTGAGTTTTGATTTCAGGTATTACTTTCTGAATTGTCATGAAGCCAATAATCCACCATTCAAGGGAAAGGCTGTGTGCTGCCAAAGGGAGTGCAGTCTGAGAATTACTATAGGTAGATGTATCTCTCTGGGAACAACTGAGGCAATCAGTTTCCCATTGTGTTATTTCCCTTCTGAAGAGGAAATTTTCCTATCTGGCTAATTCTGAGCCTGACATTTATACTCTGTGAGTAATGTGGAACTTTGCTGTGTAATGGTTTATTGACTATGACTCTTGCCTGGAATCAAACAAAGCTAAGGGAGTTTTCCCCTATTACGGCTTGTTTCAGATCTATGCCCTTGAAGGGTCAGCCTTGATATTGTCATAACCATTTCCCTTCTTCTTGTATCACAGAAATTTTATGTAATCAGTGTAGGTCAATAGTAACATTTGTCATTACATAATTCTATTGATTATAGATTATTACTATAAAATGTGTTACTATAATGGGATGGGAGTGGAAAAAAATTCTTAGTATTTACATCTAAAGTGGTGATCAGCTCCCTATTCTAAGAAACTAAGTAAATGAGTTATTTGACTTTGCCATTATTCTTTGAAAATGATGAGGATACACACACACACA
>CM053769.1:167585611-167616745 GCA_028658325.1 Potorous gilbertii | reverse complement strand
GACACTCAGGTGGAGATCCTGATCTTGGATGGACTGTCTGAGCCTAGATATCCTATCCTATGATCCTAACAGCAGTAACTCAGCTGGGATCCTGGTGGTCTCAAGTCTCTTCCCTGTCACTGCAGTACTACATTTCAACTACATGAGAGAGAGGAACTGAGGATGGAGAGGCTGTAGCAAGATCTTTGTTCTTTGTGCATTCTCCCTCTCACAGTTTCTAATAGGATTCTAGAAGGCTCAAATCTAGAGCTTATTAATTGGATCTTTCACTTCTCTATTTTTCTTTGGTGGGAATTATGTCATTGATATGATTAACGATATCATCTACTTGGAAGAGTAGTCCTAAAGATCAAATAAAACATATGTACAAGTGCTTACAAAACTTAAGGTGCTACATAAGTAATGATGATGATGGCAATGGCAGTGTTGTGAGTGAGATGACTGATGATGATGATGAAGATGATAAAGGTGATGATGAATTTCTTTCCTATTTGTTGCTTATCTGACCCACCTAACCATTATTCATTGTTCATGATAAAACTGGTTTGATTAGCACATTGGCACTCTTATCTTTTTCTTTTTGAAAATAGGCACACTTCAGAAAAACCAGGAAAAAACTTATACGAACTGATGCTGAGCTAAAATAATTCCAGGAGATCCAGAAGAACATTGTACATAGTAATAGACACAGTGTGAGATGACTGACTTTTATAGATTTAACTCTTCTCAGCAATGCAAGGACATAATGCAGTTCCAAGAGACTCATGACAGAAAATGCCATCCACAGAGAAAGAACGATGGGGTCTAAATGAAGATTGAAGAATATTATTTGCTTTTGCTTTGTTTTGTTTTTTCCTTCTCATAGTTCCTCTCAATCATTCTAATTCTTTTTTATAACATGACTAATGGGAAAATATGTTTAAAAGGAATGTATACGTAGAATCTAAATGAAGGTGCAATCACCTGCTAAAAGGAAAGATAAAGCATGGGTCCACAAATTGAGGAGAAAAGAGAACATTTGGAAAAGTCATTTTTAAGGAGCATGTTAGCTAATCAAGGAAAAGTAAAATGACTACTATCCACCATGCGAGATTATGCCAATCATGTAATGGACCTGTGATCTCGTTGATGTGAGATCTAAGGTTTGATAAGACATTTATGTGGTAGATCCAGAATTTTAGGGTTCTAGTTCCTCCAGCAGAGAAACTAACTGGTAACTGGTTGTCACACTGTATAGAATGCTGGACATGATGAAATCAAGAATACTTAAATTAAAATCTGTCTTCAATTACATACAAGTTTGTGAATCTGGGTAAGTCACAAACTTTATATGCCTCAATTTTCCCATTTAGAACATGGGGATAACAATAGCACCTCCCTACTAGGATTGTCCTATGGACAGAATGAGATCTATTTCCAGTGATCTGCAAAACTTAAACGCTCTATAAATTCTGGTTATTATCGTTATTCCTCAACAATTAGCAAAATTAAAAATTTCCCAAGAAGATCTCAGTTTATTTTTAAATGAATAGCATAGCTCCAATTAAGTAAGTTGTTTTTTTAATCACTCATATAAATGAGACATATCTGAGAACTAGAACAATAGGGATGATGCTATTGTCAATGAAAACCCAAGGAAAAGAGGAAGGTAGAAGAATACCGGTATCTAACCAAAGGAATAAAGTCAAATATCCCAAGTAGTTCAATGTCAGAAGACATGCTTGGCAAACAAAACCAAGGCAACCAAGATACGAAGGAAAGCAGAAAGCTAGGAAACAATTCTTTGCAAGAAATATTTCTGATTTCCCATATGTATAGAGAACTGAGTAAGATTTATAAGAATACAAGTCATTCCTCAATTGATAACCATCAAAGCATATGAACAGGTTACTTTCAGATGAAGAACTTAGAGCTATCTATTGTCATATGAAAAAATATTCTCTAAATCACTATTGACTAGAGGAATGGAAATTAAAACAACTTTGATGTACCAACTCACATCTATCAATTTGGCTTATGTGACATAAAAGGAAAATGATAAATTGTGGAGAAGATATGATAAAATTGGGAAATTAATGCATTGTTAATGGAGCTGTGAACTGATCCAACCATTCTAGAGAGCAATTTGGAACTATGCCCAAAGCACAATCAAACTATGTATACCCTTTCATCCAGCAATATCATTACTATCTCTGTATCTCAAAGAGATTAAAAAAAGGGCCAGAGATCTACATATACAAAAATATTTATAGCAGTTCTCTTCATGGTATCAAAGAATTGGAAATTGAGGGAATGACTATCAATTGGGGAATGGTGTAATGGTAATTTAAATGGGAAGATCTTTCCCATTAATTAATATGCCCATGTGACCTGCTTAAATCACATGAAAGCCTAAGTCACATGTGGGGGAAGGAGCTTACTGGAACAGGAAGGTTGGAGCAGAGCTGAGAGGAAATTGGACAGAGAGCAGTCAGAGCTGGAAAAGGCAGCAACTAGTGTGAGTGGGAGAGCCTGTAATTTGTTTAAAGGAGCTGATTTATGGGAAAATCCTAGCAGGGCAAAGGCTTGGGGATGGTGTTACCTTCTTCATCGTTCTTGTGTATAGATTTCTTGGTTACTATGACAGATTTGGCTTTCTGATGTTGAGATTTGGTTTTCTGATGTCTGAATAAATGTTTTTCTTCTGTCTTTTATATGGAGATTTCGCTATTCAGAACTACGCCAGCATATTCATAGTTGCCTTCAGTGCTCTGAATGTTGCCTTGGTGACACAAATGCCTAACAAGTTGGGGCATTTTTACATATTAATTACATATTAATGTAAGGAATATACTATTGTGCTGTAAAATATAATGAGTAGGTGGATTTCAGAAAAAAAAACCTGGAAAGACTTACATGAACTGATGCTGATTGAAGTAAGCAGAACCTGGAGAATATTGTACACAGTAACAGTAACATTGTGTGATAGATATGATAGACTTAGCTCTTCTCAGCAATGCCATGGTCCAAGATAATTCCAAAAGATGTGGATGAAGAATGTCATCCATATCCAGAGAAAGAACTATGTAGTTTAAATGCAGATCATAGCATACTTTTCATCGTTTTTTCCCTAGTTTTTCCCTCTTATTCTGTTTCTTGTGTTACAACATGAATAATGTGGAAATGCATTTAACATGATTGCATGTGTATAGCCTATATCAAATTACTTGCTTTCTTGAAGAGGGAGAAAAATTTGGAACTCAAAGCTTATAGAAACATGAATGTTGAAAACTGTCACAACTAACTGGAAATAATAAAATACTATTTATAAAAAGAAGATATACTTGAAGGCAGACTTCATACAGCTGAGTGAATCAATATTAGTGTTGTTCAGAACAACCCCTTAGTGATCCTTTTTTGAACAGTGATCCTGATAAATTGGAAAAATCTGTGATACCATGGAGAATATTTTATTCAAGTATATAATGATCCAAGAGAATAAAAATATAGAAAATACAAAATACAATTTCTATTCCTAGATGTGATTAATTGTATCCCTCAATTCAGGGATAGACCCAAAATTATTGAAAAATATGATTTGTATTCTCTTGACCCACAATTCCAATTCTGTGGCACATGGATAGAGACAACATTGAAAATGACAGAGATAGCCATCACCAATGCCATTGTCATCTAGGTAACATTTTATGATATATATGGCACTCTACATACATTGTTTCATTTGATCCCCATAACACTGTGAAATATATTGGAAATTTATTAGCTGCATTTTGGGTCACACTCACATTCATTTGAAGAGCATTTACTGTAGAGTTGTGAAATTACTTGACCAAGGACATAGAGTAAGCTAGTAAATGGTGGGTGGGGCACAGAATCAGCATTCAAGTACAGGTCTGCTCACTCAAAATCCAATACTTTTTTTTGTGCACAAAAATAAATAATAAAGAGGCATAACTTTCTCTTTGATTCTAGTGGTTTCCTTAATGGAAACATAATGGGTTCAGCCATTTAATTTTTTTTCCTAAAATTGATAACTCAACAGAAAATCATTCAATAAAACATGGGTTCTATAGAGTGTTAAATGAAGGCATACTTTCCTTTGGAGAAAACTGAAAATATTATTTACATGAGACTTTGGACATGGTTTTATGTCATTGCAGATAGCTTTGAAAATATTTTTTATTAGCCTGGTTTGAACTTTTTTAAGTAAAGTGATGTCTAATATAAAAAGATAGAAGTTTAAGAAAAATAAAAATATTACAAAGGAACATCAAGTTTTTTGTCTTTAAATGAATTTCCTGATAATTTTTCCAAATGGATCCAGGAAGGTGAACAAATAGAAATTAATTGTTTAATGGAAGCATTCTTTTCAAAAAGGTAGTTTAGAAGCAATTGTGTGAGTGTTAAGTTTTCAGCAAAGAACCCGGAGGTGATAAATCACTGCATTAGGGAACCTAAACCAGTATTAACATTCCAGCCACCTTGTCTAGCAGCTGCCATATTTGTGGAACAATTTGTATGTAAATGTTTTTTTAATATAAATTGATATTGAGGTTATCTGAGGATGGCTACTTTATATGTATGATTTATGATCAATTGGAAGCATGGTGTTTATCATACAGACAAGAGAAACAAATTGCAAGTATTTAAAACAAAATTGAACAAACGTATGTGAAGAATGTCATCTTTATACAAATCCTCAGGAAATTGTTTCTTTATGGATTCTTACCACAATTGCTATTAAATAAATACAAATTGGAGTATGATATATTTCTATCATGGTTAGTGAAATATGCCACACAAGGTCGGAGAAATGGATGGATCCTTTTTGCTCCTATACATGCTCTTTCTCCCCATCTTCTTGGGATGAGTCTTATGTTTTGGCTCATAAGATTCCCCTCCATCCTCCATTTTTTCTTTCCTTCCTTCCTTCCTTCCTTCCTTCCTTCCTTCCTTCTTTTCTTCTTTTCTTCCTTTTTTCCTTAATTCCTCCTTTTCTTCCTTCCTTCCTCTTCCATGATTCCTCATTCTGGCAAGAGGTCCTTTCTAGCTAGATGCCATTTGAATTTTAGTGGGCTACAGACTCAAAATGAACCAACAGTGGATATTGCAGTCAAAAATGCATGTTTAATCTTTGGCTGTGCAGAATTCAGAAAAAGTGAGTTAACATTCCACTATTCTCTGTGGTGGTCTAGCTACATCTATAATAGTATTTTCATTCCTAGAGACCATATTTTATGAGAAAAAAATAATCTAGTAATATACACACACACAAATATATACTAGAAATGGATGAAGGAGATAAAGAGATAAAGATTTTTAGCCTAGAAAAGGGGAGTTGTAAGGAACACTTGACTTGTCTTTGAGTATTTGATGGGGCATATTTTAGAAGACAGATTGGCTTTGTTCTGTGTTGCCCTAAGAGAGAAACTATGAATAGTGGGTGGAAATTATAGAGGGAGATTTAGAGTTAAAGGGAAGAAAATTTTTTGACAAATAAAATGATCTCAAAATGGAATAGCCCATCTTGGAAGGGGTGGGCTTTTCCTCTTTGGAGTTCTTCAAGGAGAGGGTAGACAACAACCTTTGCATAGCATATAAGGAATAGTCTGGTACTGTTTGAATTAGGATAGCTAGGTGGCACAGGGCATATAGTGCCAGACCTGGAGTTAGGAAGACTCATCTTCCTGACTAGAAATCTGTCCTCAGACACTTACTATCTGTATGGCCCGGGCCAAAGTCACTTAACCCTCTTTGTCTCAGTTCCTTATCTTCAAAATTAACTGAAGAAGGAAATGACAAACCACTGCAGAATCTTTGCCAAGAATACCTCACAAGGGGCTACAAAGAATTGGGCATGACTGAACACTAGAACTGTCTGAACTGGTTGTTCTTTTTAGTCCCTTACAGGTTTTACATTCTATGATCCTTGACTTTACTTGATGCTCCAAAATAGACAATGCACTCAAGATTCATTACCTCCTAGTATTTTCTTTTACAAACTCTCCTAATTGAGAAGCATTAACTCCTTCCACAGTATTTCTGGTGTTATCTTTCACTAAAACTTGAATAGCTTTTTCCTAGCCTCTCAGGTACCAGATTCCTTTGTTAGAAATGGATACAACAAAGACATGGTGTTTTTTTGGCCTGATGCTTTACATTACAAAAGGAATGGCCTGGATTTTGGAAGGCCATCAGAAAGATTCTGCACCCCTTAAATTGCATTCCATGAGTTCCTCCCTTCTTGACTGATGAAGGGGAATTGTGATTAATATAATTATTATTGTGTTATGTTTTTCTTCAATTATTAAAGCAATCTCAATAAGATGTTATAGTTCATAACTACATTTTTCATTAAAAATAATAATTACCACAGCTTTGAGCATGCTGGACAGAATAAGACATAATCTTAGCCTACAACATGACATGGCAATGATTGATCTTACAAAAATTAGCATAAAGAAGGGGTTCCGAGGTTTGCAAAGTGCTGTACATTGCTGTATCTTATTTGATCCTCAAAAAAATCCTAGGAGATAGGTGTTGCCCATAATTGCCATTATGGTTGCCGTAGTTTAGTTGTTTTAGTGCTATGCTATTCATGACATTTGTTGTTTTTGTTTGTTTGGGGTTTATTTGGGCAAAGATACTGGAGTGGTTTGCCATTTCCTTCTCCACTGTACGACCTCACTATCCCTTATTACTATTTTATAGATGAGGAAACTGAGACTGAGAGAGGGATTATCAGTCCAGGATCATGCCACTAAGTGTATGAAGCAGGATTCAACTCTTAAGTCCAAGTCCAAGGCTTTAACCACTGAGAAAGCTTGCTGCCTCATTTATATAAAAGTTAGGTTTAGTGGCTCCCTCCGGTAATCCCTGCTATTAGAAGAGGCTGAGGCCAATATGTCTCTTTAATTTAGGTGTTCCAAGCTTCTCTATGGCCACATCTCATTGTCTGTACTCAGTAAATCCTACACCAATATGGTGAGTTTCTGGAAGTGGGTAAGGCCTGTAAGGAAAGGAAAATTAACCCAGATAGAAAATTCTGTGATAAACAGAGTCAGAGTTGACCCAGCAAGTACACATTGCACTTCTAGGCTGGTTCAGATAGGTAGACTCCATGTCCAAATCAGTAAATTAGTTAATTAAATGAAAATCAAATTTCCAAGTGGTATAGACATTATTGTCCACTTACCAAAGGGAAAGGCATAATGTGTTGAGTAACTTGTTCTTGGTCATAGAGCTATTGTGAGAACTAGCTCCCTGAATTGAGTCCTCCCAGATTTCAGATCCAACACCTTATCCACAGTTATCACATTGCCATTTAACCCTATGCCAATGAATGAAAATGGTTAAGAATAACATTCCCTTCCCCAATAATCTTTGGATGATTCATCCTTATGGACCTTCTACCCCAACAAGATTTCTGTTCATTACAAGTTTACAATATGAAAAGAAGAGAAAAGAAAAACAAAACAGTAACACCAAAAAAACTGTACTCTTTTCACATAATTAATTGATAAGACAATTCCCTCCAACAGCTCAATTCAATAAACTTTATTAAGTGCTCACTAGTACCATGAACTGTGCTAAGTGCTAGGTATATAGAAAGAGGTAAAAGACAGACTCTACCCTCAAAGAATTCAAAATCTAATAGGGAAGACATGTAATCAAATACATACAAAGCAAGATTTATACAGGATAAATAGAAAATAATTAACAAAGGGAAGGCACTGAAATTGGGAGAGGTTAGAGACGGGGGTGGGAATTTAGTTCATAGGTAAAACAGAAGCCAAGGAGGCCAAGAGTTGAAGTGGAGGAAGGGGAGTATTTCAGGTATGTGGGAAGCTAAAGAAAATGCCTAGGACTGAGAGATGAAGTGTCTTATTCTCAGAAGAGCCTGAAGGCCAGTGTCATTGGATAGAAGAGTAGAGTACATGTTGAGGAATAAGGTGGAAGAAGACCAGAAAGTTAAGAGGTCATGAAGGACTTTGAATGACAAACTGAGAATTTTATGTTTGCTCCTGGAGGCAATAGAAAGCTACTGGAGTTTACTGAATACCAGGGTGAGATGATCAGACTTACATTTAGGAGAATCATTTTAGTGACTGAATGAAAAATTGATTGGACTAGGGAGAAACTTGAGCCAAGTAGACCTACCAGCTGGCTACTGCAGGAATTGAGGTATGAGGTAATGAAGGCCTGCCTTAGAGTGGTGGCAGTATCAGAAGAGAGAAGGCAATATATTCAGGAGATATTTCAAAGGTCAAATCAATACACATTGGTAATAATTTGGATATGGGGGTAAAAAACAGTGAGGAATCTAGGATGACTCTGAGGTTATGAGCTTGAAGAACTGGAAGGATGGTATTATCCTCTACAGTAATAGTGAAGCTAGGAGGACAGGGATGATTTAGGGGAAAAGATAATGAGTTGTTTTCGACATAATGAGTTTAAGATGTGTGCCAAATTTCTGGTTCAAGATGTCTGAAATGTACTTGGAGAAACAAGATTGAAGGACAGGAAAAGATTGGGGCAGGAAAGGTAGATTTGAGACTCATTGGCATAAAAATGCCAAATGGTAATTAAATCCATGGGAATTCATGAGATCATCAAGTGAAGTAGTACAGGGGAGAATGCAAGAGGATGTAGGACAAAACCCTGAGGGACACCTATGTTTGGAAGGCATTATTTGAAGGGGGATACAAGAAAATAACAGAGAAAAAATAGTTAGATACACAGGACGAAAATCAAGAAAGAAGAGAGCACCAAGGAGGATAGCATGACCAACCATGTCAAAGGCTTCAGAGATCAAAGAGGATAAGAACTGAGAAAAGTTATTGGATTTGACAACTAAGAGATCATTAGTAACTCTGAAAAGAGCAGCTGGCGCAGTATCATGATACTCTATTTAATAGTCAATATCAAAGTTCTAACTATAAATCTCATATGTGTGTATGAATATACATACATGTATATATGTATATGCACCTATGTACACATACATATACAATACATATATGCATCTATATATAAAAACAAATATAAAATACAATATACACGCATATAATATATACGCAGTACACCTACATGGATATATGTATTATGTGTATTGTGTAACCAGGCCGAGGCATATAACATTTCTTGAGGTTGAAAGGTCAAAGTTTAAAAATCAAATTCATATTTATTAAACATCAAAAAGGAAAGTCACTAATACCTGAGTAATCATCTTTTTCCTTGGTACATTAAAGTGATGGTCAAAGATGACAAAAGTCTTCATTCTTTACCCTAGAATGAGGATGGAGGAGGGTAGAATTAAGTCTAATCAAGAAAGATAAATGGATAATGCTCAGAATTGGATAATTTCTCCACTGAATAGCCTTTGGAATGGATGTGGAATTTTCTCTGATGATAATATCTGACTCTAAGTGGTTTCAAATTGTTTTCTAATTGATCCAGAGCTTTTCAACTGAGATAAAAGGGTAACCCAGTCTTAAAAAAGAAGAAAACAAATCTTATTCAAATGCTCCATTCCCAAAGACTGTCCACTGTCTTTACTGTTTGAACTTTCACGTATGATCACAGACTCAGAGCAAGAAGGTCAACCTCATCAGCTTACCAATGAAGAACATGAGGCTGAGAAAGGTTAAGTGATTCCCCCAAGGTCACAGTTTTAGCAGAGCCAAGATTCGAAACTACATCACAAACTCCAGATACATCACTCTTTCTTTTCTACCACCCTCCTTCCCAGACTAATCCTGACTTCAGCCCTGCTTTAGATTCGTTTTTATGGTGCTTTGCATGGTTGCAAACAGGCTGCTCGAAGGAAAAGATGGCTTTCTATGGTCTATATCACTTGCTTGTTGAGTAATCAACAGACTTGCTTCTTTGGATTGTAAGGCAAATACTCAGTTTAATCCTCTACCATGGACAAAGATTAAATCCAAGAAACATGGAGACCAGGTCCTATTGGACACTCCCTAAAGTCCTATTTGTTTTTAAAATATATAAGCTACATTTTCATTAAGCAAGAAATCTACACAAGCAAGCACAGTAGGTTATGAACTCTGTGTTATTTTTGTGGATGGAGAAGTAGGGATTCAGGAAATCTGTTACCTACAAAAAACTGTCAGAGCTAGACTCGAACCCAGATTTTGTTTCTCAAAATTCCATTCTCTTTCTAAGCTGCTTCTCAAATTAAATGACCTAACTCAACCTGACATAGTGAGATACTCAAATTTGAAAAATGTGAAATGAAGTTGGAAAGGTACATAGAAATCAGATTGTGGAGACTTTAATGACATATTTATCCCCAAGGAAGTCAGTAAAAATTTCTAAAGAGTGGAGTGAAATGATCTATGCCTGTATTTTGGTAGCTGTGAGGAAGATGGAGTGAAGACTGGAAACAAGAAGAACAATCTTGAGGCTATAGCAATAATACAGGTGAGTGTTAGAGAGAATTTGAAAGAGAATGGTAGAGGTGGTGAGGGGATGACCATGAAAGTGGGGAGGACAGGACAAACGCTAGAGATATTGTCAAACAAGTAACTGGACATGGAAACTAATTGGAGCAGCTGTTTAGTGCAATGTATAGAGTTCTGGGACAGGCACTAGTAAGACCTGAGTTCAAATCTTGCTTTAGGTTTACTATTTGACCCCAAGCAAAGCACTTAACCTTTGCTTGTCTCAGTTTCCTGATTTATAAAATTCTGATAATAAAAGCACCTAACTCCCAGAGTCATTGTGAGGATGAAATGAGAAAATAATTGAAAAGTGCTTAGCAGAGCGCCTCGCACATGATAAACACTATATAAATGCCAGGCAACTAGGTGGCACAGTTGATTAAAGTGCCAGGCCTGAAGTTAGGAAGACTCATCTTTCTGAGTTCAAATCTGACCTCAGACACTGGCTATGTGACTCTCAACAAATCACTTAATGCTGTTTGCCTCATTTTCCTCTATAAAATGAGATGGAGAAGGAAATGGAAAATGCCAAAAAATGCCAATATGGGGTCATGAAGAGTTGGACATGACTGAAAATAACTGAAGAACGACATACAAATGTTAGAGATTGATAATGATGATGATTGAGGATGATGATGATGATGATGATGATGACTGAAGAAGAGAGAAGGGTTAAAAATGACTAAGGATGCAAATCTAGGTGAATAGGAGGAGGAAGATATCCTTAACCGAAATACAGAGGTTTACACAAAGGTAGGTTTTGAGGCACAAAAATTGTTTCCATTTTTGACATACTGAGTTTGAGGTCATAATGGAATATGGAAATGGAAAAAATCTAGCAGGTAGATCACTTCGCTGACCACTTTAGCATAGATATTAGGGCTGGATATACAGATGTTACCGTTATCTCTCTAGAGATGATAAGATTATGTATTTGGACATTCTTCTTTGTAATGTATTAAGTTCTCTGGAAATGTATTGCAATTATTAAACTATGTCAGAAGTTCTCTGATGACACGAAGGATCCAAATACCTTAGGAGACTTCTCACAGAGCTCAAATATCAACAGTTACACTTAGAAGGTAAGTGAAAAACATAGGTATTATATCAGAGTTCTTTGAAAATAATAATGTTGTCTAATCAGCAACCCCATCCAGTCTCAGTAACATCTAACAATAGATTATTTAGGACTCCAGCATGGGCACTTAAGTTTGGTCTTTTAAGTCATTGATTTTCTCACACAGACGCTATACTTCCTTTCTTCCTTTGTTTCTTCCTTCTTCTATCCTTCTATTTCCTTCCTTCCTTCCTTCCTTCCTTCCTTCCTTCCATCTTTCCTTATCTCCAGCATTTCTCAGTAAAAGTGAGGAGATGTTTATAAATTCTTTATATTTTGCTTCTTTACACTCTCTTCAGGTCAACTCACTTATCTTAGTTGTATACTATAAACTCCTTGCTTTGTGCTGTTGCTGCTGCTGCTGTTTGTTGTTTGGTTATTTGGTTGTTGTTGTAGTTTTCCTGCAACTCTCCTGAGCTTCCAGAAGATGGTGACCACTCTCTTCTCAGGAGACAGGCTGTCTAACAATCTCTCCACGAGTAATACTTCTTATCCTCTTCCATATCATGGTTCATTTACAATTCAAAACATACCTTTAGGTGTGAATGTCTCTGTTTTCTGAAAGGCAATTTTTGTTTCAGAGTCATGAGATTTATTTAGAAATGATTTCTCAAGGGGAGAGCAGAGGAAACATCTTCCCTTCCATGGTTTAGATAGTCTTTATTTCATGGTGGCACATGATGGCTCATTTTATTTTCTATATCTTTTTTAGAGCTTCTCCTCTTGCTCCTACCAGTACTTTCCCATTTAGTGCCTTCCCATATGCCCTTTTGGGTAGCTAGATGGATTATTCAAATTGCTTAGAGATGCTTCCTGAGAAATTTCCAAGTAGGTGGTAGAAACAACTCTGCCCTCTTCCCTGGGGGCCTCAGTTCAGTGTAGAGGAACAGTCCTAATCCCATTGCATTATTTTAGCAGGGGTCCTAGCTATTGTATGGCCACTGTGGCAAGTTATTTGTTAATGAAATCTTCTTGCCTCATTAGCCTGATGCATTTCTAATAAAAATATTAACTCATATCATCATATTCAATCAGAATTATTGAGATTTGTTGCTGGAGAGAATAGATTGGGCCTTAGTTGGATAATCTTACTCTGTAGGCAAGGTAAATTCCCATGACATCAGCTCACTGCATAGTAAGTAGAACTAAGGATTGCCATGAAGTCACCAACCTTGATCAACTGTTGTTTGTTTTCCTCTTTCAGCTCATCATTCAAATGTCCAAATGTCATCTGCTCTCAGGAATTCAATCATCTTTACATAGGTGATTATCATATCTATTTATCAGCTCTAATCTTTCTGCTAAACTCCATTTGTGCATTACTAACTGCCTACGAGACATCTCCACTGTGCTGTGGGCAACTCATACCCCAAATAATGAAAACGGATGTCATTCTGATTCTTTCTTACCCACTCCTACTGCTACTTTCCTTCCAGTAACCTGGGTTTGTACCTCATTATATTGTGAGTATCAAATGAGGTAACTTACATGAAGCAATTTGAAAGCTTCTCTCCTCTCACAATGCTGGTCAGCTCTTCAGGTCTTAGTCAACCCTTGCTCAGGTTGTTGTAATACTCTACTAATTTCTCTCCCTGCTGTCCGTCTTTATTCTTTTTCAATCTGTCCTCCTTAGAGCTGACAGAGATACTCCTAAAATACATATCTGCCCATATTAGCATGCTTCTGAAAAATTTCTGGTGACTCTCAATTTACCAAGGATAAAATATAAATTCCTCAGCCTGACAAGGAAACTCCTCTCTAATTTGTCTACCACCTAGTTTTCTGGTTTAATATTACTTCTCTTCTTGTATTTTCTTTTTCCTGCCAAACTCCTTATTGGTACTGCTCCATATATGGAATTGTAACCTCCATTTTCCAGTCATTCACAAGTGATCTTACATGTCTGTAATGCAATCCCTCCTGACCTTCATCTTAGAGAGTCCCAAGATTCATTGAAAACAAAGTTGAGGTCCCATCTTCTGTGTAAGGCCTTTCTTGAAATAGCTTATGTTACTTTTTATTTGTTGTATTGCTATATGGACTTTATTACTTACCCTGCTATTTTGCCCTCTGTACCTTGGACCTTACTATCCATCTTGTGGCTGAAATCTCAGGATCATCATCGGACATCCTTGATCCTGCACTCTAAAACCTCTAGGCATTGTCATCTGCCCTGAAGCTGTATCTTCATATATGCATTGTTTATTTGTATTAAAGTAGGCACTAGATCACTTTTATGTAGTTCATAGCGTATCACTTGGTATATAGTAAGTATTTAATATATATTTTTGTAATAGCGACTAATCTGGCCCCCACTACTTGTTATACTTTACTCCTATCCCAGAATTTTCTATTTCCCTTAAAAGGGTTTGTGGTTACCTAACCTCTACCCTTGCCTCAATCACTTGATAATTACGTTCCTCCAATTTTAAGTCTCCTATACCTCAGTTCCATTTAACCACTTAACAGATTAGCTTTTACAAAGGAATATTTATTTTAATGGTATAGCAAGGACATATAAATACTCCCCCTTTAATATATAAGGGGGTCATTACACAACAGTTATGCTACCTTAGTCTTCAGGGAAGTATTCACTTTGAGTTCCTAGGCCATTTTCTTTTCGCTAGCCATGCCAGGCCAACTGTTCTGTCTTCCTGATACTTCTCCTTAGCTCTTGAGGTACTAGGCATTGAAGTTCATATTATAATTGCCAGATGTTGTTAATTAAGGTGAAAGTGCTCAGGTAAAGAGTTCCTTCAACAAAACTTGGAGATGTGGCTCAAAGCAGAGGTATGGGTGAAAGCTGACGCTATGATCGGAACTTCGTCGAAATCTTCTGCAGATGAAAGAGCAGCAGAATAATTATTGCCTGGAAGTTTCAGCAATTTTTTACTTACAGTTCTCATTGCCTTCTTGCCAAAATGAACTGTCTGCTCATTTATAGTAAATTGCAATTGGGTCATTAGCAAGGATTGAGGAGCTTGAGAATTACAACAGAAAGCAAAGCCCAGTACCACATAACATATATCTCCTTTGTCTTGTAAATACAGCTCTCCAATGCTTAGTTAAGTATTATTTAAGACACTATTGGATCTTTATAGAACATTTGCATCATTAAATATTTAATTTAGACATTAAAACATGTATGAAGTTCTGTCAAGTATTATTAATGATTAAGCAATAATAAAATGTGTTATGACAAAGTGTTAAATCTTTAATGCCCATTAGCTCTACTCAGTAAGTGTAACTGGAAACGGTACTAACGACACTTCTGGATCTCAAGGAGTCCTTTGCACATTGTAAAGAGATGAGGAATCTTATAACACCAATCAATAAGTGATGAAAGGAAACTGCTCACACTAGCTCTAATTTGGATGTGGGCTTTCACACAAATCCTATTAGCTTCGTAAAAGAGAGAGTGCTGTACAGACATGACTTCCTGCTTTTTAACCAAATGTCTGTGCATGTGTGATTGTAATTATGATTTTAGCTAAAGTTTTTTTTAATCATCTTAAGCATCAGAGAGTTCTGAAAATTCCATTAAGAAATAATTTCAAGGAAATACAAATGTCCTTTGAAATGATCCCAAGAGCTTTCCTTTGAGATTTATACAAACACTTCCTGTAAACATCTTACTTTCTTAGAAGAGGCCAAAAAATCAAGATATACATGCCTGCGCATATAAACCAGTCTATTACAGTGGAAAGAGTCCTGGATTGGTACTCAGAGGTTCTAATTCAAAATGCAACTTCGTTATTTGTCACTTGTGAGACAGGAGGCATTTAACTGGGTTTCTGTTTTCTCATTTACAAAATGAAGGGGTGGTAGTGGCCTGGATTACCTCCAAAATCCCTTTTAAATGAAAAAAAAACCTCTTATATCAAGATATGTAGAGATTCAAAACTAGATTTATTTTAATTATTTTCTTGACTGAATCCAACAGATTATAAGCCATACCCATAGAGGAAAACTTTCATGTATGTGATATATATCATACTTACTACTTAGGTTAAATTTTTAACAGGTCCTACTCAAAAAGATCATGGGATGTTTTTGATGAATACAATTATAATTTTTTAGATTAGAGAAACTTCATAAAGTATCTAGTCCTGCCCCATTTAAAATTTATTTTCAATATCTCAGAGAAATTATCTGACAACAATGATGATGAAGATGAAGAAGATAACTACCTTTGAATATAGAGTGTCCCAAAAGTCTTAGTACAATTTAGATTAAAGGCTTTGTGGATACTGGAAGTTTTGCAAATAATAACAATAACATTTTTTATTGTATTTGATCCTTACAACAACCTTGTGGTTTCATCCTCATTATACCAATGAAGAAATTGATTATGAGAAGTGGTGAGTTGCTGAGACAGAATATGAGCTAAGGTCTTCCTGATTCCAATTCCAACACTCAATCAATTAACCCACACTACTTACTTTGATTTAAGGGCTTAATCACTCTTCCCTGTTCCATTTATAGAATATTCTAAATTCTTCATTTTCTTAACCTGAATCTATCCCTTTGCAACTTCTAACTCTTCACAATCTGGATTTAAATAAAACAAGTTGAATATTTCCTCCATGTGAAAACCCTTCAATAATTTAATGAATACAGTTTTCCTTGGTACAAGGAATATCCCATGGTAGTATATAGGAACTCTGCACTTTCTTCTCTATTTTGTGCTTTACTGAAAATTAATAATCAGAATCAGGGAAGAAAGTTATCTAAGGTAGAATCAATCAGGGTATCATATATACTTATAACATGGAGACACTCTTGTTGAAGAGCCCTAACACTGCATTTTCTGAAGCTGAATCAATGATAAAAAGCACTACAAGATATTATGTTCAGACAATTATGTGATGATTTACTTTGTTTTATAGACCTCCCTGTTTTATTCTCTTATTCTTGTCAAGAGCAATTTTGCTATAGGTTCAGTCTCATGAAGAATTTATAAAGATGAAGAAGTATATCAATTAGAAAATCAGGCTTTTCTATCACTTCTTGGTAATTACCCAGTCATGGTGCCTTGATCTTAGGTCTGAAGATTTTTTTTTTACATTCCTTTACATCAGTTGATCTTGTAGCCAATTTTGATTGGGATTCAGCATTAGCCTCTTTTGGAGAGCTAACAACTCTCAGGAAAAAAAAATTAGATTTCAGGTTATTGAATCTTAACTTCTTATTCCAAGGGATTATCAGATCCTTAGGGGAGCCAAGATATGGGTAGCCTAACTTGTCTGGGGATTACTAAGGAAATCAGGAGCTAGAGAAAGCAATCTTCTTCTAATGGACATTGAGCATCAATGTTTTCTGTTTAATGTTACCCATTTTCAAGATCATTCTCAAGAAATATTTGTCCTTGATTATATTAAAAGGAATTTTTCAAGGATTTTAACAAATCCATTATCTCTTAACAACAGTTCTTACAGAAATCAATGGATTGAATGTCAGGGTGCTAGTCCTGCTTCTGTCATTAATTGATTTTATGACCTTTCGAAAAGTGATTTTATCTCTCTGTGCCTCAATTTACTCATGCGCAACATCAATAAGGAGGCTTAGATAGTCTCTAAGGCTCCTTTCAGCTCTTTAAGTTCATGTTTTGACATGAAGACAAAAGCATAGGAAACAGCTTCTCTCCCCACCCTATGCTTCCACCTGAGTCCAAAATATAATTTATTCCTATTTATGAAAGCAATGGTAAATTTGGTTGAGTTTCTCTCCCATGTACTGACCTGATTGAAAAAGATTTACATAGAATACAGAGTGCTGTTACTTGTGTTCATGATAAGGAAACTGGCAAGATCTATACTGCCTACATCTCATCTTACTCCCCTACTTTTTCATCATCCAGCCTGATACTTGATAAAATAAGTAATACTTTGTTTTATTTCACAAATCAAAAATAGCTTTGCTTCCTCCCCAAAACTTTTTCAATTCTGAGGTAGTTAATAGAGGACTTTTGAGCCTAAAACTTACATAGTTATTCCTACTTTGGGCAACATATTTTTGGCTGATTTTAACCCATATATATAACATATGGTACAGACCTCGGTTTCCTAGGTAACTGCATGTGTGGACTTGGTAGTAAGATTTCTCTTCCTCTGAGCACGTACATTGGTGGGGAAAATGATACCAGCTTCAGATGTGAGGCTTACAACCTCTTTCCTCAAATTAGGCCTTTCAGCTGTTTAAGCACTCCCACTAGGGTGGCCCATCTGAGGCTGCTCTGCAAATAGCCCCGTGAGATAGACCTTGCTATCCTCCTTCTCCCCCACACAAATACACTCAGCTTGTGTTCACAAGCATTCAGAGAATGTGAGCCAAGTGATCTACTTGATAGAGAAATGTGTAATCTAGTAAATTTGTCTACTCTAACATGATTGCAGTGAGGAAGTCTCTCTACCAATGGAATTCTGCACTTTTGTTGCGACTTGGATTCTTTGAGAGTTGCCTAGATCACTGATAGGTTAAGTGACTTGCCTAGGAACACTCAGCTAGTGTGTGTGTAATTTGAGTCCAGGGTTTTCTAGTTCTAAAGTTGACGATCCATTTCTCCATGCTGAATTCGTCTAAGCATCATAATTGTGACAAATGAAACTCTGAGACACAGAGATAATTAATAATCAAATTTATTAATTAGGATGGATAATAAAAAATTATCAGTGGTTTCTCTTGGTAATCAAAGACACCAAGGAAAAACATGAAATGCCTTAATAATATTTTCTGAAAGGGAATTCTCCTGACAAGTGAAAATCAACCTTGTTTGTGGGACATTTAATAAAGTGGAGGGTTAAAAATCTTCATCACCTTCTGCTGAGAATGTGACTTGATCATGACACTAGACAGCTGGACAGAGGAAGCCATTTCCATCTAGAACTCTCTGGCTGGCTTTCTTCTTCATGAACTAGGTCAACCTAAACTCTAATGGAGGAGATCAAAGACAGAAGTTCCTTCCAACTAATTGAGTGGAGTCCCACCCAAAATTGAGGAGCATGTGCCTTGAGGGCTAGGAGGAATCTCACCAATCAGCTATACTTTTCTGAGAATGACTGACTTTAACAGACATTAGACCTTTACTGAAAATAAAAGGAAAATGGTTAGCTGACAATTAATAATTAGTAATTAAGATAATAGTATAATATTAATTTCTCTCAATATATTCCTTTGAACTTAGGTCTTTTGAAGACACAGTAATAGAATGTGACCTGACAGAGACTGGAACCATGTTTAGGTCAATGAGTAAGATAAGAATATGGGAGTAAGGGGAAGAAAACCAATTTTGAACACACTTCAAATTACCCTCAATTACTAGAAAGATGACCAATTACTCTTATATTGCATAGAGTCAAAACCATTCCCTCCAATCTATTACCATCATAAAGCAAGACTTTCTTATTTTTTTCTTAAGTATTATATTCTTGCTTTCTTATTCTTCTTTGTTATGTTTTATATAAGTTCATAAAAGTTTTAAACCAGACCAGTAATTTTATCAATAGAGAGCACATAGCACTTTTTTCTACCAAAACAGAACACCTTGTTGTCTTAGATTGCCTATGAGTACAGCTGCTAAGTGGCCAGCTCAGGGGTCATACAACCAGTATGCATTAGAGACAGGACTTGAATCCAGGTCTTCTTTAAGGCCAGCTATCTATGTAGTAAACCACTCTGCTTCTTTTTTATATAAACCCGCTTCTGTTTAGATCAGTTGTTTAGGAATAGGATACCAGGTGAGATCCCAGATCTGGCCAAAAATTTCATATATCAATGGAAAATCAATGGTCTTAGAGACAGAAGTTTCATGTTCAAGTCCTAATTTTTACAAGTTAAATGATTCTTTGCAAGTCACTTAACTTCTCTGAGACTATTGTTCATCTGTTAAAAAGGAGATGATAGTTGTGTTAACTTCATAAAAATACTGTGAAGATAATACTTTGAAAGTCTTGAAACACTATTTGAATATGAGCTATTTGTTTACTAGACTTGTTAAGACTGATGGCTGGCTTGCTGTAAACAAATGTGTCAAAGAAAGCAGTTAATAAGTAAATTTCAAAATGTCCACTTTAAATCTATGCTTCTAGGATTCAAGTATCTTCTTCTCTCTTAAAAGAGATCATAACTTCATGAACCCTTATATTGAAAATGCTTTCAATTTCCTTCTAGCCTTTGAAGGAATATACACAACATAAATGATTCAAAAATAATTTCTAGTGTAGAAGATAATTTAATATAATCCATATAAGATATAATGTGAAACATAATCTACTTAATTTTTTCCATACACACTGCCCTTCCCTCCCATTACATGAACACATTTTGATATCTGATAAGGTATAAAGTAAGGTAGAGTCTCCATTCCCTATTCTGTGGGATCTTCATGGAGAGATGTAAGGTTGAGGTGGGATAAAATCCACTAATATAATTAAAATTTTTAAATATTTAAACCATTTCCCAAACATAATTGTAATATCTTTGAGGGTGTGGGCAATGTCTTTACATCTTTATATATCCCTAGTGTCTTCTACATAATAGATGATAAATATCTGACTGACTAAAATTAGAGCAATCTTTGTGAACACTGCATCTTAGTCTTCAACAATTTCACTTGCCTCTCATGCAGAGACAAATTGAATTCAATATAATTTAAATTATTTAAGCACTGACTATGTGCAAGATACTCTGCCAGGGGAGATGAAAGACCAAATCAAAATACCACCTTCAGTTCAAGAACTTAGAATCTGCTGGGAAGGATACAGCATAAAGGAATGCATACAGGTCAAAGAGAATGAGGCCTGGCATAAGACAATCAGATTGAACGTTGAACTGGTCATTGGTAATCTTCCAGAGAGCAGAGAACAGAATGGTGAGTTTAGAAGTTGGATTACAAGAGGTAAGAAATGACAGTGGTTAGAAAAAGGAAGTAGAAAGTCTGGGTTACTTCTCAAAATTATGAATGCTGGGGGAAATGATAGGGTCAAGTGAAAGTTTTTGTAAGTGAGGGAAGACCTGAACATGTTTGCAAGCAGAATCAGAGGCCCTTATGGTAGATGCCAGGTAGAATTAACAGAGGGACAAAAATCCAGGAAAAGATTAGGGAATCAGACTGAAGTAGAGGGGTGGTCAGAGCACAGAGAAAGGACACTGGTTTATCAATCTAATTTGGGCCAAAGGAATAGAAAATAAAGATGAAGAAGGATATTGAACCACTGCATTAGGAACACAAAAG
Source organism: Potorous gilbertii (assembly GCA_028658325.1). Taxonomy (NCBI): domain Eukaryota; kingdom Metazoa; phylum Chordata; class Mammalia; order Diprotodontia; family Potoroidae; genus Potorous; species Potorous gilbertii. Next base: position 167,595,933 of record CM053769.1, on the reverse strand, counting down.
AGGAGATGATCTCATTTGCCTCAATAAAATAGGAAGTAAGCTGATCTGCTACAGGAGGAAGAGTAGGGATGGAGTAGGTGACCTGAAGAAAAAAGAGATGGCTAGAAGCAATGATTATAATTCTATATTAGCTTCATGTAGTATCATATTTAAGATGTTTATGTTTTCCTTCGAGTTAACGAAGGAATCCATAAGTTATAGATATAGCATATATGTATGATAGAGTCAAAGAGTGGTACATTGAAGAAGTGCAATTGGAGGTAAAGAAAAAGACATCACTGTGAATGAGCTGTCAGATAGCAAAGGTTTCCAACTTCATGCTTTTCCAATGTACCTGAAAATGTATGCTTAGTGGTGCTTTTAATGGCAAGTATCATTTAGGTGCCGTATTGGAGAATGGGAAAATGTTGGTAGCAATATGATCTAGTGGTTGTTGATTCGTCTTCTCTTTATATATGGATACCTCCTAAAGCTTTCTCTATATGGATGTCCCCTAAAGCTCTTCCACAGATTTTTTTCTTTTTATACTATTTCTCTTGGTTTACCACATTTGCCCATGGTTTTACTTATTATTTCTGCTTAGAATTAAGGCAATAAATATTTTTTAAGCACTTACTATTCTAAGTACTATGTTATGAGTTGGGAATTCAGTAAAAGAAACCAAAAAAAAAACAAAAACAAAACCAAGAACCATAAAACAGTCCCTGCTCTCAAGAAGCTTATATTCTACCGAGTAAAACAATACACAAAGTGGAACTGAAGAACTTGTGAGGTTGACAAAGTAACTTTGACTTTGAGGAGCAAAAGGGCAACTGGGGCACGGTCATGAAGTTCAAAGAATCAAGAGAAGACTTGTTTTATAACTTTTCTTTCACTGAAATCAACTGGCTCTCTGCACTGTGTCACTTCGTATTCTACTATTCTTCTTTTTCTCCAGACCTCCAGTGATGAAGTGATATTATCGTATGGAACTCATTGAGAGAACTATCTCTCATTGAGTTCAGTGATTCTGAGGTGTGGGTTGGTTTACAAAAATAATGGCTCAAATCCCTTGCTGTGTTGTGACATTTCTGGCATGCATACTCCTGGACATGGTTGGATGACTTATAAATACAGACCCAAATTTCCTTCTGAATTTCAGTGCTGTATCAGCCTCTGTATACATCGGGTCATCTTCAATGGAATGTCTCAATGGCAGCTCAAACAATCTCAATGCATCCAAAACTGAATTTTGTAGGTTCATTCCCCCAAGGTTTTCTTTTCTTGCTAAAAGTTGGCACAGTTCCTGGCACTGAATAAAACTTAATAATTTCCTCTTGAGTGACTGATTGATGTTCAGTAGTTCCCCATTGCTTCAAAGATTAATCACACTCCAAATCTATCTTTTCAGAGTCTTAACAATCTTTCTCCAGCCTACCTGTAAAGGCTTCATTTCATTTTATTTGCTAAGTCAAACTGTCCTAGTTCAGAAACCTTATTGTCTTCCAAGGCTAAACTCAAGTGTTTCCTTCTTCACCAGTAGCTTTCCCTTATGGCCAGATTTTGTTGAGTCCTTTTTGCCCTCAAATTGTTTTGTATTTACTCCTCTAGTAGATGTTTCATCCCTGAGTGAAGTATAATCTCCTCAATGGCAGAGATTTTAAAAGGATCTTGTTATCCTTATCAGTACAGTGACTTGGACATAGTAAACATAAAATAAATATGTATTTTATTGAATATTATAGATTGTCTTTTTATAGAGCATTATACATACATATATGCAAGTTAGTCACATATAGTAACCAAGCACAAATCAATTTAGAATACAGATTTATTTAGCAAATCTTACAGAGAAAAATTATGAAGAATTGAGATGAACTGTATCACTAATGAATTGGTAAAATGTGTGTGTGTATGTGTGGGTATGGGTGTGGGTGTGGGTATGTGTGTGTGTGTGAGAGAGAGAGAGACAGAGACAGAGAGACAGAGAGAGAGAGAGAGAGAGACAGAGGAGACAGAGAGACAGACATAGAGACAGACGCAGACACGGAGACATTTTAGAGAAATTTTGGCAATAAACTCAATTGCCAAGTGGCATCTAGAAGGATTTGAGGATGAAACTGGAAGGACAGTAAGGAATTGAATGATGGATAAGACCAAAAGGGATTTTTTATAACAACAATTAGTATTTCTTTATATCTTTTTGTAAAAGCTCTTTAATTTGCAAAGCTCTCTAATATATTATCTCATTTGACCCTCTCAACAAAACTGTGTGGTAGCAATTGCAGGAAACTGAGGATAAGAAAAGTTAAGTGACTTGAGTAGGATCAGAAACAAGTAGGTTTCTGACACAGAATTTGAATCTGTTTTGCTGACCCCAAATGCAGTTCTCTGCCCACATTGTCACTAAAATAAATTCTTTTGTTCACTAGTCACCATCATGCTGTCCAGTCTGGAAACCAAGCTCTGATGAACTTAACACTTTTATGCTAAAACTACCACGAGGTAATCTCTCTTTCCTAATAGGTGGTTGTTTCCATTGCTTACTATGTCTAGGGTCATGTTACAGTCATCCCTCATTTCATTCTCTAGAATGTTCTTCACTACCAACAATGCTTTTCTTGTTCCCTTGTCTTCAAAACCTCCTGTTAATACATGTCATGATATATATACGTATATAAACATATATATTATATATGTATAATACACACATATGTCAATGCATGTGAAGTCATGCACAACATTTTTTCACATTAGCTATATTACAAAAAAGAGATAAAACCCCCCAAGAAAAATAAAATCAAAAAGTGGTAAACGTCAATCTGTATTCAGAGTTCAGCAGTTCTCTCTGGAGGTCAATAGTACTTTTCATTATGGGTACTTTGGAATTGTTTTGGATCATTGTATTAATCAGAGTAGATAATTTTTTGACAGTTGATCATATAATATTGTTGATACAGTTGTCCTGTTGTTGTCCTGATTCTGTTCACTTTGTTTTAAATCAGTTATTTCTTTTACATTGCAATCACATATAACAACTTGTTCAATTACTCCCAGATTAATGGACATCCTCTCCATTTCCAATTCTTTGCTTTCATAAGTATTTTTTGAACAATAGATCCTTTTGTCTTTCCATCTCTTTGGGATACAAGCCTAGTAGTGATATTGCATGAATGTACAGTTTTAAAGCTTTTCATAAATAGCTCTAAATTATACTTCAGAATACTTAGACAAGTTCACGATTTCACCAATAGTTCATTAGTGTCGTAAATTTTTGACATGCTCTCCATCATTTGTCATTTTACTTTTCTATCATGTTAGCCAATCTGATAGGGGTGAGAGGGTGTCTGAAAACTAATTTGTAATTCTTTAATCAGAAATGATTTAGAGCATTTTAAGTGACTATTAATAGCTTTGATTTCTTCTTCTGAAAATTGACTATTCATATCATTTGATCATTTATCAACTAGGAAATGGCTTTTATTTTTATAAATTTTGACTCATTTCTCTATATGTAAGATAAATCAGAGAGGGCATGAGTGAAAAATAGATACATCACCAAATTGCTCTTGGAATGGTACACTGGTCCAACCACTATGGAGAAAATTTTGCAATTACACACAATGGGCTACAAATTTATGTATACCTTTTGATCCAGCAATACCAATACTGGGTCAAAGAAAAACTTTACATAGAATTTATATAAAAAATATTTATAGCATTTTTTTGTGGTGACAAAAACTTTGAAACTGAGGCGGAATTGGGAAATGGCTGAACAAGTTGTGGCCTATGTTTATAATTGAGTACTATTGTGCTCTAAGAAATGATGAAAGGCATGCTTGCAGCGGGGAAAATATTTCCTCATGTGTAAAATGACTTGGAGAAGAAAATGGAACACCACTTCAGTATCTCGACCAAAAAAGCACTCAAAAAATGGGATCACAAAGTATCAGACATGACTGAAAGATGCCTAAACAAAAAACCAATTTTTTTATCCTGCAAAATTGCTGAAGTTGTTAATTGTGTAAACTAATTTCTTAGTGGATTATATAGGGTTTTCTAAGTAAACCATCATATTGTATTCAAAGAGTAATAGTTTTGTTTCCTTATTGTGTATCATTATTTCTTTAATTAATTTTTCTTGTATTATTTCTATGGTTAGCATTTCTAGTACAATTCTGAATAATAATAGACATCATTACCCTTGACTTTATTGGGTTGGCTTCAAGTTTATCCCCATTACAGATAGTGCTTGCTCTTGGTTTTAGAGACATGATCCTTATCACTTTAAGAAGGGTTGCATTGATCTCTGTGCTTTCTAGTCTTCTTAATAGCAATGGGTGTGATATTTTGTCAAAGGCTCTTTTTCAACATCTATTAATATAATCACATGACTTATTGTTTTTGGTATTGATATGGTCAGTTAAGCCGATGGTTTTCCTAATCTTAAACCAGCTCAGCATTCCTGGCATAAATCCCACTTGGTCACAGTTTATCTCAGTGACATATTGCGGTAGAATCTTTGCTAATATTTCATTATAAATTTTCACATCAATATTCATTTAGAAAATTGGTTTATAATTTTCCTTTTCTGTTTTTGTTCTTCTTTGCTTAGGTATTAGTATTCTTTTTGCATCACAAAAGAAATTTGATAGGACTCTTTCTCTACCTATTTTTTAAATAGTTTATACATATTTATAATATTGAAATTAATTGTTCCTTAAATGCTTGGTGGAATTCACTTGTAAATCCATCTGGTCCTGGGTATGTTTTCATAGGGTACTCATTAAGGTTTGTTCCACTTCTTTTTCTAAGATACAGTTGTTTAAGTATTTTAATCCTCTTTTTGTTAATCTGGGAAGCTTTTATTTTTGTAAATATTCATTTCACTTATATAGTCAGTTTTATTGGCATGTAATTGAGCAAAATAACTCATAATAGTGATTTATTTCATCTTCATTAGCTGTTCATTTATCTTTTTATATTTGAGACGTAATATGGTTTTCTTTTTTAAAATCAAATTAATAAGTGATTTACCTTAAAAAAATTTGGTGAAACCAACTGCTAGTTTTATTTTTCTTTCAATTTTTTTCATTTAATTTTATTACTCTGTGGTTTTAAAAGATTTCATTTTGGTGTTTTGTTGGAGGATTTTAATTTTTCCTTTTTCTAGTATTTCAGTTGTATACCCAATTTATCAATCTGCTCTTTCTTTCTTTATTGACATTGGAATGTAGAGATACAATTTTCCCCCTGTCTCACTTTGACTGTATGCCACAAATATTAGAATATTGTCTCATTGTTATCAATCTCTTTAATGAAATTACTGATTGTTTCTATGATTTGTTTTTTGACTCATTCATTCTTTATGATTAGATTATTTACTTTCCAAGTAATATTTATGTGTTTTCCATGATCTTATATTGATTGTAATTCTTACAACATTGTAGTCTGAAAAGGGTACGTTTAATATTTCTCATTTTTCTGCATTAGGTTGTAAGGTTTTTATGCTCTAATACATGGTCATTTTTCTTGAAAGTGTCATGTACAGCTGAGAAAATGATATTCTCCTTTCTATTTCCATTAAGTTTTATCCAGAGATGTATCATATTTAACTTTTCTAAGATTCTATTCATCTCCTTGTCCTCCTTCTTATTTATTTTATGGTTTGACTTATCTAGGTCTGAGAGAAAAGAATTGAAGTATCCCACTCTTGTAGTTTTACTTTCTATTTCTTTCTTTAATTCATTTAATTTTTCCTTTAAGAATATTGGTGCATATATGTTTAGTAATAATATTACTTTATTGTTTATGGTGCCTTTTAGCAAGACATAGCTTCCCCGCTTATCCATTTTAATTAGGTCTATTTTTGAGTTGAACTTTGAGATCATCATTGCTACCCCTGACTTTTTTTTTACATTAACTGAGCATAATGGATTCTGTTCCACATCCCTGTTTTAACTATGTGTGTGTCTCTCTGTTTCAAGTATTTTTCTTAGAAACAGCATAGTGTTTGATTCTTATTTCTAATCCATTTTGCTATCCATTTCTGTTTTGTGGGTGACTTCATCCCATTTACACTCACAGTTTGGATTGCTAACTGTGCATTCCCTCCATCTTATGTTCTTCTATTTATGTTTCTGGCCCTTTTTTTGTCCTGTCTTTCCTTGATATTCTGTTTTGCTTCTGATCACTGACTTCTTTTATGTACCCTCTCTTTTATCACTTTCATTTTTCCCTTTTCCCCTTCCCTCCTACTTCCATTTTGAGCAAGATAGATTCTATTACCAACTGAATATATGTATGTGTGTATGTATATCTTTTAATCAATTTAGATGTGAGGTTCAAGCATTGCCCACCCCCGTTTTCCCTTCACTGTAATAGATTTTCCTTGTGTACATCTTTTATGTGAGATAATTTTTCCTCATCCTTCCTCTCTCCCCACTTCTCCTAAGGTAACCCTCTTTCTTACCTATCCATTTTTTTACATCATTCCGATATAATTGGCTGACTTGCAAACACTCCGTTCTTCCAACTACTGTAATAATAATACTTTTAGAAGTTACATATCACCTTCTCATACAGAAAAATAAAGAGTTTAACATTATTGTGTTTCTTATGATTTCTCATTCATTTTTTGCCTTGAAGGATTATATTCACTTTTGCTAGGAAGACTATTCTTGGTTGCATTTCTAGCTGTTTTGCCTTCTAGAATACTCTGTTTCAAGAACTCTGCTTCATTAAGGTTGTAGCTGCTAAAACTTGTATAATTTCGACGATGACTCCACAGTATTTGAGTGGTTTCTTTCCGTCTGCTTCAAATATATTCTCTTTGAACTGGGACCTCTAAAATTTGCACATGGGGGTTTTCATTTTGGGATCTCTTTCAAGTTGTGATAAGTGGATTCTTCCAATTGTTAATTTTCTGTCTAGTTTTAGAGTATCAGGGCAGTTTTCCTTGATAATTTCTTGAAAAATGGTGTCTAGTTTCTTTTTTTGATCACGGCTTTCACACAGCCCAATATTTCTTAAATTATCTCTTTTGGATCTATTTTTCAGATCAGCTTTTTTTTCAATGAAATTTTTCACATTTTCTTCTATATGCTTTTTTTTCCTTTGATTTCGTTTTATTGTTTCTTGACATCTCATAGAGTGATTATGCTCTCCTTTCTGAAATTTAATTTTTTAGGAATTATTTTCTTCAGTGAACTTTTGAACTTCATTTTCCAATTGGCCAATCTTACTTTTTAAGGAATTCTTTTCAAAATTAATTTTTTTTGTATGCCTTTTTCTATTTGACCAATTCTCTTTTTAAGTTCTTATCTTCAGTATTTTATTGTGCCTCTTATCAAGGTGCTAATTGGATTTTTCATAATTTTCTTCTTTTGCTTTCATTTATTTATCTAATTTTACTCTACCACTTCTATTTGATTAAAAAAAAATTGGTCTCAGGAATTTTTGTTGATCTTTTGCCAAATTCACTTCTTTTGTTTTTTTTTCCTTTGAAGCTTTGCTGTACTGTTTTGACTTTTGAATGCAAATCTTGATCTTCTCAAAGCAGCTTTTAATGGCCTGGTTCTTTTTTCATTGTTTGCTCATTTTCCCACCCTATTTCTTGATTTTCAACTTTATGTTAAAGTTGGGCTCTCTTCCCAACCTGATGTGTGTATAGGGAGAAGGGATCACTATCTCAAGTTTCAGGTTTTTTTCAATATAGTTTTCAGAGTTATTTCTAGGGTTTTGGAAACATTCAGTGTTTTCAAGGTCAAGGGATTTTGGAGAGATGTGATCAGTGCTCCCTTGGTCTGTACCATGTTCCTTACCAAGGGCCCCAGTTCTCTTGGGATTACAATAGATTTTGCTCCTCAAGGTCCTTAATACCTTGGGATCAGAAGTGATAATGTTTCTCAAGGTCTCTGAGCCCTTGCTTCCAAAAGCTGCCCCTCAGAACTTCCACTCTCTTGACCCAAAAGTGCTCCTCTTCTTCCTTGAATCATGATGCAGAAATGGAGTAGCCAATGAAGTTGCCAAATAGTATTTTGTCTTGCATCCAGTGCAAGTAGAGTGATCCATGTAATTTCTTTCTGATCAGTTTCCAGGAATCCCTGACCATCTGTTGCTTGAGAGCTCCTGAAGCTGTTACTACTTCTGCTACCCTAATCTTGTCCCACCACCGGTGTTTCATTCACATAAATGGCCAGCCCCAACTCCACAGATCTCTCTTTCCAACCACCTAAAGCATCTCAGGCTGGAAGATTGTCTTGTTCTGTATTTTGTTGGCTCTGCCACCCCAAAATTCTATTTGAATTTTTATTTTTTAAAGTTATTTGAACAGAAATGTTGGGAGAGCTACCTCTTATCTGCCATCTTATCTCTACCCCCAGAAATCCCACAGTAATTTCTAGTAAACCACAATATCAAAATACATCAACATTGAAGTTTCAATTAAAACAAAACAATGTATCAAAATATTTGATAAATATAGTAGAGATCATGGTGGATTATGCAACATGCAATATGATGGTGAGACATGTGATCTGTATCTGAGTCTGATCTTTGCTAATTATTAGGAGTGTGACCTTGGGAAATTTGTTACTTTTATGACCCTGAATTTCCTCAATTCTAAAATATTTATAAAATATCACATATGAGATAATGTCCGTAGTGAATAAAAATTATATTATAAAATTCTAGTCATTGCTTATTTACTTACTCATTTATTCTTTCATTATTTGTCATCTATCTATTTTATCTCTCTAAAGACTGGCTTTTCCTATTTCACCTACTGTGGAAGTACAGAGTCTACTCATAGGCCAATTTGTGTCAACTGGACTAATTCTCTCCTACTTAGGCAATTCTATGGCTCCTATATTCCAGGGGCAAACCATATTGATGCCAAACTTACCTTGGATACCAGATCAGCTTAGTTGATTGAAATTCAGTTCTCCTGAGCTCAAGATCTGCTAAACTCAGCCTTTATGGTAGCAGGCATCACATGTATGTACCAATATGTCTTTTGATTTGTTATTATATGGTATTGTTTATATATGTTATTTTTCTAATGTTATCTGAATTCTCCTCTTTCCCACCATAGTGTTTTTGTCCAATTTACAGAGATCATATATTTAGTCATATAATGTACAGCTTGAGAGTTTATTTCTTGTGCTCTTACACTTGGGCTTTTCCAGCTCAGTAAAATTTTCACCCTAGCTTACCAATTACTTGTCTTTTCTGTGTCTTTTTCTGAGAGTACTGCTGATGGAAGTGACAGAACCATCCTGACCAGGTTCACAATTCATATTATCAAATCTCAGTAAGGTCATCACTTTAGTATGATAATTTTTTTATATAAAAATCTAAAAACTTTAAATGATTCTCTATCATTTTTTACATTGAGTGGTACAAACAAACATATTAATTTCTTCCTCAATGACCCCCTCCTTTTTGTCAGTACATGACCTTACCTCCTACTTTACAGAGAAGAAATCTCCTTGTCCTTACTTATCTTCACTTACTTTCCAGCTAGAACCTTAACAAGGTGTTAGTTTCCTACCATTTTTCTGAGTATACAATATTTACAAAGAATGAGGTTTCCCTCCAACTTAACAAAATTAGTCTCTCCGTGTAAAACAACATTTTATCTCTCCTCTCTCATCACTGTGACTTTGCACTCTGCCTGAAATGATCTCTTTCCTTGCCTTTCCTATTTCCCTGGTTCATTTAAGACTTACTTATGTTCATAGAATGTTTTCCTGTTCCCCACAATTGCTAATGCCTTTCCATCAAAGATTGAATTCCATTCGCTCTGGATATATCATATAAGTACTTAATAAATTTCATTTTTTTCTCCCATTGGAATGTAAGCTCCTTGACGTTAATGACTATTTTTGCCTTTCTTCATATCCCTTAGTAAAGGCTTAATAAAGACCCACTAATTCAATTTGACCTTGACCACAATCCCTGCCATTTCTCCTCTTGGACCCTTTGCCATTAATTATTCTCTTATTCTCTCCATCCCTACCTCTTTATCATTGTTGTTTCTCTGTTTCTCTCCCTGTCTCATTCAATATCTTTTTCTAGTCTTAAATTCCTACTATGTGCCAGTCACTGCGCTAGGTGCTTTAAAATTATTACCTCAATTGGTCGAAAGCATAATATCGTATGCAGAATAGTTGCTTAATGAACATTTGTTGACTTTGTAAAGTATAAAGATTTAATGTGGTTGAATGTGCTTCTAAACTAATCTTTTAAAATTTTTTATAATTATCTTATAGAGAGCCTATCAAAGGACATTCTGAATTCCAATCAGTGCTTGAGGCAAGAACAGGCAATAGATCTGACTT
>CM053769.1:167567003-167585111 GCA_028658325.1 Potorous gilbertii | reverse complement strand
ATTTAACATATATATATATATATATATATATATATATATATATATATATACGTACATATCTGTCTATATATCATAGCATTTCAAAGTTTTTAGCTGCTTTACCTATATTATCTCATTTGATACAACAGCCTTGTGAGGTAGGTGTTATTTCCATTTGACGAGTGAAAAAGTGAAACTAAGAGGTCCAAGTGACTTAACAAGAGCCACACAGGTAGTGGTAATTATTTGAGGAAGGATTTTAATATAGGTATACGTGGTGCCAAAGCAAACCATCCACTATGCCACCTAGATGCCTTACTATTTTCCAGTATTGCCTAGAAGAACAAAAGACACCACAATTATTTCTATGTTCTAGAAATAAACAGGGCTTCCAGTCCTTGTGGTAACTTCCTTTATCATCACTTCCTTCTCTCTGTCCTAACCCAACCCCTAAAGGATTCCCTTTATCTCAGGATCAACTTCCAAATTATTGTAAAAATGGGGAACTATTGACCTCCCATCTATGAACTTGGATGCATTTTTATTTACCTGATTTGATGATTAGCACCACCACCAAGACCTTATGGAGATAATCATTCCTGGAAGCAGAAGGCAACTAAATTTTAGAGGTATTCCAGTCCTCTGTCCCATAGACACACTAATTATACCAGAAACTTCCGTATTTCTGAGTAGAGAGATTAGAAGCCAGGGAATAAAGACAGCTGGGTTGACACATTTCTGCCTTTTTTTCCCTCTTCATCTACATTTATATAGTTATCTTGGTGATCAAAATTCAGCATAAAAAGAACTATTTGTGGCACTCAGAACAAAAAGCAAGTATTGTAGTCAACACAAGGCTGTCCTTACGCCAGTAACCATATCTTCACCAACCAAGTCATATTGTAAAGCTGTCATCTTTCCATGAGGAAATCTGTCACCTAAGATTTATTTTAAACATGTAGACATGCAATATATGTTTAGGATAACATCACCAACAATAGTAATTTAGTCTTTGTGAAGTAATAATCTCTCTGGTATACATGAAATCTAAAAACTGCTCACAGCAGTAAAACATGAAACATTATTATGAATTATCCTCCTTTTTTTCTGTAAGATTTGATGGAGCTCTAAAGCTTAGAAAAGTACAGGTCAAACTTACACAATAAAATAGAGAAATTTTGTTTCTTTGTTTTGTTTTTCTGTTAAAATTTCAAGTCTCAAAAGTTAAGAATCATAGACTCCATTATAGACTCCATTATAGCAAGCATATGAGAGAACTTCCAAAGCTACAGTGGATAACCAACCATGCGGAAAAGTGTAGTGTAATAGATGAAGAAAGAACTAAGGCTTGGTACACATAAGATCTGCTCCCAGCTTTACCACTCTTTTCCTGGGTTGTATGACATTGAGCAAAGAACTTTAATATTCTAATCCATAGTCTTCTCACTTATGAAATTGGGGAAACTATAGAACTTATTTATTTTGCAAGGTTGTCATGAGAACTAAATATGCAAAAACAAATATAAACCTGCTTTGAAATATCATATATATGATACTGTTTATCAGAATATAGTAAAACCTTAGTATCGAGAAAGACAGTAGGAGATATTGAAAAGAACACAAGGTAAGAATTGAGGAGAGATAGGTTGTAGTATTTGCTCTGTTACCAATTTGCTCTCTGAATACACAATGACTGAAAACTCAGTTTTTGCATCAATGAAATTAGGAAATGGAAGAGGATGATTTCTAAGAGTCCTTTGATAATTTCATGATTGTTATATAAATTGAAACTTATCTATATTTTTTGTCAGTGGGAAGTAGACATAACAAATTCATGTCAATGTCTATTGATTTAGTGCCCTTGTATATAAGGCAACATTCTAAACATAAAGGAAACAGACTTTACACTCAAGAAACTCTACTGTTATACCATGTATTACATTCAAGAAGTCACAGAGCCTTGATTTGGCCCTTTTTTTCTCTCCTTAATTTTTGTTGCAAGTGACACCAATTTTCATTTGTTGTGTTCATTGAAAAAATGAAGAACACCTGGTCCCTGCTTCCTTTCAATACAATTCAGTTCAATTTTGCCTTTTGTATGTGTAAGGTATTGTTATTGTCAGGTTGTCATGTGTGGTACTGAAGAACATTCATAAATTAAAAAAAAAAGATATGGCCTCTATCCTCATGGAACTGATAGTTTAGCAAGGAATGTAAGTAGGTTCTTGAAGGGAGTTCATAAGAAGGAGAGCTTACTTCCAGCCTCAGGAACAGCATGAATGCTCCCTAAGGAGGCAGCATTTGCTTTCTGCCTTAAAAGACAAGTTGGTTGATTGGTTGGTTGATTGGGTGTTGTCTTTTATTCTAGAAGAGGACCAAAATGACATCACTATGATAAAGTCAAGTTTCAATATGTGCAACTGTGACAGATCAGACCAAAAAAATCTCAGAATTCTCTACCACAGATTGGGCACAGATAGTCTATGTGAACATTTGGGGTGAAAAATCTAAATTTGCACATCCTGCATTTTCTTTGGGCTCCTTCAATTTTGCTTTACTCGTACAGCACAGCACCCTTTCTGAAGTGGGCACACCATACTGAGTGGTCCTGTGCCAGTGTCTCCCATGTCACACACTCAATTCCAAAGTTCTTAAGAGAGTGTTCTTGTGTTGCTTCTTCTGACCACCATGTGAACACTTGCCTTGTGTGAGTTCTCCATAAAATAGTCTTTTTGGCAAGTGCACATTTTGAATTCAAACAACGTGGTCAGATCATTAAAGCTGTGCTCTCTGAAGCATAGCTTGAATCCTTTGTAGTTTAGCTCAAGTAAAGACTTCAATGTCTGGTACTTTATCCTGCCAGATAATCTTCAGAATCTTCTTAAGACAAGTCAAAAAAAGGGTGATATCTTTTGATTGTGCATAAATTGGAAAGTGAGGCAGAGTTGCTTGAAGTTGTCAGTCTCACTCTCTCCTTCAGAGTCACCACAGTTCAGCTGCAGCACTCTAACTTCTAGTTGAAAGAATCAGAGGTCACAATATAAAAAGTTTCAAGGTGAAAGGATAAGAATAGTAGGACAGAGCCCACTGTGTCCCGATACAGAGATCCAGTTGAAAAGCCAGATAAAAGGCAATCCTTATGAAGAGGAGGCAAATCAGAAAAAAAAGACCATAAAAATTTTACTATGTAGACAAGGACCAAAACACAAATACCAAAGAGGTCATCACTGAGACTGTACTCCCATGTGAAACCACAGAAGGGAATGTGAACTGCTCTCAGGTACAAAGAGCATTCTTAGAAGTGATCAAGGAGGATTTTAAAAACCAAATTAGAGAGGTAGAAGAAAAATTGGCTAATGATTTTAAAAATATGAGAAAAGAAATCATGGAAGAATTTGAAAGAAAAATTGGACACATGGAAAAGGAAGTACAAAACCAAACTGGAGAAAGTAACTCCTTAAAAAGTCAGATGGGCAAATGGAAAAGGAGATGCAAAAATTAACTGAAGAAAACTCTCTATTAAAAATTAGAATTGGGCAAGTAGAAGCTAATGACTCTATGAGACATCAAAAATCAGTCAAACAGAATCTAAAGAGTGAAAATAAAGAAGAAAATGTAAAATATATCATTGGAAAAACAACTGACCTGGAAAATAGGTCCAGGAGAGAAAATCTAAGAACTATTGGTCTACTAGAAAGCCATGATGACAAAATGAGTCTGGACAATATCTTCCAATATATCATCAAGGAAAACTGCCCTAAGGTCCAAATCCAAAGGGCATATTAATCATCAAAAGAATCCTCTGCTGACCTCCTGAAAGAGATCCCAAACTGAAAATATCAAGCAATATTGTTGCCAAATTTCAACACTATCAAGTAAAGGAGAAAATACTGCAAGCAGTCAGAAAGAAATAATTCAAATATCAAGAACTGCAGTCAAGATCACACAGGACCTTGCAGCTTCTACATTAAAAGATTGGAGGGAATGGAATATGTTATTTTATAAGGTAAAGGAGCTGGGACTGCAACCAATGATCAATTACCCACAAAACTGAACAAATCTTTCAGGCAAGGAGGTAGACATTCAATGAAACAAGGGATTTCCAGACCTTCCTGATAAAAAGGCCAGAGCTCAATAGAAAATTTCAAAACTCCAAATACAAGTCTCAAGAAAGGCATAAAAAGGTAAACAAGGGGAAAAAAACAGCTTGTTTGACAATATGGGCAAACTGCTTACATCCCTATAAGGGAAGATGATACTTGTTCATCTGAAGAATTGTATGTTTATTAAAATATTTAAAAGGTATAGATAGATAGATAGAGGCTGTGGGTATAGATTAAATGATGTGATAAAAAATGACATTTAAGGGTACAAAGGAATTGTAATGGGAGATGTGAAAAGGAGGAGGCAGAGAAAAGTAAATTGCATCACAGGAAGAGGCATAAAAACATATTATAGTAGACGGAAAGAGGGGAGGGAAATGAGCACTGTTTGAGATTTACTCTCATCTGAATTGGTTCAAGGAGAGAACATCAAACTCAATTAAATATAGAAATCTAACTAGTCCTATAGGCAGTAGTGGGGGGGAAGGGAGATAGAAAAGGAAGGGGAGGCTAAAAGGGAGGGAAGTAGTAGTAAGGGAAAAGGGGAAATAAAGGGAGGGGGCTGATAGAAGGGAGAGAAGACTGAGGGAGGTGGTGGTCAAAAATTAAAACTACTGTGAAAGGGAAGGGAGAAGGGAAAACTAAAATCATCAATGGGGGGAAATAGGATGAAGAAAAAGATATAGATAATAATCATATATGTGAATGGGATGAATTCTTCCATAAAATGGAGACGGACAGCAGAATGGATTAAAAACCATAATCCAACAATATGTTGTTCACAAGAAATACATCTGAAACAAGGGGATACACATAGGTAAAGGGAAAAGGTTGGAACAAAATATATTATGCTTCAGCTGATGTAAAAAAGGCAGAAGTAACAACCCTAATCTCAGACAAAACGAAAGCAGAGATAGATGTAATCAAAACAGATGAGGAAGGAAACTATATCCTGCTAAAAGGCACCATAGACAATGAAGCAATATCATTACTAAACATACATACACCAAGTGTTATAGTATCCAGATTCTTAGAGGAGAAGTTAAGGGAGTTACAGGAAGAAATAAACAGCAAAACTATACTAGTGGGGGAACTCAACTTCTTGCTCTCTGAACCTGATAAATCTAATATCAAAATAAACAAGAAAGAAGTTAAGGATGTGAACAGAACTCTGAATAATGTAGATATGATAATCTCGGGAGAAAATTGAATAGGGATTGAAAGGAATATACCTTTTTCTCAGTAGTACATGGCATATATACAAAAATTGACCATATACTGGGGCATGAAAACATTAGAATTCAGTGCAGAGCGGCAGAGATAGTTAATGCATCCTTCTCTGATCATAATGCAATATAAATTACATTGTAATAAAGGACTTTGGAAAGATAGACCAAAAATTAACTGGAAGTTAATAATATAATCCTAAATAATGAGAGGGTTAAACAACAAATCGTAGAAATAATCAATAACTTCATTAAAGAGAATAGCAATAATGAGACAATCTACTAAATTTATGGGATGTTGCAAAAGCAGTTCTTAGGGGAAGGTTTATATCATTGAATGCCTATATGAATAAAATAGAGAAAGGAGAAGATCAATGAAATGGACATGGAGTTCAAAAAGCTAGAAAAATAACAAATTGAAAATCCCCAATTAAATACCAAATTTACTGATACTGAAAACCAAAACAGAGATGAATAAAATGAGATGAATAAAACTATTGAACTAATAAATAAAACTAAAAGTTTGCTTTATGAAAAAACAATAATATCTGTAAACTTTTGTTCATTTTGATTAAAAAAGAAAGAAAAAACCAAATTAGCAATATAAAAAATGAAAAAGGTGAATTCATCTCCAACAAGGAGGAAATTAAAACAATAATTAGAAATTACTTTGCCCAACTCTATGCACATACATTTGACAATCTATGTGAGATGGACAAACATTTTAAATATACATATATATATATATATATATGTATGCCTACACACATATACATATACATATAATATATATATATATATATATATATATATATATATATATATCCCAGATTAACAGAAGAGGAATTTGAATATTTAAATAACCCCATCTAAGAAAAAAGACATTGAATAAGCTATCAAAGAACTCCCTAGGAAAAATCTCCAGGGCCAGATGGATTTACAAGTGAATTCTATCAAACACTTAAAAAACAGTTAATTCTAATACTCTATAGACTATTTGGAAAAATCAGTGAAGGAGTCCTAACAAATTCTTTTCATGATACAAATATGTTTCTGATACCTAAACCAGTAAGATCCAAAACAAAGGAAAATTATAGACCAATTTCTCTAATGAATAAAGATGCAAAAATTTTAAATAAGATATTAGCAAAAAGAATACAGCAACTTGTCATGTGAATAATACATTATGATCAAGTAGGATTTATGCCAGAAAAGTAGGGCTGGTTCAGTATTAGGAAAACTATCAGCATTGTTGATCATATCAATAACTAAACTAACAGAAACTATGAGATTATCTCAATAGATGCAGGAAAAGCTTTTGAAAAAATACAACACCCGTTCCTATTGAAAACACTGGAGAACAAAAGAATAAATGGAGCTATCCATAAAATAATAAGCAGGATCTACCTAAAACCATCAGCAAACAATATCTGTTATGGGGATAAGGGAGATTCATTTTCAAAAAGATCAGGGGTGAAACAAGGATGTCCATTATCATGACTGTTATTCAGTATGTAACTAGAAATGCTAGCTGTAGCAATAAGAGAAGAAAAAGAAATTGAAGGAATGAGAATAGTCAAAGAAGAAACTAAATTATCACTATTTGCAGATGATACGATGATATATTTAGAGAATCCTAGAGAATCACATAAGAAACTACTTGAAATAATAATCAACTCTGGCAAAGTTGCTGGTCACAAAATAAACCCAGATAAATCATCTTCCTTTCTATATATTACTAAGAAAGCCCAACAGCAAGAAATAGAAAGAGAAATTTCATTTAAAGCTACGGTAGACTTTATAAAATATCTGTGAGTCTACCTGCTGAAACAAACCCAGGGAGTATATGAACACAATTACAAAACACTTTTTGCACAAATAAAGTCAGATCTAAGGAAGTGGAAAAATATCAGTTGCCCTTGGGTAGGCAAAGTTAGTATAATAAAAATGACAACTCTATCTAAATTAATTTACTTATTCAATGCCATTCTAATCAAACTACCAGAAAAAATATTTTCTACTTCTAGAGAAAACAATATCAAAATTCATTTGGAAGAATAAAAGATTCAGAATATCAAGGGAATTAATGAAAAGAAATGCTAGAGAAGGTATGCTACCCTTAGCAGATCTCATATTATATTATAAAACATCAATCATTAAAACCACTTGGTTCTGGCTAAGAAATAGAGAGGGAGACAAGTGGAATAGGTTACGTATTCAAGACACTGTAGTCTATGAATATAGCAATCTACTGTTTGACAAACCCAAGGATCCCAGCCTCTGAGATAAGAACTCACTGTTTGACAAACACTGCTGGGAAAACTGGATAACAATGTGACAGAAACTAAGCATAGACCAATGCCTGACACATACACAAGAATAAAGTCCAAATGGGTACATGATATAGGTATAAAGGCTGATACTATAAACAAGGAGAAAAAAAAAAACTGATTAAGGTCATATCAACAAGTCTAACAAATCAGCAAAGGAATTTAAAGAGAATAAACTTATGTCCTTCCTAATAGGATTCCTGCTTGTTTCCAGCCACTCTTAGCATTATAAGGCAGTTAAAGCAGCCTAATTCAGTAATGCCTTCTGAATGATTAGACCATTTATAATGGAACCTGATAAAGGAAATGAGAAAAGCCACTTCAAAATCTAAATAGCAGAATTCTCATTAACTGTTATAAATCACAACCAGAATGCTGTTAGGCTCAACATTTCACTCAGAGACTCAGATATTGTCAGAATTAAGGCATTTGTGTCATTAGAAACAAATAACAACAAATAAAACAAATAAAATTTACAAATGAGATAGAAGTTTTGACGTAAGACTTATGTATTTGTAGTTTAAAGGTGCTTTTCTCTGGCATCTTGTGATGTTGTTTAGTCACAAATTTCTGCCACAATTGAATGGGAAGAATGAGGGATAGAGGTAAGAGTTTTCTCAGAATTCTCACCCACAGACACAAAAGGAAGAATCCATACCACATTTCCACACACAAAAAACATTATTTTATATATAATTCATAGAATATTAGAGTTGGCTAACTGGTTCAGATCTTTTTTACTTTACAGATACTTTACTTTTTAACTTTACAGATATTTTATAGATCAGCAACAGGAGGTCTAGATCTTTTATTTATTTGTTTGTTTATGTATTATTAGGCAGTATTTATGTAGTTCTTTAAGCTTTGCAAAGTGCTTTACAAATGCTTTCTTCACAATAACTCTGGAAGTTATCACAACAACTCTGGAAGTTAGGTCTTATTGTTACCCCCACTTTACACATGAGGAAACTGAGGCAGGCAGCAGTTATGTGGCTATGGCCAACTAGCCGTCGCTAATCAGATAATCATTAAATAATTTGTCAAAAATCAACTGCAAATTAGTGCTAAAACAGAGTCATGAACCATCTTTCCTGACTATTAATTTTGTGTCTCACCAGCTTGCTGCTTCCCCTTGCTTCCCCTATCCAACAAGGAGCATTAAGCTTAAGGCATATTGTGTTCTCATCATGTCCTGAAGAATTCCATAGGTTATATTCATATTCAGTCTTTTGTGCGAACAAGTTGCAATAAAGACATCTTTATGAATATGATGTCTATATGAGTTTCCAGAGGTGAAAATTTCAAAAGACTATCAAGGACAGATCTTCAGGACTATAATAAAAGTTATAGCATTTCAACTTGGAATTTTTTTCCTTAATATTATTTTCAGATTTTAAAGTCCTGCCCAAGGGTTGGTCAAACAATTTTTTCTACATACAGTATTTCTCTATCTATCATTAATTATCTCTGAAAAAGATAGAAATTGTTTTCACCATAGACAAGTTGGACTAAAACTAAATTTTCTCTGATGTCAGTGGCCATCTTATTTATTGATCAAACTTTGAACAATAATAACGTACCATAAACACATTATAATTTTAGATATAAAACATCTTTTACATTCCAAAATATCCAACAAGAATACCTTAACAGAATAGTAATTACAACACTGCTACTGTATAATATTCTTATTTTCTATTAAGAGAATGTCATCATCATAATCATCTTTACCAATATCATCATCATCAATATTATCATTGTCATAATTAGCATTTATGTAGCAATTTTAAGTTTATTGGCAGCTAGGTGGCACAGTGGATTAGAGCACTGAAATTAAGAAGATTCAACTTCATGAGTTCATATCCAGTCCCAGACACTAACTATATGACCCTGACAAGTCACTTAATCCTGTTTGCCTTAGTTTCTTCATCTATAAAATGAACTGGAGAAGAAAATATCAAACTACTCCAGTATTTTTGACATGTAAACCCCAAAATGTAGTCATGAAGAGTTAGGTGGCTGAAGAAAAACAAATTAAGGTTTGCAAAGTACTTTAAAATATGATTTCATACCACTACTAGATCTGTATCTCAAAGAGATTTTTAAAAAGTAGCTATGCCTACAAAAATATTTATAGCAGGTCTTTTATGTGGTGGCAAAGAATTCGAAATTGAAGGGATGTCCATTGATTGGGCAATGGCTGAACAAGTTGTTGTATATGATTGTAATGGAATAATATTGTATTATAAGTATAGTATGCTCTCAGAAAAACTTGGAAAGACTTCCATGAACTGATGCAAAGTAAAATAAGCAGAACCAGAAGAACATTGTATATAGTAGCAGCAATCTTGTATGATGATCTACTGTGAATGACTTAGGTATTCTCAGCAATAAATTGATCCAAATGAGGAAAAATTCTATCCACTTCCAGAGAAAGAAAAGGATGCTGAAAAAAAATTAAAGGACACTTTTTCTTTATTTTTATTGGCTTTTTTGTCTGTATTTTCTTTTACCACATGACTGACATGTAAATGTGTTTTGCATGACAGCAATATATAACCAATATCAAATTGATTGATTTTTCAGTGAGGGAGGAAGAGAAGGAGGGAGAAAATTTAGAATTCAATAAAAATTTTTAATGAATTTTAATTATTTTTCTAGGTAACTAGGGAAAAATGAAATATTAGATTTAAAAAATACTGTTTCTTTTATCCTCACAATAAAATTGGTAGGTAGATGCTATTACTATCTCCATTTTACAAAGGAAATTGAGGCAAATAAATGTTAAGTGATTTGACCAGTATCACACAACTAGTAGGTATTTAAGGATAAAATTGAATTAAGATCTTCCTGACTCCAGTTCCAGCAAACTATTCATTGCTTCGTATATAACAATGATGATGATAGCAATAACAACAGAAATGTACATAGTGCTTCAAAGTTTGCAAGGTGCATGTATTATTTCTTGGGATGCTCAAAACAACTATGTAGGTATTACAGGAATAATGAACTCCATTAACTGAGACTTAGAAAGACTCGAGGACTTATATATGATCACAAAATTAGTATCACAAGCAAGATTTGAACCCACTCAAGCACACACACACACACAGATAGTTAACAAGCTGATTAACTCAATTTTCACTCTTTAACTAGTTTTTATGATGTTCTAGAAACATAACCTAAAGTAAATATAGAGAACACTCCAAAAGAGAACCCTCTGGATGAGGTAGCCAGTCATTTCTACTTAAATTCTGTCTGCATGGATCTTTGCTTTAGGTACTTTCTGAGAGCTAGGAAAGAAGAGGAAGGACAATTGATCCACAAAGTCAATGAGCACCAAAACAAAATAAGTCTCCAAAGCTCAATTTGAATAAACCCCCAAATATTCAGCTGTTTACTGGAATATTGTCTGGATCATATTAAACTCTGAAGTAAGATGGGAATTTCCATGATTTAGATTTTTTTTTCTTTCAGTTCATGATCCAGTTTGATATTATTTGTGTTGCTATATGAAAATAGTGGTCCTGTGGCTGAGTGGTGGGAGGGCCCTTTGGAAATTAGATAAACCCATTGGATGACAGTCAGGAAATCCACAGAGGTCACAGGACTAAAAAGCAAGCTGCTGAGTGGAACATCAGGGAAATGTGAAGGCAGAAAACAACCTGAATCAGGAAGTTTTTATTTTGAAGGCAAAGTCTGAGTCCCTGGAATAGATTTATGTGATAAAGACTGGCCTTTGGCTCCAAAGGAACAAGTATGCAAGACAATGCCCCAAGAAAGGAACTTAGTCATGCGGAGACAACACAGAGGTTCAGGAATAGAGAGATAGTAAGCGTGGCTTAACGATAAGCCCTCAATATTCATGGTCTATTCATCTATCTCAAGGTATGATAGATTTAAAACAAGAAAAGTTCTTAAAGGTCATCTGTTCCAAACCTTTCATTTCAAAGATAATGGAAGTGAAGCTCAGGTGGTAAGGGCAAAAGTCTCCTCTGTCCAAAGTTTGGTTGGGTCTTACAGCTTGCTTTTAAAGTGAGTCTACAGATGACTGTTAAGCATTTCCAGTTGTAGAATATTAGAATTCAATTATCTCAGGTGCTCAGATAGATCACTATAGATATTCTTCACATAAATGTAGTTTGGTGTGTATGGATTAAGTTCCTGCTTCCATCAGGCATGCTGCTTTGAAAAATTGGCCATAGTTCTAATTTTGCCTATGATGTTCAGTTGAGATACATCTGTGATTATCAAGATGTGGATATTCCTTCCAAAAATACAGATTACAACCTGTATTCTGTATAATCTATATAGATTGTAATCTAACATGCCTGCCCATTCTAAACAATGTTCTTCCATACCTTTCCATATTTTCCCTGCTGATGGTACACCTAAAGGGCTCCAGACTTTCTCTTCTTTCTCCTGACATCTAAGCAGTAAAAGCAGAGAATCTGGGCTATCTACTTATCATCCTAACTTTTACCATATAATAAATCAATCTTCTCTTGTTATCATGTATTTTGCTGATGATAACATTCTGCATGTGGTTATATTTTATAGGGTGTTTATACATACTATATACCTCTTCTCTGTATGATATCAATTTTCCACTGGAGATTGGTATGTTCCATGTTTTAAAACTAGATGACAACACTGAGAGGACTAGAAAGTTCCAATTTTTATTTCTAGAAGAAATTTAAGGTTATTAAAGGAGTCTTTTAGTTTACTTATGGCAGTCCAGACTACTTTTCTTCTCCTTCTCTATAAATTTTGGGTAAGAGAGATGGACTGGATGGAGTACGATAGGAAATCTATTAGAATGGCATATAATAAATAGCACAATGAATAGTAAAATGGTCATGAGTCCAATCATAGCAATTGATATGGAAAGAAATCATATGCGAGGGACTAGTGGAATTAGAAATTATAGTTTATCAACTAATAAAATGAAGAAGGTGAGGGAAAAATGGGGAATAAAAGATGGCACTGAGGATTTACACATGGACATCTGAGAGAATGCCATAAGTAGAGATATATTCTAGAGGCAGAGCAGTTTTTTGTTTGTTTAGAGGAGGAGGGGAAACTGAGCTATTTGGGCCTTATTCATGTTATTTAAGACACTGATGAATATCTAGGATGATATATTCAATATTTGGTTAGATAGGCAAATCTGGACATTAGGAGAGGTCAGCGTCAGATACATAAGTTGCTCCTTATTGTATTCTAAAAAGAAACAACTATAATATCTTGCATATAAATTATTATTGAGTAGAATATTTGACATTATTCTGAGGTTAGAATCTCTTAAGACATGTCGAGGATGAGAAACTTGATCCTTAATTTCTCTAGTTGTGATGAGAAATGTATGATTTCAATAAATAATTTAACTATTTCAGACTTGCTTTGCATTATTTTTGTCCATTCTTAAATATTAAACATACCTACTGTATACTCAACCCTAGAAGGATGAAAGAGATATGACAAAAGAAATAGAGGGCAATCTTCCCTTTCAAGGCAATTAGAACTACTTTCTAGGGAGGGAAAAGCACCCATATGCACATGAAAATACTAAAGAACTATACAAAAATAATACCTTTCCAATCTCGTTTTACATTACTCCCTTTTTATTGCTCGTGGTCCAACAAAACTCATATTCTTGCTATCTTTCACATGCAACACCCTATCTCAATGCCTTTTCACTGGCTATTCCCTAAAACTGGAATTCACTACCTTTTCACTTTAAACTCTTAGAATCCTTCTTTCCTTTCAAAAAACTCAGCTCAAACTGTACCTTTAACATGAAGCCTTTCCATATCTTCCTATGTGATAGCACCTGCCCCCATAAATTAACATATTTATTTTGTTTATATTTCTATATGAACATGTAATTTTCCTTGATAGAATGTAAAATCCATGAAGACAGAGGTTTAATTTTTGTCTTTTTATCCTCAGTATCTAGAGTAGTGCTACACAAAAAGTAGGTGCTCTGTATACTCTGGGTGAATGATTGAAATTGTGTTGTATAGAATGCAAATATATTTATGTTGTTCATCTAAGAATCTTTATCAGATTGAAAAGCAATTCGTTTCTTGGGGTGAATTCATGTTTGATGAAGCTTTTATAATTCAACTCCTAAACTTTTCCTGTAACTTTGTTGCTAACATGTGTAAGAAATGACTTAAATAATTAAAAAAAAAAAGAATCATCCTGCTATACTCAATACAAACTTAAAATGAACCGCCTTAATTAATGGAAAAGTGGACAATTCAGTCGGGTGTGATGGATGTGAGCTAGGTAGCTGGATTGATTTATTTTCCATTGGATTAGTTTCTTGACATCATAGGGCTTTTATTGCTGAAAGGCATGTTACACATTATCTACTGAACACCTTTTTATGATATTTTATTTTTTCCCAATTATGTTAGAGACAATTTTTAAAAATTGTTGTTTTTTTTAAAGTTTGACTTCCAAATCATTTCCCTCCCTCTTTCTTTTTCTCCCTCCCTGAGATGGTTTGATATAACGTATATGTGAACAATCATGTAAACCATTTTCATATAATTCATTTTATATAAGAAGAGAAACCAAAAAAAGTGGAAAATAGTATGCTTTAGTCTGTATTCAGGCATCATTTCCTTTTCTGGAGGCAGATATCATGTTTCTTCCTTTGGGATTATCTTGGATCATTTCATTGCTGAGAATAGCTAAATCATTCATAGTTCTTTACCATACAACATTGCTGTTGGTGCATACAGTGCTTTCTTGGTTCTGCTCACTTCAATTTACATCAGTTCATGTAAGTTTTTTCAGGTTTTCCTGAAGTCATCCTGCTTGTCATTTCTCATAACACAATAATATTCCATCATTATCACATATCACAGCTTGTTTGGCCATTCCTCAAATGATAGATATTCTCTCAATTTCTAATTCTTAGCCACCACAAAAAGAGCTGCTGTAGATATTTTTTGTACAAATAAGTCCTTTTCCCTTTTTAAAAATGTCTTTGGGACACAAACCTAGTAGTGGTATTGCTGGATCAAAAGGTATACTCAATTTTATAGCCTGTTGGCCATACTGAACCTTTTCTTTTTGAAGATAAGGTAACCAAGGCTCAAACAGGTTAGGGAGGTATTACCTAAGTTTACAGCTAATAAATATGACAGGAAGATTTTAAACAAAGATCTTGTGACTCCAAATTCAGGGCTTTTCCTATTGTATCATAGGATAGACAAAAATAATGGTTGAATGCTCTTTTTAGATATCGACATACTTCTCCCATATATCAAAGTCTTGTATCTACATATCATTTGGCTCAATGGTAGAACAATTCCCATATTTTCGTCACTGAATATACCCATTCATTTACCATCCTCCCCTCCCCTGAAACTTTCCCTCTTTGGAATCCCCCCATTAATATTGATGGTATCATCAAACTGCCAGTCACTTTGGCAACTCCTCTATTCCTTATTCCCCCTCATCTCACATCCCATTTTATCCAACCAGTTACCAAATTACTAAATTCTGTTGTTTCTTTGTTCTCTCTAGTCACATGGCTCCCATCTTAGTTCAGACCCTCAAAATGTCTTTCCTAGACTACTGTAGTAACTTTCTAATTGGTCTCCCTGAAACAAAATTTGTCCCACTCCAATCCATTCTCCACATAGCCGCCAAAGGCATTTTCCTAAAGTGTAGAGTTAAACATGTTGCTTTTCTCTGCAATATATTGCAGGGACTAGTCAACCAAATGAATCCAGTATTAAATATAAAGTTCTTTCTGTTGTTATTGTTCACTTAAAGCCTTTCACAACCTGGCCACATCCTACCTCTCCAATCTTCTCACACTTTATTCCCTATCACACACTCTGTGGTCGGTAATATCTATCTACTTTCTCTTCCTCACCAATGAGACTTTCTCTCCCTTTTCCTGCCCTTGCACTTGTTGTTCTCCAGGACTATAACTAAAATGCTCTCCTTCCTCATCTTTGACTCAGTTTCCCTACGTTCCTTAGGAGTTCTTTCCCAATCTGTCTCACATCACCTCCTCAACCCCTTGAGCCTCCTTCTCTAAATTAAACTCCCTTCTACTATGTATCTATCAACTATTTGCCAGTTGACTTATGAATGTTGTCTCTTCCATACGTGGTCTGCTTCTTAAGAGCAGGGATATTTTTGATTTTGGTTCGTGTGTTTGTTTTGCCTTTCTTGTTATCTCTAACACAGCATAACACCTGGCATGTAGTAAGTACTTACTGATAAATAGAGTTAAATGTAGTCCTAATAATATTGCTAACATTTCTATAGTTTTTGGATGTTTGCAGTGCACTTCACATATTTAAGGTAACTCAGTACTATTTTAAATTTTAAAAGCTTATATGTAACTTAACACTTACTATACTATCCCCTGTAATGTACATACTATTGTTATCCCCATTTTCAAATGAAGAACTTGAGACTATGACTTGCTCAGGACCAAAATTAGTAATTGTCTGAGGCAGAATTCAAACTCAGGACTCCCTGACTGATTCCCTATCCACTATGCTACTTATATGTCTATTAGAGTAGATATTTATGTAGTATCTTATAGGCATTATGTCATTTACTCCTCATTACCACTCCTGGAATTAACTCCTCCACATATAACTATGCCCACTTTACAAATAATTCAGCTATTAAAGCTCAGCAAGTTCAAGGGTCTTGCTCATGGTCACATAACTAATAAGAGAAGCTGCCTTTAACCTAGATCTTCCTCACTCCAAGTTGAGAACTTTATCCATTATGGCTGTGCTTTGATAAGAAACCAAGTTTTTTTTTTCCTAGAAAGCCCATTACTTTAACTAAAACAAATATGGTCTGACTTAGATATAACAAAACTACCTTCTGTATCTCCAGTGACCTCCTTTTTAAGACTTCAAAGTGCAAAGCTCTCCTAAGCAGCTCAAGTTAGCCTATATTTCCAAATGGGAGAAAAATCCCTGGATTCAAACTCCACTGCAAAGCAGTACCTCCAGTGTCTAAAAGAAGGAATCATTAGCTAGCAATAGATACTCTGTCATCCATTATGATTTAAATAATAATAAAAAGAATATACTCTTAAGTTGTGAGACTGAAAACTGTGATTTATGGTAATGCTGATGCATACTCAGTTCTTTGGAAGAAAAGAAGATTTTATTACTTTCCAAAAGCAGTATTATATTAAAGCCACAAATTAGCTTTTGTTCTGTTAGAATCTAATTATATGTTATGTAGGATAAGAGTCCGGTCAGTCAGGGTCAAAGCCTTGCCTTCCTAAATGAAACCTTGGGTGGAAAAAGTGATGGACTGTTAAGGTAGACAATATTTACTGTCCTCCTGAGAACAGAGTGAGGAGGTGTGAACACAGACAAGCTACTTAATAATCATCCCAGGGACAGACAGAAAGGAAGGGCCAGGATGCTTATTCTCTAGTTTGAGTTATTTCTTTCTTCCTTCCTGAAATGTCTTCAGTGACATAAGATATTGTTTTTACTTCTCTTTGATGGTCCAATTTTGAGTTTGACACCCTATTTAGCTGTCACTTCTGTTTAGGCTTTTGGTAAAGATGAGCCCTTATATCTTCCCTCCAGTAACTCTTATCTTCTCTGGATAGGGAAAGAGCTCACTGATTCAGTAGTTTAAACACTTTTGCCCTTACACTTCTTTGAACTATGATTGAGTTTGAGTTTATCTCAACCAAATTTACCAGCAGAAGATGAAGAAGGATGGAGAGGTGAAAATATTTTTGGCTAGTACACATTTTCAGAGTAATCCAGGCTGAGAAGTTCCCATCCATTCAATTTTTAGCCAAATAATGAAAATAACTTTAGATAGGAAAACAAGAACAACTCACTGTGGTGGCAAAAGTATGACAGGACAGGGGCAAGAGGTGATGAGGATGGGCAAGCATGTATGATCTATATGCACACTAGTAAGACCATAGATATATTTGTATTTCAATTTTTTTTGGAAATCTTCCTTCTCTTCATCATATATTCATCCAGGGTCACAGCTAGGACCAATGGAAATGTACATTCTCTGATGCTTAGTTCAATTTAGGGCAAAGTTAACACCAAGAAGGTTAAGTCCTTTGTTTAAGTTGAATACAAAGGCTATTTTGTTCAGCCTACTACGGCATATATGGTACACATACGACTAACATGGATTCATCTTGAGTGGAACTTCCCCTAACTGCTTTGTAGCTCTGGATACGATTAACCATGTTCTCTTCATGAATGCTCTGCCCTCTTAGGGTTCTGGGGATAATACTCATAGATAATAGAATACCCTACTTCCATGGTATCTCTTGCATCTGTCCTTTTATCTCTATTCACATGGTGATGATCCAAATTCATTGTATGTATGTGCATATACACAAACACATATATACATATATAACATGTATGTATAAAATATGTATGTATTTGTATATATACATTTTGTGTGTATATATATATA
>CM053769.1:167546987-167566903 GCA_028658325.1 Potorous gilbertii | reverse complement strand
ATATATATATATATATATATATATATATATATGGCAGCTTACATTATATCAAGAGAAAGTATGCATCTATAGCTATATCTGACTGTATATTTATAATATTTATCTATATTTAGGTATAAACACATACTTTCTCTTTCTCCTGAGAGACTTTAACCTACTTGAGGGCAAGGATTGGTTAATTTTTATTTTTATACCTCCTATGTCTGGAGTCAGGAAGACCTGATTACAAATGCAGTCTCAGACATTTACCAACTCTGTGACTCTGAGCAAGATAATTAGTCTCTATTTGCCTTACAATATTGCTCAACTGTAAAATCATGAAGACAATACCATCTACCTCATAGAGTTGTTGTGAGGATAAGATAATATTTGTAAAGCTCTTACCACAGTGCTTGGCACAAATTACGTGCTGTATAAATACTTATTCCCTTCCCTCCCTCCTTGCAGTGCCTACCCACTGTTCCTGGAACGTTGCCCTTGCTTGAATAAATGCTTCCAGAGTGATGGATTGATTCTGGAATGAAAAAGGAGACAAAAGTAAAAAAAAAAGACAGGAAACTCCTTATTTCTCTTCATGTAATTCAAGTAAAAATTCAGAACCAGTGAAAGGAATTAATTCATTTGTAAAAGCTCAAGGATATAAGTTGGAAATTGAAGACTTAGAGTTGATGGAGATCAGACAAAATGGAATCTGACACCATTGAGAACATTGAACACTGCAGAGGTAATAAAGTTGTTTATGAGTTAGAGCTCCAAACTCCTAGGTATTTATTAATCTTCTGTTTTGTACTGGGAAAATAAAAAAATGGTTTTTAAAAATCAAATATCAGCATATGACCACCCACCAATATCAGTTGCCTACTTAAATCTACACTCTGGACTCCAAAGAGAATGAATAAGTTCTTTGATATAAGAAAAAATGTATAAATATTCAGTTGTTTATTAGTATTTTAATCTCTACATCAGGATTTTGAATGAAGATAGTGCTACTTAGAGATATAGAGATTGCTCTTGTATTTGAACCATTGTGTAGACAGCAGAGTATTCCTTTACTAGCAGCATTCTCAATGGATGCCCTGTTGGAGAGCACAGGGATGGTCCTCTCTTACATAAATCATATAAATCTCATACATATATATATAGAAACATATATATATATATATAAATGTTTCTATATATTCCCAAATTTTTCTTTGTAGTTAATTTAGAAAATCATGAACATTAATTGAGGCAAAATACTTACATGTATTGATTTATACAATAAACCTCAAAACTTTTTCCATAGGCAAATAACTTCAATATGCAATATGTCTTACTTTTTAACCAATCACTTGATTTTAGCAAATTTAGAATTGAGTCCATATGATTTTGATACATTTTACTTGATCAATTGTCATGAAATAATATGTCATGTTAGATAATAAATATATCTTTGATGAACAGTCCATTTTTTCAAGTCAAAATAATCAATTATTGATAATACTCAATTATTCTCCTAGTATTTAATCTCTTATTATTATGCTATAACAAAGGATGAGCAAGATGGTCTCAGAAACACCTGTAAACTTTTATGAACTCATGAAAGGTAAAGTGAGTGGAACCACAAGAACATCATGTACAGTTACAGCAACATCATAAGGATGATCAACTGTGAATGACTTAAATAATCTGGTCAAACCAAGACACTGAGTATTCTCCTGATTTAAATCCTATGGGTATATATTTATTTCCTTCTCTTGGATGATTTAAGAAAAGAAACATTTCATGAGATGTGGGATGATGATAGATTATAGCATTCTGTCTCCATTTGGGAATTTTTGAATTTCAAAACCTTTCTGGTTCTCAGTATATCATTGACATTTATCAGAACTTTTCATTCCCTCAATAGGAATAAGAGCTCTAGATGCACTGGAAGTTTAAAAATTTTTTTTCTAATATGTTTCATTAAATATTTCCCAATTACATGTAAAAAATGTTTCAAACATTTGTATTTTAAAATGTTGTGTTCTATCTTCTCTGCCTCCCTTCCATTCCTATTCCATCTTCTCCCCCTTCTCCTTGAAAAGGCAAGCAATTTGATATTCATTATATATGTGAAGTTATGAAAAACGTTTCCATTATTAGCCATGGTAAAAAAAAACAATGAACAAAAGAAGGATAAAATAAAGAAAATTAGAGGAAGTTTAAAAAATCAAAATCTAAACCACATTTACATTAGCTCTCTTTCTGGAGGTGGATAACATTTTTTCTTATCATGAGTCCTTTGGATTGTCTCTGATTGCTATCTTGATCAGAGTATTTAAGTCATTCACAATTGATTGTCCTTATGATATTGCTGTAACTGTATGTGATATCCTTGTGATTCTGCTCACTTCACCTTTAATGAATTCATACAAGTTTTACAGGATTTTCTGAAACCATTCCTGCTCAAACTTTATTATAGCATAATAATATTCTTTCATAATCATATACCATATGGTCAGCCATTCTCCAATTGATGGGTATTTCCTCAATTTTTCAATTTTTTGTCATCACAAAAAGACATTCTATGAACATATTTGCACAAATTGATCTTTTTCCCTTTTCTTTGCTCTCTTTAGGATATAGATCTAGTAGTGGTATGGTTGCCAAATATGCACAGTTTTATAATTTTTAGGACAGAGTTAAAAATGTATCTCCAAAATGGTTAGACTAGTTCACAATTTCACCAGTAATGCTTTAGTGTCCCAACTTTTCCCCCCCCCCCAGCTTTGGCATTTTTCTTATCTGTCATGTTAGTCAATCTGATAGTTATGAAGTAGTATGTCAGAGCAGTTTTGATTTACATTTCTCTAAGTAGTTTTGATTTAGAGTTCTTTATCATGTGACTATTGATAACTGTGAGTTCTTCTTCTGGAAACTGCCTGTTCATGTCCTTTGACTTTTTAGAAACTGTGAAATAGCTCTTATTTTTATAAATTTGGTTCAATTACCTATATATTTATGAATTGAGGCCTTTATTTGAGAAATTTATTTTAAACATTAACTATAGTTTCCAGTTTAGCTTCTAATTTTGACTTCATTTGTTTTGTTTGTGCAAAACCTTTTTTTTTTAATTTCCATGTAATCGGTACTATTCATTTCACCTTCCATGATCCTCTCTATCTTTTATGTGATCATAAACTCTTCCTTTATCCACAGAGTTGTCAGTCACATTTTGCATGCACTTTGGTCTTGGATTGTAGTCATTATAAATTAAAAACTTACCATTAGTATGGTAGTTGATCTTGAGAGCATGTTCATCCTAATTGAAAGCATTTGACATCACGACTGAAATCTTCCAAAATGCTTGGGAGCAAGCACATAGCTCTGTTTCACTCCACTGGAGACTGGGAAGGCACAAGAGCCTTTTCCATATCCAGAACCAGGCAAACATACCATCATGAAATTGATGTACAGTGCTAATGAACTTCTCTGAGCAACCAAATTTTGACATAATTTTCCATAAGCTTTCATGACTAACAGTGTCAAAGGATTTGGTCAGAGCTACAAACATTGTGTACAGACCTCTGTTCTGCTCCTGGCATTTTACCTGGAGTTGTTGGACAGTAAACACCATAGACTGTTCCTTGGCCCTTTCTGAAGCCACATTGGCTCTCAAGTATATGACTATCTTCCCAGTGAAGGATCAGCCTATTAAGGAGGACTCTAACAAGAATTTTACCTGCAATGACTACAAGAGAGACCCAGGATGAACCCTGATGAGGTCAAAGAAAAATTTTTTGAAGACCTAGAGACCCTTATCATCAGTGTGCCAATAGAGGAAAAGCTTATCATTTTGGGTGACTTTAATGATAGAATTGGCTCAGACTACCAGACTTGGCAGGGAATCCTATTGAAGAATGGAGTTGGAAACAGCAATGGCAATGGTCATTTACTGCTAAACACTTGCACATCACATGAGCTTCTCATCACTAGCACTGTTTTCCATTTACCTAAATGCAATAAAATTTCATTGATGCACCCTCACAGCAAACACTGGCATCTAATAGACTATCTGATTGTAAGGACAAGAGACAGACAAGATGTGAGAGTGACAAAGGCAACGTATGGTGCAGAGTGTTTGACTGATCATAGACTTATACTTTTCAAGCTAAATATTAGCATTCATCAAAAGTGTCACCCCCCCAAGGCAAAATGAATGCCAGAAGAATTAATGTCAACACATTAGAGCTCTTCTATGAGTGTGAACAGTTTGTTACTAACTTCAAGGGGAAGTTGAGCCAACATACAGTTGGCAGCAGTGGAGCAGAAAAGGAGTGGGCAGTTTTCACAGATTTGGTGTACAGTACTGCTTTTGCTCATCTGGGTGAGAACACTCACAAGCACCAAGGTTGGTTTGATGAAAATGTTGGGGAAATTCAGAAGCAACTAAATGAAAAATGAGAACTCCACAGGATTTATCAGCAGGATAGCTCATACACCTCTAAGAAGGCAGCATTGAATTCCATCAAAAACAAAGTGCAAGCAAAGCTTGGAGAGATGCAGGATTCCTGGCTCAGTAAGAAGGCAGTAGGAATTCAGTTTTATATTGATAGTAACAATCAAAGTGCTTCTATGATTCCCTGAAAGCCATTTGTAGACCAAAAACCTATGGTGCATCACAACTACTCAATGCTGATGAAACCACATTGATTAGTGACAAGGACATGATCCTAGAGAGATGGGCTGAACACTTCCATAATGTTCTCAACAGACCATCGTCAATCAATGCTGAGGTCATTGACCATTCATCTCAGGTTGAAGTCAATCTCTCCTTAGCTGAACTTCCAGCTGTAGAAGAGGTTTTAATGGCCATTATGCTCCTTTTATGTAGCAAATCACCTGGTGCTGATTCTATTCCAACTGAGATTTACAAGGAAGGGGGACAATTGCTCATACAAAAGCTGACTGAAATTTTCCAAGTTATATGGCAAGAGGTTATCTCCTAGGAGTTCAAGGATGCCTCCATTGTCCATCTCTTTAAGGGTAAAGGGAATAGATTGTCCTGTGACAATCACAGAGATACTACTTACCATTTTAAGAAAGGTTTCATTGATTACTATGCTTTCTAATGTTTTTAATAGGATGAATGTAGCATTTTGTCCTAAGATTTTTCTGCATCTATTGATATAATTATATGATTTTTGTTGCTTCTGTTATTGATATGGTCAATTTTGATGATAGTTTTCCTAATATTGAACCAGCCTTGTATTCTTAGTATAAATCTTACCATCTTACCTGGTCTTAATGTATGATCTTTCTGTCATATTGCTGTGATCTCCTTGCTAGTATTTTACTTAAAATTTTTGCATTGACATTAATTAAGGAAATATAATTTTCTTTCTCTGTTTTTACTCTCCCTTGTTTAGGTATCAAAACAATATTTGCATCATAAAAGAAATTTGGTAGTAATCCTGTTTTGTTTTGTTTTTTTCAAATAGCTTATATAGTATTGGGATTTTGTTGTTGTTGAGTCATTGTACAATCATGTCTGACTCTTCACGACCCCATTTAGGGTTTTCTTAGAAAAGATACTAGAGTGACTTGCCATTTCCTTCTCAAGCTCATTTTACAGATGTGGTACTAAATCAGACATGGATAAGTGACTTACCCAGGGTCACATAGCTAGTAAGGGTCTGGAATGGCAATCAAATTAGGATCTTTTGCTGTTTTTGTTTTACTAAAAGTGTCTCGGATTGAATAATGTGATTATTAATGACCTTCCCCATCCATTGATGAGACTCTAGTGAGGAAAGCTTGATTAGGGGAATTTTTTTGTAGGAGGATCTCAAGTACCTGTTATTTTTTTCTATTGAGGCACTGGGTCAGAGGGTTATGCACTCTGGCTCTGAAAAGTATAAAAATACTCTGAGCGTGAGGTTAGTTACTGACTAGAAATGTTTGTTTGGCCAGAAGAGAACTCTGGGAAGCTGCTAAGGACACCCCTTCCCTTCCCCACCCCTTTGAAAACTCAGATGTTCCCTCTCTGGTAAAGATGTATGTATGTTAATGGTCAGACTTTTGGAAGCATGTCTGTTGACTTCTGATTTCTCTGTATTTTCTCTGAAGCTCAGGGTGCTGACTTTTCCCCTTGAACTAAATGAATGATACATGTACTTGATTAAAGGGATTGTTAACCCCTCAAATGTTGCCTTTCCCCTCAGAGAAGCAGATCAAAGAATCTGTTGTAGCAAGTACCCCTGTGCATGTTGAGGTCCTTACTGATACAGGGTCTGTGGTCAGATTTGAACTCACAAAGAAGGGTCTTCCTGACTCCAGGAGCAACTGCAGTCAATAGTTGGTTAATAGGCCTTTCTTATACTATGTACTAGGCACTGGGATAAATGATCAGAGTAGAAAGGAGGGCTAAAGGCAATTAAAATGGACATTATTCCTCCTGCCCCCTCTCGGAAGAATCAAGGCTAATGACTGTTTCTGATAACCAGCCAGATGTCTCTTCACCTATTTTGTCAGAATTTCAGCAGGAAGTTCCCAGCGTATAGGCTGAAACCCATCCTTGTGGTTTGGCAAGGCACCAGTCCCTGAGGTAGTTCTGCCTCTTGCAACAGCTGTGCCTGGTCAGCTAACACCTTGCTCTTACCTGTTCATCAGCCCGGTTCCGGGTATCTCCGTCCAGCTCCAGACCTCCGTGAAGTGAAGTGAACAGTCGGGTAGAAACCTACCATCCTACAGTTCCTACCCATACACGCTTCTCTCCTCTCTGGGCCCTTCTTTATTCTGGTCCACAGTCCTGAGCTGGGAAGATGCTTTTGCTACTGTTCATGTGCATGACTATACATATCAACAAAAGGGTTTGTTGACTTCAGCAGGAAAAGGGGTGAGGAACCAGCAAAAAATATGAGATCTGTTGGATGCAGTTTGGCTACCTAAAAAAGTTGCTGTCATATAGCCCAGTTTTTGTGTCTCAAGGTGTGCAAGTTCTTTCAAAGGCTGTTGGGGTTAGGTGGAAACTCCACTGTGCCTATAGGCCCCAGAGTTCAGGCCAGGTAGAAAGGATGAACAGGACCCTGAAGGAGCATATTGCTAAGCTTAAGGTTGAAACTGGCGAGATCTGGGTGAGGCTCCTTCCTTTTGCTCCTTCTTTTGCTCTGCTTTGGGATAGGTCTCTCTCTGTCTCTCTGTCGCCCTTCGAAATCATGTTTGGAGCAGCCCTCCCCAGTTGTTATTCTGAGTGTTGGCTTCCTGACTTTTCTAATGTTGCCTTCCTCAAGTCTTTACAGGCTCTGCATGAGGTCCAGAGTGCCCTCAAACCCCGGGCCCTTTCAAGCGATCCTGTCAAGTCCATCAGCAGTTGCGGTCGCAGGACATAAGGCGTGGATACATCGTTCACATGACAAGCCAGTAGCACCACCGTCTGCCCAGTGGACAGCACATCTGGCTGGAAACCTCAGGCCCCATCTTAGATCATTCTGCTCTCCCTCTTTTTGTTTCTCTTCTTTTCTACAGGTTGCTCCAAGAACTATTAACCCACCCTCTACTTGTGGACTCTAAGCAGGACTGGCAATGGGATGGTCGTTGCTCAGAATTCCTCCTTTGCAGCTGTCAGTTTTCACTTCGCTCTGTGCGCCCTCACTGGCCTCTTCACTGGTCTGTCAGGATATGGTTGTGAGACTCATTCACTAGAGAAAGGACTGCAAGTGACACCTTACTATGCCTGCCCTGCTAAAAACCCGAGCCACCAATTTTGGGGGAGCTGGGGGTTTTCAATGTGCTGTTTGGGGATGAGAAACTGTTTGCTTTGTGCCTGGTTTATTCCCCTTTGGACCCTGATGAGTCCCCTGTTTGAATTAGTTACATGAAAAGGGGGGAGTAAAATGGACATTATTCTTCCCTGGGCCCTAGGCTGAGAGATATCTGTTAGGTTACTGGGCAGGGTTGGATAATCTGCCTAGCAACAGATTTCTTGTTTGGGCCCCTGTCAAAATGTTATTCCCCTTTGGGTTGTGAAATATCTGATAAATTGTTAACAGTCATTTCTTGTTTAGTCCATTTGCATGGTAACCACCAGTGCCCCCCTAATGTTAGACCAAAAATTGCCAGGTAACCACTTTCTGCTGCACCCTCCCCCCTTTCCTGATTGGCTACCTCTCCTGACACCTGTTTTTTGTTGAGATCCTTTACCTAGCAGTACCCTGACAACCACCCTCTGTTTTGGGGGCTCTTGCCTAGCAGCCAGCTCCCCTCTTACTCTGTCAGAACTCTGTTTGTTGTGGAAACCGCAAGGCTGTACCAAGTAGCACTAACATGCTTAAAATGCACTCACCCATCTCAGTTCAGGGCTGTCTCCTCTGGGTCTCTACGTGAGGCAGCCGCCAGCCTGGCTAATAAATGACGCTCTCGAAATTCCTAATTGACTTGCCTGTGAATTAATCTCGGTCCGGCCATTTCAGCAATTCCTCCCCTCATGGAACTCACCATTGAAATGGGGATAAAATATGCAAACAACTATGAATAAATAAGCTAGAGAAAATATAAATAAGGAATAATCTAAGTAAGAAAGTGGAATTAAGCAAGATTGGGAAAACCTTCCAACAGATGAGATTTTAATTGGGACTTAAAAGAAGTCAGGGAAGGCAATCTGATGAGATGAAGAGAAAGAGCATTCAAGGCATTAAGGAGAGAAAGAAAATGCCTGGAGAGAAGAAATGGAGTGTCTTGTGAGAATATTAGCAAGAGAGCCAACAAACTGGATGAAAGAGCATGGTGGGTTGAGGGGAGGAGGTGCAATGATAGGGAGGGTTACAGTGCCTAAAAATTTTATATTCAGTCCTGGAGGTCATAGGGAGCCAGTGAAGTTTACTGATAGATAATATAATAACTTCAACTGGTCCAACGTCAAGAAGCCTATTCCATGGGAATAACTGTCTGATATCTCTGAGAGTACTCCCCACCCCACCCTAATTAGGCTCCTTCTTGTAAATAGATTGACAGTTATTAGCATTTTAGCATTTTTTCAATGACATTTTCCTTTGTACTCCATTGCAGCTTGGATGTGGTTAGTATCTTTATACTGAGAGCCACTGAAATACTGCTAAAAATCATTGAAGGATGCTCCTTATGCGCTAGAATTTTTCATTAGAATAATATAAATTCTTTGCAGATTGAAGCATATTTGTTTCTTTTTGTTGTTTTTTTTGTCTGTTTTCTTCTGCAACAAGGCTAATATGCAAATATGTTTTGCATGACTTCACACATATAATATATACCAATTTGCTTGCCGTCCCAAGGAGTATGGAGGGGGAGGACAGAGGGAAAGAATTTGGAATTCAATTTAAAAAAAAATTGTTACATTTTTTTCATGTATTTGGGAATATTTAATAAAATAAATAAATATTCTCACCACCCACTGAATTTTAAATAGAACAAAAGAGAGCAATGAAATA
Source organism: Potorous gilbertii (assembly GCA_028658325.1). Taxonomy (NCBI): domain Eukaryota; kingdom Metazoa; phylum Chordata; class Mammalia; order Diprotodontia; family Potoroidae; genus Potorous; species Potorous gilbertii. The sequence goes on along the minus strand of CM053769.1, from coordinate 167,557,478 downwards.
TGAGTAATGAAGAAAATTAAAAATCCAACTGAAAAAGCATTAAATAAAAATGGGAAAATCCTGTCAATCTAATTTAGTCTGTCTAAGGGTAGATTTTAGGTGGTACTGGCACTAGAGACATTTACATGAAAATTGTTTTCAGAAAAGAAAATCTTATAAAAATTATTGCTTGTCTCAAATAATTTGTACACCATTTTTTTTTAATTTGTCATTTACATCTGTTTATACGCTTTTGGAATCCATTTTTATTTTCTTCCAATACCACCTGCTGAGGTAATGAGTTCCACCACTTTATTATGATGGGAAGCACTGTTGAGAGAAAGCTTTCTATGACAAAAGGAACCTGGAATTGGCTATTAGGTGACTTGGATATAAGTCCCAGCTCTACCAATTTCTAGTGAGAAGGGAACTTAAAGGTCATCTAGAACTAGGTCCTACATAAGCTATTTTTAGCCCTTACTGTCCAAATTGTGATCTATATGGAAATGTATATCCCAATCATATTTCCCCCTTTAGGTGATAATCCAACGTTCACCTCCAAATCATAATAGTTCCTGGTATTCCATAGTGTATACTTATGGTATTTTTTTTTCAGAAGCAGCTGAAACAATATCCTGTCAAAACAAATATACCTCCTGATTTCTGAAGTCCCTTTGAGAAAGAAAAACAGTTTTTACACCACACCGAGAGGGAAACCTTAAAATGAAAATGATATTGGAAAATGAAACATATTGACTTAAAATCATATTCCATACATGCATGACACAAAGCAGATATTTTCTGGAAAGCAATTCCATAGAATCAAAGATTTAGAAATGGGAGAGTACTTGGAGGTCATTTAAAATGACCCTCTCATGTTAATTGAATTCAGATTTGGCCTCAAACACTCTGTGATGTTGATCAAGTCACTTAACCTTTGTCTGCCTCAGTTTCTTCATATGTAAAATGGGGGTAATACTCTTCCTTCTAGAGTTGTGGTGAGGATCAAATGAGGTAATATTTGCAAAGCACTCAGCATATTGTGTTTCACATAGTCATAAAATTTTTAGCTATTATTATATAAACCAGATGAAGCTCTAGGTGGTTAATGACAAGATCATTTAAGTAGTAAGCAGCAGTGTCAAGTTGGAAGTCTAGGGGCTCTGATTCTACTCTCTGCAGTTTCTTACGTATGTAAAAAGAAATAAACTCTTTAGAGTTCTATGTTCTTGAAAGCTCCAGGAAAGGACCTTTCAAAAGCAGACACTGAAAGCTTTAAAAACAAATGTCATTGGCCACCATTTTGGTCATCTGTTATTATCCTGAAATAGCTTAAAGAGTGATAGGAAACTCTCATGTAAGTGATATGTGATTGCATCAAAGCTAAGAAGCTTTCTGCTTTTATAGAATGAAAATATGTTGAAGCATTGCAAAAGATCTGAGTCAAAAAAATAAAAAATAACTAATATTGAGTTCCGTGCTGCCAGTTATTTCACGTCAATATATTCATGTCAATCCTTGATGTCTCTGGGGCTGTTGATAAAATCTTACCAATGAGATTTGTGAAACTAGCTGGTGTAACTACCTAGTAAGGCAGGTAGTGACAAGATTCAGGGTTGAAAACTAAGAGGAAGAAAAATATAGCCACTATTTTTTTCATTTTCCTACTTTAGGAATATGGGCAGGCAAGATTCTTTCTAGAGCATAACTTTGACCTCTCATTGGCTACCTATGGATATTTGACCTAGCCTACTTGGTCTATACGCTTTCTCCAGCACCTTTTCCTCACTTTGAAGTATGGCGTTTTGTTGAGGTACCTGAACTTTAAGCCATCTGTATCTGATTCATCAATTACTCTTTTAGCAAAAGATTTGCATGTTGTCTAGATATGTGGTTTCTCTGTTTCTACTTTTTAGGGGAGTGTAAAGATTGTTAACAAAGAAAATATCATAATATTTGCTCTCATTTAGCTCATTCCTTCTCCTTGCTAAAGGAAATCTCTAGAATTCTAGACAGATATTTTAACCTCTGGCCTGTTTAATCCAGTGTGTATATCAAACTAATTTTAGTCTCTTCCGTCATCCAATTAATTAATTCACAGGGATCAGAGAGGAATTATGATTGATCTTAATTTTTAAATGTAACAGGAGCTTGGCACATGCATAGTCCACTCAAATGATGTCACCTATATGAATGTCACTGGGGCACTTAAATATGGAATGTTAGAAATTTGGAGATTTGGAGCAGATGTAGACATTCTATTTTGGCCTACCATGTGGATGAGAGTAACCCTTCTTCATTCATTGTACAGCTAGAGCTACTGATGTCTTTGAAATGACTTTACATATGTGTTTTTTCCCCTAGATTCACAACTGATGTTAAATACAATGCAGGTGGTCAATGAAGAACATCCATATATGCTCTAGTCCTCCAGTCTCTTACATATAGGTTCTCCTGCATCTTCTCATAGGTCATGCCATCTTAGATTATCTAGGTATAAACAAACCTTCATTATAAAAGAAGCAAAGCAGGAATGAAAACAGCTTAAAGAAAGCTTTAGAAAGGTATATGAATCACCTGTCAGAGTACCACTAGCCAGTATTACCATTCAATACTTATCCTCTTTTTAGAGGGTTTCTTGTTGGTTTATTTGTTTGTTTTTAGAGAAGGATGTTTATCTCCTACATCTAGTACGGAATACAGAAACTATACTATAGACTTAGGGACTTTTCTCTCCCTCCACCATTGCATTGTCTTAACCACTCTTGCTCTTGCAAATCCCACCTCTTGCTGGTAGAAATAGCAGCCTCTGGCTTCAGAGAAAACTAAATAGAATATATATATATATATATATATATATATATATATATATATATATATATATATATATATATATAACATTTTATCTTTTTCGTGCTTTATAAAAGTGGACTGACCAGATTCTTTCTACCTCCCACTGGACACCTATAGATATGTCACTTTTCTTTTGAACCCCTAATCTATCCCTGCCTCACTGTGAAAGTAGAACCTCTACTACTATCACCAATGAATGCACCAGACTCCAACATTCTCTCAGCTACTGGTGTTGGTGGACCCTTATCCCATGGATACAATCAATATCCCTTCTATTTGGCCATATTTTAGTTAAAGAAAAGAATAGCTCCCAGGGCAGTAGGAGTCTATCACTGGCTTAAGAGGATGTTGTGAGTCAAAAGCCTTCACCTTTTGGGAATCATCCTAGGTAGGTATATTGCTTTTGTTCTCAGTCTTCTCCAATTTTTCAAGATTAATGACCCACAAAACAGAATTCTAAAAAAAAATTGTTTAAACTAGTCAAAACAAGGGAATAGTCTTCATCATTTTGACAATATTCTTTTGTTCTCTCTCTATATTTCTGCATTAGCAATGCAGTTTTGGAACTGATGTACAATGTCAGAAGACTGATGAACTCACGAAACACTTTTTTCAAACGGCCATTCAATTTATCTTCTCCTAGAAAGGAGCTATTATCGAGATCAATTTTCTATATCTGCTAGGTTTGCAATCACAGTCTTACTTTCTGTTTCTGCAGAACTGAGCACTTTCCCCTTTGTTATTAGGATAAATATTGTAATTCTTTTGCCCTGTGAAGTTTTTAGAATGGGCTCTGATCTTCAAGAAAAATAACAATTACCTAAGGGTATAAATTTATATGTATTTATACCTATCTTCATCTACAACCCACTAACATTTTTCTTAGAATAAATATTTCCAAGTCCTTGGATTGCTTTATCTACCCAAGATTGCTTTCCTGTATACAAATCTGAGTAGCCTTTACTACGGTAGTGGAATATTTCTTTTTCTTTAGCTCTCTAGCTGAAATTGACTACGGGGATATCTGAGGAGAGAGTTGATTTCCTAGAAACTGCTCAGTGGTAGTGATTTCACTTCCATGTGTATGAATGGAATGAAAATAAAAAAAATGTTCAGTTGGTTTCATGCGTATACCTTTCAGGAATCTCTTTTGTTGACTCCACCTTGATATAAATCTAACAGCAGGGAACCAAAAGAACCAAGAATTCTCCATACAATGAATCCACTTCTAGCACATCTGGAGGGATTATTAATAGTCCTTTCAAGAAAAGACTGGCATTTATTACCCATGCTTAATAAAGGGAGGGTTTTGTGTGCATTAGAATATTGATGAGCCTGCAGAATAGCGATGATGGTAGTAATTATCTCTAATAATAACTTGTATTTATATAGCCAAAGAACTTCTGGCCAAAGAACCCTGTCAAGTGCCAGTATTGCTCTTCCCATTTTCCAGATGGAAATTTTCTGCAGCAGAATGACCTTTTGATTAGGCAGAAAAGGCTATCTACATTGCACGATTTAAGTTCCTCCCAAAACATTTTCCCAGCTTTTGTAACATCCTTGAATTTTCTAGCATCAGAGTTTAAATTATTTTTCACTTCTCAGAAGGCTGCCTGACAAGTCCACATATCCTACTTGAGAGTACTAAACCATTAATCCATTGAATCCTCTCTTCTTGAGAGAGAGAGAGAGAGAGAGAGAGAGAGAGAGAGAGAGAGAGAGAATTCCAATATAGTTTCATTTGTCAGAATTATCTTTTATGAATATATCCTTTGTCCTTCTCCAACAGTTTGGTCCCCTCACTTACAACAGACATTCAGAATGTAACAAAATATAGCTTATCTTTATCTATAGATAAAACCTGTTATAAAAGTACAGAGAGCAAAAAACCCACAATATTTAAGGATATGCCATGCCTCTTTACCAGACAGAAATGAGGTAAAGTTGGGAGAAGTGGAAAGAAGTTAAATTCACACATTCCCAATGGGACAGTAAATTCCATCCAGTCAGGTCACTCTCTAAGAGAGTCAGTGAGTCAGACAAGGCTCCAACTGATGATGATTATGTTTAGTTCAGGTAGCAATGACTTTTCCTTTCAAAAGGCTGGTTGCTGGCATCAGCAAATTACCAAACCATCCATCTCTAGGTCTCTATTCTCAAAAGTTTCTAGACTTTTCACATGCTTCCATTTCCTATGATTCTACAGCTGAGAAAACTACACTTCTCATCCATCCCCTTGCAAATAAGTGGATACACCATTAAAACAAAAATAAGGCACTAGCATAGAAACAATCCTTTGTAATTACTCTACCTCGTTAGCATGGCCCTACGATAATGGGAAAAAGACAAGACAGGTCATTTTTAAAAGACCTAAAGAGGAGGAAACCTCATGTTGCCTGGGAGTCATTAAAACAACCATAATAAATGAAATTGATGTAAACCTTTCAAGTTTACAAAGCACTTTATGTACATTTCATCTGAGCCTCAAAACCACTGTATAAGATAGATAATACATGTTATTTTTTGCATTTCACAGGTATAGAAACAAGTTCAGAAGCACTAAATGCTTTGCCCATGATCAAATATCTAATTCAATATTGGAAGTGGGATTTTAGATTCAAATCTTATTGACTCCAGGACCTTGAGAAGTCAGAGCAGCATGAGGCCACTGAGCATTCTGAATAGAGGCAAAGAAGGATTGTTGGGTTGAGGAGTGGACTGAGAAGTACAGTATTAAAGTGTTCCTTATAATTGAACCAAGCATGATCCTAATAGCAACCACTGCACATAGAAGAACACAGTAAATATTATATTACATTTCCTAACCCTGGAGGATATTATCTATCCTGGTCAGAAATTGTCAGCATTGAAAAATTTCTTCATTTCTTGGGAGACCATAGCCTCAGACACATAATTGCGTGGTCAATAATTTCTTTTTTAAACCAGAAGCCTGTCTCCAATAGATGGTAAATATAACAAATTAGATTTTTCCAAAGTACTGTCATATACATTGCTTTATATAATTCACTCAACACTCCCTTAAATCCTATCAAATACATGGAGGTGGGTGGCATTATGGTCCATTAAATAGTGAATACAAATAAAATTAACTGTTAGCAAAGTGGTAACTTGCCCCAGAGAACAAGATGGTGACAAAAGCTAGACTAGAACTCAAACCTGTTCCCTGTTTCCCAGCCTCATTTTTTTTTCTTTCTGAACCATGTTGCCAGCTGGTGAGTATGTGTTTTATTAAAGGAATACTTTTTACTAAATATGCCCCATGACAGCAACAGTAACACAATGAAAGCTGCTAATTTCTGGAAAAGATTTGCTTAAGAGTTCATCCAAACAACTCCCCTATGAGAGAGGTCAGTGGTGAGTGGAATTACCTCCATCTGCCAGTTGGAAATAGAGAAGCACAGTGAGATTATACAAGTCTATGCAAAAGCCAGAAGGCAAATGGGAAAGTTTTGGTTTCCAGGTCCATGCTCATTCACTAGGACATTCTGCCATATGCCACAGAATCATTCAAACTTAGGGTATAGGAAGAGACCTTAAGAGCTTCTTTGATCCCTCCCCTTTCCCAGGATAGACTTATAACTACACCATGACAAATTGAGGAAAACTTATCCTATTAAAAATTCCCTGAAAAACAAACTTTCAAAACAATTTTGTAATCTTGGGATATTTTCGCATAGCTTGTATATATAGATCATAATTATACCTAAAGGCCAAAGTTTGTTATTGCTGATTTGAGAGAGAAAATCTTAAAAATATCTAATTCACAGGTTAGTTTAATTATTTAAATCCATAAAATCATAGAACTTCAGAGCTTAAAAGATCCTTGGGAATCCCTTAGTCTAACTCTCATATATTACAAAATAGGAATTTGACCTTAAGTTATTTACCCAAGGTAATACAGCGTAACATAGTCATAGAACTGGGATTATCGGAACTGGGATTAATTTAACACTTAAGTAAATTCCAACCATATTGTGCCCTGAGTCATGAAAAAAAGAAAGAAGGAAAGAGAGAAAGAATGAAAGAAAAAAAGAAAGAAGGAAGGAAATAAAGAAAAAAGGAAGTAAAGAGAAAAGAGAAAAGAAATTACCCATTCAGTATTAAAATTAGCTCTGATTTTCATTGTAGCCTCAATTTAGATTTTGTGGCATATGAAGTAAAAACTGATACATTTAGAAACCATTGATTCAGATTTCATGCTTATAGGGACCCAAGATAAAATTATATTTCCCTTTGTTCTTAACCTCATGTACTTCAATGATCTGTAAATTTATTGGTATGCTATATTTGCCCCTTTGATTCATATTTCTGTTCCCTCTCCCTTTGCAAATGGTCTTCAAGAATTGAGTCTCAAGAACTATTCCCCTTTTATTACTCTTTGGCCAGTTTGAGGTTGAATCTTCCTAAATTTAACTGTGCTTCTACTAGAATCATGGCTATATAATCCATTACCAATACTCAATATCTATGAAACTTGGTGGGCAGAGCTAGAATCTGCATTTGCCGAGCATCATTTTTAAAAAAACAGGGTCATTTCCATGCCCATAGTGAGGTATTAGAGTTCGACTTCAGTGGAGATACTTTGTGTTTCCTATGGAAAATACAGAGTTGCCTGATGATAAAATAACTTATATAATCAAGAATGTAGAGTGAAGATGCAATTCAAAACAGTATGTTGTTTTGAAAACAATTGCGTATAAATATGGATCATGGTGGTATAGGAGGCCACGTCATCTTTATAGGAGGCTTACCTCATCTTTATTTTCAAGCCTGTGTCACAGTGCTCTATATAAGTACTTAATAAATGATTACTGAATGAAGGAATGAAGGAATCTATTTAGTAAAGCAAATATAGGTGAATATCTATTTAGCAGTTCATGTCGTTATAAGTACTCGAAAAATAACTCAATTCCATTTCCTTATAAATCTATAATTAAGGTGAATTTTCTCCAAATAGTCATGGTCAGTGATTTTGAATGCAAATTCCTAGAATGCAAGTATCTAGACACCAAAGGAGAAAGTTTGCTTAACTTTTACTTTGTAGTACTTTCCACACATAAATATATATTTCATAATTTAAGAAAAAATGGTAAGGAATATATTGATCAAATTCTTCCCTGAGAGATACTTGTATTATAATGAAAGAGGTTTCTTTGTCCTTCTCCATTGCTATACTGGAAAAGGGCAACTACAGTTTTGCTTTGAGGAAAGAGTAATTAATGATTTGGGTATCAAGAGATTTACGTTGGAGGCTCGGCCTTCAATTTATTAGCTGTATCATCTAAGGCAAATCACTTCACCATTCTCTGGGCCACATTTTCTCTTCATTAAAATAATAATAAAATAATCTCTTAAGCTCCTTCCTGATCTAGTATTTTAGGATTGGTGTATTTAGGGCCAGTTCTTACTATACCATATACCAAGATGTATATGAGGAATGAATTGGGAATTTCTCATTCATTTTAGAGTATGTATTCATTTTGAAATCTCTGCTTCTGCATATGCTTGCATATGTTTTAGGAAACATTAAGCTTTTTGATGGATCTGGTGTATGGCAGTTATTCCCCAAGGTCCTTGTAGAAATAAGATGTTGGAGCACATTAGGTTATCCAAGGGAACAAAATGGGAACTCTATAAATAAGTCAAGCAGGTTTCAGTTGCGCTAGTACATCCCAGCTGTTAAGCTAGATCATTTACATTTCAAGAATGTTCTCTTTGTTTCTACAGCCATTTTAACAAGTATTGACCATCTAAGCTGCTTGCTATTCTCTTAGTAGAATGTCACCATGAGCACTGATAAAAATCAAGTCACATCTGACAAAAAAAGAAAGAAAGATCAAAGGCAAGGAGTGGGAACCATGGCAACAAGTGGAAAAAATAAGATTCTAGAAAGTTGAAAACATCTGTTGTTGGTATTATTCAAATATTATTTGCTAAGCAGGATACTTTGGAAACAATCAAGGAACATTCTTTTTGGCAGAATTGGAATCTATGCTGTTCACTGACACAGAGCAGGTGCTAAATGAGAAAGAGGCTAGTTCAAGATAACATGCAGATTAATGTCCTCTTTCAGAATCCATCCAGCATTCATTTATCTATCTACTGGCATAAAATTATGACAAAGATTGCAAACTGAGGCAAAGATGTAGTAGGATCTCTTAAGCTGAGACATCCCTACAGATTTTGTAATCTTCTACCTGTTTGGTGGAGCTCGATGCCATACTCTGTACCAATCTAAAATTTGGAGGGCCACAAAATTACCTGAAGGCAAAGCTATAGGAAGAACTAAAATGTGAAAGTGGGGAGACTAGAAGGAGGAAAGTTAGAACATAAATAATATCCTTCATGATCTGAAATGATTATACAGTATATTTAGTAACCAACACATGTCAAAGCTAGCTCTATCATAGGACAGAGTATGTATGCTCTATAAAGTCCAGATGCTATTTGTTAAGTTAATTTTGTAACTAACATTTATCTATAAGAAACCTCTGTAGATGCAGAGTGGATAGAATGATGGACCTGGAGTGAGGAAGATGTATATCCAAGTTTAGCCTCCCGCAGAGACTTACTAGCTGTGTGACTCTATGCAAGTCAGTTAACCTCCATCTATTTCACTTTTCTCATCTATAAAATGGGGATAATGATATCATGTATCTCCAAAGGTTGTTGTGAGGATTAACTGAGACATTTTTGAAGTGCATTGCAAATTGTAAAGCACTATGTAAATGCTAAGATTATTATTAATATTAGAAAAAGATCTTCCATTTTGTATACATAAATTTACTATTGTTTGAGGCTTCAATCTCTGCTCTATGATAATACCTATATTGGAAAACACAGAGCTTTATGAACTGAACAGATGTTGTTTTAAATATATCATGGCCCATTCCTTAAAACTATAACCATTATTTAGACAGAAATGAGTCAAGTGCATCTCAATAAGGGTAAGATTTGCATATCTTAATTATATTTAATCTGAATGTCAGGAAGATTAATAATTATTATGCAGAGATAAACACAAAATAAATGAAGTCCTATGTGATTATCCTAACTTAAAAAGAAATAAACACACATACATTCTTTAGGTAACAAATGTTTATTGCATCACAGTTCGACCACAAAAACGATAAGGGAACAGATGATTATAACAGCTAATTAGTATAAAGGGTACAATGAATGATTATTGGTTGTTGGATTTAAGTAATCTTTTTGAATATTTACAAAGGCTGGAATTTATAGTGATTCTGCCTTTCTTATTAATAAATTTTTACCCTTTCTCTTAAAGAAGATATTTTTAAAAAAAGACTAGCATAAGAAAAGCTATAGAAGGTACATTCCAATGAGAAATAAATGTAGCAGATGGAAGAGAAAATGTAGAAATTGACTTCAAGAAGAGAAAAGGAGTTATTAAAGCAACAGGGAAGAAATGAAAAGCATTTCTTTTACCTTAAGTCACATACTACCTGCTGCACACAACAGGAGCCAGAAAGGCATAATGAAATCCTGGAAAAGGGACATTTTTTAAGGCTCTCTGCAATTTTTGTTTAAGAGAGGAAATTAAGAGAGGAAATAAGATGTGACCTACTATGTATGGAATTGGACTCTTCTTTGGGAGACTACCTTCAATTGGTAGGT
>CM053769.1:167520746-167546487 GCA_028658325.1 Potorous gilbertii | reverse complement strand
CGATATGTTGTTTTTATCATTGTATATTTTGTTTTCCTGGCTCAACTTATTTCATTTTTCATTCATTACTTTCAATTCTAAATACATTTTTGACATTTACTCTGCCCAACAAGGATTTTTTTATACCAAAGTATGATAAAATAAGAGGCAAGAAGTAGTTCAACAAAAGTAGCCAACATAGCAGCCAAGTCTGACAGTTTTTCAGTGTTATGTACATGTAGTTTCCTATCTCAATTAAGAATGAAGTAAGATGAATTTTCTAAACTCTCCTTCAGGGACAATCTTAATCATTACATAATATTTACCAGGTTTTTTTTATTTAAATGGTTACAGTTTTTGGATCGTTTTCATTATTCTGCTTGTTTTATTTTTCTTTTTATATTTCTTTCCTTGATCTTCTATGTTTTCCATATTCGCCAGTCATGTTGAAATATATCTAAGTTCTATAGTTTCGTTAGTTATTCCTCATTTTATTAATATCTGCCTGATTATGATTTTTCTTCAACAAATGCTACTATAAATATTGTGGCATATATTGGACCTGTCTGTCCTTAACCTCTTTATATCTCAAAGATTAAAATATGTGAGTCAAAGACAATGACAATTTCAGTTACTTAATCTACAAAGTGTTTCCAGAATAGTTAAACTTATCTATGAATCTTTCAACAACACATTACCATCTCTAACATGACATTTCCCTGTGCATATTATCTATTCCATACTTTTTTGCTTTTTAAAAAATGTTATCTATTTTATTTTGCCCAATACATATAAAAACAATTTTAACTGTTTTTAGAGTTCCAAATACTCTCCCTTCCTCCCCGCCACCCCTCAATGAAAAGGCAAGATGTTTGGTATAGGTTGTACATGTTCAGCCATACAAAACACATTACCACTTTAGTTATGTTGTGGAAGAAATCATAAAAAGCAAGAAAAATAAAGAAAGTTTTAAAAAGTCAGCTCTTTATCTGGAGATGTATCACATTTTTCATCATGTCTGTTGGAATTGTCTTGTATCATTATATTGCAGAGAATAGTTGAGTCATTTATAGTTGGTCATCATTCAACATTATTTTTACTGTGTACAAGGTTCTCCTGGTTCTACTCATTTCACTTTGCATCAGTTCATGCCTTGCCGTGGTTTTTTTTTTCTTAGAGAATGTTGCTTATCATTTATTATAATACAAATGTATTCTATCACAGTCATATACATAAAGTTGTTCAGCCATTCCTCAACGGATGGACAATCCCTCAGTTTTCAATTCTTTGCCACCATAATACCTTCTATCAATATTTTTATAGATAGAGATCCTTTTGCTTTTTTAAAATATCTCTATGGAATACAAACATAATTATGGTATTATGGTATGAAAGGGTATGCTTGGTTTATAGCCCTTTGGCCATAGTTTCAAATTGCTCTACAGAATGGTTGACTCAGTTCACAACTCTACCAACAGTGCATTAAAGTCTTACTTTTCCTACATGCCCTCCAGAATTTGTCATTTTCTTTTTCTGTCAAATTAACCAATCTGATAGGTATGAAATGATACCCCAGGGTTGTTTTAATTTTCATTTCTCTAATCAATAGTAATTTAGAACATTGTTTCATGTGATTATAGATATATCTGATTACTTTGTCTGAAAACCACCTGTTCATATCATTTGGCTTTATCAATTGGAGGATGGCTCCTTTTTTATGAATTTGATTCAGCACTCTATATATTTGAGATATGAGGCCCTTATAAGACAAATTTACTATAAAATTTTTCATAGTTATAATTTTGTATATTTCTCTCCACACTATTTCCCTTTATTTATCCTACTTTCTCTCTCTCCTTTCACTTTGTCCATCCTCAATATGTTTTGTTTTTGACTACTTGCTTCCCCTCATCAGTCCTCCCTTCTATTGGCCCCCAGTTCTCTTAACCCCTTCCCCTCCTACTTTCTTTTTTAATTACTTTATTTTAGTTTTCAACAATTTCCCCATGAGATTTTGAGTTTGAAATTTTCTCTTCATCTCTCCCCTCTCCCCACCTCAGGATGGTATGCATTATGATTACCCCTTCTCCCAGTCTGCCCTCCTCTCTATCACCTCACACCCCCCATCTCCATCCCCCTCATTGTCTTGTAGGGCAAAATAGATTTCTATACCCCATTGCCTGTACATCTTATTTCCCAATTGTAGATAAAAACAATTTTTAACGTTTGTTTTTAATACTTTGAGTTCCAAATTCTCTCCCTTCTTCCCTCTCCACCCACCCTCATTAAAAAGACAAGTAGTTCAATGTAGGTTATACATGTGTAGTTATGGAAAACGCTTCCATAATATTCATGGCCTGCAACCAATTCGTATTTTTTCTTGGATGCTTTTGATGCTGGAGTTTTTACATTGTTGCTTTCTTGTGGTTTTATGTTTTGAACTTCTTTATCACCAAAGTAAGAGTCTATATTGTGATGGCAAGCAAAATAGGACCTTTTACTGATTTTGTTTTGGTATAATCAAGTACCTCTGATAGAATCTTGCCTTTATCAATCAAGAGTCTTTACTAGGAGTAAAGTACAGAAACAAAAGTTTCTTTACTAAAAAAAGTATCTGTATTTGTATTGTTAATCATTTTAATGTGATTAAACATCTTCCCCACTCATCAATGGGCCTGCCATTAAAGAAGAGTTTGATTAGGTAAGATTAGTGGGAAGGTCCAAGAAGTTTGTAAAAGAGGCACTGGTTCTGAAGGGTTGTGATGTCCTTTGGCTCTGAAATAGGTATAAATATTCTGAGTTGAGGTTTTACTTTGTGGCTTACTGACTAGAAGTGTTTGTTTGACCAGAAGAGGACTCTGGGAAACCCTAAAGTGTCCCGTTTTTGAAAATCCAGATGCTATTCTTCCCTCTCTGGTAACTATGGTTAGAAATTTGGACCTTAATTCAGACAGAGGAAGCCTATCTATTGATCTTTGATTTCTCTGAATATATATATATATATATATATATATATATATATATATATATATTTATACATAGTTAACTCCTTGAAAGTTAACTTTCCCTTTATGAATGTGGATCTAAGAACCTGTGGTAGCGGGCCCCCTTGTGTATGTTGGGGTGCTTACTGATACACATAGTATGAATTTTTTATGCTATCTTCTCAATTCCCCAGCCAAATACTTGACTTTCTAATTCTTTGTTAAGGTAGGATTCTGTTTCTCATGTGTAGGATGTTCTGTCCCAAACTTCAGGAACTTTGTGCAGCTCTTTTCAGAGATATTTCTAGTGCACTGCAAATTTCAGGTCTTCCAAGTTGCTATGATAAAAGGAGAGGTGTTTCCTGTCCTGTGCTCTGGTCTATGAGCTTTTGAACTTGGAAATGTAAGAAGGATTCCCTCTCCACTGTAGTCACAAACTCTGCTACATCAGCACTCCTCCTCACCTCACACCATCATCCAGGACTACAACCCAAATCCAAATAGGACAAAGCAAGAGAATCCTGCCTAAGCACTAGAAGAGAGATCCCTGCAATCCCCCTCTGATCAACCCCTTGATCCCCACACTATCTGTGGGATGAGATCTCTGGAAGCAGCCACTGCTGTTGTTGTTGCTGCAGCTGCTGTTACCTCTGCCACCAAGGTGCTGGGGCCAGACCATGCTCCTCTCTCACCTAGGTCTGATAGAGTTTTCCTATTCACCTTCTATGCTATTTTTGGCATTTGTGGGCCAAAACATGGAAACTGTCTCAGTTGCCAGTGACTCAGTCCCATGAGGCCTGCTCTGGCCCTGTCTGGTATTGCCCACCATAGACTGTGCTCCGCTCCCAGATTGGAGTCATAGACCCTTTCTATCAATCTTCCAGGCTGTCTTGAACTGTAGATTTGTTTTATTCTGTCATTTTGTGTGTTCAGCTATAGAATTTATTTTTTTACAGGTATTTGGAGGAGTTTGGGGGAGAGTTCAAGCAAGTCACTGCTTTTATTCCACTATCTTGGCTCCTTCCCCCACCTCTACTTTCCCATAGGGTAAGATAGATTCACATACCAAACTGAGTTTGTATCATATTCCCTCTTTGAACCAGTTTTAATGAAAGCCAGGTTCAAGTGCTTTCTTCACCTCCCCAGTTTTCCACTACACTATAAAAACTTCCCTGCCCTTTTATGTGAGATAACTTACCCCATTTTACTTTTCCTTTCCCTCTTCTCCCAGTGGATCCCTCTTTCTGACCCCTTAATTTTATTCTTTTAGATATCATCCCATCATATTCAACTCACACCTGTGCACTCTGTCTATGTAAACTCCCTCTAAATGCCTTACTGAGAAAAAATTTAGGAGTTAAAAGTATCATTATCCCGTGTAGAAATGTAAACAGTTTAACCTTATTGAATCCCTTAAGATTGCTCTTGCCTTTTTACCTTCTTATGCTCCTCTTGAGTCTTGTATATGAAAGTCAAATTTTCTATTCAGGTCTGGCTTTTCATCAGGAATACTTGAAAGTCCTCAATTTGATAAAATTTCCATTATTCCCCTTGAAGGATTAGGCTCAGTTTTTCTGAGTGGGTGATTCTTGGTTGTGACCCTATCTCTTTCACACTCTGAAATATCATATTCCTCTGATCCTTCCATGTAGAAACTGCTAAATCTTGCTATATCCAGACTATGGTTCCATGACAACTGAATTGTTTCCTTCTGGTGCTTACAATATTTTTTCCTTGATTCAGGAGCTCTGGAATTTGGCTGTAATATTCCTGGAAGTTTTCATTTTGAAATCTTTTTATCAAGAAGTGATGGGAGATTAAGTTTTTATTTTACTCTCTGGTTCTCAAATATCAAGACAGTTTTCCTTGATAATTTCTTGAAATATGATTTCTAGGCTCTCCTTTATTCATGACTTTCCAGTAGTCCAATTATGCTTTCATTATTTCTCCTTAATCTGTTTTCCAGATCAGTTGTTTTCACAATGAGATAGCTCATATTTCTTTTGATTTGTTGTTGTTGTTGTTTGTTGATGTCACATGGAATCCTCAACTTCTAATTGCCCAATTTTAATTTTTAAGTAATTTTTATTCCGATAGCTTTTGTACCTCCTTTTCTCCACTTTGTATTTGCACATCTTTTCCCCTATGGCCAGTTATGCTTTTTAAGGTTCTCTTCTCTCAAGTGAATTTTTGTGTATATTTTCCCATTTGGCAAATTCTGCTTGTAAAAGTATTCTTCTCTTCTGTGGATTGTTGTGTCTTTTTTTTTTTTTTTACCATTTGGATTACCCTGTTTTTAAGGTATTATTTTCTTATGTATTTCTTGTGCCTCCTTTACCAAGCTATTGATTTTTTTCATGATTTTCTTGCAAAATCTTCATTTATTTTTCCAATTTGTCCTCTATCTCTCTAATTTGGTTTTAAAAATCCTTTATGAACTCTTCCATTACCTGAGACTAATTCATATTTTTCTTTGATGTTTTGAATGTAGCAATTCTGACTTTGTTGTCTTCTTCTGAGTTTAGGTTTCGATCTTCCCGGTCACCATACTAACTCGCTATGGTTGAGTGTTGGTGTTGTTATTTGCTCATTTTTCCAACTATTTCTTGATTTTCTATGTTAAAGTTGGGCCTTGGGTCAAGTTGTAGGAGTCACTATCCCAAGATTCAGGTTTTTGTGTAACTGTTTCCAGAGCTAGTCACTATGGTAGGTAAAGTTTCTAGCTTTTCCCAGGCGGTTGTATCAGTAAACAGCTTGACATACAGAGGGGGACATGCTGTCACAGGTTCTTTTATCTGCTTTTCTAAAAGGAAAGCAATTTTTGAGGGGTCAACAATCACTTTAATCAAGCATATGTATCATTCACTTAGTTCAGGGGAAAAAAGCCAGCACCCCTAACTTCAGAAAAAATACGAACAGAGAGACCAATAGACAGGACTTCAAACTGTCTGACCATAGACTATGAATTGTGACCATAGAGAGAGAATCGCCAAAATCTGGGTTTTCAAAGCCAGGGGGCTTCTTAATGACTACTCAATCTCATCTGGCACAAAAACCTTCTTCCAAAAATTAAGTTCCAAAGAGAAACCTCACCTCAGAATATATATGCACCTCTCAGAGCCGGAGGGCAGAACCCCTAGTGACTCAGTCTCTACTGTCATACAAAACAAACCTCCCCTAATCAAGCCTCCGTCAATAGTCCCATCTAAGGCTTATTAATGGCAAAAAAGATTTTTAACTCCCACTGCAGCCTGATCTTTCCACTATGGAATAGCCAACCAGAGTTAGTGCAAATTGGAAAATGGAAGAGAAGGATAGTTTAGGGTAAAATTTAAACAATACATCTGGTTAGGGACTCCTGGTGTTTTGTCCACTAGACGGCTGGCCTAGACCATTTGGGGAAATATCTAAACATTATCTGGCATAATGAAATATATTCTTAAATATGGGGCACTATGATAATTAACTATTATATAAATATATGCACTCCTAAGGTAGGAATATCCACAGCATCATAACCTGTCTAGAATTTAGTAGTTTAAGGAGTTTACTGATTCACAGATAGGCTATTTAAAAGTGTCAGATCAGAGGTTATGCTGGTCAAATCAGATTAAAATGTAATTTGGAAATGTTTAATAAATAAACATGCAATTAATCAAAGAAAATGTTCGTTTTGGGTTTTCTAAATCAATATGCATCCAGAAGTCTATATCTATTTGAGCTTCACAGTACTGGGCTAAGTGACTTACAAAGTATCAGAGGAAAAATTCGAACCCAGGTCTTCCTAAGTAAGCCTAGACTGGGTTTAGTATTCCACAGTGCCTTTTATTGGATCAATTTTTTAAAAATATATATAAAGTATACAGCTTTTAAAAGAAAGTGTAACAGTCATATAATACTGGAGAAAAGCAATCTAAAGACACAATGAAATACCTAGATCAAGGAAATGTGAAATCTGATGAGGAAATAAAAATTGGGACACTTTGACTCAGAAAAGACTCTGAAAAGCAGATTAGACATGAGGTAGAATGCAGTGTTATGTAGGGGAAAGTGCTATTTCAAGGCAAAATGAAAATGTAATAGCTGTCTCAATAAGACGATCCAACATCTTTATGACATTCACTTCTGATAATCTCTCTGAAAAATGCAACTACTTGAAGGGCATTTGAGAAAAAAATCTGAAACAATAGAATAAGTAGCAGAGGACTTGGCATCTAAAAAGACTAAAAAACTACATGGACTAATAGTTCAGAAAAAACAGAGTAAACAAAATCTATGACTATGCATACCCACACATATATATTTATAAACACAGACACATAAAGTAGTAGAGACAGAATTTTGTTGCCAGTCAAATGACACAAAGTCTTGATGATGCCATTTATGAGGTCTCCAATTTTTGTGAGGCTTTCTAAGTCTTAGTTTCTTTATCTGAAAACATAGATAATACTGTTTGTATATGACAGTGCTATAAAAGTGAAGAAAGAAAAATGAAAAACAAGCCACTTCTAACAAACATGAAAAATCAAACAAGTCCCTCTTTGGCCATGTCTAAAAGATGCATGTCTCCTTCTGCCTCTTGATACATAGTAAAGAGGAACAGCAATACTCTATTGTAGGAACTGTAAATTAGTTCAGTCATTCTGGACAGCAATTAGGAACTGTGCCCCCAAAGTTAATCAACTCTGCCTACCCTCTGACCTTGCAGCATGACTCCTGGGCCTATCCCCAAAGAGATCAAACAAAGAGGAAATAGTCCATTATGGAAAAGAATATTTATGATAGGTATTTTTTCAGTGACAAAGAACTGGAAACTAAGAGATTGACCCCCAATTGGGCAGCATCTGAACAAATGATGGTGTCAGGATTGAATAGATTCCTACTGTGCTCTAAGAAACAATGATAGAGGTGGTGTTCAGAGAAACCTGGAAAGACTTCTATGAACTGACCCAGAGAAGAGTCAGCAGAACCATGAAGACAAATAACTGAAAATCTTTGGAACTACAGTTCTGGCAAATGATCCAACTTCTGACAGAGAGGTGATCGACTCAAGAGGGAATTTGGGAATTTTCTTGACAAGAAAAATTATTTTTTAATGAAGATACTAAAACTTACCCCAAGTAGATAATCTGAATCTGCTTTGCTAAATAGTTGGTTTTTGCTATCTAGAGCACATGATGATGAGATGGAATGGTTTTCATACTTGTACAAAACATCCACAATTTCATAAGTTTAAGGAATCTGTCCACCTATAAAAATCAAAACCCCTCTCAAAGTTTAAGGGACTTAAAATTGTTAGAGAACCATCAAGGCCTGAAAAAAAATCAAGGCATGAGGAGCCTAAATCACATTTCCAGAGTCAGACAAAGCTAACTCACACAATAGGCAGCCTTTGGACTCATTACCTTCTGACTTCACTTCTGACTTTTGTCTTTATTGAGTATCCACACAGCCTCTTGCCAAACTCATAAAAGTTATTTATTAGCCATGCAAGCATATTTATAAAGGTGAGGACTTCCACCTTCACCTCAGTTAATACAAGCACAGAAGATCCAGCTTTTTCCTCTGAATCAATCACAAGTGAAGTAGTTGTGAATTAAGTCTTTATTTAATTTGAAAGGCTCATTAGGGCATTGGGATATTGTATGAAAACAGATGATGCCATGTAAGAAATACATTGTAATTGCTTAAAGAATCAAACACACCAATAGATCTTTGTATAAATTGTAAGCCAGTTCAGAAACTCACAGTCCAGAAGAGAACTGAGTGAGTACTGTTCAAACACAATGTTGAAAAGATTTCTCAGACAAAATTGCCTTGGGGGAAAGAGATCAATTTTGCTCTATTCCATCCCCTACTTACCAAGTAAAAACCTTACGAACTTCAAAGGATTGGTACGTCTGGAGTGACCACCAGAGTGGAGAGTAATTTCCCCCAGCATTAATAACTCACAGAAGCCTCTTCATCAGGAGACAAGAAAACACTGTGGAAAACAGAAACACTGAGGAAATATAGTTTTAGGACATATGTGCTCTAAAATTTTGAGTCCACTCTACCCAGTGACTATGTGTCTACAAGAGAAAAGTGTATTTCTAGTATGGGAGGATGTTTCTTCAATAACAATCCTTGTTAGGCCTGCTTAATAAATACAAATTTATTAAATATAAACAAAAGCAAATTAGCAATGCCTAATAAACAATAGGGATGTTTCCTGCTGAAGTACCTGGAACTTCAGTGATTCTTAGGATTACTCCTAAAATCATGACATAAGTAGTGTATACTCTATGGGGATCTTACCTTCTAGTGTGTGTAGGAGTTGAGGAAATATCCCCAGAAGATATATTCCATATACATGTAAATTTGGCTGTTCTGAAAAGCTTGCACTTCAGTCTGAGTTTACTTGTCATAGTCATGTTGTCTATTCCTAAAAATCCCCTCTTAATATTCCAGTTCAGGTCTTCTTAAAATTGAATGATCTTATTACTGAAAGCTCTATTATAATTCTCTCCTTTATACATAATCTTATTTCAGGTCATGCTTCTCTTATACCCCCCAAAATAATGTTTGGTAAAGAAAACTGTCAGTCAAGCAAAACTATAAACATCTCTGTTTAAAAGACACATTCACATGTATGATGCATACTTTAGGAAAAGTCCATCTAGTTAGAAACTCCATTGAAAGAATGTCAGATCTTTCAAAAAGAAGTAATCCAAGAATAAATATTCTCTTACTTAGAAAAAATAGTTGTTTATTGTTTACATGTCTACCCAACATGCCTCCAAAACTGTAAGATAATCAAATCTGTTCCTGAGCCCCAGTGAAATAAGAAAAGTAGCTCTTGAAATAAAAGTAGGTTGGCAGTAGATAGAAAGCATATTAAAGGGAAAGGTCTTAGAGTTGCTCTGTTCTGCCAGATGGTTATCATTTCTCAGCTTATCTTGAAAAATACTGTTTGCCTCATTGTAAAACAGGACTCTAAAACAATGGCATCATAATCACAATTGTTCCTTTGGCTAAAAATAGGTCATTAGCATGAACATCAAACAAAATGAAACCCTGCAGCATAATTATTTTGTCCCAGGCTGAAATAATTTCTGTATGTCTTCTCTCCTGAAAAAAATCCAAACATTTAGAAACTGGCTTATTTTTATATTAACTTGTAAACTGAGAGTACTCTGAAATTCCAGGCCTATTTTATTGCACTTGAACAGACAGTCCAATGGAGAGGGATAGAAAGAGGGATGTGATTTTTCAAAACAATGAAATTCACTTATACATGACAAAGACAAAGATATCTGCATTGTTATTCTATGCATTATTAGGAGGAAATTAAAAATAAATTTCAAAGCAGAGCAGACTCTACACTATGTAATTATTAGAGAACTTTCATTGGATTTCTTATTTAGGGTGGAATTGAATATAACATATCGAAAGGGAGATTTAAGTGGATTCATAGTTTAAGTTGAATTTCTATTTATTCATCTACAATTTCAAATTACCAATTCATATTTTCAAACATCTATTCCTGACCTAGTGATAAGTATTGTAAAAAAGCAGTTCCTTATAATGAGTAGTGTAGTTTTTTACCCTGGAGTAGAGTGAAATTAAGTAGTTTAACAATGCTATCACTAGGTCTCATTAGCCCCATGTATTTTGCAGTTGAGAGTGTCTCAAGGAGTACTAGTCATATCCATGAGAGAACGCTAGATGCATCACTATGAACATACGGAATGATTTGACACTTTCTCTGATAGAGTAGCTTTGTTATATTTCATACATTTTGGTAATAATAATGTTACCCATTCATTCATTTCATTTTTTTCTGTCTTCTCCCCCTTATGTTCCTATAATGCTCACTTTTTGATTTCTTCCCCTTTGGTGGTGATATCGGTGGGTGCTGGATCTCAAGGTCCCCAGTTCTCTTTCCCTCTGGGCAATTTCCATTTCACAGCTCCAAATGATTGCTTGAAGGGAAAAAAATGGCAAGTCTGAATACTGGGCCCTTTCCTCAGTCTAAATGGAGTGCCACAAAGGCACATATGCTGGAATGCTGATCCAGTTCCCTCCATTTATCAATTTCCTGTGCTGCTGCAACACAGAATAATTCAGAACTGCTATCCCAGCATGAACAAGGGTTCTGCCTTTTTGTCTTCCTCAAGCAAGCATGTGCTTCCCTATCATTTGTGTTTTGAATGTGGTTTGAATTTGGGCTGGGGCTGGGGATGCTGAGCAAGTTTTTTAGGGTTTGGAAATTAACCTTTTTTTCTTTCCCTTAACCCATTCAGGCTCTTGATGTTTTTGACTGTAGAGATAGCTAAAATTATCTTTTCTCTTCACTATAGTTCTTCTTTTGGAGGAGAAGTCATGAAAAGTGAATAAAGCTTACAGTCTGCTCTCTTGTTCACAAACCTCAATCATGCATTACTTTTAAAAAAGTGTTCATTGAATATTTATCTAGTATTGTGCTAGTTTTATATTAGTTGCAAAAGGAGTTTTTACATTTTTTTTCTATCTTTTATTACAGGACATTTGCTGTTTGTAAGGCAACTCAAGATCTAATCAGAAATCCTAGACAGGGGCTGAGCCAAGATGGCTGAGCAGAAGTAGAGACTCGCTAGAGTTCTCCCCCCAAAGCCCAGTCAAATACCTGTAAAAATGACTTCCACCAAATTCTGCAGCTGCAGAACCCACAGAATGACAGAGTGAAGCAAATCCCCAGGCCAAGACGACCTAGAAGGTCAACAGGAAGTGTCTTCTGCACCATGCTGGGAATAGAGTGCCTTCTAGCATGGACCATGCCAGACTGAATTTCTGGCATCTTTAATGGTTTCCAGACTTCACAACCCCAAACTGCGAGGACAAATTGGAAGGTCAGTAGAAAACAACTGTTGGACTTGTGTAAGAGAGTAGCATGGTCTAGCCCCAGCCCCAAGGCAGAAGTCTGGGTGGAAGAGCCTGTAAGAGCTTCAACAGGGGCAGAGGCAGAGGCTGTTTCTGGAGTTCTAGACCCACAGATTGTGGGGGGATTGAGCAGTTGACAGTACACCCTCCAACCCACTGGAAACAGAGAATTACCTTGACAAAGACCTCAAATGCCAAGTAAATGGCTGGGGAAATGAGGAAAAACTGGAAAAAGAATCAGACCATAGAATCTTATTTGGTGGCAAGGAAGACCAAAATATACAAAGAGAAGAAGACAACAAAGACAAAAATCCTATATCCAAAGCCTCCAAGAAAAATATGAATTGGTCTTAGGTCATGGAAGAGCTCAAAAACATTTTGAAAATCAAATAAGAGATGAAGAGCAAAAATTGGAAAGAGAAATGAGAGTGATGCAAGAAAATCACAAAAAATTGAGTAAACAACAAGATTAAGGAAACCCCAAAATGATGAACAAAATAATACCTTAAAAAATAGGCTAACCAAATGGCAAAAGAGCTCCAAAAAGCCAATGATGAGAAGCAGACTTAAAAAGCAGAACTGGCCAGATGTAAAAGGAGGTTCAAAAGTTCACTGAAGAAAATGATTCTTTAGAAATTACAATGGAAGAAATAGAAGTTAATGACTTCACAAGAGATTAAGAAATTATAAAACAAAACCAAAAGAATAAAAAAAGTGGAAGACAATGTGAAATATCTCATTGGAAAAACTGACCTGGAAAATTGATCGGGGGGAGATAATTTAAAAATTATTAGACTACATGAAAGTCATGATTTAAAAAGAGTCTAGACATCATCTTTCAAGAAATTATTCAGGAAAACTTTACTGGTATTCTGGAACCAGAGGATACAATAGACATTGAAAGAGTCCACTGATAACTTCCTGAAAGACATCCCAAAAGGAAAACTCCTAGGAATATTATAGCCAAATTCCTGAGCTCCCAGATCAAGGAGAAGATATTGCAAGCAGCCAGAATAAACAATTCAAGTATTGTGGAAACCCAATCAGGATAACATAGGATCTGAGGGCTTGGAATATGATATTCCAGAGGTCAAAACAGCTAGGATCAAAAGCAAGAATCACCTATCCAGAAAATCTGAGAAAACTATTCAAGGAAAAAAAATGGTCATTCAATGAAATAGAGGACTTTGAAGCACTCTTGATGAACAAACCAAAGCTATGCTATATATTTTATATCTATTGCTCTCTTCCAAGAAAATAATAACTGATATTTTTTAATGATTTTAAAATTTTCAAAGTTTTTCTGACTCCAATTTTAGCATGAGTGAGGGAAAACTATTGACTTTGCTGCCCCCTTGCATAGAGTTTGGTGACTTTCTAATATTAAACCAACAGGTGGTTGAGGGATTTCTACATAGTTACTATGTAATATTGAGAAATTAATATTCATGGGGTTTCATATACCTTTTCTGAAGTTACACTCATTTAATAGAATGTATTCAATAACATCATTATAAAAAGTTGGGGGAATGGAACTGAAAAAGTTATAAAAGAAACAAATGCAAAAAACACAATCAAATACTAGTTTACAAATATTGAAAACCAAAGGGGAGATTAATAAAACTGAAATTAAGAAAATTATCAAACTAATAAATAAAACTAAGAGACATTTTATTAAAAAAATGATAAATCTTTAGTCAATTTGAATTACAAAAAAGTAAAAAGTAAAACAAATTATTGGTATCATTAATGAAAACCTTCAAATCACTTCCAATGAAGAGGAAACCAAAACAATAATTGGAAATTACTTTGCCTAACTGTATGCCCATAAATTTTACAATCTTAGTGAAATGGATGAATGTTTAGAAAAATATAAATTGCCCACATTAACAGAAGAGGAACTTAAATACTTAAATAACCTCATCTCAGAAAAAGAAATTGAAAAAGTCATCAGCAAGCTCCCTAGGAAAAAATTTCCAAAGCCAGAAGGATTTACAAGTGAATTATTTCACACATTTGAAGAACAGTTAATTCCAATACTATACAGAATATTTGGGAAAATTGATGAAGAAGGAGTCCTACAAAATTCTTTTTATGTAACAAATATGGTAGCAATACCTAAACCAAGAAGAGCAAAAACAGAGAAAGAAAATGATTGATCAATTTCCCTAATAAATATAGATGCAAAAATTTTAAATAAAATACTAGCAAAAAGAATATAGCAACTTCTCAAGAGAATAATACAGTTTGATCAGGTAGGATTTATAACAGAAATCCAGGGCTGGTTCAATATTAGGAATACTATCAGCATAATGGATCATATCAACAACAAAACTGACAGAAACCATATGATTATCTCTAGAGATAAAGAAAAAGCTTTTGACAAAATACAACAGCCATTCCTAGTGAAAATATTGGAGAGCATAGGAATAAATGGAACATTCCTCAAAATAATAAGTACTATCTATCTAAGACCATCAGCAAACATTATATGAAATGGGGATAAGCTAAAAGCATTTCCAAAAAGATCAGGGGTGAAACAAGAATGCCCATTATTACCACTGTTATTCAGTATGATGCTAGAAACATTAGCTTCAGCAATAAGTGAAGAAAAAGAAATTGAAATTAGAATAGGTAAAGAAAAAACTAAGCTATCTTGCTTTGCAGATGATATGATGATATACTTAGAGAATCAAATAAAAAACTACTTGAAATGATAACCAACTTTGGCAAAGTTGCAGGATACAAAATAAACCCACATAAATCATCTGTATTTCTATATATTATTCACAAGTTCAACAGCAAGAGATAGAGAAATCCAATTTCAAGTTATGGTAAACACTACAAAATATTTGGGAATCTATCTACTAAAACAACCTCAGGGCTTATATGAACACAATTAAAAAATATTTTTCACACAGATAAAGTCCAATCTAAATAATTTGAAAAACATCAATTGCTCATTAGTGGGCCAAGCTCATATAATAAAAATTACAATTCTACCTAAATTTATTTATGTATTATATATTCATTTATTCAGTGTCATGCCAAATATTGTCTAGAGCTAGAAAAAAATAATATCCAAATTCATCTGGAAGAACAAAAGGTTCAGAATATAAAGGGCATTGATGAAAATACTAGGGAAGGTGGCCTAGCACTACGAGATGTCAAATTATAAAGCAGAAAACATCAAAACCATTTGGTAATGACTAAGATATAGAGGGGTAGATCAGTGGAATAAGTTAGGTATGCAAGACACAGTAGGCAATGATTATAGAAGCCTACTGTTTGATAAACCCAAGGATCCCAGGTTCTAGAATAAGAACTTACTATTTTACAAAATACTGCTGGGAAAACTAGAAAATAGCTTGATCAAAACTGGGCGTAGACCATTGCCTAACACTGTATGCTGGAATAAAGTCTAAATGGGTACATGATTTGGGTATAAATGCTGATATTATAAACACATTAGGGGAGCAAGGAATAGTTTATTTCTCAGATTTATGGAGAAATTTATGACCAAGCAAAAGATGTAGAACATTATAAAATACAGAATGGATTTTTGATTGAATTTGATTGAATTAATTTTGATTGAATTAAATTGGAAAGTTTTTTGCACAAACAAAGCCAATGCAATCAAGATTAAGAGGAAAGCAGAAACCTGGGAAAGAATGTTTTTAGCTAGTGTCTGTGATAAAGGCCTCATTTCTAAAATATATAGAGAACTGAATCAAATTAGCAAGAATGCAAGTCATTCCCTAATTGATATGGTCAAAGAATATGAACATGCAGTTTTCAGAGGAAGAAATTAAATTCTATGGTCATATGAAAAAATACTCGAAATCACTTTTGATTAGAGAGATGCAAATCCAAACAACATCACACCTATCAAATTGGCTAACATGACAAACAAGGAAGATAATAAATGTTGAAGAAGATGTGGCAAATTTGGAACACTAATTCGTTGTTGGTGAAGCCATGAGTGGATCCAGCCACTCTGGAGAGCAATTTGGAATGATGCCCAAAGGGCGGTAAAAAATGTGCATATCTTTGACCAGAAATACTGCTTCTAGGGCTGTATTCCAAAAAGATCATAAAAATGGGAAAAGAATCCACATATACAAAAAGTATTTAAAGCAGCTCTTTTTGTGGTGGCCAAGAACTAGAAATCTAGGGAATGCCCATCAATGGAGGAATGGCTGAACAAGTTGTGGCATATGAATGTAATGGAATACTATTGTGCTATATGAAATGATAAACAAGTGGAGTTTAGGAAAACCTGGAAAAACTTATATGAACTCATGCAGAGTGAAATGAACAGAACCAGGAGAATATTATATACAATAACAGCCACAGTGTGTAAGGATTGCCCCTAATAGACAACACTTCACAGCAATGCAAGGACCTTAAACATTTCCTAAGGACTCTTGATACAAAATGACATCCAAATTCAGAGAAAAAACTATAGAGTCAGAATGCAGAATGAAGTAGACTATTTTCTATTTTTTATGTTTTAGTTTGGTTTGTTTTTTCTCATGATTTCTCCTATTCATTGTAATTCTTCTATGCAACATAACTATTGTGAAAATGTGTTTAATAAGAATGTACATGTAGAAGTCATATAAGATTGCATGCCATTGTGGGGAAGGAGGGAAGAGGATTTTAAAACTCATTGAAGTGATTGTTGAAAACTGAAAAATTAATTATTTTTTAAAAAGTTGGTAGCACAAACAGGATAATAGTACCAATAGCACTATTTTAAAGTCTCATGTTCACCTTGATGAAATGTTTCACTGCGAAGATATTCAAGTGAACTTGGCAATAGCAGTCAAATTTTGAGCAAGTAAGCATAATTCCAAACAATAGCTAAACAAAGTAGCCCTCTGCTATCTTTTTCTTGCCCAAATAAAATGCATCATGCCCAAGAACAGTTCAGAATCATAATCTTACTTGCTCCTGCTAATTGGCATGTCTCCGTCATCTTCCTTTTAACCAAGATAATTATACTTTTCCAGAAAATTTTCTAGTCCCAATCTGTTTGTCCACAGTTAACATTCCGGGTGTATTCTTATAAAAACTGTGCTCCCATAGAGTTCAGTTATTTCTGGAAATCACAATGATGACCATAGATATAAGTGCCCAGGGTCTGGCAATGTAATATCCAATGCCCAAATAAAAGTTAAACCCACCCCAGTGGTGGCAATAGCCCACAATTTGAGAACCCAGTTATAATAAAAAAGATGAATTAAACTAGGATAGTTATCAAACTTATTCCCAAACTAATGAGTTTAGGCATTGGTGTTTCATTACAAAATCTCAAACACCAGCTGCTTTCCTAAGAGAAACAACTCAAAGTGCCAAACTTTCACATGTCCATAAAGTCATAGAACTGGAGAGAATATCTGGTTTCTCTATCAGCTTGGATATCAGTATATAAAGTTTCATTTTTGAAAATGACAATTCTATTTTTAAAACTTCTGAAAAATATTTATACAATCAATATATTTTAGAATCTAATCATCCTTACAATCAAAGATCAAGGTAAGAAGTTTCAAAGTGTTGTACTTGTTAGGAGACGTGTTAAAATACTATCTCTGACAATATTAAAGCATTTATGATAAAGAAATTTTCTATGAGCCTAGGCAGGTCATTTAATCCCAAAACACTTGAGACAGTTCCATAGAATTTATCTCCTAAATCATCATGTGACAAAATATGCCCTGTGGAAGGAATTTGTACATATCAGAAATTCTCTCCCACCAATGTAAACACAGATAATTTGTGTATTTGTGTATGATATTTGAATACTACCATTCTCCAAGGAAATAAAGTAGAGGATTACTGCCAAAGGGCAATGTATAACTGTGATCAATCCAAGCAGTAAAGCAAGATACAACACATTAAAAATAAAGTAGTTTGCTCAAGAAATGTTCTAAGTAATGTCATCAGATAAATTTATGAAAGGAGAAAAAAGGATACATAAGTGAGTTTGGGATAACTGATGGACAGACTTATGACCCCATTGTTTTCTATGCAGTCAGGTCTTCAAGGCACTCAAGTCTCACCTGTAGCTCCAAGAAGTTTTGTCACAGTGGTCACACTTCAGTAAACCATCTTGGCAGATGGGCTAAACCAGGTTGAGGGCAACTAATAGTCCACAAACCCATCCATGAGGTAGAGGGATATCTATCCCAAACATGTGAAGACTTCCCTGATCAGAATGGTAAGATGAGAACAATTTGTTCCAAAAGTCATGAAAGCAGCTGAATTGGGCTTTGTGGATTGCTTAGGGACTGGTCAAGTGTCAAAAACACCAAGTTCACCCACCCAATACATCCTGGGCCATTGCCATTAATCCTGACTTTTTCTTGCCACTGGCCCTTGAGGACTCTGGAAGAGAATGAGACTGAAGACTATGCAACTCTGCCTCACTTAAATCCAATTCATACTCAAGTCAAGACATTATCTTGTCATTGATCCTCTTTGAAAACAGAGAACAAACAACATTAATATTCCTTTGTCAACACTTGAACATTTTCTTTGTTAAAAAAAGTTTATCTTCAACTCTTCCCCATTTTTTTCTTAATTTATTTATTTTCACTGTTGCTCTGAGAAATCCCAAGTAATTAAGGGAGAGGTGAAACTCCTGAGGAAATTAAATACTAGGAACCACACTGTGTCTATAAACACCATGTCAAATGAAAATGGTTCTTTCTTCCTTCCAATTTGACTTCCAAGAAAAAATGAAGTAGAGTAAGAAACCAAGAGTCAATGTTCTTCATGTTCAAGTTCCGTTGTGACTTTAACATTCAAAGGAATTCCTTTATTCAAAGGAATAAAAAGTAAATAAAATAAAAGACAAGTGAAAAGGTGAACCTACCAAAAACTCCATTGATAATCTGAAGCATTGAAATAACTCCCACAATTTGCTTTATAATTTTAGGGTCCTTGGATGAGTTTCCTGTTTTGCTTACCAAGTATTTTCAAATGAATGGCTCAAAGGAGAATTCAGGAAGTTCATCTAAAGAAAGAAGCTTTTTAACAAGTCTTCAATATGCTAAAGGGACCTTGTTGCTCCCTGAGAAGAGAAGCAAAGGCTTGGTATATTTCTGAATTTTGTATTTCTTGAGCTGCTTTTTAGAAATATTGAGCTAGATCTAAAATAAATCATCACCACACTAGACTAATTTTCTTGATTGAGCATCCAACCATAATGCTAAAACTCAAAGTCTGTCACTTGAACTGTTGCTGTTGCCATCTGTTTTTCTATTTCTCAAAGTGCAAATGTTGATTAATGTCCTCTACGGAAATGCATCCACTTTGCAAGTAGAGACTTGCAATTCCTCATGAAAGACTATCTTATAAAGAAATGAGGCAGTCAATCATTAGCAATGAGACCTCATTAACGGTTGGGGCCAGCCCAATAGCAGATAATTGATCACATTTCCCTGTCAACAAGGCTATATATGTTCAAATAGAAATGTGAAATGTGAATTCTGCTTTAGTTGCTTATCAAGCTACTATATGACTTCTCTAGTTCCTCAGCATTGTTGGTACTAGGGTTAAATTCTTTTTAATATATTCTGTATTCTAGTTCTGGAATTGTGATGTATATTGGGCATACTGTCACTTCAGAGGTCATTGCTTTTACTGAAACCATGCAAAGCCATCTGTGGGTACTTACTAGAAATGAAAAATGTAAATATATACAACATAGTACCTATATAAAGTTGCCAAATGCATGGCACACACAATAGCTTAAAATCTCTGCTCTAAATGGAAAACATTTTTAACTCTCATCATAGTGTTATTTGTCTCTCTCTTCCTCTTTTTTCCCCAGTCTACCATGTGTTTTGATTACTTTTCCTTTCTGTCAATCATGAATTTCATGGTCAGTTGATTTACTGATTCTCTAACTCTATACTTCAACAATACTTACAAACTAGCAGCTTGTTACCAGCTGAAAACCCTTAAAATGAATTCTTCTTTTACTTAGTCCCATATAGCTTGTCCTTTTGGTTAGCAGTTACAGCCAAGCAGAATAGGAAATAGCTGAAGAGAATGGAATAGATCAATTCAGGATTGTCTGAGGTGTATTGTTTTCTGTAGCATCAGGGAATCTAAAGAGTAAGATTTTACCTTTGCATGGTTTTTGAAAACCCTGATGATGTGGGTCACAATTGCCTTCAGTAATCAAGGAAATAATCATGAAATAAGCATTTTTAAACATAAACTATGTGTCAGACACTAATATGCTCTGAGTATATTTAAAAAACAATAACAATGATTTCTGCTTATATTCAATTAGAAAAGGATATATTTTAATGTGAGTATTGGTTTTCCCAGCTCTAAATATTCTCTTCCTTTAAATGGTTTTATGATTTTTTTCCGTGATTTCCTACATGTCTTCTTTTCTATTTTTTAGCAATATAAAATTATTTTAATGATTAGTGCTTTAAATATACTCTGATTTTTTAAAGTGCCATTCCTCTTTTCTTCCTACTTTTTGCACTATTTCTCTTTATATTTTAGATTACTTTGTTCTTCTGAATGAATTTTGCATTTGTTTTGTTAAACTCTCTCAAATGTCTCCTTAGTTATTTGATTGGTATAATACTAAATTTGTAAGTTAATTTTGGTAATTTTGGTAATCATTTGTTTTTGTTACTTTCTCAGCCTAGTCATGAACATTTATATTCTCCAATTACTTAAATTGTTCCTTTTTTATTTTAAGGACTGGTTTTTAATTTTATCTGTACAGTTATAATTGTATTTTGGTTGATTCACTCCCAGGTATTTTGTAAATTCTGTAGTAAGTTAGAATGGAATTTCCCATTCTATTATTGTTTCTTATATTTCCTTATTGCTACATTGAAGCAAGGTGACCTTTTTTAGGATTATTTTGTAACTTGCTACTTTATTGAAACTATTCATCATTTAAATAAATAATAGATAATTATTCTCTCTGTATCTGTCTGGAAAGTGTGTACCTTCTTCTTCAACTCTGACTCAGACTCTCAACCTGTCTTTTCATCAACAGAATCCTATGTCCTTCAGGAGTGTTGGATGTTATAGCTATTAAAAGATCATGAGAGCAGTTTCCTCCCAAGGAATAAATTTCTTCCATAAATAATGGCTTTTATCTGAACTTAGTTGAAATCTGAACCATATTTTTAGTCTTTTACAAGGGAGATGAGGAAGGTCATGCCCAGAATTTGTTTATTAGTATTCCTCTTGCATTGTTCTTGTAAAAATCATTTGCACAGAGAGGTGGTCCTATAGTATAAAGGGATAATATATGAATACTTTATCATTTATGATTATATCATGTGACTACAACTGAGCTGGGAGATGAGAAAAATTAAATCTCCTTTCTCCTACAATAGTAATTCTAGAACTAGGTCTAACAGTAATGGGGAAAGATAAAACATAAATATGTAAGTATGTCTTGTTCTTCAGTTCAGTTGTGTCTGCCTTTGTGACCCCGTGGACCACAATATGCCAGACCTTTATATCCTCCATTATTTCTGGAAGTTTGCCCAAGTTCATTGAATCTGTGACATTATCCAACTCACCATAAGCTGTTTTCTTTTCCTTTTGCCTTTGATATTTTCAAATGTCAGGGTCTTTTCCAATTAGTCCTGTCTTCTCATTACATGACCAAAGTACTAAAGCTTCAGCTTCACTCTTTGACTTTCCAGGGAATAGTCTGAATTAATTTCTTTAAGTGTTGACTGATATGAACTCCTTGCTATCCAAAGGACTCTAAAAAGTCTTCACCAGCACCAGCACCAGCACCACAATTCCAAAGAATTGATCCTGCAGCACTTACCTTTCTTTATAGTCCAACTTTCACAACCATACAATGCTACCAGAAAAACCATAGCTTTGACTATATGGACTTTGCTGGTAAGGTTGTGTTTCTGCTTTTTAGTAGGCTGTCTAAATTTACCATAACTTTCCTTCCAAGGAGCAAATGTATTTTAATTTTATGGCTGCAATCACCAACTGCAGTGATCTTGGAACCTAAGGATATAAAATCCAACACTCTTCCATTTCTCCTTCCATTATCTGCCAGAAAGTTGTATTTTTATGGACATATGTACAGCTACTTTAACTATTTTTAGGATCAGCTTGCATAGTATGATGAAACACTCACATCTAGTTAATTTTAGCATAATATTTATTCTGCACACCAGGACAACATAAAGCAGTATTAAAGAAATATAAAAGAGAGAATTCTGGGAAGATGGCAGAGTAGATCAGAAAATGCCAAGCTCTCAAGATTTTCCCCCACCAAAGAGTTAAAATAGTACCTTAAGGTGAACAAAGTATGAGTAAAAATAAACAAGAATAGGAGCATAAAAAAGGTTTTCCTGAGACAATTTGAGAAGATCAGAAGAAAATTCCCAGTACAAGTTTAGGTCCCTGTGAAGAGTAAGCACCTCTAAGCTAGAGTTCATTTTAACAACTAGCTGCCAGCTGTACTCAAAGAAGAGGCTACCTAGGCCACAGCAACAGAAACTTTTACTCCTGGGTCAGAGTGGGGAGTTGAGCATCTGAGACTGGGAATGTTGAGGGAAACTCTCACAAGGAATGCCACACCCAGTCATACCAGGAAGAGGACCAGGACCAAGAAATCAGCATGCAACCACTGCATGCAGAAGCAGTGGGCAAAAAGCCCCTGACTGTGGGCACTTATAGGAGGTTCAAGTTTGGATTTGGTCCCAGGCTAGAAAGGAGGATTGAAGATCTGGGGCAAGAGGCACTATCCCCCATATGCCAGGGCTAAAGGTAATTGCAAAAATCAAGCTATTACCACAAAAAAATACACAAACAAAAGAGAAAGAATCTTACCACAGAAAGCCGTTATGGGAAGAGAGAAGACGGGGATTCATCTTCAGAGGAGGATTTTGAAGTAAAGAAAGCCCCAAAGAATGTGGTCAAATCATCCGCTTCCCAAAAAGAATTCATGGAAGATCTTTAAAAAGACTTTCAAAATCAAGTGACAGAGAGGCAGCGGAGTATCTGAGATGAAATTTGAACTCAGGTCCTCATGACGCCTGCACTGGTGCTCTATCTACTGCATCACCTAGCTGCCCCTAGAAGAGTAACTGAAACATCTTGTAAGAAAAACAACAGATTTGGAGAATAGATCAAGAAGAGAAAATCTAAAAATAATCAACCCAACTGAAAGTTATGTTAAAAAAAAGAATCTTGATACAATAATACAAAAACCAATTCAAGAAAATTGTCTTGAAGCATTAGAATAAGGGGAGAAAGTAGAAATAGAAAAAAAATCCATTGATCACCACTTAAAAGAGATCCTGTAAGAAAAACTCAAAAGAATAGCATGGTCAAGTTCTGAAGACCTCAGTTCAATGATAAAATATTAAAAAGGTCAAGATTAAAACAATTTTAAAAAGATGATGCCACAATTAGAATCACACAAGACCTAGAAGCAGAGATTTTTAAAGGACCATAGGTCTTGGTACACTATATATAGAGAAGCAAAAGAATTGGGGCTCCAGCCAAAAATATCATATCCTACAAAGGTAAATAATATTCAAAATGAAAAAATAAATGGACATTTGATCAACTCACTCTCAGATTTTCAAGACTTTATTTAATAAAAAACTGTACTTAGTAAAAGATTTGACATACAAGAGCCAAGAGAAATATAAGGTACATACAAAAGACTGATTATAAGGGATTCGTAAGGACAGACTGTTGACTTTTTATAAATGTAAAATCTATGTCTAAGATTCTTATTATTAATTGGGTAGCTCATAAGAAAGATTGGAGTAAGCCGGATTATGATATGAATTTTAAAAAGTAAAATCATTTAGGAACAACTAAAAAGAGTTATTATTTTATACAAATGAGATGCAAGAGGTAGAATTGATGAAGAAGAATTAGATGGGGGAGGAGGATTGGCTGTTCTGGTCACCTTCTTTCATTGGGAATGGATTTAAGAAGGAACAATACATATATATTTAGAAGAGTACAAAAGTCTTCTAAATTCAGAAGTAAAATGGTAGGGGCATAGGAAAAGAGGAAAGGATAAGGGAAGGATCTATGGTGGAGAGGGTGAGGAAATAGGTAAAAAGGTGGGTATGGAAGGGTTTTGAGATTTCTGAGAATGGATAGATATGGAGGGATCTCTGGAGGGGGGGTAGGCATGTAATAGGAGGTTAAGGTATCAGGTAAAAGTAAAATAGAGAAAGACAGGAGGAATAAGAAACAAGAGATATGCACAAACATAAAAACAAAGACCAGGAAAAGAATTTGTTTGGATTTTGTTTGGATTTTATTTTGAATTTATTTAGAATATACATGTGTATATGTGTATATATGTATATATGTAATCACCTATTATACATGCATATGTATACATGTATACGCATATATGCATGTATAAATCCATAGCTGCAGAAAAACATATCCAAACTTAATTGTAGATTTCAGGGCACAGGGAGGAGGAGAAAAAAGAACAAAGTAAAAAAGTGTCAGCAGAGTACAAAAGAAATCTTCCAAGGAAGCAAAGATAAGATGGATACTTCTCAATACAATGTGTATTATTTATCATGCAGCCTTTCTTAAAATGAAAATTTATTCTTACATATTTTGAATCCTCTCATGTTCTGCTATATACATGATATGTTTTTTCTTTCTTACTTTGTATTTAAGTTTATGATATGTTTTTGTTTCTCTTCTCAGTTCTGTATTTGTATTCTGGCCTTTGTGTTCAAACTTTTTTTTTTCTAATTGCTTAGGGTGTTTTAATATGATTCCACCATCCACACAGGCTATATGAAGTCTTTGTACTTTACAAAAATAATATCAGTAAGAGATGCAGCATGGGCAGTGAGCTGGCAATAAGCTTGGAGGGAAATGTGGGAGCAGCCCCTGGAAGGAGGATCTTCTTGATATCAGAACCAGCCTGTTGATCCATGTCAAGTTCCCCCAGCAAGTGAGCAGGAAGTGGCTGTGGTCCATAGAGGAGTCAGGGAGAATGCTCACCCTCTTTTTGTAGGTAAAAAACAAGTCCTTCCCAGGTAGACCATCTCATCTATCCCTAGGCCGGCTTCTAACCCGTTAAATTGTGAAGCGGCGTGCGCCTCTCCTCGTTTCCATTCCCCTCCCTCTCTCTGGGTTCTGGGGCAGTCATGCTCCTCCCGAACGGCGCTGCCATGAAGATGACACAGTTATCTAACTGCGAGAAGCACTTCCTGCTCCGAGCCATAGAGGAAAAATATTTTTCATTTAAAAATGTAAAAAAAGAAACATGGAGATATAAAGATGAAGCCTAACAGAAAAATAGAAATATTTTCATACATCACCAAAATGAGGAAGCTCCTACATCTGGGATCACATGCTAGGGAATTCCTTGACTTCAGCTCCAGAGTCCCAGCTGGGAAAATCCCTGGCAAAGTGTCCTTTCCATGAATGAGACTCCAAAGAGAAGAAGAGTTTCTCCAGATTATATCCATTTTCAAAAAAGACATTGAGTAAACTAATTGACTTGACACAAGAGCTGTATATGACTTAGCACCTAATTGGCTCATTGAAAGTTGACTTAGCACAGAATGTGTTGTGATTGTGGAGGAGGCCAGAGTTCAAAGAAGCAAGACCTGCATGATTGATATGACAAAATATCTGTCTTCCAAGGACAGAGGATTGATTCCATATGTTCCTAGAAGGGTAGCCAACCCTTTCTATAAGAGAAATAGGCCAGGGACAAGTTGAGCTTTTAGTCCTGGGAATGCAGCCCCTGTTGCAAGGAGAAAAAACAACATATATAGTCAAATAGGCCTATAAATGTGCAAGAAAGATCTTTAATATTTCATTAACTCTTCAAAAGTGATGGGACGGGG